>OY735218.1:47255340-47490340 GCA_963457665.1 Thysanoteuthis rhombus
ATGCAAAGGCGTTTAGAATAGCTTTTTTTTCCTGTGTAACGGTCATCTCGAATAATTGATATCGATGTTGATGCCGGATGTGCCCATGCCAAAAAAATCATCCCTATAGTCGACCATACCTATTCACAATTAGAAAAATGATTTACTGTTATTCAATTATATATATATATATACATATATGTGTGTGTGTGTGTGTGTGTGTGTGTGTGTGTGTCTTCAAACTTTCAAAAACATTTCCAGCTCAACGAATACATTATAATGCATAGTCATCATTGAAATAAATATCAACTCAAATGTTAAAAATGGGCACGATACTCTTATAAGCTCATCAGTAAATTTCATCATTCACCAGAAACATTTTCCTCAATATTTCAGCCGATAGCTCGCAGCATTTAGTTGGTTAGTGTATTTCTTTTATCTCAGATAATCTAAATTTGTCCAATTTGATCTTCATGTTATGGATATTCTTATTGTTTATTACATAAGATTGGAAAAAATCCCTGGGTGATAAAAATCAATTTGTTTTCACACCGTTTATCTCTTCAATTGACCTAGGTAATCTATTACTTGTCCATCTCAAATAATTAAATATTAGACCATATTTTGCAAAACAATTTGATATTTTGAAAGTTTTGATTACACTACCTCTAACCCTCCCGTAAAACAAGGTGTGCCTAACTTTTCTCGCCCAGGCTTATGACGTAAATCATTCTTTACCATTTTGTATTATTCCATTGATTTCAAGATAACCATTCTTCCCTAAATTCATATTTGTTTGTTTCAGGGTGTAATAGCTGATATTTCAAGTTGGAGTTTTGGTTGTTACATCGAGAATGAAACAAAATTGAACTAGGAAAAACGCATATCTTCAAATAAGAGTTTATATATGAATGTTGACAGGCTAAATTTGTTTGCATTATATGCATAGGAATATCTTCTTTCATGTCCTTCTTCTTTGCTCTTACTGAAATTATTCTATACGCCATCTCCAAAATTAGCCGTTGTTTTTAGGCATGAAAACTCAAAGTTGCAGAAATAAGACATATCATTGGAAAAGAACTTCCGTCACCTTTCCAACGGTGTGTCTCATCCATTTGTATCTGTTGTTACAGATAAAAACGTATTTATAATCAATAAGCATGAGGAAATTGAACCCCAATAATTCTATGAATGGTTTTAGGAATTCGATCAGCTTTTTAGCGGTGTATTCTATCCAGTTATATCTGTTATGAAGATATCATAGCTAAAACAAGAAAGTAAGCATTCCACCTGAAATTGGTGTTAGTCTATTGGGAAGTGTAAATAATCATTTAGTGGATAGAATCTCGACAACTAGATTAAATCACATATAAGACTTATCCAAATCAAAGAAGAAATGTTTCAGTTTTTTTTCGACAGAATGTATATTTCCTTTAATTATGATGAGGCCATGTGTATGGATCCTCCAAAAATGAATCTCGTTTTCCCTAGCTCATTGCTTATCTTTTAATGGAATTTCGTGGAAATTCATTTGTAAATTCCAGAAATCCCAGAAGTAGACAGAAACAAACGTAAAAATGTATGATAAACCCCTGAAAATATATATCAATAAAAAATCAAAACTTTGGTCAAACCAAACATGTGATTTCATCAGTTTTCATAAGAGGCCCCCTTTCTCCATTCATTTCATTGAAATTCGTTGGGAACCGATAAAGATATCATGTGAACAAATAGGAGCAAATATGGAGATTCATAAGAAAAATATTATGAGATTTTGTTATCAGCGACGAATACCTGGATCAAACATAAAAGGCAATCATTTCTTAACTACAATGTTTTCGAAGCTATTATGTTGTTCATGTTCAATCACATTGAGAACTTTTGGAGATACTGTGTAGACAGAAAGGATGTTTTCCAATGAGTTCATCTCTGTCAGTCCACCGAAATTCGGAAATTTTTCAATAAATTACAATCAAATTCTTTCATATTGAAGGTTGTTTTTGGTAATGGCGTTGAAAGAATTCTTCAGAAGGGAGAGGGAATCATAAATTCTAAGACAAGACACTTACAATGATACCAATTTCAGCCTGTCAACATTTCTGGTTCAAATTTAACTGGACTAGAAATTCCCAGCAATGTTGCCTTAGAGTAATTTTTCTTTACTATTGCTTTATTATTGTTCAAAGCAACACACCTTCGATGTTCATGAAAATATAGATTGGTGATTGACTTGTGAAATAAATCTACTTCACCACAAGAATGGAGAAGTTTAAGTTTACGCTTGGGTCGAAGATTGCGTGTCAGAATATTATCGATTCTGTTAACAATTCTCGAATCTGTTGATCAAGCGTTAGGTATCTGCTTCTCTTAAGACATGAGCATGCAATGAAACTGTCGGACTGGCTTGATGCACAACGAAAAGTTTTACCGTCTAGTTTTTTTAATAAATTTTCTCCATTTCGAAAAAAACTACTGTGTAAATAGATATATCGCTTAAATTCAGCCTTACTGACTGTCTAGTTCCATAGTCCTGCGGAAGGATATCGGCCTGCGGGTCTGAAGTGAAGGTTTCAATTCTGCCTCGTGGTACTGGATGGGATAACGGAAAGTCTATAGCCACACTGAAGAGATGTAATACATCGAAAAAGTTGTCTGCAGATGACACAATAATATATATATATATATATATATTTATTTACTTATTTATTTATTGATGGACTTGTTTTCTGGGCATTTTTCTCCAACTTCAAAATAAAATCAGTAACTGCAAACACTCTTACATATAGTAAAGATTAGGATCAACCAAAAAAAAACTGTTATCAAGTGAAACATTCTCAGGAACAACTTTAGAAACGTATCAGTCCTGAATTTTGTAATGATGAAAATAAATACTTGTTTTTCAAATACGAAAACCCCGAGGTGCATATGAATATAGCGTTGGAAATTCTCTCCAACAACTTAGTACATGAGACAATTCATTAAATAACACCGAACAACTTGCCCTGAAAACAAGTCATTACTTATTCAGTCTAGCAATTGAATGCAGTGATAGTGCAGTCAGCAAGGATTGAACTTATAACACTGATGAACAGGTGAGCGAAATGGTCATTTTTACTTCTGTGCTTTGATAGCCACCTCACATTCAGATATAATATAGGTGTTCCACCCGATCAAAAATTTCGTTTTATGCCACTCTCTTTTACGAAAGACCAACGTACGTATGGTTCCCTCACGCTATTCGAAATGACGTAAAGTAATGGAGCAATTATCAACAATTTATATGGGGACAGTTGTCAAGGGTTCCAAGAATTGTATGTCAGCAAATCTCCAAGTCGAGGTCAACGTTTGTATTATATCATTACTGATTTGAAATGTTTCCATATGTTTGCCAGCAATTTTATATTTAATGAAAGATACTTTCTCCTCAGTTATCGTATCAGTGTCACTTATAAGGAAAATGTTTTTCTGGGTCTGGGAATCTCAAAAATCTTTTTCCATACAAATTGAATATAATTTCTTTTTCCTTCGAAAGAAACGAATGTTTTACCTAAGGATAATGAGCGACACCTATACATCAATGTTGCGAAGACACTTGGTCTGACATTACAAATGTACTCTAAGAATCGATTTCTCAAATTAGAAAATGTGGTCATTTTCTCTCATAATTCCCCTAAGACGGAACTATTCAAAAAATCAAATCTTCTGTCAATATTGACTTAAGGCTGTAGTTCCCTGTCAAATCAGCCAAAGCGAAAAGCAATTAAAATTTCCTATTTTTAGAATCATCATCATCATCATCATCATCATCATCATCATCATCATCATCATCATCATCATCATCATCATCATCATCATCATCATCATCATCCATTCAACGTTTGTCATAGTTTTCCCCAAGACTGGACATAGACCTGGCCAAGAATCACTAGACGTCTCGATTTTTGGTGTCATGGAGCCAATATTTAATGAACTTGTCTTAATCGACACACAATCTTATTTTTGCCATTCAAAATTTTGCATAGGATCTATGAGGATCCACGTTGTATGTTGTGATGTCCAGGTGTATTGCATTCCTGCAACATGTTTCACCCTTTGCCATTCAATTTTTTTATTAATATTATGATATTTTTGACTCTGTTTCTTTCTCTTGAATACCATACTTTCAGATCTCTCCATACAATTTTCCGCAACTTGTCATCAAAATAGAATCTCTCGTAAGGTTATTCCAAGGTTCCAAAACGTCCATTCACTCCTTATTAATCATAAGTCCTTAGTTCTTTTTTTACACAATTTTGTCTTACGAAATATTTCAATGGAACATCGTATTTTCGGATAGCGTGGGAAACTTTTACATCCATTTGCTGCCCAGTTTTGGTCGGACATCAAGAAGGAACTGTTAGACAGTTTATATATTTTTTCATCAATTTTTCTAATCTGGAATCTCTCCAAAATACGAAAAGAGATCTAAAAAATCATCTAAATTGGCAACAATGCTCGTAGGATCGATATTTCAATCAGAAACTCTGGTCAATTTCTTTCGTTATTTTTCTAAAAACCAAAAGGCTAGACAGTTTCACAAAACAGAAATCAACTCTTTTGTCAATATTGACTATAGGTGGATAAAAACCCTGACAAATTTGTTAAAGCAAAAAGCAATAAAAAAGTTCTTCTTTCATTATGTGTCTATCATTTAAACTGGGAGTTAAGTTGTCCAATGCCGAGTCACTTTGAACGATTGATTGGTACGAATTTCAATCTCCGAAGATTGATTGAAATAAAGATCGTCTACAATCTGAAGCTTTACATTAAATTCGTTGGCGTCGATTTACACACCCTTGCTTTTTTGTCTTGTAAAGTAACAACTCAATCATTGTTTCCAAATCGAATCAGGTTTTAAAAATGTACATGTCGAATTCCTTTAGCTTGATTCTCGATACGAGCTTCAGAAATAAAATTATGTGCTCTCAACTTCAGATTTACTCAGATAATTACTATAGACCGAATCATCATAATCCCCAGCCTTTTAACGTCCGTCGTTGGATATAGATTTTACCCAAGATCCACCTGATTGTCCCAATGCCAATATCTCCTGAACCTGTCTAAATCACCACATCCTCCTCATGTGCACTCTAAGATTTTGAATATGTTCTGTGAAGATCCACGTTAAGATTCATGATGTCAAGCGGTTGTCCAGTATTCCTGCATAATTGACATTTGAGAAATGAATTTTATTATATTGCTCTCTTGTTATTTCTCTTATATACTGCACTTCGTGATTTATCAACACGATATTAGGCATTATTTTAACTTAAGCCTGTTGCATAGTTCTTGGTTTGAGACCCAATCTTTTGGTTAGTTTCCAGGTTTCCGCTCCATAGGAGACTATTTGCGGGACGCATTTGTTCTAAGTTTAAAGCTGATTTTCCGATGGAAAAATGTGTCCATACACAAAACTACACGCACACACATATACACACAAACACAATAACGCACGTACGCAGTATACCCAATCACTATTGTCATATTATAATTCGTTTCCTCCAATTACAAGTCCTGATGATGAGGGCAGATCACTAGAGAAATGATACGATTGTCTTGACGAATTTTTTGTCTTTTCACAACCTTAAACAAGCTGGAACAAATTCTGTCTTCAAAATATCTCCAAATCTTCTCAATTAATTTTTATGACATTTGGGAAAAAAGTAGTCAATATGCTAAGGAAGAATTGATTAAGGTTTGGAGTTCATTCAGATCTCTTTTCTTTCTCTTTGGTAACATTGCGGTAGAGAGTAATTTCCGACATTTCAGATTTAATAAAACAGCAATGATGGAGTCATTGAGTGCATAGGGAATATTCAAGTGTTGAAATAGATCGATCTTCAAAAGGATGTCTCCGATGAATAATTGATATAGCTTTTGTCTCGGCATTGTCTGATATCTATAATCTGATCATCCAGTTTTATGTCAATGGCGTTGGCTGATGTATATGTTCTACAAGTGCCTTTTCACTTTTATTTCACTACATTCGCAATAAAAGTCCCCTGTTATTTCATAGAAATGTTATTTTCTTTATAGTCACTTTTGCCTTATTTAGATGAGTTATAATTAAAAAGCCATCCGAACTGGCAGAGGAAATTTAAATGGGAAAATCTTTTGTTCATAGTTCATGACTTTGACAGCGGTCAAAACAAGTCAAGGAACGTAACAAGGTCAATCGATATTTATTGCCTCAGATGAAACTTTATTTCCCAATAAGGAAGACAAAAGCATTAATAGGTTCAAATGTGACACTGAAATTTCCAGTGTGATCCGCCAATGTTGATCGCTTGGTAGGAGTACATATCTGCTTGTCTGAAGTGTTGACATCTTCTCTGAAGCCTTAACAGACTCTACGGTTAAGTATTTATGCACTTCTAAAACATCCGTTTACTCAGCAAGAAGATCCCCTGTCGTCTATATATTTATTTATTTCCAATGTGTATTCATTTTGAATTTCATCTGCAACAAACGATGACAGTCAACATTTATTATATGTTATGTTTTGGGTCTACAATGATATCATCAGTGTATGTGAACCACAATAACATTTTCCCTTGGTACTGACGACTCCTTAGGGTCAAATTGCAATTTCGGTAGCTGTTTCACGGGTAGGTGCAGCTAGTCCCACGCCCAAAATAGACTGCCCGGCAGGACTGAAGGGTCCCATCTGCCCGTACTATTTACAAATACCGGGAGATCTAATTATGTATATACTGATATAGACAATTCGGACGGTTGGATAGAATAAAACAAAAAAAATATCATATTCGTATTTTATGGAATGTTGTTTTTGATTCAATACACCTTCTGTTGTGAATCTTTTTTCCATAGATAATTTTATTATAGTTATTCCACAACTTTCTTACCCCATTTTAGTCATATTTTGGAATTAAAAATGGCAAATTTTGGAGGAATTTATATATTGACATAGTGAATTGATCAAATTTGAAGAAATAGATATATTGATAATGGTTTGATTTGGAATCGCTTGCAAAAAGTGAGGTATTCATGAAACAAGCCGAATCCATCTATCTCTAAATTTATTGATCAAAAATATTTGTAAGGTGTTCACAAGAGTGATATTCGAAATGATCTGTTATACATAATTTCAACCCGATATGTATAGTCAGGTTCAATGAAAAATTGACTTTAATCACATTATTTACGTTAATATATAATATTCATCATAGAAAAGTTCCAAATTCACGTTTGCTCGAAGTTGTTTTCCGATTAGGGAAAAACATTCCACATTTTTTAAAAGTGTTTTGATTTCTCTAAATTGAATTCTCTTTCGTTGAAAAGGGGAGATATAGCATTTTTCTATCTTGAGATCATGATTATGAAACCAAATTATTTTCTATATCTTTTCTTCTTTTTTTTTACTGATTTGATAACTCATAGAATTGGAATAAATATCTTGAGTTTCTATCAGAAACAACTGGAAACTATAATCAAATTCACAAAATTGTATTTTTCAAATCTTAATTATTATTGCTTTTCATTGCAACCATCCTGACTGTCACTCTATGACCATCGGTGAACTGAACAAATCAGCAAATAAGACTCCAGGCAAGACATAAACTCGCATTTACGGATTGCAGACCAAGTTTTACTATTTGAGCTTGGTTTTATATCTTCCAATTGCATTTCGTCTTATCAGATTATTTACCTACATCATTAGTATTACTAGCAGTAATATATACTGAAATCTAACTAGATGAAACATTTCTTGAACATTGATAATTTTTCATATCAATTTTTGTTGATTGTCGTCGTGTCAGTCTACGGACATCAGTTATTATTGGTGAACAATGTTCAATCTTATAAAAGAAATCATGATAATGTTGCAGCCAATAAGATGAGTAGTAAATGGGAAATATTGCAATATAAAAAAAAAAGAGCAAAATTAGGATGAAAGAAAAATATATCTCAAATTATTTTTCTATTGATTCGACAGGTTTTTAAACATTTTTTAAAAAATATTTCTTTAAATATATTTCGTATAAATCAACTGGAAGTTTACACTGAAAAAAATGGATTGCAGTTAGTAAGAACGAATTGGGAACTGTGATTTTAGATCGAATAACCAGCTGGTCCGATCAACCGAACTACTTGATTTTTGTGAGATACGAAACACCGATTCTATTCTGAATTCAAAGGGAGAAGACTTTTAAAAAAAAAATGTTGCATTCAACTCGAGTCACGAATTAAAAAATTCCAAAGATAGTTGTTTTAAGAACTAAAAGATATGTTTTTATCAGTTTTATCCAATTATAGGTTTAAAAAAGTTTTTCGGTAGCAGTGTTACTTGGCCCAATTTAACAGTGCATTTGTTGAAATTGAGGAAACAAATTAGCGATGATTACATACATTTGAATCGGTTTTTATGTGATTATTCCTTTTGGGCGCTTCATCCCAATAACCATGGTCATATTAAATGGATTTCACTGTAGGTATGAAAAGATATAGCCAGGGATACGAGCCATATTGACTAGTTTTAAAAATGGTAGGATCCCTTTCGTTAACTTTGATTCAAATATATGCGCTCTCTGTGTAACCCACAAAACCGACAATGTCTTGTCACGTATCAGGACTTAAGTTTGTCATCATATATGATAAAGTAATTTTGTGATAGTCAGAAGCTGGCTGAGAGCGCTCAAGTGAAATCTTCCATAGCATCAAAGGCCGAAAGAAAATCTATTCATGCATTAATAATGAGAATATTCCATTTGAATCGAAAATTTTCTATGTCTATTTCTATATATTTGCTTTAAATCATGATAGAATTTTATATTAAACAACCTGATTTGCACGACCTATTTGAGTTGAAACACAAACTACGTATTCAAGGGTGAATAAATCACTTGATTTATCGTGTGCCTGTTATGAAGAAAGACTTTAAACATTTTTATATCTGATAATATGAATTCCTGTTCGTCAAATTATTTTATTGATATCGATCAGCAAGGTCACCCTAAATAGCCTGATGCTTATGTGATATTTATCTTCATTGGGAACCTGTTTTCAGTGTTTGTTGGCAGCTAATGAGTATCATCCATTCTCTACGTACGAGTGATTTCATACCACGCCTATTTATAAAGAACTTTCAATGTCTTGATTATACGTTCTTGACAAAAGCAATCGCTACAGACTTTGTTATTTGAGTCGTATTACAAATAAAATCTACGTTTGTGGGTTGCTTCAGAGAAAAATTTGGAATGGTACTTTTGTATTATTCATTTTACAATGAATCATAATCTTTGAAATAGTGAGGTTTTCATATATGCTTGACACAAATTACTCTTGATTGCTTCCCAATACGTGCTTTGATTGCGTAAATGACTCGTACATAATTCCAGTTGCATTTTGAACAATCAAGACGTGCAGTCCATAGATCAAATGCAGAGACCTTATCAGGCCAAGTTACCGCTAGATGATCATGTTTTCTAAATAGCTTGTACGTGTTAAAATGAAATTAGAAAGCAAACATAACGTCAGGCGCCACTTGGGTAAAAAGGTCGTACCAAAATTGCATGCCAGCATCTAGTTTTAGCAGGCATGAAACTGATGTTGTTTCTGTAGATGTGCCCTAGCCAAGGGCAATCAGACATCTTTTGCAGACATTGCCACTGCTTTAAGATACTTTTTGATGATTGATTTCAAATTACGTTAAGATATCATGGGGGAGGGTTATCAGATGCATTGCGAACCCTTTGTAGCATTGCCAGGGGTTTTCAGAGCTCCCTGGGGCACTAAATCGGATGCATACCTCGTATGCAACCCTTTGTGTATTTTGGAATCAGATATGTTCCATTGCCAGAAATGAAGAGATAAAGGAGATAGTGTTGTGCAGGAGTTAGATCAACACTCTAGGTTCGCAATATCAGAATTCTACCGGCCATTCTTGCTGGGCTATTCGTCCCAAGAAGTCCAACCACATCAGTTGCTTTGGGTAAGGTGATAGGTTCCAAGGGAAAGTACCTGAATATCAAAAAGACAATCGTTCTTGCGTCGGTGGCTGTAAAAGGCCAGGTCACATTACTGTCTTCTTGTTTGGTCCAAGAGCGATTACCTAAACAAAACCCCCAAAACATCACCAAGAAAACATTATACATAGGCAATTACAACTTCAGAATACTCTTAAAAGACAAGTATCCAACTGATCTTTAGAATAAAACCGAAAGTATCAAATGGCAAAGTCCAAGTTCCTAATCCACCATCCACCAAGGAAGAGATAGACAACTTCTACATGGACTTGAACTTAGTATTCCAAAAAGCTGGAAGATATTTCAATATCATTATGAGAGACCTAAGCGCTGAGGTAAGACAAGGGAATGAAAGTTGCATTTGCAAGTTCGGATAGAACAAAGGTGAAAATCTTTTACATCTCGATCAACAAACGGATTTAAGGTCATGAACACTTTCTGAAAGAATTAAAATAAATATAGTAAATGGATTAAGGGGAGTCCCAATCAGAGAACGCAATTGATTATACCTTGGAAGGAAAGAACGACACCTTCGAACATATCCAGGTCCTAAATTAAGTCAATGTGGGAACTGAATACGGAATTCTAAGATGTAAAATCATAATTAAGACCGACTAAATTGGGAAAGAATCATCCATACCAAACGTACCAAAAGAATCCATCTGGTCCTTCAAGCTCAAAATTTGGAACAGATATTAACTTTTCATCGAGCTAGAAAGGAACGGCAACGACATCAACGAGTTTAACAGCAAAATACTAAACTTCCTCTTAAGAGAACTAAAAAGCAAACAATCCATCAGTAGAAAAAACAACAACAACAAAAAATAGGAATCTCATACCAGTAACATCAACAGGGGGAAAGGTTGATGCAACTTAACTAAAATAAAAATTGTTCGAAAGAAATGAAGAGAGGTTAAAAGATACACGACAGCATTCACTGAAGCAATTCCCCAAAAGAGTAGGGAGCTCCAAAGTTATTAATGATTCAGGAAGAAAACGAATAATCTGAATGCTTAAAAATAATGGAGACGTAACAACAGACTGGTACTGGGTCATCGAACGTGTCCAGGAATTGCACATAAACCTGTATTCCTTTAAACGAATAATGCAGAAAAAATGAACCAAATAAAACACTCACGAGCAGCTCGTCCAAAGTTTTCCCAGGAGTTACTCTGTTGGAAATGTACAAATCCAAATGAAGAAGCTCCTTGACCAGATAACTTCGCCAATGAGCTACTAAGAAATATCCGTACTAGGAGGTTAGCCGTCCCACTCATACCTATTATGCTTCCTACAAAGTGAATTTCTGGAAGATTGGGACATTGCAATCTCAATGCTTTTATATAGAAGAGGGAATTCAATTGGTCTCCAAAAATACAAGCAAATAAACATCTACAATCATTTCTCCAAATTTATCACCAACTGAATCACAAAACCACAGATGGAAGCTAATCACGGGAATGAGCTGTATCCAGGAAAGGCCACTCAGCCACTGACAACCTCTGCTCGGTAAATCAACTAAACGAGAAAGCAGCAGAATATAAAATGCCGCCCGCTATATCAATAGCAGACATCTAAAAGGCCTTCAACTCAGCGGAAATCTCTAGGGTTATTGATGTGATCATTCAACGAGGCGTAGACCCGGTATTGCAACATACTTACCAACAAAACAGTTCCTTCATCATGCTACGTAAAGGGTAAGATGCCTTCCAGCTAAAAACAAAAAACTCCTCTCAGTCTGCTTTTAGATGGTTTCTAAGAACCTTTTGGGAAAATAAAGGAATTACAAAACACGGCAGATATCTGAGCAACCTCGCATTTGTGGATGATATCATTTTTTTGGCAAAAAATCTTAATGACCTCCAGATAAAGCTGGACTGATTGAACGTAGAAGGTAAACATCCATATGAACCAGAGAGAGAGAGAGAGAGAGAGAGAGAGAGAGAGAGAGAAGAAAGAAAGAAAGAAAGAAAGAAAGAAAGAAAGAAAGAAAGAAAGAGAGAAAGAGTCCAGTACTTGGCACAGGCCCCAGTAAACCTGTTGACTTACCTTATTGATTTTTTTCTATATATTCGCTTAGTTTTCAATTTTTAGTGGCAATGTGTCGACCACCCATGATTAAGTCATACCTCTGTTTACCTTTATCATCATTGTAAACACATTTCGGTTAGGTAAGATGACATAACGTAGATTATTGAATTGTAATTAAACAATCGTAGATTCCATTTTGGATGTTAAGATTAGACATCCATTTTCTCATTAATCGTAAGAAATAATTGGGAATCATTCATCTGACAGAGAATGTTTCATTTCCCACAATATCTGCCCGCTGCA
This sequence comes from Thysanoteuthis rhombus, assembly GCA_963457665.1. Lineage (NCBI taxonomy): Eukaryota > Metazoa > Mollusca > Cephalopoda > Oegopsida > Thysanoteuthidae > Thysanoteuthis > Thysanoteuthis major. The sequence continues at coordinate 47,267,679 of OY735218.1, forward strand.
TAAAAACTTACATCATGTATAAGTATATTAAATCTTGCTTCGAACGTTTATCCATTTTCCTCCTTAATTATTAGTCGTCAGACACCATACTTAGCAAATCTGCCCTGGGTAGATACAAAGTCAAAACCTTGTATTTTCTATGAATCTAATTTGAGCCTCTACAGCCCACCGATTCTCCTTTGAGTAAATAGTCTGAACATTATCATATTGATTTTTTTCAATGTCAACATGCTTTATCGTTTTAATTGTTGTACAGGTAAGTATCAGATCTATTGTTACTTATTTTGCATCTGTTCTAATTATGATCCACTTTTTTTGTTTCAGTTTTGTTCTTCTTTACTTCATTGCTCCCTCCCTTTTTCATGAATAAATAAAATACGAGTTGAAGGGAAAGGCTCATTGTTCTTGATAGCTAAACACTGTCAACTCATATAGACTCATATTCCAACCCCCTGGTCTATTTTTGGATATTTATGAATTGATTTGACGGTACAAAACGAAATAAAAGATGAAAAGTGACAAAATGTTTCCTAGAGAAAACAAAAGACACCATAACATTTCCAGAAAACACAAAAACTTGTCATGATTCACCAGGGTCTGACATTTTTACGTTTAGTTATTGATTGTTGGATCAAAAATAATTTGAATTCTGTCAATCATCAAACTGGCACGTCATTATTCCAGTCTGATTACTGTTTGTTTTGATATGAATATCGAATTTCACAATGACAAAATTCCTTTCGTAACTGTAGGTAGTATTACGCTCAAGTATTAAAAGGCATCACATAAAAAGTTAGAAAATCTCATGTTTAAACACAAAACATTGTCTGTGAATCATTTTTCTTAAAGGTATTTTTGTCATTTTGCTCTTTCAATCTTTCATAACATCAGTGGCGTTCAAAAATTTCCCACTCTCGTTTCTTAACGATGTGCATATTCAATGTCAAAGTATGTCAATTGTTTATCCAATGATTCAAAATTTGATTAAATGAATATTTGTATGAAACAAATACTGCCTTCTCTCACTTTTTGTTTAGTTACAGCTGAGTGCAGTCATTCTTATGTAATAGAGATTGAAATTCCTTTTCGAGGTTTTCGTTTCCAGATTTCATGTATGCCTCTTGGATATTCAAAGACGTATGGCTCCTACACGCTAGCTCCTGATGCATTCTAAACCACTGTTGATGATACTGGATGCCTCCTTTCCAACCTTTGTCGGATGCATAGATATCTATTGAATCAAGTATAAATGCATTGTATGTAGACATCCAATTTTTTCTAGAACCTTTTTTTTCTCAATGCTTGTAAACATTCGGCGAAGCGTATATTCTTTCATTTTGCTATCTTATGAATAATTGAAATATTTTTATGAAGCTAGCTGTAAACGATTATCAATTTTTCCTCTTTATTTACTTGTCATCAGTAAACTAATTTTATCATTCAATGTCTGCTGATATATATGTTTGTATTTATTCTTTGCTCTTATTTGATATCAAACAACACAATTACATCAAAACAAATATCATTGACCAACTGCCAATTCAAATCTGTTGAAAGATATATTTTTGATGTAGTATTTGTATATCTTCTCTGGATAACGATGGTTCATTAAAGTCAATACTTCCTGTATAATCTTAAGGCAAAGTCTGACCATCTCCCGAAAGAAACAAATCTGACCTCTGTTCAAAAAGTCCACCACAAAGCTGATAAGAATTTCCTCTCCAATAAACCGATTCTTATTCATTCGGGAATTTAAATACCACAATCTAATCAGAAAGTGCAAAGTCTTGGCGACTTTACATGCAACACAAATCGAATGAACACTCCTGCTAACAAAGTTTTGTGATGTCAAAAAGTTTCCTGATTCTAACTTCCGTACGATTCTTGAAGAGAAATACAAAATGTCTGACGGATTAATCATCTCAGGGAAATTAGACTGACTCTGAAATTACGACTTGATAGATCAACGCCTGCCAAGCATCATCGTGATTCGCTTCATCACTTACAGTGTTTCTCAGTAGTTCTTCTTTCTTTCTACAGTCATTCTCCCGAGGGGAAGAATGAGAAGGGTCTAGCGACAGGTCCCTGGGGACTCACCTTGCAATGATACTCTTCCAATCATGCGATTCTGTTAATTAACTGCAATCTCAGACACCAAACAACGAATGATGAAATGAATATAGATTTTACTTTCAATGGAAAAATAAATGTGGAAATGTTCCTCCTTATTTAATGCTCATGTATAAATACATGGTTGTTGCAAATAGATTACGGCCTTTGTTATTTTAAATTTGGATGCTTTTTCTATAATGATGAATTATTTAACAAAGATAATGGAATATATACATTTTTTGATGCTTGAATCTCCTTTCAATCCATTAGGCTTAAACAATTACTTTACTCATTCATTCTGGATTATTTGCAGCTGTCAAATTAAAGACTAAAAAGGAAAAAATCAAACAATTTGTCTGTATGAGATCAAAACCCGTTATAATTCAACAGAAACTACTCGCTATATGAATACAATATTTGGATCGGGGGTCCACAACGAATGTACAGCTGAACATTAGTTCCCAAGTTGTTGAAACAGAGACAGAAACCTTGGAGATAAAAAAGGTTCATGGATGTCTCTCAGTCACTGTGACTGACAAGATATGTTTTAGGGCAACTATTATATTGATCATAAGATTCCATATTAAATAACACAATTCATCCTCATATATATATATATATATATATATATATATATATATATATATTTTTATATGTATTTCAATAAATGACTTTAATTTTAAACTGTGATATACTGCTTCAAAGTTGAAGGTGGAAAAACACTTTTCCGTTAGCACCAATGTAGGAATCATTTAATAAAATATTGAATCCCATCAAATTATCCCATGACCTAGAATATGGATGGATAGTTACGTGGAAACACTCACACACACAAACACACAAACACGCACACATACACACACCCCATATATATATATATATATATATATATATATATATATATATATATATATATATATATAAATTGGGAAGAAAACTTAAGATATTATCTTACATTGGCCTTATCGTCTGAATGTTGTTAGACGAAATTATATAATCAGACTATTTACCTTGTCTATGTGTTCATTTCTTACAACGTTTCGGCCGTGTACCTTTCAGCCTTCGTTGGTTGATGTTTGTTCTATTATGAGCCGGTACTACAAAGATCGCTGGCTCGGTTGAACTGAACATCAAATCCGTTTTTGTACACCTACACCGTCTTATCGGGGTATTTCAAAGTCACACCTTTGCATTTGGTAATTTATTTAGCTATATAAGATGCTATTGATATAAATGCTCGGTTGACTGATTCGCTCGACTGAAGAAAGTATGTGTACCTTTCTTAATTCGTTATATTTGTCAAAGTTCCCCCTGTCAATAATCTGTACTTTATCCCATACGGGCTCTTTCTTTACCCATTCCCTCCAAAAGTGGTCCACAATGCCAGATTTGTACATATTACCGCTTGTTACTGCTTTACTGTGTTTTTCAATCCTTATTCCCTTAGGCCAGCATGTTTCTCTTTTGTAATATTTAGCCCAGCTACACTGAATTGAAAATACGCAATATTTGGTCATGTTCTTTTTGGTAGGTTATTCAGATTTGGAGGAGTGTGGTCGTAGGATAGTCCAATTTTGGATTTTGTACTGATGGCATCTTTTGATGTGTTGAAGAACCACGGTGGAGTTGAGTTTTTATTTGGTTGTGCCTTCCGATTGTCTTTGTTTGTTGGCTATAAGATCAACTGGGTAGTTCTTTCTCGGGGGGGGGGATGATATTTTATATTAATATCTTGTTTGCATGTGTACATATCGGTGCATATTTGTTTCACCCAGTTTTGAAGACATCTTATTATCCCTGTTTTGTGCTGTTAGGGGTTGTTAGAGTCATAGCTTAGGTACTGCCCCATACGCTCTGGGTAGTGATTCCACATTCTAGAACCAGCAACATCCGACGAAGTCATGAGATAATGCTGAGAAAAATGAATGCATAGACGACAAAATAGTCTGACCCTAATGTGCATGATGATTTGCATAATTTCATTCAAAATGCATGTTTTATTTATTTTTGAATTGCTTGAAAACTCATTTATAATTATTTTCAATTTTTTTCCTTCCAAAATCTATTATTGACATTCTGTAAGACTATATTACTGGAGTATTTGAAAGGTCGTGCTTGTCAAGGTGTACAGATGTACATCTCAATCCAATACTGAAAGTGGCTACAGTCTTTGGTGTCAAACTTGAATGCAAGAGGGCTTAAATATCAAGGACTAGTGGTACAGAATAAAGTAATGAATAAATATGAATAATTTTATTTTGTTCGCATGTTTGTTTTAGAGATATCAGCGTGGGCTTGAAAGTAAAATAAGCCCCATTTAAACTATTTCTATATTATTCACCTAATAAGAGATCGTGAATTGTTTGTATGTATGTCATCTAGCCTGCATACGGTGTACTCTGATTATAAGCAGTTTGTCACTGTAAATAAGTTTGACACCTATGTCCTGAATGCTTCAAACTTTAACCGTACTCTATCCATCCAAAATACGTGCATTGGTTCAGTATATATATATATATATATATATATATATATATATATATATATATATATATATATATACACACACACACACACACACACACACACACATACATATATATATATATATGTATATATATATATATATATATATATAAAAGTTTGAGTGTCTCTTATTTCTCAATATAGATAGTTACTTTTTGGACACCATGTATCACAGGACAATAGAATTGAGAAAGGTCGCAGACATCTGAGTGTGTTCTTACCGATTTCTGAATATTTTGAGTCTTTTACAGAGAACTCTGATAACTTCTAATTTTCTAAAAAAATTATCGAAGTGCCATCTTCAGACATTTCAATCAGTGAAATTGTATGGGAAGCCAGGGCGAAAAAAAAGTGAAATTCTATAAAAAGAGGAAGCACAAAAAATTAAGAGTCAAGTGACGGCTTTGGCGCTTTGGGCAAGTCTCGAAGCTGTACAAAAATAATTAAAATCCTCTGTATTTTTTAATCAGCTGTCTGAAACAATAGTAAATTTGATTTGTCTAAATAGTTTCTTGTTTCAATAAAAAGTTACTTTTTTTTTCAACAAAATAAAAAAAAATCAATGAGAAGATAAAATAAAATAGTCATAATTAATCAAGAACATTAATCTGTTTTTCACATTTATATGCAAGATTAAATCTCACCTGATATCATTTGTATAGTATCCATGGTCCTGAAGATCCATTCAAAATAAGCGGAAAAATAAGTGATTAAAAGAATGGTTGAATCAACCCGACAATGAGATTCTTAAAATTAGTTAGAAACTTTAATAGTTGAAAAGAATTGCAATCATTTGATCCTTACTGGGTGCTAATAGACAATACTAGTCGTAACATCTGGATCCAGACCCCTAAAGTGCATTAAATTTGATTACATTTGATTCAAGCAGACTTGAAATGTAAGATTCAGCCCCGTTTTAAATACATAAGATGCTGTGAAGAAATAGAATCCCAAACTTGTTTGATTAGACTATATTAAATTATGATCATGATGCAATCTGAAAATTAATGCAATGAAATGAGAAACGACACAAAAACTGAATATCTAGAGCTTCAATCGATGCATATCTTGATTTTCTGATTAAAATTTGCATTTGTTTGTTTTTCAATTTCAGAGTCTGGATTCTGCATTTGATCAAAATAATCGTGTAATATCATTTGAATACCAGTATATAATAATGAGAGAAAAATAAGAAAACAAAACACGAGTAGAAGATATCGTTGAATGCGTTAAAAAATTCAAATGGCAATGGGCTGGTTAAGTTGGAAGAATGGCAAAAAACCACTGGGCATCTCGATTCACAACACGGATCCCCAAAGATCATAGCTGGGACGATGACCGACAAAAAAAAAGATGATGTGACGAAGTAAACATCGTGAGGAAGGTATATGCCTAACGACAGACGCTAAAAGAAGGGATGATGATTCATTAGATAACAGCAAGAGTCACTAGTGTGAAAATCCATGTATTAATGATATATTATACACATATAACAGTTAGCTCTACCGAAAAATTGTATTGTAATAGCAATTACCCTATACATGATATGAATAGAGTATGGTAACTGAACCTTGCCGTAATTATGTACGGACCATTTGTCATTTTGTGGAAAAAAATTTCGTGTAAGTTTACAAATATATTTTTCAAAGTTTGCGGCGCGATATTTTCACAAGGTATTTAGTCATGGGAAACTAGTTAAGGAGGAATTGGTTTCATTCCTTTTCCAAAATTATTTGTTATGGTTAAAAATAAAATGCTTCAGAAAGAATTCTAATGAAATATTTTGTAGGATTGAAAACCTAGGGTTAGGTGAGTTATTCAGGCACCATTAGCGCAGGAAAGTCAAGATCTGAATTAGTATTCTCCTAGCCATCACTTCAAGATGAAGGTGCAACATTCATTCTTTCCCATACCTTTTTTTATTATTATCATAAGTATATTCGGCACAATATAGGCATGGTGGTCCAGATAGTTAACTGAAATGTTTTACACTCTCGCTCAGTCAATGTTAGAAACGGTCCATAAAAATGAGAAGTGTGGAAATAATGAATAAAAATATCAAAAATGCGAAATGGATATGCAATGCAACATGATTTTCAGTGACAGAGATTGATTTTTTTCATCAATGGACCAAAATATAACAATAATAACGTTTAAAATGGTAAACGGGAATGTTATGCTATGTTTCTTTGGTGTAAGAAGAAGATAAACTACACTTTGATCTCGGACTAAAGGCTGCAAAGGGTGCATTCCTATCTAGATCAGGATCACACTAGTCTGATGGTATTGTCTTCCTTTGCTTCAAGCCTGATATGTTCATTCATATTCCACGAGTGCCAAAGGTAGGGGTACGTCTCCAGTTAAATAACAGATTTCTAATCACAGATCTTTCCTGTGAGGACGACATCAAGTTCTAAAATTAATGCAAGACAATCTTTTTATCATCATTTGGCTTCACCTAACTCAAAACGAAGCTAAGTAAATACCAATTGCACTTGTATTTTGCCCTCAAACCTCGTACCCCAAAAGAAATACTCCAAGAATGTTATTAGAAAACCAGTTGGTTTAAGATTATTTCTTTCTTTTTTCAATTTTTTCATATGGTTTCTTCTGTTTGCACCATTGAGAGTGTTATGGGTAATTTTAACGAAGTATTGATTATAATCCACTTCTAGTTGACTTAGTCATTTGAAGCTTGAAGCAGAGCCCTAGATTCTTGAATGTGTCCCTGTATCCAGTCTCCCGTGTCCCTTGCCAGTTTCTGGTGGCACTGGATGAAGGGTTCTAGTTTCCCGGCTCAATATCCGTAATTATCTCTCTTAGACGTGTTTGCTGATCAAATCTAGGGATTTGAATCCGTACAGTTATTTCACCAATCCTTGGAGGGAACGAAGATACGCCATTGCCTTTTCTAAATGCCATCCTAGAAAGTGAAGCCGGAGTTTGATCTCAGCTTATATTTTTCTTTCCACTCGATCCGTCACACCTCTTGCCAAGGTGTATCGTCTATTCAAAACGAAGTTTTTGGTCCTTAAAAATTAAAAATGAGTGGAATGAAACATGATTCGTGAGAAATGTATATCACAACGATAAAAAAATAGAGATTAGGATGAACATGAACCGTCCTTCTCTTTTTTCGCCCTAATACATATTGCAGCCATTCACCCTCCAACAACCGAACAATCAGAATACAAGAGTCTAAGGTCAGTAGGCATTTTCCTTCTGATCAGTTGGAAGGAATTCTCTTTGGTTGATCAGTTGGTAGACGAAACGGAGGAATCACGGCTGATGATGGGTAGAGACACTGTTGAATAAACCTTGGATAATAGATGACCCATCATTCTTTCATTCTTCTCTCTGTGTCAATAATTCATGTATGAGTGTCTTCAAGATGAATATTGTTGCCTTTCATAACAATTAATTTCACTGTTTATCATACACTAAACTATTTTGAGCTCAGTGAATATCAAGGTGCTGTAGATCTCTCATCGGATACAGGTGTCAAAAATCTGTATTAATAATGGAATGTCTCTTCAAATACACGATATGCACACACGCACACATACACACACACGCACACACACTCAGACAGACAGACAGACAGACACACACACACACATATATATGTGTGTGTGTGTGTGTATATATATATATATATATAAATATATATCACTCAATTTAGACAACGTAAGTAGATTAAAAAAAATAAAGGAAATAGCTGCCGCTGGAATAGTAACTGCGACCGATAGGGTAGCCATTCGGACGTAGAGATGCTCTTGTCACTGAGTTAAACAGCTGCTATTAATGCGAAGGCCAAAACGTATGGAAGTCAGGTATAAGTTTCTGGCATCTATCGATTGCATTGATGAAAACGAACGCTTTTGAGTTGTTTCTGTATCGTTTTCCAATAATTCCCTTTCTTTAACAATGGAACTTAGCAATTACTTGTGTAATAATCAGCATATATTCTACGTATATATCCAACACTGTGAAGTTAACCGCTTCCCCACCTTATTTGGTTGTCATTGGAGTCAATGAATATGCTCGATTTAAATAGTCATTTTGATTACGCACTTTGATGCTTTTTTTCGAAAATTTCCAGAAGAGAATGATAGAATTGTCCAGGGTTTATCGAGATGAAAAGAAAAAAAAAACAGCAAAAAAAGATGAGTAAAAGGTGAATACAAAAATCAGGTGAAAATGTTAGGTTACTATCAAATGCATAAAATGAATACAAACGCTTAAAAGTATATTTCTGTATCGAGTTTCGATACCTCCCTTTTTCAGCTTTAAAACATGGCTAATACTATTGTAATACAGGGTATATACTTTATATTACTCGAATCTGTAGAATTGACTATCTTTTCTTGCTTTATTTTGGTCGTTATTTCCAAAAAGATTTCCAATGGGAGCAGGTGCAAAAATATATAACAAGCCTTTCAACTTCAAAAAGTGTCTGTTTTGGTTCTAATGAGGTGTGTATAAAGAGAGACGACTTGTCTAGCGAAACCCTCTTCCCTGAGAAATAACTTTCGTTTTGTAATAAATCATAGCGGATGCACATGCAGCTGTAAAATGTTTTCCATATAATTGTTAGCATCGGCAACTTGAAAAGCACCTATTTTCCCAAAGTATAGTTCAGTTTCAAAAAAGATGTTGAAATTTTTCCTGCATATTTTTGTTTTTTTAGGGGGATGAAAATTACAAAAAATTGGAATAATGATAATGTTTTCTAAATCATATATACAGAGGGTTTACAAAAAAAAGTTTCAGAAATGTATTAGAATAAAACTTTTCCAGATATTCACACTCACGATGAACAGTTTTGAAGAGAAAAAAGTAATGAAGTTTATATATGCAACTTATATTCGTTCTATGCGTTCATTTCCAATGTGTATCATAGAATCTTTTGTTTTTTCCCCATTTTTTAAATCTCAGTTCAATGCTATCGGACACACCATTTGGCTATATATTTCATGAATCCGAATGAGTACTCATCGAAACATCTTGCAAAAAATTGTAAGTTCTTTGAATTTTTAAAAATTAAATGTTTTTTGCTTGTTTACCTTCTAAAGTTTTGTGTCAGCAGTAACGGACCAAACATTGGTTTCAGAATTCGCATGGGTGCTCAACTAGTTATTTAAGAAAAAATGGTGACAGGGGAGAAGTTCAGGAAAAGCTATTCCAAATTTGTGTCTGCGGTACACACTTTTTTTGTTATCAACTTCCTGTGTTTATCAACAAAAAAGGACATACTGAGTATCAATTTCTTGAATAGTTTTTCTTTGATACATTTTCAAAAAATTTTATTTGTTTTATTGGCATCCTATTTTCAGAATAGTAAACAACAAAATATACTCGTGTGTGTGAACGTGTCCGTGGGTTTGTGTTTTTTGTGCGTATGTGCATATAGATATACGGTATATAATGTCTTATCCCAAACTCTTGGGATCAAACACTTTTTTGGATATGGAATTTTCGGCGTTTCAGATATTTCTTACAGGTGCAGTATACAGGACGGATTTTTGAGTTTATTATTATTCTTAGGGGAAATGTGCAGCTCTTTTCAATTTTTCACGGTTCACAAAATAAAATTTTAGAAAATCAACTAAAATTGGGCAAAATATCCGTGTAGCAGAAGCTGAATTAAAATGCTTCTCGGCTGTATTTTTCCCTGAATTACTTACAATTGATGGGAGGCAAATCAAAATATGATGTGAAAAAATTAGAAACGAGATCAAGCAAATTGAAGAATAAAACGAACAAATTGAAAATTAATGCAATCAAATAAGAAACAACACGAAAACTGAATATTTATCGCTCCAATTGATGCAAATGTTAATTTTCCAATTAAATTTGTGGAAATTCGTCACTCAACAGAGATTGATTTAGTTACTTTCGAAAGCTACAATCCCTAATTATAAACATGGCCCCATTTTTTTGATCGCCGAGAAGAAATTTCTAATACTGGGACGCTATCGATAGTCCCCAACGCATAATCAAATAATCCTCCCAAAGCTATTACTATAGGGGCTGAGTACTCTTGTTTGCTGGGGAATATTTAAAAAAACCCTCAAAGATTCTGGTATATTGCTATTTTTTTCTTACTCAAAACTTTTGACAGCATTAAATTCTCCTTTGGATAAATCTGACAACTTGACCTGCTTGGGATCCAACTAAAAAGAATACAAGATCACCCCTCCTCACAAAAGCTTAGTTTAGTGATCTGGAACCCAGCTAAAATGATGCAGGTGGTGGTTAGAGCTCCTTTGGAGAGTCTGTCTTTACTTCTTATTCAAACAGATTCGTTTAAAATTATCGACCATAGGTTTTAAAATGATATCCCCGTCGAATGGAACCAAATCACTTCATATATCGGGCAGTTTAAGATTTTTTATTCAATTACCTGCTAAAATCTCTTCCGTGCCTCTGCTGGAAGAAGTTTGCCCTTTGACCTCTGGGACAATATTGAGAAGGAACAAACGGTTGGGTTACTCGCATGTGAATTCAACTGGATACGAAACGGTTGGAGAAGGGACACCAGTAGAACGATTATACAATGAATTAGAGGAATCATCGAAGACAATTATTTTACCCTGAACAACCGCATGTAGTCAAATTATACTTGTAAGAACAAAATTAAATTTGGTAAGACATTTCCATGAAATATGATCCAAATCAACAATAACTTTGTCGGTATTTTCAATTTCTGAACGAGCATTGAAATAACTCCAGTTCAAAAGGCCAGACTAGGTTTACAACGGTCGGAGCCAAGGTTATTTACATAACTGAACCTATCATAGATGCTTTAATACCATGTCTGTGCCCCATATTATATTATACATTCTGTTTATAAAATTTTATGAGAACCATTTGAGATGTTACCGCGCGGCCTATCTTATATCAAGTAAACACAAGCTGCTTTCAATCGATAGATCTTTTGTTCCTGCTAATCAGATTTAAAATTCCAAAAGCACCGACGATAGTAGATAATTTGATTCCACAAGAATCTCACGATTCCTCTTCAATAAACCTGCTTGCTACTGAAAGTGTGCCAGTCGAACCAAAGACACGCTAGTAAAGTTAGTAGACGCTACTAAATTGAATTTTATCGTATGCAGGGTTTGTTTAAAAAGTGTCCAGTCATTTTGAATATCTCAAGAACAGGTTGTGCAGCATTACTGTGAGTTGACAAGCAATTAGAAAGGAACGAACAGTGCATAAGGAAACAGACATTCACGTGTTAGATTAGGTAATCGACAACAAGATGCCATTGAACAAGCTTGTGTACTGTGACCGTCACATTCAGAATGATGGCACCAGACATTCTTTGCATTTCGTACTGTTTTTAGCAAAGCATCCCATCAACAAGATCTGTATCATTAGCAACCCCTTTCAGGCTAGATATGTTTCTGAGGGATGTCCGACTGCTGACACGATAGGAGAACGTGATGAGGAAGCTGATGATGATCCCGAATACGGACTTTGCAGACTATTTAGGGAAATTTGAAGGAAATTAAAATAAGTTGAGAGTATTTTGGAGAGAATAATGGGCCAGCGTCCTACGTAGACTAATTTTGTTTACATCAAAAGGCTCTATATTTCCTGAACAGACCTTGTATGAATGTTTAGTAACGATGTTCACTATTCCACAAATAACTGTCAATCGCAATATTTTTTCTATTTTGGTTTAATCTGATTTAGAATAAATAAGTCATCTGAAAAGGTTTTTCTTAAAGTCTGGTTTGATTCACTCAATATAAGCTGTCAGATGCCTAGCGTCCTTCGGCAACATGCTGTGTTGTGACTGTTCAATTAAAAATCGGATAGAAGGTTTATCAATGAACAAGTTACTTCTCTCACCTTTTCAGGGCCTTTTCAGGGGTTGATGATTGATATGAAAAATTGAAATAAAAACAAAACATGAATGCTGCCTGACATAATTTAGCACTAATTCAGCATGAACATACATTGTAATCCGAATACATCACTGGAAACCTTTTTGAAACAAATTCTGAAAGAACAAACAAACAAAGGGTGAATGTTTGAATTTTCAGCCCTCAAGCTCAATTGATAAGGCCAGTATGTGTGTTAACAATTCCAGTGATAGTTTTTGTAAACGGTTTCTACTTCCTTTCGATCATCCAAAATGATATACCCCCAAATGCTAGTTGTATCAGAAGAAACATTTTAATATCTTAGAGGAAACATTCTCCGTAATAATTTTTACGACATATTTCTATATTTGTAACTCAATCTCATTCTTAAAATTTATTTTAGGCCAAAATTGCCATTCTGCAGTGAGGATTAGACACGGAAAAAGGCCTCTAGTGAGACACGAACCTGTTTTTTGATTGACTTCTAAGACAATGGTTTGTTTAGAGATCAGGGCCATGTTTGGACACAGTGTTGTTACGACAGTAGAGTCTGGTTGACTTCTCAAGTCGATTATTGGCTACATGTCTTGCACTGGTGTAATAAAAGTTGATTGAATTGACATTGAGGTCTGTGTAACATCTCTCATTAACGACATCATAAGATTTCGCTATGTATGCAAGACGTGTTAAAAGTCATTAGTCAAAAGTGAAAAGTGATTTAACAGCTACCGATTTTTTGGGTGATGGGTATTACGCGAGCGAGTGACAGTCAACAAATCCCAGACGTTCTGACAGAAAACATAAAAACAGAAATTCGACCGTTTCAGACGGACGCATTGACAGCTCAAGTTTGCGCTGCCAAAATCGTATGCAAATTACGTTACATAATTTCCCTCATGTATAAGTTACGCCGAATTTGTAAAATTGCCTAATTGGCGAAGATTTAACTTTTCTTTGCAAAAATGAATAAGCGGTTTTAATTTTAACAAACTTTGATAAAGTGACTCATCTTCCGTGTAATAACGGAAGTTAATCTAAAATGAGTTCAAAATATCATAACACATTAAGTGATGTTCTATTTGATTACATACCAATTTCTTAACAATTTGATTGTCCGTGTGAAGAAAGAGTAGTTCAGTTGGATGAGATTTCGACACATGGCAGTTATTTGGACGCTTGAATGCAATTGTTTAGCTCAATGACGAGAGCTACTCTACATAAATGCAGCTGTGTATTAGTCGCAGATTATCTTATTCGCGTTGTATAATGACGGGACATTAATTCAAATGGGGTTTTAAAGTATATAACGATTCAAAACATTATGCTGATGTTTTATAAAGTGGGTGACGAAATTGTCGCCTGATATATATATATATATATATATATATATATATATATATATATATATATATATATATATATATATATATATATGTATATATATATATATATATATATATATATATGTATATATATATATATGTATATATATATATGTATATATATATATATGTATATATATATGTATATATATATGTATATGTATATATATATATGTATATATATATATGTATATATATATATATATATATATATATATATATATATATATATATATATATATATATATAATAGGGAATGAGCAGATTCAGGAGTAAAAGTGTATCGATACCCTTTTGGTAATGAATTAATTCATGAATGAATTATTCAGCATGCTATACATGTTTTGGGAGGGGGTTCCATCTTCAGTAGCGTGTGTGTATCTTCAAGTGGCCAAAGGGCCCCTGTAGAAAACAAATTTAGCCTCAGATGACTCGTTTTCGAAGCAGAAATTTGAATCAAGATTTAGGATTCCAATGAGGTTGTTGAGCCTTGGCTGTATTATGTTTGTGAAGAAATCTCTGGTATCTTCTTTTTTTTTTCTTCAAATAATTGGTTGAAAGTAGTAGCAGGTATTATGTATAATTCAGGTAAGAGAAAGTGGGAATCCTCAAAAATAGGTTTTCATGGATGCTGGATTGTTGATAGTACTTTAGTGTTTGACTTTTTGGGAACTTGGTAAGTTTGGGTGGAGGCTCTTCCTCTTAATCAAGATTGTTGGTTAGAAGGCAGATTTGTTATGTACGATCGAATGCAATTTGCACACGTATGTTCAGTATCCTTAATAGTCATTGTACGTGTTCTGAAGAGTCAAATGGCTCCGGTGGGTACAAGTGAAATTGACCATACATAGTTTTCTACAGGGAGGGATCTGTGTGACTTTGTGAGGTTCCCAGAGTTTTCCATCCATAGAAGTGGATTAGGTATGAGAAGAGTGGAAATGTGGGTGGGAATCCGAATCGTTTATGTCGGGTTGTCGTGGGGAATAATAACAGCATATGTATATTAAAAGATATTTGGTCCTGGGTATAAATTTGGTCCAATGTGCAGGTATGTTGATAGTGAGTCAGTGGGTGTAAAGTAATTCGAAGTAAGATGATTATTATGTTGGAGATCGATGTGGTTAAAGATGTTGAGTTAAGTGTTGAGTCTGTTTACGAGGTACATAGTTTCAAGTCTCTTAATCCACATATATTCATAGAGTTCTAGTATTTTAGTTGTGTCGGTGTACTTTTTTTCTATTTTTTCAATGATTTTGAGCCTAGCGTTTCAGTCAAAATTATGTAGATATGCTGGGAGTAGGTCGGGATAATCGGGTGATTTAATTCTGTGCCCACAGTTATCAAATGTAATGTTCAATTTCAACTCAGACTTGCTTGCACACAGTAGTTTGCATTGATTACATTGTACGAGGTGGATGTCAATTTTGCTTCCCCAGTTAGAATCATGATAGAAGTTGAAAAACACGTTAGAAGTAGAGCTAGTGAAAATGCTCATGTACCTAAAGCGGTTATTGCATAGACAATGTTAGGAAGGTCTAACCGTTTCAGGGATTGTGTTACGGGAGACTTTATTAACTTTATTACTGCTGATCATGTGTTCATGGTTTTGAGGTCTGCTGTTGGCGATGAATGTATATTAATGTAGATAGGATATATATATATATATATATATATATATATATATATATATATATATATATATATATATATATATATATATGAGTATTATATATGTATATGTATGTGTATATGAAACATACATATTAATATGTTTCCATCGTGGGACAAAATTTCAAGGGAGAGGCATTCATATCAAGGCTGTTGTGCATTAAAAAAGTCGAAAATGATAAATCACAAAAAAGCTGAGCAAAGAATGTACAGGGAGAAAGTGATGAGTTACAAAACAATTCCTGTGCATATGTACTTAAAACAATTACCTAGTTGTTACATATTGTCTCTGCTAAGCTGTGGTCGTTGACTCCATGAATAGGTATCAATATTCCTATCTCCCTGACTGAACCCGAAGCCCGAAAGGAGATATGACAAACCTCATGTCTTCATCCGAAACTACCGCCATACAATTCGAATTCTTTTCTCTTTCACAGACTGTGTGGCTTCTCTTTATGGAAAGGCAAATAATCAGAAAAGAGAGGTACTTTTGAGCTGTATGCTGTTCGACTAGCCAAGTCAAATCTCCTTGTAAAGGAGACTGCAATTAGCAAGCCGAACCCATAACTTATTTGCTAAAACTAAAGACCCCTCTCTTACTTTGTTCGATGAGCAGAACGTGATTCACTTAAATGCATGTGAATTCATATATATATATATATATATATATATATATATATATATATATATATATATATATATATATATATATATATATATATATATATATATATGCTTATGTATATGTATGTAATCACACATACGTATGTATATGTATTTGTATATATGTGTACATATATGGTTGTTTCTATATATTCATAGACAATCCAGTATCCATTCCAGGACCGCTCCAGACCTAGAGGCAGATGTTCCACTCCTGCCCTACGTGAACTGGACGGTCAGTAGGACTGAATTAGGCAATATATTTACTTATGCACAATCCCCAATCCAGCAGTTTGCCCCATTCTATAGTTGGAAAAGCATTGCTATAGTTGCTTGTAGTAGATATATATAGGTGATTTAAGTGTACTTGCTTCAATTCTGGTTTTCATCTCTCGGAAGCTCAAATGTTGGGTTCATCTTGAGGGGATAAATTTCACCCGATCTAGTTTAGAGTCCTATTGTTTTTAAACATGAAATGCTTTATGTTCACATGTCAGCGAGGATATCATATTCATAAAGCTATACGTATGCATATGTATACTTATATATATATATATATATATATATATATATATAGAGAGAGAGAGAGAGAGAGAGAGAGAGAGAAAGGGAGAGAGAGACGGATATGTATATGTGCACACAAACACACACACACATATATATGTATATGTGTGTGTGTGTGCGTGCGCGTATGTGCCCCTGGATAAGATTATAAATAGCGTGATATCCTATGGAAACTTATCTCAAATGACCTATTATCACTAATAAAGCGATGCTCTTACAACTGAGCTACACAGCTGCCGGTGATGCAAACGTCTAAATAACTATTCTCGTATTAAATTCTTATTTTGTTTATTCTCGGTCTATTTACTTCTTTTAATATTAAAATTATTCAATAATAATTTCGATGAATGATAATGAACTACCTATTATTACATAGAATCTTATTTGAAAGAATCCGTAGACAAAATTAAGAATTAAAGAAAACTCAGCTGCTACAGGAATCAAACCTGCAGCCTATAGGGTGGCTGCCCTACAAGAGCAATGCTGTTACCATTGAGTTAAACAGTTGCCGTCTAGGATGTGTGAAGCATTAAGCGTGTGATGATGGGATCATTTCAAATAAGTATGAAAATAATATAACGCAATTTATAATCAACTGTCAGACAACATATATCTATTTCTTCATATATGTGTGTATGTGTGTGTGTGGTTGTGTATGTGTGTGTGTGTGTGTATAAGATGGTTCATGAATTATGTATATAAACATACGTATGTATGTGTGTGTATAAATATATGTATGTGCATGTAACATACACACACACGCACATATATATATATATATATATATATATATATATATATATATATATATATATATGGAATAGGTGTTCAGTTTGCTGGTACTGCCGTACTAAAAGAGTACCACTGGCAGCTTTACTTCATATTGCACTTTTAAGAGTTTGTTTTCATTTATAATGATCGAAAACTCTTTTGATTTCTCCCTAGTAATAAAACTTGAAATCTTTTTTATCTTTTTTCTATGAATTGAGTTACAAGGAATAGTTACGTAAGGTCTACTTTCAGGGAAAGGGTTCATTTGAATAATTTTTTTTATAGATCTTCTTTCTTTGACTCGAATTACTATCTACTCCCAATAAAAGCTTCTGGCGCTAGATTTAGGTTTTTTCCCTCCTATTCCCGTCTTCGAGACGGCACGATCGTCAGCTATTATTATTATTATTATTATTATTATTATTATTATTATTATTATTATTATTATTATTATTATTATTATTATTGTTAAAGTAATATCACATTAGCATTTAAAACCATACATCTAACATTGCGCACTGTACTTGCAACTTCCAGTCTTCCAAAAAAGGGTTTTCTAAGTGCATTAGATCTGGTACGCTTTCAATGTACACATCAATGATAATAAATAATTTTATTTCTTACGTAGTAAGGTCAATATGCTTGTATAATCTTACTCTTTTTTTCAGTTGCACAATGATTTTTGTCAGAACAGTGAAATCAACTATATATGCTGTCTTTTTTCTTATTAACAACAAAAATCAGGTGTTTCCATCTGGATTGGATGAAACTTTTGAATTCTCAAGTCTCAGAGGATATCTCAAGTTTGCTCCGCCTTTGACTCTCCAGAAATTATCTGTGATTCTAATGACTGGGCAAAAAGCAAGTCCTTTCATATCTCCGGCAATTTCTCCAGCATCAGACCAACGTATTGTACTCTTCCCCCTGTCACGTTCTCATCGGGGTTGAATCAGTTCAATTTGCGCAAAATAATAGGGACACAACAGGTCCTCCAACTTCTAGGAATATTTTATTCTTCTTTGCCCTGATCAAAATAGTTACATGAGATATTGATTAAAATATCGTGGTCTGTGTTGATCTTGAGGTTTGTGAGTATTTTGCTTTTCTTTGTATTCTAGGACAAGCTCCGAATTTTATCAATGGTTGAACAGAATTACTTGTGTATCGCTATCATTGCTACATATGTACTATAGCCCCACACATCCTGAACACACACCCACAGACACCATATATATATATATATACATATATCAATCATCTGATCGTGCTTGCTCGGATCCCATTGCCTATAACTCGTCTCCCATCTTTGTCCAGTATTGCATTAGGGGAATTGGCAGTAATACACAATGCATCTATGCATGATGGTTCGATGTATGTTGTAGATGGGCAACCAGCACTTGTAGTTCCAGTCTTTGGTGTCCAAAGAAGCTTCATGCTGATGAACTCTTGTTTCGCCCTTTGGCTCTAAAGATGGTGCCTCTTTCCGATGACTCCTGATATTACAGGAAGTTTTTTAAAAAACCTTGATTTCATGGTTGTTGCTTCAAGGATATATCAAGTGTTGCTCGCACCGTGCGTGTGAAGGTACCGATGAGCTTTGATTCGAGATGCTTTGTATATGGATCGAATGATTGTTCTCGTACAGTAGCACTGGAAAGTCTTTTCAGATCATCTAACGCTGATACATATTGGGATCATACAGTAGTCAAAATTTTAGCAAATTGTATATTTCATCTTTCTGCTTTGAAGGCGACGTTACCGTACATGTATAACTAAAACTTCTGCAGATAAATTACTTTCATATATATATATATAAATATATATATCTATATATATATATATATATATATATATATATATAGATATATATATTTATATATCAATTAATCATTTCATCACATTCATAGATATCATGATGTCAAGAGAAATGGGTACTTCAAACAAACTAACAACGAGTACTTGATATTTCTTAATAACCTCAAGCAATATTTGAATTGTATTTGTATCTATATACTACCATGCATGAACAGAATGATCCACTACAGACTCGTGGTTAAAAGAAGACGTTCGCTGATGTAGAAATGAGCTCAATCCCCATTGGATCTTCTAATTTTGGTTTCATATAAGATCAAGCAAAAGTGGTGGTCTGATTGGCATCACAGTAAAGGGGCAGTTGAATGAATTGCTCAAACTCTAAATATTTACGCTAATTCACCTTTGAGATCGATGGTAGTGAGTTAGACCCTAACCAAAGGCTGAACTCTGATTGTGTACCAGATTAATCCAAGCTGAATAATACGCATGTACATACACACACACACACACACACACACACACACACACACACATACATGCACATATGTGTGCGTGTAGTTTGTAATGCAATAATCAAGAAGTCACATCACAATCTGAAGCGATCAGATTATGCTAGCGATCACATTTTATAGAATACATACGGTAACAAATACTGTACATTGAAATAATCAAATCAAATTTTGAATTGAAAAATATTTTCTGGTTGTATCCCATCATACGTGTTTTTAATTCAATCGTTACTTGCTTACTAGAGGGATCAACAGATTTCTTTTAGACAAAAACAAAAAAAAATGGCTAGCTATTCAACCTCCACTTTCGCTTTGTTTCATGCTTTTTCTACCCAATCCTGCTGATGACCTTACTCCAGGCTTTGTCATGGTTGGTCTGGTGTATGTCTCCAGTTTACAGAAGTCTATACCAGGAGATCGAAATAGATTGCTTTCGGCAGCACCATCTACCATTTCTAATATCAGGGTGGGTTGTATAAAAACAATAATAGATTAAAGGATATCAAATAGATGTTCTTTGTCCGTCATTTTTAATGGAAGATGTATTGAAATCAAATTGCTGCCATATATATATATATATATATATATATATATATATATATATATATATATATATATATACATACATATATATATATATATATATATATATATATACATACATATATATATATATACATATATATATATATATATATATATATATATATATATATATATATATATAGTGTGTGTGTGTGCATGTGTGTAAAACTGAGTTCGTGTGGGTGTGTATGACCTTAGAATAATAGGATTTTTTATTTGTATCTCAATTATACCAGAAGAAAGCAATAAATTTCAATCAAGCATCGAACTCCTCAGAAGATACAAAGTTCATCACATTTAATAATGCCATTAACCATGGTCTAGTAAACAGACACAGGAGTGTCCCTTTAATTTCGCGATAAAACCTTTTCATCCTACTTACACATAAAAACTATATGTGCTTCTTCTTACAGTCTGTTTAAAAGCGTTGCAGACATCTTAAAACAACTTCATAAGAATGTTTGGTGATTAACAATTCCTCATTCTATTTCAGTCAGTTTGCCCTTTCTGGGAAATTTTTTGAAATGTTGTTTTATTATTCATGCTGTTTCTGGAACTTGAAAAATTGTCGAGAACTGACAGGTAGCCCTGTAGCATTGATAAATTTATATAAGGACATACGAAAAATGTTATCAAGCTCACATTGGGAATTATCATTAATTCATATCAGTTTTTCCTCTCATCCTAATTTTCATTTGTTTTCTGTCACAATTTTGAATTAGACTGTATTTCTACGGCGGCACTAAAAATGCGTGATCAGAACATAAAGAGAAAAAACTGTCAGTAAGAATTGAACTCACACTCTATAGCAACCCCTTTAATATAGTTAAACTTTTGACTATACTTAATCCGGACATAATTTTACACCTTAAACCCAACTCCTCACATCTGATATTTCACTATCATGGTGTTTACAACTGATATTTAGCTATCTCTTAATACAAAGAAATTCTTTATTCTTCAAAATATTTTTTCTTTGATTGAGTATTGCAATATCATAATCAATTTTCACTAGTTTCAAACTTTTATTTTAACTTTCAGTTGCTTTCTATCACAACTTTGCATCGGACCGTATTTCTGCAGCAACGATTGAACAGTGTAATGAGAAAAAAATTGCGAAAAAAAGAAAAAGAAAGGAAAATCAGCAATATTGTCACATTGAAAATCATCATTATTTTGTGTTGCACCTATCGAAGTGAATAATTCTTGTCCTTCATAAATATGAATACGAATAAAAAGCATTTTTCTTTTACGGACAACCATTTAAAAGCAATTATTTCAAGAATCGGGCATTTTTGGGGCCGGGAAGGAATGTAGCATTATTCATTGAATTTGAAGTTGGGTATGATTTTTAAAAATTGAAGGCAAATTTACAATGATAGACAATGATTCACTTCCGAGGAAAAGAAGTTTTATTATCTGTTTTTCTGTTATAAGCAAAATTGTCCAGATGATTTGCACTGCATCTTTTGATGAGCTGGTACAGTGATATCTGATTGAATTTTCTGTTTTTACCATCATCATTATCGTCATCATCATCATCATTGTCGTCGTCGTCGTCGTCGTCGTCGTCGTCGTCGTCGTCGTCGTTGTTGTTGTTGTTGTTGTTGTTGTTGTTGTTGCTGTTGTTGTTGTTGTTGTGCAAAGGTCCAGACAGGACAAAAGTACAAAACTCTAATCCACTTCACGATGAAAAAAATCATTATGCGTCGGGAGTAAGTATGTGTACAAACCATCTCCATTGTAAACCTGAACAGAAAGAAGTATCGATCTTATCTGGCTGACGGACATTTACATGATATTTTGAAAGTATCGACATGCCATATATCTTTGGAATACGCTAAGCTTGTTGCCTAAAAGACATCCAATATTTTTCAATGAATCAGAAAGAAATTAGGGACGTGTATTCAGAAAAATCAAAGAGATTTATATTTAGAAAGAAAAAACACATAATTTACAAGTTCAAAGAATATAATTTGAATGTAATTTTTTTTTACTTTCTGGCTTACGGCAATTTCTGTTCGATTAATGTGGCCTTTCAACACTCTCGTTTTGTGTGAGCCAGTTATATATGTTCCTCGTACTGCCTGTTTACAAACACTTCAGATATCATGGAACAACAAATCATATATATGTTTTGATTAACAATTCCCCATCAAATTTTTGTCATTTCTTTCTAGATGGAGCTTTCGAAATGTTGTTTTATTTTCTGTGCTGTTTCAGTTATTTGCAAATTGATGGCATACCCATCAGTATCCGAAGATGTTGCATATGTTTACATTCAATCTTTTGTGCTAAATATATCTCTTGTATTAAAGAATGAAAGAAATTTACGCAATAACAATTAATTCATAAAATGATTTGTTATTGTAACAATAGTGAAGAGAATTTTACGTTCAGTTTTTGAATGACGTACATGGTATGACTATTATGAACTAGTTATTGACTTAACTTGAAGATGTTGAGATTGCTTGAAAAAATAATGCCATAACATAGTCGAGAGGTGAATTCGAAGTCGATGAATTGAAAACAAAAAATCCAGTATTCTCTAGCCTATTCTACTCTCCAAAATGAGGCAACATTATGTTCATCAAAGGGTCGAGTACATGCAGTCTAAATGAAATTCTGTTTGTTCACACGGGTGACTAATGCAGCAATCCATACGTTTTGTGTTTAGGGGTGAGTTCCAATATTTGAATGAAACGAAACTGGTCTGGTGAGTCTCTCAACAGAAAACGTCTTTTGGCAACATACCGTGTGGATAATCAATTAAAACATTTGAGATTGGATGGGTTATGAAAGAGCTACTTTTTTGCCGTTGTGTAGGATCACTTAGAAGTCCAAATTTTCAAAGGCAAGCGTCAACATGACTGAACATGAACTAAGAAGAATTTTTTATCATAAACTTGAACTGTAAATTGAGCTCTTCTAAAAAATACTTTTTGGGGTGAAATTCAAAAAATATATTAGCAAGCTAGATTCCCTTGAAAACTGGAGAAACCTATGGTGGCATGTTGAGTCGACAGTCTAATTAATAAAACGAATTCCTTTTCTGGAGTCAGTCGGATTTATATCAGTCAGTTGGATTTATATCATCGTTAACATCATTGCCCAGAGAATATTTTGTTCCACCTCGTCGAGAACGATGCTTGAACAAAAAAAAAAGTTTCTAATTTAATTGCACGGAGATTTAATTCGTAAGCATCAATTATGTATGAACCCACAAAAGCAAAGGGTCTTCCTACAAACTTTGTAGAATTATTTCAGTTTTGGACAAAATGATGACCAAACTGTCGATAAGTTCATTGGAGTGAGCATTACTACGTATACAAAACACAATAATAGTAACACACTGTAACAATATTGTGTACTTTAAACTCCACAACCGTGAAAATAAGTTTAATAGTAAGGAAGTCATGATTGGAGCTTTGAAATATTTTGTGACCACTGAACCTCAGAACTTTCATAAAAATGGTATATAATCATTAGATAATAGTTGAAAAGAGATGATTGCAACGAATGGGCCATATCATGAGCATTCATTTATACAATATCTATATTTATACAATATCTATTTTCGCTTACCTCATACTATATGTTACTACTTAACAAACAACATTAATTATGTAACAGCCTGGATAAAGTTTGTTTGTGTATAGCCATTCTTCTCCAACAAAATATACTTGAACACTGTTAAATAATTGACAGTATTAATGATGATCAAATGTCTGCATTGACGTGAACTCATATCTCATAACGATGTTTTTACCACCAATCGAAAAAATTCCCAAATCAATTTGACAACTCTCACTCCCTTGTGGATTTAAAATCTTTTTTTCGAAGTGCAAGCAAAGATCAAAAGGATATATTTTAAATTTATTGTGATTGGTTTTCCGCAGACGGACGGATGTCTAGTGTACACAGTTTCATATATAATCATCCTGAACAATTAATCTTCATTTATGTTTCACAGTGCATCGATATCTGCAAATAACTTCAAAGGAACAGATTTAGAAAAAAAAATCACTCTAACCTTCACCGAACTACCATTGCCTTAGATCGATCTTATCAAACGAGGAACATATATCAGTGAACGTAATATAATGTTGATAGACCTTATTTTGCAGTTTAGTCGGATATGTATATTTTGGGAGGATGGAGAAGAGATTGATTTCGCGAAATTCCTTGAGGTTTTCTGAACATTTTAGTAATCTTATGAAATCTCTTGTTCCATGATAAGTGTAGTAATGGTTAACATGCTTTTTATACTGATTTTTACTACCATGATTAGTGCTATCTTTACTACATCCTCCATCACTATGACTTTGTGACAAACTAATGCAAAACTTTGTAAAAATCAAATATTTTTAGCCACAGTATTTACAGTGTATATACAGCTTTATTTCATACTAGACTAAAGTACTACAACTGATGTCAATAGTTTGGTCGGAAATTTCAAACAGACGATAGACAAACTTATACAGGAAAATAAAATCGAGAATAGCAACGAAAACAGGAAAAAATATGAGAGCATACGTTTTGGAGTTTATAAATTCCTCGTTTTAGATGGCTTTTGTAGAGTCACTTCCGGGTGTAATACTACGATGCCTATTTCTTGAACACTCTTCAAATCTCTAGGGAAATCAAGTTGTTGAGAAAAAAAAATTGCACTAATAAATGGAAAATATTAGCAACAATTAGCCAAGTGTTGTTTGTGTCGTGGAAGGTAAAAAGAATGTTCCAGTATCGGTGTGTTAATATCATAAATGAAAAAAATGCTCTCCTTGTCATCAACGGGTTTTGCCAAAATACAGATAATAGAAAAGTGTTAGTGCTTATAAAAGAATAATCATTTACATCTACTTATATTAAAATAAAAGTTCAGTAGAATTATCCACGGCAGAGTTTTCGATTCAAGAACAATATCCCCAAGGCGGGGTTGCTGTTTGGGGTTTTAGGGGAAAATGGGACAACATACTCGGTCAAATTATTGGAATATTTGTCCTCTCTTCTCACGACAATTCTGGAATGTAAATTTTGAGACAGCCAATCTTAAAACAAGAACCAATAATATGGGATATTGGTTTTACTTTCTTGCAACCCGTCTCCAAGTTGTTTTTTCTAACATAGACGAGATAAAGTCAAAATTCATTGTCATTCTTAGTTCTCCGTAGATTCAGAAGAAATGTACTCTATTTATTGACAATCAAATACAATGTCAGCAGTGCATTATTCCTCTTTGTGTAAATTACTTGTCAGTTGCCGAACCTTATTTGTCTTTTTTTCTAACTTCAATGATATCTAATGAAAATTTCAGAACGGCTAGTCACATGTTAACGGTCGACATCTGAATTGATTCAGATTTCATTTCGGTGACAAATACTTTGTATTAGTTGAGCTTAGTTTTTCCGTTGCTGGTACAAAAAGCACAATGCTCTAATTTTTCTAATTCCAAAATTTCCGTTTTGATTTTCAACACTCGAAAAAAAAAAAAGGAGAATAATCAGTTTTGCTCATACACATGAAAAACCTCAGTTCTTTTGAAGCTACGTACAAAATGGAGTTTTCCTTTCTTTATTTTATCAATGATTTGCAGTATCTAAAATGTAGAAAATACCAAGATTTCAATAACGTTTTCTACTTCACATTGATTATCACAATCAAAAATGTGTCAGTTATTAAACATTCCAGTAAATGAATCCTGAAGTAGGGCAGATTGTATGTTGTAATAAGGTGAGTGATAAACAAGAGGTATTTTCTCTCAATTAAAAAAAGTGCCTTTACGTTGATTGAGATTCTATGCGCATATAAAGCACTCCTGTACTACACAATACCATGTGAGAGCATGCATCTCTATCTTTCTCTCTCTCTATCCATCTATCTATATGTGTGTGTGTGTGTGTGTGTGTGTGTGTGTGTGTGTGTGTGTGTGTGTGTGCGTGTGTCTGTGTATTCATATATTCAAAGGAAGCTATCTCATGGGATCAATTTGGGACAGTCATTTTGATTTTAAAAAATCAGCTGATAACATCAAGCAACGGTTGGTTATATTGAAGATTTTGCGATTTGATATTTAGAGATATTTTTTGTAGCTGACAACAACTGATTTTGATAATAATTACTGAACAAAAACATTATCTCATAGGCCATTTTACACTGCGAGTTTGAAGCTTGCAATATCTCTTTCTTCATTCCCCATCTGTGCCGCTCAATAAAGATCATCAAATGACAATCTGTGATTTGTTATAAAAAGAATATATTAGAATCATCATGAATGTAATGCGGCTGAAAAAAATAAAAGTAACTGATTATGCTTCTTCTAAGAAACACAGCTAGTATTAAACCATATCAGATTTTGGTTTCCTTCCATAGTTGCAACTATACTAAATTGCATCACTCTAGTTTCTAATATCATAAATGGATGCAGCTGCAATATAAACGTATACTTCCCCCGTAAGGAGAGTGTGTCACATTCATATTTGTACTGCTTCCTGACTTTAACAATGGATATTAGCAAGACATAGAAATATTTTAGGTGAGTTTGCTTGTTTGATGGTCTTAATACATGCATCTCTGAATGAAATTTGTTTCAAATTGCCCAGACACATTTGTTTAAAACATGCTTAATTTTTATTTGCGTGACTGAAATAATACAGAGTTATGGTCTTTTTTAACTTGTAGAAAAACATAAGGAAAATAACTGGATCATATACTTTCAAATTCTTGAAAAAGAAGACACAAAAAAAAAAGTTAAATTTACATCTTTGAGGTTTCCGTTTTTATTTAAAAATTTTTCTTCTAAAGAATATTAAGTGAATGGAAGAGTTTTCAGCAGAAGTAACAAAATCTCCAATTCAAATAAATACATAACATTAGTGATCGGCCATTGAAACATTAAGTGTATGTGAAAGTTTCCAGAAATCTTTTTTGACAAATTACATACTGAATATACAGTTAAAACCCACTTCTGGGGTAGAATATTCCGTACACGCTTGACGTTTTTCAGGGCTTTCAATGAAATCGTGAGATTTTTTACGTAAATTGTGCTTTCTATCATTCAATGTCATTATTTCTGGTTCTATAGATAGGATTCGCTGGGGGACAAGAATAGTTACATGGAGCAAAATACATCAGACTCTGAATTAATCCAATCTAAAAAAATACTCTAAATGTGGAACAACCTCTTATCCACGATCCATGTTCGTGGGCTGCGTCACATTTGCAACATTACTACAGGTGTTATCATTCAAATAATGTTATCAGTCGACTTTCTTGTTGTGAAAAGATCACTCCACCGAAATATCGAGGGTAATAACCTTAACCCAACTGCAGGAATGTGAACCTGGGATCGATAGGGTAGCCCAGCAACGTAGCGTTGCACTTACCATCGGGCTAAACGGCTGCTGGTAATGCAAAAGCCCAACAACTACTACTGCTACTACCACTACTACTAATAATATTACTGTTATTAGAGAATAAGCAGAATAAATGATATTTTGTGAATAATTGAGACGAGGGGAGTTTTTCTGTACCAGTAATAAAAATGAGTTCAAGGAACGACGATACAGTTATGCCACAAAAACTTAGTTGAAAATTGAAAAATGCTACGTTGAAAAAAAAATTCCATATATCATTGAGAAAGGACTGTTGGTGCAACGTCCCGTTGTACAACAGTCCATTTCAAAAACAGAAAATTGAACGTTTTTTTATAAGGGGGAGTTTTTTCTAACTTAATCACATTTTGTCTAAGGGGTTAGTTTTATGTTAAATTTAAAGAATAGCTCTGATGTTTAATCCCATTCTTTTGCCTTAAGGTACTTTTCAGGTAGACCCTGAAATAATCGAAAGAAGCACAATCTTCGTTCTTCCCGAAATATCAATACAATTGAAAAGCAATTTCATTCTCTGATTACAACTTGTAAATCGACTTAATCTTATGAATACATTAAAAGTAAACACTCCCCACTCATACTCGCATACAATTCTATATATATATATATATATATATATATATATATATATATATATATATATATATATATATATATATATATATATATATATATATATATATATATATATATATATATATATATGTATATATATATATATGTATATATATATATATGTGTATGTGTGTGTGTATGTGTGTGTGTGTGTGTGTGTATATATATATATATATATATATATATATATGTGGCGTAGAGGTGCTGGGTATCTTCGATGTTCTCACTGCTACAGATGCACAAAAACGTATAAATATTTTAGGGTTTGCGAAAAAGCCATCGACCGTTGAAACCTTTTTAACTCAATGTGGAGAAGGTGGTTACTGGTCTGTGTTGTAGAAATAAAAGAATTGATGGAAAACGACATTTTATCAACGGATATTCAAACCATTTTCTCAATTGGTTCTCTTTATTGTATGTTAACCATTTGAAACATTGAATGAGGGAAGGTGTGATACTTCAAGATTTACAACTGGGTCCACCTTCCCTATGTTGTACCAAAGAAAATCTGTTATTGTCCGGTGCTTTTCTCAGACACTAAAACATTTCTGCATTTTCAGTCATTATTAGCAGAGAGCACATCCAAGACACAAGGCACCATACGTCATTGAACACACGCATATATATATATATATATATATATATATATATATATATATATATACATATATATATATATATATATATATATATATATATATATATATATATATATATATATAAGGTTCAGAGAAGGTTGTTTAAAAGGTTGTGTAATTCTCATTAGTGTCAATGCTCGATGTTAAAATCAAGGTCGAGCACCAGGTTTAGAATTCTGATTTTCAAGTATGACTGAAAGATAAATGTTTGTTTTTATCACTCACTCTAAATCATACACATGCTCTGTGTGTATGTGTGTGTGTATGTGTGTGTGTATGTATATGTGTGCACATGTGTATGCACTGGGTTTATCAGAAGATAGAAAAAACAGCTGGAAACGGAGATGTTAAAATTCATTTTTACAATTTGTCCACATTGTTTGCCTGCTGAAAAATTCATAATTTGATCTTCCTTTTGACGTTATCACTTGCTATCTCGAACCATGTCTAAGAACAGAGGATCAACGAAGTAATTAGATGTCAGCATCTGGTGGTTTTATGACTCGATCCCCCATTGCTCTGTCATAATATGAAGTTATATTAACCAATGAATTCATCACATTTGATACCATATCATCTCTTTAGCCAAGGATGTATCAGATTAAAGCCAGTCCACCTTAAATCAGGCATACATACCCAATTAAATTAGGAGATTGATTTGAAATGAGAAAAATATCCAAGAAAAAATGAAGGGTGTCCGATAAGTTTATTTACAACGTAACTATGATGCTAAACCAAACTCTTACTTTTGTCCAATATACATGGAAACTGCCATACAAGGCAGGTTTTAGCCAGGTTTTTATCGGCAAAAAGAAGCTATCATTTCTTGATTCTAAGAAAGCAAAACATCTTCCATAAAAATTACAATGATCCAAACCCACTTGATAATTGAATCATGATGAGTAATATCCTCCTGTTAGCAATTCATATTGAACGGTGTATTCTGCTGCTGACAGGAAAATATGCAACGATGTATACTTCATTTCGAAAGCTGGCGCCACGTTGACTCTTGCATTCTCTCTCGGTCTTTACTAATTGGTAATTGGCACCTGCTTCTACATAAGTACAATGTATGTCAATAGGTTTTTTCCCAAGAGTTCTTAAACGTTTGTGTTTTCTTTGATATACGGAGCACCTCGTTCTCAAAGTATTAGAAAGTTACAAGAAATATATTATTGTATTTGTAGCCAAACTGTGAGGTGGTAGCAGTGTTAATAGAACCAATCAGGCAAAAATGGTATCAAAACTAATAGTAATAAAAAAGAAACTACATAAAATTATGGTTGGATACAATACAATGATCTGGGAAACTGTTGGATTCAAATGATAGACAGTATATCAGTCAAAAGAAATATTGTCTGGATCCAGTGAAAGAGAAAATTACATAGCTTGATTGAATCGGAAAATTTTTTTGCAAATAAGCCAAGCTAAAATATCAGGCTTGATAACCCCACTTGATTTCTGTTTAAACTACATTAGAAAAAAAAAAGACACATAAAAAAGTAGTGAGAATAAATAAATCACCATTGATGTCAGTAGAACAGTAAAGAATGAATGAAACAAAAATGTAGGATTCTTTGCAGGAAAACAAGAAAACTTACCAAAAACAGAGAACGAGATGAAAGCATATATATATATGTATATATATATATATATATATATATATATATATATATATATATATATATATATATGTATATATATATATATATATATATATATATATATGTATATATATATATATATATATATATATGTATATATATATATATATATATATATATATATATATATATATATATATATATATATATATATATATATATATATATATTTATATATGCTTGTTTGTGTGTGTCTGTGCAGGTACACCTTGAAAAGTACTGTTAATTTGCTCCAAAATTATCAACACGGTTCAAAATCGTACTATTCAGCGATATCCAATACATACTACATTGAAATTGATACCAATTGAGACTGCACTATCCTAGATATTCTTCAAAGAACTTCACGTTTTGTTTCATTCACTGTTTACTATTCTATTTACATCAGCAGTGATGTATTTATTCTCACCATAATATCAAAAAATAAAACAAACATGGAATATGTAATTTCACTACTTTTTATTAATGAAGAAGAATGTTCGCTCCATTTATAATTGAAAACTCCAAATTACTGGAATCATCCGAAATGGCACGGAAAATCCTTATCTTAATAAAGATAATTGAAAATAATGAGATTCTTTTTTATCAGTTGCCGAGGTATTCAAAACAGTTGATACACTGCATCTTCTATGATCCTCAACATCATCAGCAGCAGCAACCTTTCAGTGTACGTCTTTGGACATACACCTTCCCCAAGTTTTACCTGACATCTATATCATAGACATTGTGGAGCAAGTGCTCTCTGAATCTCTCTAGCTCGTCATGCAATCTGGCTTTCTGTTTGTTACGATTTCAAATATGATCTCTGGGGATCCACGTTGTAAGTCATGATGTCCAGTGGCTGTCTTACATTTTTGCAACACGTCCATGGTTGGATTCATCATTTGTAAACCCTTTATTTTTGGACTATGATTTTCTTTTTTCTGGAAGTAGGGCTTGCTCTACTCAAAGCTTGCCAACCTAGAGTGATTTCTTGCTTTACTTCCTCCCCTTTCGATGACTTTATGAAGACTCACTATCCTTGTAAGACATTGTGGTCTACCTTCTCTGGATTTTCGATTTCCGTCGCTGCCTCTTTGTCCCAAACGTCTGTTGTACATGACATTTGTTTTGTTGAGTTTCATTTCAAATCCAAAGTTACGTAGGTATTTGAAGTGAACAGACGTAAGATTCCTGTCTTATGACTGTGTTTTCATGATGGGAATATACTTTCGTCACCGTGGGTAAAATCAGATTATGTCATTTTTTATCATTCATACTTTAGCTGCTCCACGAGACACTCGGAAATTCAAGTGGATTTTCATCACGTATTGGTAATGAAAATTGAATGAACCTATACTTGCTGTTTGAACACGTGCCATAAAGTTATGGGTATTATCATTACATTTCAAGTGAAAGTGAGTAACACTCACCACTACAGTCAATGATAGAAAAACCATAGTGTCAGTAATGTACACGATATTCCATCGAAGAAGGAATAGGGTCAGATTAAATCTTATTCATGACGTTTCCCCCTGGAAAGCATCAAAATTTGAGAATCTATATGTCACCATTGAACCCATCAAAATAAAGCAAGTAAAAATTCAAAAAAGCTTTTTTTTTTCAAAAAATTAAAATGCAGTTATAGAAAAGGTCTAGTTAGGTACTGATACCTTCTTTCAAATCTATAAACTGAAATGTAAGACCAGGAGCGCTGAAACAAGTAAACATATAAAATCGTCCGGATGAGGCTAAAAAACTGCCACAAAAAGTTTTTTTTTCAAAAACTAATAAAAAAATTAGTTGGGTTTTAATTGAGTACTCATCCTGATTTTAAGTTTACAGACAAAACGGTATGACCAGGAGCACTGGAACAAACGAGTCAGGAAAGAAATACAAATAAACACGTAAATACATGTGCATATCTTGAATCGTGACGACTGTTTTGATTCCTTTGAAATCCAGTTAAGTGATCATTCGATGAATCGATTTTCATTTATTTAAAACTCTATAATGGATGCTATATCTTTTTGGATGCTTTTTAATAATATAGAATAATGTTTTGTCCGTAGACATCAATACTGGCTTGATTGAAATTCATTTTAGACAGCGAAAATTGACATGGCATAATTTGGAATCAGTATAAAAGTGCAGAAAGTTAAAACCAAAATGTAAAACTCCCAAGAAGATATTTGAATTATTGCAGCAAGTTTTACAATTTTTTTTTTCACAAGAGTTTCGCAATCATTGTTAAAATTTGGTATATTTTTTCTACTCCCGTAGATAACACTGTATTCTCTGGCTATGTATGCGAAAATAAGGTGTATCAGATCTACATGCTTACGTACAGAGTGGAAAACATCGTGTGACGTTTTGAATAAGACGAAACATAGACACCTACTCTAATAATTATGGATGGAAGTAAGAATGATGGTGGAATCAGTTTTCTGACTTTTTATTATACAAAGCCCACAACGCTCTTTACGCCAAGAGAAATGCATAATGATATTTGGGGATACTGCAGAACTATGAATAATCTCTAATAATGAAAAAGTCGTCATTTTTAACGATACAAGTATTAGTATATATATATATATATATATATATATATATATATATATATATATATACACACATTTACTAGAAACAGGGAAAAGGGAAAACATTTGGCTTCGGCAAATTAATATGACTGATAGGTACTTGGACAATTTGGGAGATTGAACACAGAATGCCATGTTGCAAATTGTCAAAGTATATTAATGCAATAGCCGAATGAGGTGTCAACCCAACTCAAACACGGTTTGGTTTCGATTCAACTATGTGTATAAGAATGATTCATCTGATGATTTAAAGGAAAAAAAAGCAAAATTGGAAAATGAGATTCTACCCAACATGAACAAATTAACTTTAGAATTATTTGAAACAATTGTCAATTTGGGTTGAATATGATGGTATAAAATCAACTCGAATAATTTTTTTCTGCGTAGTAAAAATTCTCAAAGATTATATCATAGATTTGTTCGAATGCAGGCTGAGATTAAAACCAACACTATGGATTTAATATTTACATGAGTAAACACTCAATAAAAGTGACCCGAACAACGATTCACATCTATTGTTATACTAATTGATTCCTTAATACGTTTTGGGTACACTACGAAAAAAAGATGTGTTCTAAAATAAATGAATGATGTGTAGTATAAGATGACATCCATGTACAATTCATTATGATAAAACCCTCTGTTTGATAGCTAACCACATGTATTACTCGATGATAATGCATTACTCAGCATGTATGCTCGCAGCAACCGCTGTATGGGAAATAATAGAAGATGTACAACTCACAGATTCAAAATCGAACTATTATTTTTCTTCTTTCGTCGACCGAAAATACATTTGTAGACCAAACAAAATTATCACTCATAGAGACACAGATACATAGGGAGGAAGTGAGAGAGCTTGTCGTGTAAGGAAGGACGGGGAGAATGACAGGTAAATGTCCTTCTACTGTCAGCAACCAAGGTCCGGCGGCCAGTCAACCGTCAGACCCTTTTCTCGTTTAATCTGCTACCCTCGACTGCTTTACTACACTGGTGTCCTTGTTTACTACTTTACTACTCTGATGACCAACCTTCTGTCCGTCAATTTCGAAGGTAAAAGTTGCTACTTTTATTGATATATACATCTTTGAATTAATTTATATTCTCTTTCTCCTGCCACCGGGACTGACCATCTAACCCTTCCTCTTCTAAAAGTTTCCTCCTGCCTCCTTTCGTTTTTCATGCCACTAAACTTACCGTCTATCTTTCATGCTCTCACCGTTAGAATCTTTATTCACCGTCCATCTTTTATCAACCCCTTTTGGCTTTCTTTCTCCTAATGCCTTTTTGATTAAGTGGCTGTGACTGGCTATTTATCTGCAGGGGTTCCATCGACCACGCTTTATCTTGTCGATAAATCTACTTAAGATGTTACGATCGTCCTTCTGGAGTCTGAATAGGGTTACTTATTGTATCTCTAACCAAGTGTGTGAGTATACTTCACAAATACCCACGCAAAAAGTATCTTTAACAGAAAAATACTTTTTGAAAATGAAATCAAATATTCAAAATAAAATTAAGTATTAATAAAAATTAATAAAATTGACGAGTCTCCTATCAGCTTTGATATTGTAATATACTTTCTTTCTCTATCAAAGAAAAAACAACAACATCTATTTATGTTTTTGTTTTTCCTTAATCACCCTGTCTCCGTGAAGAATCTCTCTTCAGACACATCACCATATGAATATTTTTTCCAACATCAATTCAACCACCCTTTATTAGGTTTTATTTCAGTATACGTTTCAAAGGGCCTTTTTCTTAAATCCTTAAAAATCTACGTTATGTCTTGTCGCGAACATTGTTCTATGAGACTTATCTAATATTGAATGATTTCTCTATTTTTTATTCTAAGAATTTTTTTTAGCTATATATCTTTCCAGAAAATGTTTTTTAATCCCCCGCTCTCTTTCTTTTCCTTTTACATTTTTTAAGTACGTGGACAGAGAGCAAAATCATTTGAAACAACAAAAGCAATGAAGCAAACAAAGTCATGCCTGTACACAAATGCATTCCCCAGTGTGTCTTTGTGAGTGAAACATAAAAGAAACCTACAATTCAGTCTTTTAAACTTCCGATACAAAACTCAACATCATTTTTGTACGATCATTTATTGTGAATCACAGTTCAAGAAACTTTAAAAAAAATGATCCAATTTCCTTCAGGTATTGCGGTGCTCACTCAACTGCGAACGTATTTCATTTTATACGTGCCATATCCAGCGTATCTAGGACACAAATGGCAAAAACTGTTGCTTAAATTTCGTTGTGTAAATGCAATATCACCATGAATGAAAATGATGTTCATTTAAGGTCACGTTGCTAAAAAAATATTTTTCGAAATCAGCAAAAAAAGATCCTATCAACATATCACACACGGAATAGAATACAACCGTAAAAAACAAACAATGTCACCTATAAAAAATGTAGAAAAATTCAACAGAAAAGAAAACATTCCTTTCTGCTAAGAAAATCAGGGGAAAAAAGCCTCCAGCCTCTTCACTTCAATGCGAGTCTATCACTTTTAGAATTATCTTTTTTATGTATTTTTCTCACTTGGTTTTACATTTTTCCCGTCTTCCTCTAATAATTTTTTTTCAATAAAAAGTATTTTCAAGTAAAAATTCCGCACGTACATTATACGATAAAAACGTCGGGAATATCTGCAGACTTTGATATTTTTATAAATCTTTTGCAGAAAAAAATTATTAGCCCCGGGTAAATGCTGCCATTCCGTAAATTAATTGACAGCACGGGGCGAGAATCTCCCAAATATAGAAAGAGAGAATAATCTTGTCTTCTTTCTTTTCTTTCTGACTGCAAACAGACTGTCAAACGCACACATGCATACGCAAAAACGATATACCTAACAAAATACACATAGCACAAGACAAACATAAATTTGAACTTGAAAAAAACCCAAAAAACAACGTATGCTCCTTCAAAAGCAGAAACAACTCCCTTCGACAGAAAACACCTAATTTTGTCTTGCAATAAGACTTATAGATTCAAAATGGCCTGTTCCATTGAAGTATGATGCTTTCACCGTTTTAGTCGACGCATTTATTAGAATCATGCTCTGAATTCAAAGAAAACCTTCGATTCAACAGGTAAATCCAAATACTTTTGTTTTACTCGTCAGTACAGGTTGTCATTGCGTTCTCCGACTTCACGAAATGTCATCAACCAGTTTCATCAATAAACCAAATTTCACATGCCACGGCTTCTTTTGTCCATCATGGTCAAAAGATCAGGAGGAGGGAGATGTTTATGTCTTTCTACTGTCCGCGACCAGGGGCCGACAGCAAGTCAACAGTCAAACCGTTTTGTCGTCGAGTCAGCTACTATCGACTGCTTTACTATTCTTGTATTCTTATCTACGACTCTGGTGCTTTTGCTTACTACTTTCCTACTCTGATGACCTACCTTTCATCCTTCTATCTTATGGGTAAGAACTGTTTCTTCTATTGTCATCTATGTATTTGAATTAATTTACATTCTCTTTTACCTGCTACCATGACTTATCATCTATCTTTTTCTCTTCTAATTTCTTCTTGCTTTCTTTCGCTTTTCATGCCATTAAACCAACAGACTATCTTTCTTAATCCTACCCTTAGAATCTTCATTCTGTCCGTCTTTTATCAACCTTTTTTTGCTTTCTATTTTGTAATATCTTTTTGATTAAGTGGCTGTGACTAGCTATCTATCTGCAGGGGTTCCATCGACCACGCTTTATCTTGTCGATAAATCTACTTAAGATGTCTCTGTCGTCCCTTTGGCGTCTGAATAGGGTTACTCTGTAACTTATCTTATCTTTGACCAAGTATGCTAGTAAAGGTCATGTATACCTGCGCAAAAAGTATCTTTAACGAAAAAATTCAATTTAAAAATAAAATCATATATTTAAGAATGAACTGTGATATTCACTCGAAAAGTGCCAAGAAAATCCTTTTATTGAATCAATATGACATAAGCTATGTGACAAAATCATACCTGAAGTGCAATGTCATACAGGTGATTTCTTTTTAAATCCTCGAAATGGTTACATGGGGAACCACTGATAATCCCCACAAGGAAGAACTTATACATAGTACCATAATATCAATGTATTTCGTAGAAAATTACATGAATTATATTAACTGATATCGGGAAATAAGTGATTGAAACGACCCAAACATCTTTTTAAAAACGGTTTCAATATGCTCAATGCTTTCTAGACTATATATACAGACACAGCCACACATATTTATATATATACATCTAGAGAGAGAGAAAGAGAAAGAGAGACAGAGACAGACAGACAAACTGAGAGTGAGAGAGGTAGAGAGAGAGTAAAATACTTTCATTCTCATAAATAATTGCTAATGGAGTCGCATTATCTTTGTCTTTGAGCTACTTGCTTAATCGGACGTTCTCATGAAATATGAGCCTAATCGAAGAAAATGTCGTCAATATTTTTAATTTCTGGGCGTGCACTCAAATTACCCAAGTTCAAAAGGCCAGACAGTGTTTACAGTAGTTGGAGCCAAGGCCTTCTGTCTCCTGCTGCCTCTTGCTACCTCATTGCAAGACGCCGACAAGTAGACAGGTAGATATAATAATCATGAGAACTATCAGTGATGCTGAAGCGGGCCAATCGTCCATCAGCAGAATCTGAAGAAGTGAAAATCGATAGGAGTTTGCTTTTTTGAAAGTAGATGCAACCCAGATTTGAAATTCTGGAAATATCACGACCCGGAGAACTGCTTTGTCATTCTAATATTTCCTGATTTCCATAGACAAATAGGTATACTTTTGAATTCTTTTGCTTATCATTCTCTAATTACATACTTTCCCTGCCTCTTTGCTTTGTCTTTTTGAGATACTGCAATCTACCATGTCAATCAATTGAGGCTAATGGCGATCCATAAACAATTGCAGAAGATGGCAGCGTATTTCGTACACTTGGATAACTGTCAAACAGATACAATAATCCTGAGTGTTCCAAGTTTTATGAATTATCCCCTTCTACTAATACAGTGTGAAATTTCTCTTTCTCTGCGCTTTAAAAATAGACTTTTCCACTTAAAAGTAAGAATCATGTTGATGGAAGTATTCCTTTTCCACTACTTGAAAAAATGAATTTTCCACCGGCATATGTTCAGTAGTTTCGTTATTAAAAAAAATCTCATGAAATTTCGAAGGTTGCCAGGATTCTCCCATGAGTATTAATTAGTTAATATAAGAATTTATTGTGACAAGTACCCGACACATGTAAGTAGTCCTCTTCTCAAAGACTTCTTCTTTGATCTAACACAGAAATTCTCACCGTTGGAGAGGTAGTTATTTTGCTTAGCGTTTATTTTCCCTGGAATTAAAACTTGTGTGTCTTATTGTTTCACTAAGGTCACCATCTTCTTTACAATTCTATTTATAAGTGTGTTAGGTAATTAAGTAAGGAATACTTTTGATACGCCTGTGATTTTGTCTCCTGTCATTTCTGTTTGGCTGAGAGCCAAGGAGTATAAATGGCCAGTTATGGAATGAAGTCAGGGATCGATTTGTATAGTTGTGAATGGCATGTGGGATAAATGAACTAATGTTAAAATAACCAAAAATATTTGTTACATCACCAATAAAGAGTTGGTTGACTGAAATTAATTGATATCCACTCGACATCGAGTATACTTCATTACAACCATGCTCTATAATGGATAGATAGATGGATAGATAGATAAATAGATAGATAGATAGATAGATAGATAGATAGATAACCAAACTGCTACTCTGAATATACTGTCGACCTATTGGGACGATGATCGAGGTATATAAATCAACGTTAAATAATCGATGGTAGGAGCGCAAGTTGCTGAAGATGTTTTGAGTGACACATTTTGTTGACTTGAGTAACGATGCAAGAACTCAGAAGTTGTTTACTACGGTAGCAATGTAATACAAATATGTTCACAGGAACTATCTGGTATAACCAAGACTCAGAGGAGAGTTCATTCGAACTTTCCCCATACAATAACACTGGCGACTAAACAATATTCAATTGTTGATTCTTTCGAATAAAACAGAAAATAATCAGACCTAACATTCTGGAGTCATCATTCACTAATTACAATTATGATTTTGTACGATTTTCATTCAAAAAGGAAGAGAAAACATCAAAACCACATCCATGTTCATCCGTAAGGGATTTTCAAACTTGACATTAGTTTGCTGGTTGGCAAAAAAAAATTGGTTTGATTATTAGATGCTAATTTTAAGAGAATATACGGCATTAACTTGGACAAAATATTTACTGTTTTGTTTTACTATCGTCTGTCATCTCGAAGGCAAGTTCATAATTCATTAAATGTCTTCTTTTAATTTTCATCAAGACAAGTAACAACCTAAGGGAATCGAACTCAGTGCACGTGCAAATGATTTTCATAATTAACTTTGTACCTAATGCAGTACAACAGGCGATGGGAGGATTGCTATAGTATCTGCCGTCTAGTCAAAAGATCAGGTGTTGGAGATGATTGATTCAATCTTGGCTTTGTGGAAGACCAAGGTGGCTTCAGTAAACAAGGACTCGACTCCGCAGAGATATTGTTAATGTGACAGTCTTATAGACGATTGCAAGTAGAGAGAGCTTAAACTATGTTTGCAGTATGGTATGTTTACATGTAAGAATGATTTCAGCTTTATTGAAAAGGGATCATTGTCACATTTCAGCAGTTAACAAGCTAATAACGAGGACCATTACAGAGTTATTCGTAGAATGTCTTTATGCCATTCTCTGTATCCAACCAGCCCCAGGTCTCTGAACAAAATAGATTGCGTTCATCGGTCTTGTCAGTCTTAATTTTGATGTACCATTCATTAAAACACGCTTCGTTTTCAACTGAAATTTACAACAGACATCACCATTATTGTTCAATCTGACACCATATCATATCTTGTTACCCTAGATCAAGCCTCAACTGGTGACTCTCAATAGCGACCTTTTTTAAAAAGGCTTTATGTCCAACCTGAATCACACATCTGATATTGGGGGAGTCGAATCTTTATATCTACAGTCATTTTGATAAGTGTGATGTCCATTTATAAAATGATAAGCTGAAGAAATTTCATTGAAATTGTTTATTTTGGATATTGGGCGAAGGTTAAAACTGGATATTAAGACACATACGTAATCACTTCGATTAGCCGATTTCCTCTACAGGCAATTCAATCGATTTTTTCGACAGACACATGAATATGCAGAACTCGAAAGAACTATTTGTAAAACTGTTTTTTTTAAATTCCCATAAGGCTACACAACAAACATCTGATGTATTGTTTATTCTCATAAGAAATGCACTGTCTGTCTGCAAAGTACCCTGCCATTTAACAAAAACAATAACCTATCTAGTGTTATTGCTCATTGGTTTCCTTCAATGTACTGTTTGAGACCTCACACACACATTCCGGTGTCTCATAAACCTTCCAAAAGGGTTCGCGAACCCTATTTTTGGCCTTTCTAACCAGCCTCCTGGTTGTACTTGTTCTAATCTCGTTCACATTTGGATATATCTTTCAAAAGAAAAGATCTGGACGATATGGGAATGGAAGAACTGGTTGCTGTGATGTTTTGTAAAAAAAAAAAAAAAAAAAAAAAGACAAGACGTAAAGAATGGACGGATTCAGGTGAGTATTAAGTCAGGTATGTGCTATACTTTTCCTCCTGATTCGTTGCCGAATTTCATCAACACTGAACAATCGCTTCTCAAAATATTCACGGCGGTAAGATACTTTCTAGAAAGTCCTCGTACGCATTCTTTGTACATCTTATTTATTCGCTACAAGTCAAGTTTTCTGAATAGATTTTTCTCATATAATTGTTAATTTTATCAGCCTCCTTTATATTATTTGCTGCAATGATGACTCCAGGACTAATAGCATGGTAATAATTACTCACAGGTTAGTTCTGCTGGTCAGTTTCATCAATATTGAATCTTTTCTCATGATGGGCTTGAGTCAGACAAAAGTAAGCTCAGTTATTCAACATCTATTTATGTACCATTTGTTTTGATTCATTACTACAGAAAATCCTTTTTCCCGGATATGATTGCATTTCTACAATAAAATAGTTTGCAAGGCTTTGCGATAAGGAACTAAATTTTAATACTATTCTATAACAATATCATTAGCATTTTTTTTCATTTTTGTAATCTTGATTCCTGACCCTTGAAAATCCAAAATCCAAAAAGCCGAAACTAATCTTTGGGAAATATATACAGAATCTGATCTTTGATCGATAAGATCTTTCCGTCAGAAAGTATCAATATATTGGTATGAATGAGACTGACGCTTAACAGAATAGTGAAATCAGTTGCCAACGATAAATATTGGTCAAATACTTGCTTCATTTTTACGCAGTGATTAAGCCCCCCATCATTCAAATCTATAAAACCCTATTACTAATATTTCTAATCGAAATCTTTTAGCATCCTAAGCCCCCCTGCAAACGACGTTAGGTTGAGTCGGTAGTTCAAGGAATTTGTAGAAGTACAAAAAAAGAAAAAGTTTCTGCTGTCTTTACTGCACTCTGCAAAAAAAATGCTCGAAACTCTTTTTTGCTTCTTTTTTTTCTCTCATGAAACCGGAAAAGTGCCATAAATTTTTAAAACGGGAGATACCTGTGTATAAGTATACGGGTAACTGACTGGATAAATATTTTTATGTACTCATGATAGCACAAGATACATAAACAGCAATTTTCCCGAATGTGCTGTACAGTGATATTGATGCTTTTGAGGTTGTGAAATATTTCTCAATGTTTTAGTGATGACTCATGTCAAATGATGTGATAAAACAAAGCAGCAGATATGCTAATTGTTTGTCATGTGGAATGGGGAGCAAAATAGAAGAACAACATGAAAAGAAGCCAGAGAAAAAGTGCAAAGAATGAAGACAGACGTGAAGAAGTTAAAGATACTCGACCCGGCAGAAGTTAATAGCAGGTGACCTTCTCCGAGGATGAGAGTGAATAGGATCCCAGGCCCATCATAGTTGGAAAAACAGACCTATCTAACGTAAAAATATTTCAGCAACAACAGGCCAATGTGTTGTATTGTTAATCGAAGCTCTATCAATTAACCGGATCAAACATCTCCTTCTCTTTTTTTTGTTTTGTCCGAAAAGTATCCAAAAATCTGTGTTTTGTATTGCAAATGCATTTGAAATGAGTGAACAAGTCATTTTCCTAATTTCTTTCATGGTTTCTGGATATCAAACTGCATCTCCAAGTCTGTTCGCCTGCTTTCAGTGCAGATATGATTATTTGCCATTTCTGGAATTCAATGATTTCATACTGTGAGTACTCAACGAGGCGCCTTATTGCAATCTCAAACGAAGACTTCTCAGACTGTTTTGAAAAATTAAAGGAATGCTGGGTTGAATGTGCGAGGTATCAAAAGCTAAAAAACTCCGTACAGTTTTTTATCTACTGAGTCAAATCTATTGACAAAATGAAGTGCTCAACATACACAGATGATAATTGTGTGCAACTGATGAATCTGTACATACAAAATAAAAACCTGCATGATATCTCATCACAAAATATAAAAAAAGGAAAGTAACTGTTGATGATGCATTTTATCGGGGGAATCAAATGTTAAAAAAACAAAAACGATGTACGAAATACAGCAAAATTAAGGCAACCAAATCTAAAGATACAGAAACAAATTAAAAATTAAGGCAATGGAAGAAAAAGAAATAAAAAAATACGGCAAAAAGATTAAAATCGGGACAACCAGCTTTGGGAAGATAGCTTGGGGAAATGTATAGAGAAATTATATCTTATCTACTAAGCTTAACTAACTGTTTACTCAACATGTAGCTCAGTGTGAAAATATCCGAAGGGAAATTTAAACCGAATCATTTAGGATAGAATAATGTTTTTTGTGTAGACGATGCAAAGTTACTATAGATGCTTACAAGCGTTCGACATGTCCCATGATTCTTTTCTTGTTAACATGACACTGACATGGTTATGAAAAGCCCTTTCAACGGTCGCTTTAATTTGACCAGCAAGCAAAAACGTCCAGAATTTCTTTACCTATTGTTGACTCTTTGAGCATAGTAAAAAAATAATTTATAATTGGTCCATCTATGTCTGAGGATGTTATCAATTGAGTTTTCACTCTGCATTCCACCCGTGTGAGGCTGAAAATGTCACTATCGGTGCCACTGCTGTCAATAATCAAATGAATACATTATGTTTTTTCTTGATATTTTCTCAGCATAATAAGACTAGTTGCGTCAAGAATTAACTCCACCCTGACCGAAGCTTAAATGACTGAGATTATAAGTTTTGAAAATATTTCAACTATTGTGAAAATAGTTTTTTCTTTTCGAATCCTGGAGGAGGACTTCACAAGAGATATTTTTCTAGATAAATTGTATGAACATCTAGATGATTCAAGATATAATTTAAATCATTTCTTGATATAAACTAGAAAAAAATGAAGTTTCCTGTAAGGAATGGGGTCGGGTGATACCAATTTATCTCTATACTACTTTCCATAGGGTTGAAGCAAGGTTGTCAAATTTCAACTACCCCAGTAGACTTGAAGGGTTTAAATTTTGATGAAGTTCATCGTCATGTAATTTCTATTTTCTATTTTGTTACCGAAGAAAAAGTTCGATCCCAGATTGACGGCTCCACAATTATGCAAGCAGAAAAACAATCTAGCCAAACCATCATTGTTTTACGGTGAGGTGATCTAGATATCTATTAAGATTATATTAACATAGTACATGACCACAAGCGCAAGTCATTCTGTGAGGAATCCAGTAAATACGATAGTAGAGAGTAATAATCTGCACGACTCAATATACTGAAAATCACTCAATTGGAATGTTGTTCTTGATAATATAATAATATTTTCTTGGTTCAGCTTCATACCATAACTGGTTACCAGTGTAGTGCACTCAGTAAACTCGCTATATTAGTAATGTTCTGCGGAATGAATTTGGGAACCACAGCTTCATCGCAATTCTTAATTTAAACTTCCTCTAAACCTAATTCCGTCTGACACCAAGCCTCTTTTGTGGGATACCCTCAGAGCGTCAAATGTAGGTATTGTGATTTTTATGTATTCATCTTACTTTTATGACTGCTTCTTACCTTCATCTCAATTCATTCGATTGCAACCTTTGCTCAGACTGATTTCCCTCCGGCAGTGAGCAAACAGCGTCGATCAGAAAAAAAAAACACTATCAGTCTTCGGTGAAACCACAACGCCATAGAGAGAGCAAAGTTTACGTCTATCAAGACTTAACCAGAGAGAAGTGGTTCAAATGATACCATAAAACGTATCTTTCACTCCGACCAACGACCATGTTGGTTTATTTTCTG
Source organism: Thysanoteuthis rhombus (assembly GCA_963457665.1). NCBI lineage: Eukaryota > Metazoa > Mollusca > Cephalopoda > Oegopsida > Thysanoteuthidae > Thysanoteuthis > Thysanoteuthis major. The sequence continues at coordinate 47,312,411 of OY735218.1, forward strand.
CTACTTTCATTTTTTTACTGTCATAACATCCAAAATGATAAAGGGTTTAAAAAAAATGTTCTTGCTATGTTTTGAAAAATTCAATCCGTCTCTGCTACTCTGAAAAGGCAAACAAATTGATTTTATTACAAAAATTATAACTGATTTTATATGAACATTCTTTATGGCTAAGGTAATTTCAAATCAATCACGCTGAACGGCAGCCGGGGTTTGAATGCTATCACGTACATTAGAAACATTAGTGGAACACGATTCACAACCTCGTATTCCCCCCATTTTGAGCACAAAAATTATCCTTTTGAAGTTGAGCTTCGCGGAAACCCTCTTTTTTGGAACGAATTATCAAGCGTTTTGGATTAATTTGATGTTAGTGATGAGAAACGTTACTTCCAAATAAGCCATGTTTCATGTATCGTAAAATGATTCCATACCTAAATCAGAATTTTTTATCTTTTTTTTCTGTGTTCACCATTTTCAAGTCCATATCTGGCGATTGGCGATACTTTCCCCGGTTTGTGAGAAAAGAAATAAATAAAAGCAGGATGAGAAGCTGGCATTCAAACAAGGAATATACGAAGAGGATGAACCGTATTTGTTTAAGTTTCCGTATGAGTGCTCGAAATGAAATAGTATTAGCTTTATTATCAATAGCATTATTAGTTATTGTAGTTGTTTGAGCAATAAAAAGATGCGGGTGGATCACCTGAAGGTCAGGACCAAGTATCATATCAATACATCATGCAGTAGCAGCTTTAGAGAGTGATGAAGATGGTCCTGCCGAAGGTTTGGACCAAATTTTGTATCAGTCCAACTTGATATTTACTAGTAGCTATGGTAGTAAATTTTATATTATATGTATTAGGAACCAACAGATTGGCTGAAAAGTGACCTGTAGAGATACACATCAGGAAAAACTAATGTTAAACAAAACCTTCGCATTGTCAATCTATTTGATTGAATGAGATTTTTTTCTGTTAAAATTTGCTCAATCAGTTGTGGTCTAACCGAAAAGGAGATGTCTTTTATTTCAAATTGGAGAGTCAAAAATCACGGAGATAGTCAATTATTTAAAGTTGAGAAAATATACTTTAGGATCTCTGAATTTATTCAACGGGCATCGATTTCCTCGATCTAACCACTCAATTTTTGGACAGAGATCATTTGATGTGACCGTATTCGCTGTTCAACTGCGTCTGTTCACGAAAAAAAGTCAGACGGCTAGGATTGGCTGTTTAAAAACTAATAAAACTCAATTCGCTTGTAGCATTATTGAAAAATGGGATAGGCATGCTGAACGTATTACAGTTCTTGATACAGATAAATCCAAGTGCCAATCTATTTCAAACGTTGGGTCATTAAGTCGAAGTCAGTGCAATAAATAGAAAGGACGCCCGGATTTTACTTTGAATTCAAGAACTCGTTAACAAAACTGTAAAAACTGTAAACAAAGGTTTTTTAAAATCTTTTTCGGGTGATATATCAGCACAGACCAAACCGATGAATATTGAGAGTGAAGATTTCAAACTCTCAGTCGTAAACACATTTTTGCGGGTTTCAATTCCAATGTAAAACATGTTATCAATGTATATATTACTTCTCTAATATTTCGCAGGATGAGGATCCATAAAAAAATGTCCACCCCCCCACACTAAAAAAAAGCCTAATTGCGACCAGACACAAATTAAAGAACTGGTTCAGCATAACCTCACCTTAAAAATTAACCCCTTCCCCCAATGAAACCTGTTTAGCAGTAAACCAAAGAGGAATATAGTGGGCATTCAATTTTTTGGGCCTCCAGCTCCATGGACACGGTCAGTACGCACGATACATTGGTAGATGACGATGAAGGCTGGAGGGATCTGTTTCCAATTTTTGTGACAGTTTTTGGTTGACAGTTTCTTACGAACATTCTAAACTGGTCCAAATTGCACTAATCAAAAATCAAAATGATAGAGAGATTTATTGGAATTCTATCGATTTTTTTTACTAATACGTATACTGTCCTAGGTAAATATAGTCTAGTTTCTATCATGTGCATGGTGCCAAGGTCTTAGTCTGAGGGTCCTTTGGTAAGGTACCATGCTTCCGCTCCATCAACAGTTATAAAAAAATAGATATTAAGTTTATTCATGAGACAAGTGACTTTTTGCGAATATTTCGATGACGGTAGCTTCTAGATAGAAGTAACAGTCATTGTTATGTCATTGAAACAATTGTCATAATGAGGACCACATAGTAATAAGAACCAAAAGTTTAATTAGGCGTTAGGCATGAAGTTTGAAAGCCATTATTGTCAGATCATGGAACCCTGAATCGAAGTTATTTTACGTAAGAAGGATCTCATAACAGAACATCCTCAAACAAAGTTTCAAGTAGATCTGACTCAAAACAACTGAAAAACAACATCGGGACCAACCAACTAACTCTAGGACTGAGCCCCATATTGGGAGACGTGTTGTCCTCTAAAAAATATGAAATATAAAACGGATATTGTACTTTAGTTTATCTCAGATCGGGTGATTTTCTCCGATTTTATAACCATAACTGTATTACTAAATCATCAAATATTTTAATAATCGGCTCAGTCAAATGGATGCAGGTGGATTGTTTAGCTGTGACTGCCCAAACAAGGAATGATCACCTATGATCCTGGCTTTGAAATACTTCCTTTTACGAAGGCTCAGGCACCAACCAATGGAAGTATGTTACTATTTCAGGTGGGAAGCAGGCCAAACTTATACGTCGTTATCGAAACAAGATTCTTCAAATGATGTACGTGGCTAGAGTGGTAGCCGTCAAGTATCAATTATATACTCATGAGGTCAGATTGGGCGCATCACTGAAACTAACGGGTTACAAAATTCGCTCTTAAATGAGATAGATATAGCATATCTTACAGTCGATCGTAGATTATCATATAAACCACCAGATTTAGTGAATTTTAAAGATAATAGAATACCATCCGTGATTACAGACAAAGTAATAAATGTTTTCCTATCCATTCATTGTGTTGGCAGCTCAATCTTCTGTCGATTTTGGTGCTGATAAAATTGTCAGAAATCATCAATCATTGATATCAACAATAAATTTCCCTGATCGATGCTTCGATGAGGGACTACATTGTCGGGTCAGTCGCAACAGAAGTGTTTTTGCAGGTTGTTAGTTGGGATTTAATGGAATGTTTAGGAATAATAAAGTAATGTTATCAATACTGCCCCGTTACTTGTTTATATTCATATCTTCAATCGGTATTCGAACACATGTAAAACACCAACGGACTTTTTGCGTCACTCCTGATCACAGTAAAAAAAAAAAAGATACACGTTGCATGTTTCATTTTTAATAGAAGAAAATATAAATGAAAAATGTTAACGATAACCTAGGGTTAGAGTTAAGACTTGGGGCAAAGGATATTTATTTAATTTATAATCTTTCTAACTCGCCTTCGATTATCGCTTTTTTTTCTCGTCTGAAGCGGAGGACTAACTTAATGAGCAAATTCAAGACGTGAGGATCAGTGACTGTCATGCTGTGGAAAAAAATTGACCCTCAAGCTGAGAACCAAGCAACATGCGCATGGAAGACTCATGTTCAACTCCACATTGAGAGACTATAAGACAGCAAATATATCAGAGACAAGACGGGAGTCTGAGAAATGAAAACTTTTACAAAATCAAACAGCATTAAGCTACGCATTTTGAAAGATATCAGGCAACCACTGGACATAACAACCCACAATCTGGATCCAAGGAGATCACATACGAAAATGTGGCTGACAGAAAATAAGATGGTGTGAGAAACTAGATAAATTCAGAAAGTACTGGCTCTGTGATGCTCATTATTGAGATGTCTGGTGAATCTTGCGGAGGGTCCAACAACAGACCCTAGCAGGCTGCTGCTGATGATATAGTTGAGTATTAATGCTTACTCTATCACTTTCAACACGAACGATGTTGATGTTTGGGATATAAAAGGATTTTCCTTTAAGAAACTTTGAGTGTTCTTTTACCTTGTTTCTTTCCTGTCGATTGAAAAAGGTGTTAACCCTACATATATTGCTTATCTCCTCTTTCTCTATGCTTGCAGTCACTGCTGATAACTACTGCCCTTATCTTCAGACAGCTGACTAAGCCATTTTCAATGCAGGAAGAAGGGTCTGAATTAAATCACAGATATAGCCCTGCATATGTTTTTTTTATGTAGACTGCTATGTTAGTCACCTTCTGTTCAGGTTATCAGTATATCTAGAAATGGAAGTCGATTGTTTTCTTCTTTCTCCACTGTGAACATAATCAATGACCTTATTGTGCTCACATAATCGAAAAAAAATCCCTTTGTATCAAGTTAGTGGAGCCAGAGTATACATGTGTTGTCCACATATCTGAGCCTAACCGTTGATTTCAACGATGATGAGCCTAAGACTAGCTCTCGGGGAAACTCTCTCCCCTTCTTTCCTTCTCCTCCCCTCTCTCTCACACACACACACTCTCTCTCTCTTTCTCTCTCACTCTCAATATATATTTATAACCGTCGAACATTCTCCCAAATTATATATACATCGGGACCCAGCTGGAAACGTGCAATCAGCACACAGAATGTCAACATCTCAAATAAGTTATTAAAGGAGATGCTGGTGCAATGTTCTAGGTCTCTGTCCATTCCCAGTCTGCTGCTTAATATGTGCAAGGTTTTCCCCGTTGAGACCTCGTTAGAGAGGTTTGACAACATCGAGCCTCACTATTAATGATGAGGAGATTGGATCCCTCTAATCAGTCAACCGATTTTTTTCACATTCGATATTGTTTTGTCTAAGAGAATGTTCAAAATATAAGCCAGGAAGCAACTTAATGAATGGCATGCGGAGCCAAGGCTGTTCACTATGGGTCACAATGATATATCCATTTTATGTATTATTGGTACACCATACATATACAGACGTGGTTTTGCGTCAACTGTCTGTATTTCTATTGTGCAAAATGCTCCTTGTTCTTTTTCTTGAGGTCTGACAGTTTCCCCTCCAGAGATAGATGAGGTCAATTTTCATCTGTTCTACCCGATTATATTATATTAGCCAGTATCACCTAACACACTCTCGTTTCAAAACGACCCTGGCTTGACTTCCATCTATCAGTCACTACGATAATAGTAAGGACTTGGGTGCCACTTGTTCTTCTGAGGAGACATTCGGTTTGAGTCGAAGTATCTCATCCGAAATCTGCTAAACTCTCTATCTTAATCCCCCTGTCTGAACTCATGGGTGAACCCGACTTTTCCTTCTAGTGAGCAATAGGGTTGAAATAAAGAACTTGCTGGTTCGACACAATAAACCTAGGTATTTGTTTGATTTTTTTCTAAACTGGATTTAGATTATACAAAAACAAAGTTGTATGTTTTTAAAAAACTCCCTAGGAATTCTCGATTCGTTAAACTGAGATGTATGGTTAACCAAAAGAGCTTCTTTCATTTTTTGAATCAATTCTCGGTTGTGATCTATTCTTTCTTTCAATACGTTGTGGCCCACTCGTTGTTGGATATTCCTTATCCGTTTGATGAAGATGTTAGTTTCCAATCTAAAATCTAATGGTTCTCGTCTTTTCTCTATGCAACGACATAGAAACATAAAATGATTAGAATCTTCGGCGAAGTTGCGTTACATTTTTCCTTCTCTTCCCATTTTTGAACACCCTTCTGTACTGATAATAAAGATACTGACTTGTTCCAAGAAGAGTTATTAGCATTCAAAGTCTTAAAATGATTGAACTCCCTCTTGTTGTTGACACAGCTTTTCGACAGATCCATTCTATGGCCTTCTCCAGGTGTATTATTAGAATGTGATGGTGGTAAAACAGAATATTCCAATTCTACAATAGAACTTTAAAGTTGGGTGATTCTTTTTTCTCCCACTGTTAAGCCTGGATTTTCATCCGTTTTTCCTGTTGAGTAATAAGAGCCACATCTGTTCGAACTCTGCACTTGTCTGATAAACATCTAGTCGTGCACATATCGAGTACACCCTTGTTTTTTTCTCAGTTTTCGACAGCGCTCTCTGTCTATGATACAAACTTCTTCCAAGAAAAAAATGAGTAATCACCTTCCTCTCTCCAAAATAAATCAGACTTTGCAAATAATTATACCTCACCTTTGATTACGTTTTTTTGCGATCGTCGATTGGAACTTGGAGAATATTGCCTGTTCCACCAGGTAGGAAAAATAAACTGAAAACAATACTCTTCCCGAATTTTCTCAGAACGTTTTAAATACACGGACTGGTTAATTTTTTCTCTTTCATGACTGTCTAAGTAAACAACTTTCTGGGGATGTGATCACTGAGGTACCCTGTGTATTGTGGAACGTACATACTTCCTGTTTCTTCTCTACCGTGTCTTGAAAATTGGGATGGAGGCGAGTGGAAATGTTGGGTTACCCTTTAACCCTTCATTCCCTGGCGATGATATAAGATGGACTGATTCCTGAGAACTCCACATCTATTCATCTTTCCTTTTCAGTTTAAGTGACCACATGGATGCCTTTTTGTCTTATGGCCTAACCTACAATATCGGATCCTCTCACACTCACACTCCATAATCTCCGTCTCGTACTCACTCAAACTCTCTCTGTGTCTGTCTATCTCTCTCTGTCTATCTCTCTCTGTCTATCTTTCTCTCTCTCCCTCCCTACCTTCCTCTGTACTTTTCTTTTCTACTCATTTACTTTCTTCTAATTGCTTTCTTCTTGTCTACTCACCAAGAATCTTACCCTGAAAAATATACTAAACAAAAGATTCGGTGAGTAAGATTAAAAAACGTGAATTAAATCACAGCCAAAAGTTAACTTACTGATCAATCTCAAAATTGGCATAAATCAGATTGTAAAGGAAATACGCTATGCATAGGAAAAAATCAGATGATAAAACTTTTCATAGAAAGGCAAAAGTTTATTTAGTAAGATTTGTTTCTGGTTTCATCACATGAAAAAGTCTAATTCTATCTCTTTGCATTGACGTTGAAGTAACCAGAATGGTACTTTGTAGCTAGATGGATTGAACAAAGGTACCCCTAAAATTTTCTAATTTGATTATCGCAAAAGAAATCCAAGTCATTTAAAACTGTGTATGGTCAGCTTTTGCACATTCACCGATGAGTGATTAAATATATCACAGAGTTGCACAGCGTTTACTTAGCATAGTCATGCATTTGGTCAAATACAAGGAAATGTGGCACCAATCTTGTCAATTTAGAATGTCTACCTGCATTAACATTTTGCATTTATAAACATCTCTCACTCGCCAAATAAGATGCATGTGATAGATAGACACTTACCTCAGCTAACAGGCTAGAAATCTGCTAACCACACAAATCATTAGTGGAACGTTCTAAAAGGTTCATCGAAATGTTGGCCCTTCTTGAGGGAAAAGTCAGATTAGAAAGGGCAGTATATAGAAGAAGCTAAACAAAAAGGGTCACATGCAATGAAATCATTATATTAGTCTATACTTTTCACGTTGGAAGGATATGTCTTGAAAATTAGCATTCAGTATATTTCATTGGGAAAAGAAGAAAACCACCCGATATAAGCTAATATACTTCGTCAATCAGAAGACATACCTTCTAGCTGTAGGTTAATATTTAGCTTGCAATCATCGTTTGAGGAAATAATCTCCTTATTTACAAAACCACAAATTAGCTTTTGTGGTATGATTATACTGTTGGCTTCAATGATACATGACACTACTGCAACCTCAAATAAGTGTATAATTTGGAATCACAATAACCTGACCAAACAGAAGCTATTGAGACTGTTATTCGGGGAACGTGCTTTGGTTTAAAAGGAAAACTTTACCGGGAATTTTCAGCAACATTTGAAGTACTTCCCTATCACCATCATTGTTAGTAATGATGTGTTCAGGTTGTTTGTATCAGTCTTAGTTTGAACGTGCAACTTTTAATGATTTCATAGAATTTGCCGTTGCTCAAAGATGAAATGAATTAGAGAAACTGTCGTACTGTCAGCTATTGGCCCTTCAGGTCCCCAAAAGACTACTGTTATGTATTTGTCTTCGAACTATCAGATAGCTCTGCAATTCAACACCGTAGGCACAGAATCTGGAGCATAGAAGGTTTACGTTGGGGAAGAGTCACAATTGCTTGGAGTAATGGTATTAACAGTCGTGATACACGTAAATATCGAAGCCATTTTTGTGTTTTTACTCTATTTCTATTTTACTTTTTATTCTGCTTGAAACCGTCACCCCAAAATGTCAACATAGGTAGTAAACATTTCTTAAGTTTCCGAGTAAATTTGATTGGCTAGTCATATATCTATTTGTTTTTTGGTCATATGTCTATTTGGTTGGCTGGCTGTATGTCTATTTGGTTGGCAGGCCCTATGTCTATGTGCCAGGCATAAAGGCTGCAGCAATAGAGCTAAATAGATGAAAATGTAACCAGACTTGCTCAGATGTATTTACTTTGTTGAAGATTACAGATTCAACATCGAATTTGGCAAAATTCTTTGAATATATCATGCGGATGATTATTTTTCTGAATAATTGAACATAAAAATCCCTAGCTAATTAATTTGCACGGTTGCCGAAGGACCTCACATTTAATTTTTAGTAATACCTTTGGGAAAGTCATGAATCCTCAATGGATAGATAGCAGAGCAGATGAAAACTTTCAGTCTTGTGAGACATTCCATCCATAGGAACGTTATTCTGACAGGAAAAAAACTGCCATCACCACGATACGAGTGGATGTCTTGGTGTGGAGCTAACGACACCGTTTGACTAAAAACATATTTGATATTGAAACCATAGCTGAGTGCCTGCGGTCTCACACTCTGCGAAAAGTTCAGCAGTCTTTTAGTGATCACTGTTTGATGTAGGCCATCCACAAGATTCATCAGATCTCACTATGTTTGGGGTCACGGAGCCAGTGATTACTGAGCTGGTCTAGTTCGTCACCTTATCTTACTTTCTACCGGCTACTGTTCCGAGTTGTGGTATCATACGGTTGCCTGTCATCCTTGCTTAATGACCAGCCCAATGTCATTAGAATTTTGTAATGTTATTTACGACTCTTATTTCTCTCTGATATACTGTGTGGACGTGATATTTTCATGTTATATTGATCCATAGGTGACTATCAGGAGGATATACTTGTTATATACTTGAAAGTAATACTTATTTTGTATGTATTCTTTATGAATTTTCTTTTGTCTTGTTGGTTCTATAATTTTTACCACTGCTGTACATTAATGAATTATTATAAGCCTAATTAAACTCAGCATGTTGATAAGTAATTACAAGATATGTTTATTTTACTAGTTTAAGATTCTTTTCGGTAAGATTTTTTATGACAACGCAAGTCTTAAAATGAAGGTGTATCATTTGCGATTAAGTTAAAGAGGAGTTGTGATGAGATTGACACTTAAGACTTTTTTAGACAAAACCATTTTGCGAAGTTGATATATCGTGTTTGGAATTAGAAATTTGTTCTTTTACCGAAGCAAATGGCTGGGGAAATCAATATTGTTATTCCGTTCACGCTAGCAATATAGAATGCAGCAACAATGAATAATTTACAGCGTTCGTAAATTGTAAGACTTAAACGAAATTTTATTCACATTCTGATAATGTTTTATATCAAGATCAACTCTATGATTGAAATTGAGTAAAGTTTCACAATATAATTGAAAGCTGGGAACCGTGTCCATCTTATAATTTCGATGCATAAAACCTGTACGTTTCTCAAAGAAAAAAAATCATACCGTGTTATTTAAATAAGCTTTTTGCTCCTTAGTGATAAGTGCTATTTCTTTACCAATTATGTCTTTATAGAATGAATGAAAATGTCTATAATTACTTTCAAACTTTATTGGATCGGAATAATTACAAATATAGTCATTTCAGTAGTATTATAAGTATTATAAGAATTATTTCAACAGTATTTTAAGTAAATTAATTCTTGATGAGCAATCTGTAATCAAAGTCGACTTTTTAAACATTTTGAAGTTTGATCGCTATGTATATGGTTGGGGTATTTTTCCTATCTAAGTATTCATTTTATCACAATGTTTCGGTCGGGTAACCGATTTCGTCACTTGTTCTTACGTCACATTTTCTTTTGTAAATTTGCATTATGTTATAGAGGTACTTTTGAGTTTCCACCTGTGCATTTGGCAATTAGTCCTTATTTTTAGTCTGATGATCAGAATCACTCAAATGCTATTGATATCCTTGCTCAGTTGGCTGATTGGCTTGACAGAAAAAAGTATGTGTGCTGCACGGGCAAGCATATATATCAATAGCATCCAGAAACCTCTAATCACAAAAGACTTTTCGAAAAGCAAGAACAAGGCCAGGGAGAAATCTTTGAAGTATTCTGATTATACAACCAAGATATACAAACGCAGATATAACGTGTCCAGTCAAGCAAAACATGCACTCTGAGTACTGATTCCACGTTCTGGAAGGAGCAATAACCAACACAGGGACAAGGAAACGGACACAGCCCAATCTTTATTAAAGTAGATGAAGCTATCATTTCAATGACAAATCTAAACACATACGCACACACACACACACACATCTATATATATATACAATTAGATAAAAAAAAATGTTATCACTTGAAGAAAACGTCGTTAGCATCAAAATAATGTTGCTAACGATCCAGCCGTAAAGTTATTATTCGATCCTAATAGAACTGGAGTCACAAAAAACGACATGGTACATGGCCAGAATTTCAGAGTATACAAGGAAGATCGATCTCACTGCATTAGTAACAGTGTGTCTGTCTAGCCTGTTTGGAAATTCTCTAGGATAAAGGATCTGGTTTATATTTATTAACATCAGACGTTGAGATAATTCAAAATCCTCCTTTATTTGGATATTGATCTTGATAAAATCCTTCGGACTAAAACAAATATTCATTTTAAAAATCAATTGTAACAGCAAATCATAATTATTCAGCGTTAATTTAGTTTTGATCAGTTAATTCCAAGTTGCTTTTCCAAGGGTCAGTAAAAATATTCAGGTGTGATATATGGGAGCCTATGAGTTGCATCATACTGTGTAATATAGATTTGTTTTTCCCGCAGAAAGTTTAACGGGATAACCATTGGGGGCCTCTACGCGATTTGCACCTGCGTTGGTGGTTACAGATCTCCCCTGACCAAGTAGAGTCGCCTATTATTATTTAAGGGTCACCCACCTTGATACTGACCTGTCTCGACGTTGCAATGATGTTCTATTTTAGGACGAACGACTGCTACTAACTTCTTCAGGCTTGAGGCTAACTAATATACATTTAATTTATTTTTACCTAGCAGCAATTGAAAGCAAGAGATTTAATAATGGCAATACTTCATCTAAGAATTGTAGCCGTATATTCATATGTTAATTGATCGATTTGAGAGTAAATTGAACTAAACGAAATTAGTGAAAATTGAATGAATGTTCTCCTTCTGATTGAGAATCAATTCTGTAATATCGGGAACGTGTATAAGATTTTTCTGCAAGAACTTTTTAGAGATCGTTTTCATCATAATCACAATGCTTTTTCTCACGCCTCAAGCAAAGAAAAAATTCCCAAGTGTCAAATCCTGTAGATATCTAGTGACATCGTGATCCTAATGATGAGTAGTACTGTACCCATCACATTTGTGTTAGTACGAAGTGAACGTAATCAGCCTTAGCCGAAGTTCGAAATCTGTTCACCAATTCTATTTTTCCTGCTCTCAAGTATCACACCAGCCTTAGCTCCTTCATGCTAGTCTCACCTGTGAAATCAATTCAGTTTCAGTCTTTAGATCAGCGTTTAAAACAAAACTCTGTAACTCTCTGGCAACCGACCACTGAGAGGTCTGCTTTTTTTTAATACCTCTGAAACGGAAGGACGAGACGTGACTCGAATTGATTTCTTCGAGACAAAAACATATGAAAGGAAATTGCACCATTATACTTTTTTTTATGATTCAATGTTGTGACTGCAAACAACGTCTTGAGTCCGTATTGGAGTCTTTTCCTTTTCAAGAGAAACATAATAAAAACCTTACTGGCGTCAGCAAGGGAGATACCTCTTACTTAGGGGTTTAACTACGTCATTTTATAGTGGATAACAATTGACCAACTTGAGCCTATTCCATTTTCAGGTAATCTCATACAGTAGCTATCTAATTACGACTGATAAAGAACTTTTGCAAAGTTTTTATATCTCCAGTGATGTAACTATCATGACACATCAGTTCTTTTTAATTGAATTGGAAACATTTGAATTAATAGGAATCAGAGCATTGGAAGGGTATGAATTATGTGTTGGGTTGGTGATGAAGTTTATATCCACCAAGGTTAAATTAAAAAGTGATGTATTTTAGAAATTCTAAAATATTTTCTAGGTATAATAGGAAGCCCAGGTTTAAATTTTCAACTCTTTAGCTCCATTACTTTAGCCTGTACCTATGATAAATACATAGCCAGACAGATAGCCAGTCAACACAACTGACTAAAGATAACTATGTTGATGCTGATGTTAACCATGTTGATGTTGACTATATTTCTGTTGGTGTTGACTACATCAATGTTGAAATCGACCATGTTGATGTTGACTATGTTGATGATGATATTGACTAAGTTGGTGGTGACAATGTTGATGTTGACTATGTTATTGTTGATATTGATTGAGTTATTTATATTAATGTTAATGTTGATTATGTCGATGTTGGTGTTGACTACATTGATGTTGATTATGCTGATGTTGGTGCTGAATATGCTTGTATTGACTATATTAGTGTTGGTAGTGGTCTCTTATTGTCATAGGTCAGTAATTATCGCAAGCATGACTGTGAAAATACTGCCTTTAAATGTGTGTTGTGAATGTAGTGATAACAGTTTTACAATAAAGAAGCATTGGAAATAAAAAACGGTGATTGTCAGTGGTCGAGGGATGAGGCGATTGTTACTGACAGAAAGAGGCTATTATATATACGTATAGTGTAAAGGCTGTGTTAGGGAGTTTACTACGGAATGCATTGCAAATAATCTTACTACACAATTTTGGGGTAAATATTGTTATACATAATCACATTGAAAATCAATTGTCAGTGTTCATAATTATTGATAGCATATGTAACTGAAAAAAGCTATTAGAGACATGCTGTAAATGAAATGGGGATGATTTAGCATGTAGCATTTTTTGAAATAATTTTATTACTTAGAGGAATAGAAAATCAGGTGAAAATTAGATTGTAGTCGGTCAGTAATAAAGGAAGGTCTTACCAACTGTATGGAATAAATTTACTTTTAATTTAGGTAGATGGATAACAAACGTATCACAGGAATATATATCAAATATTCCCACTATCACCTTTTCGTACGTGAGTCTACGTGGAATGAAAATGTAACCAAGGTCAAATGTTTTGTCAGTGGTCAATAATTATTGCAGTAACAGAGCACCCTTGAGAGAAAAGGGGCTATTATTAAAATAATGTAAATGCATTGCAAATGATATCACTGTAAATGGAGAAAAATTGAGCAACAAATGCCTCAAAATTTGAAGTCATTTAGAAAATTCCAGCAAAGAATCATACGGTCAGAATAAATTCTGTTCAATATAAAATCACTGGCATTTTCTATTTTGAAACATCTAAAATGAATTTTTAGAAATCAGGGCAAACATCTGAATTCTCCAGAATGTAGATGTTATCATTCAACACGTCAAAGTAAGCCCTCCAAAAATCAAAAAAAAATTTTAACCCCCAAACTAAAAAGATACTTTTGCATACGCTCTGATGACATGTAAATACACCAACAGACACTTACACACACATGCACATATAAAAAAAAAGATAGAATCATCTTTTGTGGTGGAGGTTGTTCAATATTAGTACATTTCTAATTATTTTGTAATACACACGTATTGCAGATGTATCGAATATGTAATTTTACAATATTTTTTCGAATACATTGCAATTGTATTGTCAGTAATCAAGACTTACTTCAAGCGTGTTTGACAGTGAAATATTGTTTATGAAATAATGTACGTCCATTGCAAATTACGTTACAACAAAAATTCGTTTGGAATGTATAAACCGAATTGTTGATAACCAGGTAACAATGCAAGCATTACAGAGAGAAAAGAGTATCTATGGATAAAATTAATCATAGATCTCACCCCATGCTAATGATCATCTATTTCTTCAAAATGATAAAAGTCTGATTCACTCAAGGAAGTTTGGCATGCGTAGGGAAGGTTAATAAGCTTTTTGATTCCTTGAATTGAAAAAAAAATTCTTCCCCTATCAGAAGATCAACAGAGTTTAGGATGATGACTTTTTAAATGAGTCATATTCTATTGAATACATAATCCTGGTCTACAATGTCTCAATTAAGGATCTGAAAGAGCAGAATAATAAAGTAGACGATCTGACCAAAGTATTGTCTCCCACAAGCGGGTTTTCAGCAAGTTATGATGAACTAGTATGTCCATTGTAGATTTTTCGCTTCCAGAACACAAATTGTTTATCACTCGATTAAAAGCCACGTTTAGGGCATTCAACGAACGATATAGACAAAATCACGTCTTTTACTCAATCAAACATTTAATTGACATAAGGAAAATTGCTTCGAGCAATAACTGTCAGAAGAAAAGAACTATCAGAACAACAAAAGAAGGAAAAACGAAGGAGGAATAAAATAAAGTAATCTGAGATGGTTTTGTTCCTCTACGTTTACAAATAATGATAAATACACAGTTTGCAGACTTCTTGAGTCTTATAAAAGGAAGTCACAAAAATAATCTAAGAACTAAAAAAGTATCAGAATTCTAGGCGAAAGTCATTATGATTGCAAATTATTTTACTATAGATTTGCTGTCTTTGCATTCATATCGGAATTCATAGCAGATGGGCGAAAATCAATTGTCATTGGTCGATAATTAATGCAAGAATTCTCAAACAAATACACAGGATGTAAATGATCTTGCTATATTGAGATTGATTTTTACTTTAGAAATAAAAATCAAATTAAATGGAGTTTATCAGGGATCAGGATAAAAGTGAGTCTTATCGTCAGATCAATAAAAGCACACTAACAACTATTTGTGCTATATCGTAAATAGTCTACGTGTTTTTGCAAATGATTATTCCGTAGAAATGTGTTTGAAATGAAGGATTGTCGGTGGTCAGCTATTAAAGCGAGCGTTGCAAACATAATATGGGTAAAGAGTTACGTTCACATTGTAAATTATGTTTTACATGTTACCTTCGAATTGTATACTACTCGTTTGAAACTGAGATTTTAAAGAAAAAATTGATGATACGGACAAAATCGATTTGTTTTTTCACAGATGTCATGAAAAATTTTGCAGGGGGAGGAATTAAAGAAATCTCAGTTGTTTTTGTTCCTCTCTTTCACGGATGACGATTCAAAAAGAAAACTGAGAAAAATGTATCGTTGATGGTTAAGTTTAATGTAGACATTTCCTACGGTATAGTGTTATTTATAATGAGTTAACATTTCCACTGCAGATATCTTTCTAGGCTTTGAGTGTAGATTGTGAATAACTTGTTGAGCAGCCAAACTTTGGACAATCAAGTGACAACATAGACAAAATCGATAAGTCAAGTATCATGGTAAGAAAATTACCTCCAGCAGTGTAACAAGAAAAGAACAATCAAGGGCCCAAAACAAGAAAAAAAAATCAAAACAAATGAAAAAAAAAGGGGAATAGAATTGAAGAAACTTTTGTTGTTGTTGTTTTTTTTTAATTTTCCAATGAAATCGAATACACAGTTTGCAGCAGACTATAAAGAGGGAATTTATAAAAATGATGTTCAAACTTAAGTAATATCAATATGACAGATGAAGCCATTACGATGGAATTAGCATATAATCTAATCCGATCAGATCCAGTTTACTCGCGGGATATTGCACTGAGTTATCCCCCTTAATTATATAAATAAATTAAGTCTCATTTTTAAGCCATCTTTTGTTTTACTCCTGATGACTTTATTCCTATATTGTTTCTGATGTTCCAACGGATATTAACAACATTAGTGACCAGAATGACTATAATTTAGAAAGCAAAAGGAAAAAAAAATTCAAAAAGGTCAGACCCCCACCCCTTGGATGTGAGAATCCTGCATCAGAAATTCAATATGATTTATTTCATACATCTTTCAGCTGTAACTGTGCAAAGAGAATTATTGGTCGCCTGAAATCTTAGTTACCAAAAATAATATAGCAATACATAATCATACTTAACCATATTTATAAAAAATGATAATGATATATTATTGAACTTATTGAAAATAATATCTGAGCTAATCTTTTCTGTGTGTAGGATACAGTCATACTCTTATCATATTAAAATATGCCAATACTATTTCATTGAAACTCATATTTGCAGCGGCATTTCGTATACACAAAATTCTATTATGAGAAAATGCACGACATAAGATTTTGGTACACTGTGTACAAACAAAACATTGAAAAGGTTGATACTAAAGCAAGCAAAAACCCGAATATTCTTAACTATACATAAGACATGAAAACGAATAGGATACCTGGCAGGCTATCGAAATGGAGATTTTGGCAAAGTAACTATAGTTAATGGTCAGCTGCAGAGACGGAGGATTAGTGAAAGAAAGTGCATCTCGGTAGGACACACAGAGAGGCGGGAAAGTATAACTGAAACCAGTGAAGGGGAGTAAATAAATGGGATTGGATATGTTTGAAATGAAGGATGTCTTGCAGAGAAAAGCAAACAAAGGAAGACATGACCGGGAAATGGATATCAGCAGAACAATGAAGACAAAATGGAGAGAATTAGGTCAGGCAGTATATGTTAAAACAGGGTCTATCCAAGAAGTAAGCAGGTATCTTGAATCTTTCGAGATTCGGTCGTGTAGTCTGGATTTCAGTTAGTGACCAATCGCAGTAGACGTTACTGTGCATGGGTGAATGTACTCTTCCCTTCAAGCTTTCTTAGTCGATGCTAAGATGACACCAATTAGCGTTTGTACAATGTGATGGTGACATTCACATTTGCCGTATCCTGGAATTCTCCCCGTACATGGATTCCGGTCAAACGTCTATCAGTCATTCATCAGACCTGTTACAGTCAAGATTTTGCACCATGTGACTTCTAACTTATCCCAAAGAGAATTCATATTGCGGACAAGATTAAGTTGATGTCTTATTCACTTGATTTCTTGTACTTGAGTATATATTTTTACGGTCCTTCATGTAAACAACAGTTGAAATCGATTTATATAGTTGGGTGCAGAGCCACAACCGCAAAGCATCAAATGATGACTAAAAACTGACAAAGGCCTTCAAGACTACTTGGCCAAGTACTGCTCTAGGGTAGGCAGTTGAGGTCGGCGATAAGTGAATTAGTGTTTAAATTTTCAGTGCTTATTGCATAGAGCATGTGGATATGTAAGCATTCATACACACATAAGTAGGCAAACATAGACAAATACACCTGCGCGTGCACACACGCATACATGTATTTCACCGTAGGTGGGGACGTAGGTATTTATAGATATATACCACAGCAAACAGAGATATTTTAACAACAACAAAAGATTTCCATAAACAGTAAAAAAAGAATACATTTAAAAGTTTGAGTTTTACACTGAAAAATTATCTTTCTCTCTTATGCTAATGTTTCACATGAACCCATACAGGTATCTCACACGGTTCAAAAGGTAGCTTTATTCCACTTTTTTGCTTCGACAAAAAAAGGTGAACATCAATTATTTTCTGCAATGACCCGCTATATAGGCAACGAACAACCTCTACCTCTGGTTCTACAACCCCCGAGTCTCTTGTACCTATCACCAACTCAGCACCCAGCAACACAGCCTAATGTACCATCATTACTATTTTATCTGCGTGGAAAAGCCCCGGTATAAGTTGATGTTGATGTATTCTTCGCTTTAAACCACAATGATTAAAAGGGATAATCCAATTTTGGATGGAGGGGAAATCGGTAATTTTATTTTATTTTGATTTACACCAAAATATTGGTTGTAATCTATTTGTGCAGAAATGATCGTCGTTACCGGAGGATTCAAGTGACTTTTGTCCGGATTATTCTAGTCGATTACTCCTTCGAAAGTTCTACCAATATGTACATTTGTTTGAATACGCAATTTATATCTATTTTGTGTGTTTTTTGTTTTTTTTTGGCCAACAAAACGTTCGTACCTTTTCATGTTTTTTTAAACGTCCTGTAGGATGATCGTTTCCCATGATTTTTTTCCATCCATGCGTAGTGCAGGTGCAGATATTGTGTTTTACGTGTTTAATTTCAATAAAAGCATCCGACGCATTCAAAGCCATCTACATTTAACTAAATCCCGGCTTACAGCTATGTGTCTCCATACAGATTTGAACCATTCCCAACTTTTGAAGTAAGTGCATATTTAAAGGCTTGAATGATCAATTAAATTAAGGATACCTTGACTATTCAATGGATTGTTTTATTTTAAAGTTCACATCAAGAATTGAGTAGAAAATATCTTAGAACACTAAGAAACATCTAGATTCTCTCTCTCTCTCTCTCTCTCTCTCTCTCTCTCTCTCTCTCTCTCTCTCTCTCTCTCTCCCTCTTATGTGTGGGTGTCATTTTTTTTTGCTAAAAAGCAGCGAAGCATTTTGTCAGAATATAGATAAAACAATATATATATATATATATATATATATATATATATATATATATATATATATACATATATATACACGACTTTTCTTCCTGGGCGTGCGTGCGTTACCAGACGTGTGTTAGATGACCGGTGATATCGCTGCAAATACGACCAAAGGCGCTGCTAACCATTTGGGGGACCTGTTTTTTATTTTTGAATGGGTCCGTAAAACACCTAGAGATGTATATAATGTCAGTAGAAATAGATGATTTACTATATAGGATGCTTCCATTGGCGA
The DNA here is from genome assembly GCA_963457665.1 of Thysanoteuthis rhombus. Lineage (NCBI taxonomy): Eukaryota > Metazoa > Mollusca > Cephalopoda > Oegopsida > Thysanoteuthidae > Thysanoteuthis > Thysanoteuthis major. Next base: position 47,331,360 of record OY735218.1, read on the forward strand.
CCGGGGAGCATTCTCAAATAACCCTCCCCTACGTCAAGTAGGCTTCCAAATGTGAATAGGAAAGTTCCTCAACATGCTGCATATTCACTTTTCGATTCTCTCATTTTGATTCATACGACATTCCTTATTCAATCAGTGATTGCAATCTCTGAAAAATTTGTCATGTTGAAAAGAATCATTTGTATTGCTGATTCGTAACAAGTTGGGAAAAGGAGGCTTTGTTCAGAGCAGGTTAAAGGAAGAAATGAATATAAAATCATCCCAGGCTGCTAAAATGCAAGAGATTACAGTCATGTGATGGTAAGCAATCTGCCTTTATAATACTATTAGGTGTTCCAAGCTGCCAGCTGCGTTTGCTTTTGTCACCCCTTGCCCCCTTGGGTACAGGCTTGGATTCAAAATATAATTAATCTGGAATTGATTCACATCCAAGGACAATATTCTGGAGTCTGAATAATAATGTTATAAATTCACATGAATATATATTGCTTTGTTAGAAAAGCTATGAAATATTGCATTTTATTTTAATATTTAATTATACGAAGTAGATTCTTTTTCTTCACTTTCAACCGAAACGAAAAATGGTGTTTTTTTAGTCTCAAAATGGCTAGAAGAAACCTAAGAAGAGATTTATTTTTGAACCAGGGCTAAAAAGATCTGCCCTATAGTAAACAGCATCAGTGTGAATCATGGCTTCTTTATAATTATCTTTCGCACCTGGTGTTTTTTTATGTGTTTTGAATATCTTTATCTTGAAGAATAGGGAAGAACCAAGAGAACACGAGTCTGGTCAGTCGCTCAAAAGACACTGTCACTTGACAAACATCATTTGGCAGTATGCCATGTTAGGGGGATGAATTAAAAGGATGATGAATTGAGTGATCAATGAATAACTTACTTTTTAATGCTTTTGTTACATCAATGATAAATCTTGATTTTCGAAAGAAGAGTAGAATCTGACAGACAAACTGAAAGACAAATTTAACGTTACATCACATCGTAAATTAGAATTGAGACTAAAATCATTATTTTGTGTAGAATTTTAAACAATTTTTTCCAAAATTGATACCAAGGAAATGTTAAAATTTCCAGTCCTCTAGCTCCATGGTTGAACATACGCTGGAAACATATAAACGTAGATAGATATATAGCCATCCGGCCAGCCAATTGCTTAAAAACTGAAGAGACTCAAATTGACTTCTTCAAATTTTCTGGTTGACAGTTTCTGTGAAATTGACGTCCTAACGAGTAAACTTTTTTCCTCTTTCACGAGGCCTAATGATGTTGACAGAAAAAAAATCCGTCCAGTGTTTTTGCCTGAAAGCTTAATAGTTTTTTGGGGTTGTTGATGGGGTTGAACACAAATGATGTTGATGATGATGATGATGATGATATATATATATATATATATATATATATATATATTTATATACATGTATGTATATATATGTATGTATATATATGTATATATATATATATATATACGTATGTATATATATTCTTATTCATTATATATATACACACACACACACACACACACACACACATATATATATATATATATATATATATATATATATATATATATATATATATATATATATATATAACGAATAAGAAGCCGTTAAAGAATATCCCCCACTCTCCATGTTTCTTTATCCATCACAGACTATCTCTGTATCAAAGTTTATTCCTATATCTCCCCATCTATTCAACTCTCGACTGATTTTCCTACCTATGAACCCATGTTTGTGTATGTATGTATGTATGTATGTATGTATGTATGTATGTATCAATCAATCCCAGTCTCTTCCTTTTGTTCTATTTACTTATTTTCAACCTCTCTATCTATTTAAGTTCATAACTATCTATCCTTCGGCCTATATCTACTGAGTTAAATCGATAAATAGATCGAGAGATAGATAATTATGAACTGAGATGGATAGGTAGGTGGATGGCTGAATATGTGGGGCGATATAGGAATAGATTTGGATAGATAGAGGGACCGTTGGAGATCTATATTGATATGGAGATTAGGAGAAAGAAGGACACTATTGTATAGCTTTTTATTCATCGCACATACACACACACACACACACACACACACACACACACACACACATACACATATATATATATAAATGCGTATGTATTTCCATCACTCTTCATTTTTTCTCTTATTACATCATTTTTTATCGCTTTGTCTTCTTTCTTTTGTCCTTCCCCCCTCTCTCGTTTGTCTGTCCTTTTCTCTTTATTCTTCTTCTCTTTCAACCTTTATGTCTTCCCTTTTTATCCCACCTTTCTACATTCAATCGTTCTTACTTTCACCCCTCCTTTCCTCTGTATTTCTTCCTTTCTTCTCCTCCTCTTTTCGTTCGTTTCCTCCTCTTTTATTCCTTTTCTTCCACTCTTTAATCCCTTTTTTCATTCTTTCTTTCTGTTTCCCATCACTGTTCCATTCATTTTTCCTGTCTTCCTTCCTCTTTCTTTTTTTTTTCCCAATCATATCTAGAAAAACTTTTTCTGACAGCTTTTTCAAGTTCGCGATATCCTTTTGTTTTAATTAAATTCCATGTTTTCTCATTTTCTCTATCCTTTTTCTATTCCAGTCCTTAGAAACCTTCCTCCTTTAACTTTTTCTTTCCTCTTTCTCCTATTTCAGCTAACATCTGATCCTAATGCACAGCCACTTGTCAACCTTCTACAAGTGCCATCGGCTGCAAACTTGCAAGAATGCAATTCACTACTCAATAAAAGTTAGATTCTAAAGAAAGACAAAGGCACACACAGAGACCCACGTAAACAAAGAAACATAATACTAACTACATTAATTGGAAATTGTTGTTTTCTCTAAGCACAAAGCATGCAAAACCACTATAAAGCGATCTCTGTGCCGATAATGTCAATACAGAGAGCAAATGAAGCCCTACTCAATATTTATTTGTTTCATTCTGGTTTACCTCGGTGTTTTCAATTCAACACTAATTGAATTGTTATGTGTGAGGCCTTTGAGAGCCTATTTTCTTTTAAATACTAAGAATACATTCATTGTTTTATTTTTTATTTTTGCAATATTAACTTGCAGTAATTCTTAACGTTGGCAATATCGTTCCAAAGGGTACAGTAGAAGTGATAGATTGTCACATACATATGGATTTCTTTTTTAATCCAGTTTTCCGTTCTATTTGAATTAAGTCAAGAAATGTTAAGATTTGGTGAATTGCAAAACAGATATTAAAAACCTTTAATCATCAATTTCCGTTACTGATATTGAACAGCTATAATCATAAAAAAGGGGCGGGAATTTCCATAATTTCTTATGTATCCTGGCATTTTTTCATATGTTCCATTGCTCCTGGCCAAACAGATGTGTCCACAGATTCGAGGGTTTTCATCAGTACACCACTAAACCTCATCTAAAATTTTTGGATTCCATTCATTTTACTCGGGGGGGGGGGCTTTTTAGACCTTTTAGGGCTTTATATCGACGGGTGTATCAATGAAATTTAGATTCTCTTGAATCTGAATGGGATGCCTCAACTTTATTTCAAATGTTTACCCATCGAAAACGCCAAAGATGTCATTAATATAAATCATTCTGACCATTTATATCTTCCAACAGAGTTTTTTTTTTTTACATGACTCCAAATCTTGATGCTGCATAATATTTTTATTTATTATGCAAATGGGGACAGGTTGACTTGGATTTGTAAATATCAACTGAAAATAATTTGGTATGAATGACTAGGCCCAAAAACTAGAAAACTCCAATGGTGATGGGCTGGTCATGTTGCAAGAATGGCAGACGATTGATAAACATCATAACTCACAACAGGCTCCCATAGAGATCATATGCGAAACTGTAACCGGCAAATTATAAGATTGCGTGACCAAATAGACAAGTTGAGAAAATATTGGCTCTGTAAGGCACATGATAGAAAGGTTTGGCAAATTCTGGGGGAGCTAAAAGGATGATGATAATGATTATGATTTACTCTTATCATGCAAATACACATTGAGACACATTAGGCCACACTTGGGTACTTGAGATAATGTACCAATCACATATCTGTATTAGAATAAAGACAAATTTGAATAATTGGTCACATATGCTTCACCGGTTTTTACAGTGAAATCAGTTAGTTGAAAATATTTCAGTTGTTGATGAACAAAAACTTACACCGAAAATATCAACATACTAATATATAGATACACATCAATCTTCTGTCTGCCTTTTATCTTTCCTTAAAAATATTGAGTTTTCGTTAAATCTAATCATAAAATCACTATATTGACAACTATGTGGCGGTTGCGGGACAGGCATAATAGTGGTACTGGGCATGTTCCCGACAGGAAATATATTGGAAAAAATTACATTTAGAAGAGAGTTGCAGCCTACCATTGTGCTCTGGCACACATTTTGAGAATCACTGTCTTATAGTAACTTGGCATTCAGAGAACTTAATCACGATTATGGGGGTCTTCAGTTCATTCCCACTTTTCTGAACGCAGAGAGATTTCTTTGACAGGAATTTTCTACTTGCCTCTAAATTATCAAACACGATGATTTATACATGCACATTCAGAAACTCTGTCTAATTGCCTCTGACAGATTTTGTATGCTTGGTTTTGATTTTCGGTTTAAGTTCGTTATGCAAAGCACCAGGAAAGGCTAGCAAGTCAATTTATTCATATAGGATTCCCAATGCGCTATGAGACAGCATGTCGGTTGGTAGTTCTTTCTCTTGGCCTGACCCTAGCTTGTCAGTTGAAATTTCTAGCATTCCACTGAGCATGCACCAAATATCGCGTGATTCCTAAGAAAATTCGACCCAATAATATTTTACTGACAGCTGAATTTATTTGATTTCAGAACTGCAGCTCATGTTAGGATTAAATGTCATTGTATATAAATAATTCAGAACATATCGGTTTTGTTATGGTTTCTCTCTTTGAATTGTACGTAGGTATGTTTATTTGAATGTTACAGTGCACAAACTTTCCTATCAGCTATTTTGTCTCAGCAGTAAGGGTTCTCTGCTGGGGGTTCAAAAATTCTGAGTAGCGTGGAGCAAAAATGGAAGATTCCCCATCTACCATTTCGTACCTGGAGTAATTTATCAAATTTGAAAATCTGAGAAACAAAGTACCAATTTCATAGTTATTTAATCAATTATACTCATCTCCGTTGTTTTAAGCATAGATGTTCATCTAGTGAGCTTTTCAGCCTCCCAAGTGTCAATTGATTGCGTTTAAATGAAAAAAATGTCTTGGTTACATAAAGTATTCGGACTATTATCCGAATCAATCATTGGAATATTATGCCATATCGAGGTTAGCACCGATCGGTGTATCTTTTGGCCTTAGTAATTGGAACTGAAGTTCTGAAATGAAGCATTGATTGCTCCAAGGATTATGTTGATGAAAGTTTTCATAATGGCGTATGTCCATAGACGAAAATACATATTTAAATACTTATATGGTGTATGCCTGGGAAGTACCTAACGATTGATTACTAACGAAAAAATTAGGACTATTCAGGTCAATGACACCATGATTTTCTTCGAAGAAGTCCCTTGTCTGTAAAATCCTCTCACGGGATTAACATCAGACGCTCTGTTGAGATTCTTTTAAAATCTCGGCAATAGTTTATTTTAATTTTTGGGAAAGCTGGTTGTTGCAAGAAGACTTATCTTAATCATAGTAACCGAGATTGAAAGATATAATGGGAAATACGATATTTTGAAAAAAACAAAAACAAAAAAGTACAAGACCCAACATGAGAAAAGAAAAAGAGGTTGGCTCCGTCATCGTTAATGCAGCAATCAGACAGAACATAAGGCCACTTAATGATATCTCACCGTCGATTCAAGAACCCCACAGCGGGGTTTCTTTTGATAGGTGAATGAGTTACATAGCAGTCATCCGAACAGTTGCAATGATATCTAAATTGTGGATATTTTGTAGATGCAGGCTTGAGTTATGAAACCAATATCAGTGTGCCATATAATGTTATGTTACTATGTTCTTTCCCAAGTTATATTTCTAAACAATATCAAGTTTTATCAAATTACTAGTTACCTGTGCCACCAAAAATGTTGTGTATGAAATAAATGGATGCATTTTGTCAAAATGATAAATGGGAAATAGCATTTTGTTTACCACAAGAGAGTTCTTTTTATCATTTGGTCTCTCTATTTTCTTTCATTGTTCTGTAAACTCAGCAATTTATTCCGTTACCAAAACCATCAATTATATTTTATTTAACTATGTAAGCTGCAAGAATGAAATTCAATTTCTCTACGCTCAGTCCGACCCTGCGTGAAAATACATTCACCAATTAGTCATTGTTATATGAGTGATTTAACAAGAATCATCTACATCCTGGATAATCTAGATATCTTTGATTTACCTGTTAGAATAAGGACCCCAAAATTCAAAAATTCTTTTTTTCCATAAACTACATAAAGATATGTTACGATAGGATGTGTTGACAATTTACAAACAAGGTAGCAAGCAAACAAATAAACAGATAAACACAGGTTCATATGAAGAAAAATGATAGAAATGATCATAGTCTTCGATGAGTACCATTCTTCAACAAGGTATGTGAACTGGAAATAGTGACGTCATTCTTTCACTTTTCTACTTTGTCTTTTGAAAAGAATGTGAAGAAAATATATATTGGACATAAAATGACGGGTTCGAGTTTACGCTGGTTCAATTTGATACATAGTATACCTGACTTGATTGTCCCAAGAGCATTGGAGCTCATTTGCCAAATGAGTTTCAAAGCTGCTCAACACTACATCGAATTGAGAAAGAACCCTGGCTAATCCAGCATGGGTTGATAGTTGTCTGTGGCAACACATTTTCCATTGAGAGATGGAAAAGATTGACCTGCCTCTATGTACATTATGAAATACTAAAGTGTACGTGTGCATGCAAGTGTGTGTGTGTGTGTGTGTGTGTGTGTGTGTGTGTGTGTACGTGAGTATACGTGTTTGGCTGTGTCTGTACTAATCATTCGAGGGAGAGGGAAAACCAAAGCACGTTTGAATCCAAAGAGTTTCTATTCATGTATTATCAGGTTGAATTTTGTAAAAAAAACAAAAACAAAAAAACAACATATTTTCAGATTTTATTGGGTCTGCATTCACGCTAACATGGAAAAACTACGTTTATTCCTGAAGAAATGAATGAAAGCAACATTTCACAAGTCTTTAAAAACAAAGATAAAATGGATGGCCAAGTTCAAAACCAGATGGAAGAGATTTCCTTTCATTTTTCCTCCTGTAAGTTTTGAATTTCATGGGGTTTTATTTACAATGTAAGTATAATGGTGAAATGCACCCTTATCTTCCATTCATCACAGATAACTCGGAGAGTGCACAGGCCCAGCTAGTTGGGGAATGGATGGTGGGCACTCCTTTTTCTTTTGATATAATAAAAACTGTACACACATCATTTGCTTTCCAGGGCTGTCAGATTGAATGTTTTGTTCCCATTCAACACCGGATACGTCTGCTAAAATAGTATATTATATGAGGGTTAAGTAAAAATCCCCATGGAAGAACATTCCATAAATTATTCAGCAAAATCCCAAAAGAAAATGGTGTCTCTGTTTGTGTCTCTTATTCACTGGGTCACATCACCTTTGTTCCGACAGAAGACATGATCTTACTGCGTTTATCATTTTCACACGCCATCTTGTCTGGACACATCTTTTGTTCTTGAATTTCCCCCAAATCATTTTACGTTTCCACATCTGACTGGTTAGGCGTGCAAAACCAGTGGGATCACGCACATATAAAAAGCAGCTGCTTTTCTCAAAAATGGTGTGATGCAACTCCATTAAGACCCTGGGCTCATATACTGCGTTATCAGAACACTGGGGATATCAACGATAAAGCAGCATTTGACACACTGTGAATAATATTACTGACTGCTGTTGTCGGAAAACCGGTAATAATTCCAGATCTATCACACAAAACCCTGATCGACACGTGGATTAATAAAACAAAAAGGTTGTCACTTTGTCTTCATGCTCTGAAGCATCAAAGCAATGAATTGAGGTTTTTCTCCTGCTTACTGTTCCAACAGTAACAAAAACTGCACATATTCGCTAATAAGTTATTACATGTATTCACATATTTTATATATGTATTTGTTCAGACTTATCTATGCATATCCAGATAAGAAGCAATTACTGATCCATCCATCCATCTATCTATCTATCTATCTATCTATCTATCTATCAATCTATCTATCTATCCAATGAATCCAAAGATTGTGGAAGCGTTTGTTACGTAGCTCTTTCAATCATAATCGTGGCCATAATCAGAATCTATCCATATATTTATGTATTTACAAACCACCAACAAAAATTTTCAACAAAAGATTTGGAAACTTTTGAACACTTGAACATTTTGCTAATTCAGCTTCATCTTTAATCTTCAGATCTGTAAATTTTTTTCACTGAAATTGCCATTCAATAGTTTTTAATATCTATAAAAAAAATAGTTTATTCCAATAAACCCACTTTCCTAGCAAATCAATTTGTGAAACGATTATTTTGTTATTAATCCAGCTATGTTAGTAACATCTCGGTGTGAACTACTAAAATTTGGAAGAATAAGGTGGACAATCAGTTTTTGTTGGACACACAAAAAAAAAACAAGTATGAATGTTGCCAGACACAAATTAATGACCAATTCAGCATAAACATACATTGCAAGTTGAAGTACCTCCCACAGAAAATATTCAAATATAATAGGGAGTAAATGTGTTCCTCCATCGGTGGGGGCTGTAGGCGTCATATATACATGCATAAACACATAAACGGCCATCCAACTAGATCAGACCAGCAAAAAAACTGGAGAAACTCATTCTCTCTGTTTTAGCGACTGTTTTAGTTGGCAGTTTCTAATATCTTACCCAATATGTCGCACAAATGGTATTATAAGGTTGAAAATTTAGGAATTCCCCTAATGATGTCTGAAAATCCTGTTTGTGGGTTTTTAGTGGGGGATTTGAATTGAAATTTAAGTTTACGCTTAGTTTGTACCTGCATATTTTCAAGTAAATTCAAACGTTTTTTTCTAATGATCAATATCCAAAAACACGGTTGGAGGAGTAACACATTTGCTAAAGACGTCTTCCCTGCGATGGTTTGTATTGAGTGACTTACCAAACTAATTATTTATTTATCTCATATTTATTGCTCAGGGAAGAAAATAGTGAAAAAAACAGCAAAAAAAAAAAAAACTGTCTACAGACATTCAGCAAACACTCATTGTAATTTCCATGCATCTGAGAGTATTGCAAAAAGGGAAACTATTGATTTCCCCCTACTGTGTTGGGTAATTGCAGGAAAGAACACAGCGAACAGTTTCTCTCAGGGGAAAGGGTTACTTACCCTTCAGGGCATATTTAGTATTTAAGATTTTTTATTTGAAAAATATTGTGTTATGTATCCTGACAGGCGTTTTGAATAAGAATAAGAAAACTTCGACCAAAACATTCAAAATAGATTTCTTCTGTATTCATGTTTGTCCGGCTAGCTATGTATGTATCTCAAATATATGAATGAAAAGTGTCTGTGTGGGTGAAGCCCAACCAAATTTGGCATGTCTATTCAATAGACCCAGAGGGAATTGAAAAAAATATTCAGAGAAAAGTATGTTGTAAAGAGTTTTAGAGGACGGGGGATTTATTTTACAATGTAACTATAATGCCAAAAGATACCCTTTCCCGCCCATGTACATATTTTCTCATTCCATACCAGATCAAACCACTCTATACGGAATATCCCCGTAGTTCTTGTTGAATGCTTAAATAAAAGATGAAAAAAAACAAAAAAAAACAGCCTCTAGTATAATGCTTATTCGACGACGACAACGACAATGAGGCGTGATGCAAGTTTAGAACATGCACGCCGTGTCGTGTTTCTTTTGGGGAGGGGTAAGAGTACAAATTAAATATAACTATTCATACCACAATACGGCTACAGCATGAGAAGGATAGGAAGATAAGCATCAGCCTAGTTAAATGATGGGCAAAAATTATAAGTAAAAGATAGAGTTAAGTATAGTGTCAACAGATCATACAAGTGAATGAGAGTAAAAATAACGATTAAGCTGCTTTCTAACAATAGAAAGGCTGAGTAAACATTTGCTTGTGTTTATGAGAAGGAGTGAGGTGGACTATTCCCAAATTTTAACCACTGATACATTGAAGATGCTCGGCTGACGATACGTCTCTTGCAGTAACATATCTTTTGCAGCACAGATACGTAAAGGTTCGTATGTAATCGGGGGAGGGGCATAAAATGAGTTAAAATTTCTTTTAATCATTGGAGGGATTTTTTAAAAAGGCATCAATTTTAGAAAAGAAAGTAGGATTAATCTTTTAAAGAAGGTACTAAAGTAAAAAAAAGGAATGGTATTAAGACAATGAAGGAATAGGCTAATGATGGGAGCGTTAATTCAGCTGAAGTCGATTTTTATTGAGTGAGAGAAGATTATTTCTTGAAAGGAGTTAGGGTTCAAAAACAGGACAAATAGTACATGAAGGGTTGATACCAAAAAATATCTTCACAAAATGCAGGAATCAATGTCAAAAAAGGAAAATTTGCTTGATTTTGACAAGTAAAGGAGAAAAAGTTCCCCCTGTGGTTTTGAACCCAAAAAGAGGAAAAAATCACCCCTATTTTCACACTCTACAAGAGAAAAAAAACAAAACAAACAAAAACATAAACACTTGAATTTGATACGTAAATTGTGAAGAAATCTTTCTACTTAATTTACCGCTTGTGTATGTACATGTGTATGTGCTTTCCTAAACGTTGATAAGAAATTCTTAGCCAAAACTGTCAACATGAGTTTTTCCAGTTTTCAAGTTGGTCTTGCTGGCTGGTCTAAGGCTGGCTATGTATGCACCTCGCACCAATGGAACTAGTCGACTTGGAATTCATAGATTTCAAATATCAAATATTTAATCTCAATTATGTCTGGTAAAAATGCTAAGTTTGTTTTTCGTTAACCCCCCCAAAAAAAGTGGAGGATCCAATTTGCAAAGTAAGTTCATGATAAATTGTTGACTAGTTTGTGCCCACTCATTTTTTTTTATAATTCTGTCCACGTACTGATTCAATAAAAGGCGAAACCTATTCATTGATCACCACGATTTCAAATATTGTTTGATCAACCCCAACACGACATGCTGTTGGACTTGTAACCGTTTCTATGGAGTAACTAACCAGACTCGTTTTATTTATGAATGATTTGCAGAAAATAACCCGGAGCTTATAAACAGAAAAAAAAATCTTAACATTTTTTTCCTAAAACCGTCGATTTTCAACGCAATTATGTATTCATAGAAATGTCTCTTGGCAATATTGGCATCTGCGTCCCAGCTGCGAAAATAATAAAACTTAAGATTTGTTTGTTAAAATATCTAGAAAAAAAACATCAACAATAGAAAGATCTTTATTCTATGATGTATTCGGACTAGTAATTCTATTAGTATTATTTTTATCATTGTATTTCGACTAACATTTTTCTGCCGTTGTCGGTTTATTTTCTCATAAATGGCTCTTGATATTGGCAGGAAATATTCCTGCAAGCTAGGCTGGATTTATAAGGCGGCAAAAGGAGATTGCCCCCGGCCCCCTTCAATCCAGTCACCCCAATATACAAAAAAGATAATTAGAAGAATTTTTTTCTTCAATTAGTATTGGAATTCATTCTGGAAATAATTTCATTAATGCATTCGTTGGCTTCTGATATATTTTTAAAATTACTGCTTGCAATTAAGATCAGAAGTAATTGCAGTGTGGGAATACAGCGGATCTGCGTTTGCTGGAATGTACTTACATTTACACATATATTTATTCCAGATATATAACTCATTCAACCTTTTTATGTATGCATAACTTGTCAGTTAAAATGACATGCATACACAAGGTTCGATCCATAGATTTTGTGATATGCCACGTATTTCAATTTATGTGTACGAGGGGTCTAACGGACCTGAAGTGCTCCGCCCACCTACAGCCTACAGACAGGGGCAATCCATTGTCATTCTATTAATCCTTGTGGCATGAATAGGTTCCTCTGAGTATCAAGAAATTCTCTATGAAAACATAGCCAACAGAGTGCAAGGCTGACTTCGGCCTTTCAAAGTACTGCTCTTGGCACATCATGCACTAATCTTAAAGATCAGTCCATTTTAAAAACAATCTGCAAAGCCTATTTACAAGATTGCAACCAGCTTATTCCTGATTGGTTACATCAAGGCTTCTGGATATATTGTGAATGGCTTGATATATATTCAAGACCAACCTCGTGCCTCAACACTAATATTTATTTTCAAAAAATATATACGAAAAAGAGACAATACTGTTTTCTGTAACTGAAAGCTCTTGTGGTTTTACATTGATTCTGTCTTTTTTTTTTTTTACTTCACGTCATCATCAATGTAGGATTACAAATTGCGTTATATTAGATTGAAACTCTATTCAAAATTTTGTTATTATACTAAAAATACATTATTTGGCCAAGATATTATCATTCAAAGAAAATGGGGCTGCTGCACAAAATTGTGACTGATGAGATGGCCGTTTCAACGAAGCGTTGCTCTTACCACTGAGCTATGCAGCCACCGGTAATGCAAGGCCCAAATAACTGTTCAAACATTAAATTCACGTTCCTTTCGTCACAGTCTATATCTGCTCGATTTATTTCTTTCAACATGGACAATTATATCATTAAGAAATAGATATATGATCCGACAGTCTGACAGAATTTATAATAATTGCGTTGTATCATACTGACAAACACTTTGAAATGAAATTTTTGAAATATATATATATATATATATATATATATATATATATATATATATATATATATATATATATATATATATATATAAAGCTATACATCTTTAAATACTAATCATAAGAATGGTTTCCAAAAATATCTTGCGTCTCTTCAGTCACTTATTTCCCCGATATCTTTAAAAGCAATTTATGTAAAGTATCTTCAGTGTTTTTTTCTATTTTACGCTTACACTGTTATTATGGTACTATAAGTAATTTTTTTATCGATTGAATCATTGTTTTTTTACTATGTAACTGTTGAAGGTTTTTGAAACAAAGCAGGTATATGAATATGGCAATGTGTTGATCAACCCACCCCTTAAGAGATATGGTTACTATATATAGCTTATTTCATATCTGAAGTACCATTCTATATTGGGTATTCTCCCATTGTTTTGTACATTGATGTTATTTTACTGACACATTATCTATTGTTTTGAAATAGAGTTTACTTATGTAGGTTATGAAAAGGAGCGACTTTGACAACAAGGGATTATTAAGTATGCTAGACGCGACTCCCAATTCGTGTTCACCTCTGTTAGTATTAAATCTGTTGTGGCAGTTTTAATCGCATTGCATTCAAACCAGATTACCAGTGCATTGATTCCATGTCGGAATTACTGAAAGTTTCAATTCTAAAACTTATCTATATAGTTTCTATACCGTCGTTGATAAGTAGATTTTGAATATTTTTCTTTAAGTCTTTAAAGTTTGCAAATTAAACGATGATATTCCCTCCCCCTATTATAAAGGGACTGATATTTTGACGAATTCATTGAAATAATAAGGAACATATACATAAAATTAATTTTCAAAAACATTATCACATTTGTAATGGATGTGAATTCTTGGCTGTAATCGTTTCAGATTTTTTTTTCACATATGATGAACTCAAGATATTCAGCATATTTGTTGAAAAGTTATTTTATTTGTATTTGGGGGTTAAATTTAAGTTCCATGAACAGTGTATCCAAAATGTATATATCATTAGAAATGTTCATAATATAAACAAAAGCGCAAATGGTTGGAAAGTTTAAGTTTATGCCAGCCTCATGATTAATACAATGCTTTCTCACACAAACAAGTCGAAATAAATATAAATTATAATAAGCAAGATATATATCCCTACGTCAGTAACACTTGAGAGTTTTTGTCAAGAAAGTCACGATTAAATATTGACAATATTGGAAAAAAACAAAACAAAAAAAACATAAAAAAAACAAAAACAAATTGAACAAAACAATTATATTTCAAACTAAGACTATTCCATCAGAGTACTCTTCACCTAAGGTTGAACTCTTCTGAAATAAACAATATATCAGTGTCGACGATATTTCATCTCATACTTCATGTATTCTTATTTGTACTCTTATGGTTAATTTCGGTGAAGTTACACTTATTACATAAAATTGATGTATTAATATTTCCCAAGCATAACACATTAATTTCTTGGAATAAATATATGCATCATATCTGTGTGCTTGATAGTCTGATACATATGATAATTGCCATCACATTTATCATCGACACTCAGACTGCAAACTAGTTGAAATAAATAAATACTGCATAGAACATATAATGAATACGATTAGTAACTTTCCATCAGTCACATCAGCAGACGAAGGTATTGATATATATATATTCACATGTAATAATATAGATACTTATATATATGTATATACATTTACATATATATATATATTTATGTATATGTATATACATTTACACATATATATATTTATATATATGTATATACATTTACATATATATTCAGCAGGAGGCATCTAGTAGCCCTGACAACAAAACTTACCCACAATGCATAGTCCCTGGCAGTGGACTCTCGTTCCACATGGTACATTTTAATCCACACTCACACAACACGCACCACTGATGATGGGAGAAATCCCGAAACATGTATGGACTATTGACATATAAGGATTAATAAACCTTACCACCAAAAACTTCACTCCCGAGTCTGTCTCACTCTCTAAAGTACACATTATATATATATATATGTATATATATATTTTATGCATTGCTTGCAGATCGTATGATGATTAGTAAAGATAGGTTTCCGTTTCTCACATAAAAACAACAAACTTATTGGAATCATAGAATACTCTCTGGATCTGTATATGATAGAACAATAAATGATGTTATTAGATATAATCAACAAAAATTATTAACATAGGTTCTTTCTGTTTCCAAGTTAGTCTCAGTGGTCAGCTGGATGGCTATGTACAGCACCAATTGAGCTAAAAGGTTGGAAATTCAGGCATTTGATATTTGTTATGTGTTCAAATACGGATTTTAGTGAGGCGATTCAATTCGAAATTTACATTTTTGACAAACTGATCCCGTAGTTTATGTCTGAGAGCATTCATGTTTTTTTAAAATTTTTCAGCGATTACCGTCCAACAAAACGCAAGAGGAGTAATATATTCAGGATCACCTTTTCACGGTATTGTCATTGATCACTCCCAACAAAGAGGTTGCTTAGTGGCTTTGGTCATATGATGGTTTATGTTGAGTTACTATCTAGACTCAATGTCTCTCTATATTTCCAAAAGATACCCAAACTAGATGAAATAATTATTATGCGTTACCAAATTGTATGATAATATAAAGTAGTTTCCAATCGTTTATTTTTCCCTGAGAGCTTGGAAAAGTGTGGACTATGATTTGTCAGAATTGAACTTTGAAAGTTGAACAATGCCAAAATATATTGACTCGGATTTTGAAGAACAAGAGATGCAAACGAGAGTAAAGACAACACCGATCCATGGTGCTGGATTGACCAACGACCGACGGAATCCATCCAGGAAGACCAGATTGAATTGTTGCGAACAGGCAGATAAGTTCCTACTGGATATTGGACGTAGGTTAGCCAGTGGATCGACGGTTGAGGATGAAATCTGAAAAAGTACTTAAAATCTTTGTTTTTGATTTTGTTTTTGCCCTGAAACGATGTTCAGGCCCATCTATACAGTAAGTATATCATAAAACAAACAGAGGTCGGAGATATCATAGAAAACACTGGAAAACTTTGAAAAAAATGGCAGTAGGCTGGTCATGTTGCAATAATGTCAGACATTCACTGCATATCACGACACTCGCAGATCAAATGCAAAAGTATGACCAACTAGAATAACATGGCGTGGCAAATTTCAGAAAGCTTTGGTGACGCGAAGCCCATAATAGAGAAGTCAAGTGAATCTCGTGAAAGGTCTGTGTCCAGCCTCAAAGGCAAGAATGTTTTTGGAGTTGCTACTACTGCTGATACTGTAAGTGGCATATCTGAAAACAGTGCTAGTGATGTCATAATCGAAATTTGAAATTCAAGGAAGATCTGAGGCTTCACTGATCAGGGCGTCAATCGAGTCTGCAAGAATACCAAGGAAGGTGCTTGAGATTTGGAAAGAATTAAATATATCCTTTGGTCTTCGAAGGGGTATTCTATCCTTTTCTATTTCCAAAAATTTGAACAAAATCTTCAGCGTTTATTTTATAGCATGCTTTTATACAGGTAGTTATAACTATCCTATTTAATACTCCAAGCGTTGCTTATTAACAGCTGTAGACAGACAGTTAGAGTAAGAGGAATTGAAAACAACTAACGTGTGTCTTGTTAGTCATTTGATATAACCACCATGTGATGTGCGTCTTCTGGCAGCATACCGTATTGGAGGTAACCAATGAAAAGGTTAGAGGAAGGGAATTATCAATGGATTAATCATTTTTCTTATCTTTTGAATACACAAAAAAATCTGAATATTTTACTTGAAATAATAAGAAATATTGCAATTATCTGCACTTTAGCTCCATACATGCTTACATTTCCAGCCAGCCAAACCAATTTAGTAACTGAGGAAACCTACGTTGACAGGTTGGGTGATTGGTTTGGTTGACAGCCTCGAGATAGCGAGAAAGAAAGAAAAACAATACTGGTTACCAGAGATTCTAAAACAAATAAATAATAAGAAAATGTTCTTGCAAATGAGTAAATTCCAAACATATATATTAGTTTATCGGACTCTTCACACTTTTTCTTTCCAATGTTCGTTTCTAGCTTCAGACAATCACTCTATAACCCAGACGACAATATTTAATTGGCATATATAAATCAAAACTTTTAACAAAGAAAAAATAATCAGAATCAATTTTGTTTAATTGGAGATGACATATCTGTTTTAAACATAACTAATGTTTCTACCTGACATTAATTACAAAACTTATCTACAATAAATTCAGGAATCGGTCATGAGCATATCTTCTAGAAATAACATAGCAGCTAATAGATGCATATTGCTGTTTGAGTTGAACATTTTTATTGATGGTTTGGATTTGCTGAGGAAGACTAGGAAGGTTTAAAAAGTCAGTTGAAGAGTCACAGGTGACTTTGTGATAGTTGCGTTGATGAAACGTTGATGCATGGTATGAGCATAAACAACCGCACCTTTCAAATCAACGGTTTACGTGTTATCCTTCACCAAAATTGGACGATATCAATGTTTTAGTTTCTCCTATTCATGGAGCTGCCTGAAGCACCTGTCAAGATTTGCTGCCCCTTTCACAGGGGTATTCTAACAGTACCAATCTTGGATAGTTTTGAGCAAAAGTCATTGACTCTGTGCCTGAATACCTTTGTCATAAATAACATTACAACCCTGCTAGGTATTCAGAAATGTTTTGATAAGGAAAATTTCAAGGATAACCTCGTATACCGGGTTCGGGGACTGACCTGTTTGAAACCCCCTGTAAATCATGCATACACGTGAATCTTTCCACTGAGATTAACCCAGGAATCAAAAAAAAAGAATTCCCTAGGGAGTTTTTTTTACTCAGCTTATAGAATATTTAAGATTTCAATCAGGATACTAATCTGTGCATAAATCATTTTTCAGGTCAAGAAAAATTCGTTTACTCAATCTCCCACCAACCTGTATGTACTTTATTTCTTGCAAAGTTCCATGGTTACGTCGCTTCATTTTCCTATTTTTCATACTCCCTGCCTTCTCTACGGCTGTTGTGTTTTTGCAGTTTACTATATAGGTTGAGAGTCAATAGATATACTCAACATTTCTAGCCTCTGTATTATTATTATTATTATTATTATTATTATTATTATTATTATTATTATTATTATTATTATTATTATTATAATAATAATAATAATAATAATAATAATAATAATAATAATAATAATAATAATAATAATACTCTACATAGACCAGATGATCTTAAAAGAAGTAAGGAAAAGGAGAAAGAATATCGCAATGGGATGGATAGATTACAAAAAGGCATACGATATGATTCCACATAGCTGGATACTCGAATGCCTTAGAATGTTCAAAATTAGCGAACCGGTGGTTAAATTCATTGGTAATTCAATGGAAGACTGGAAAGTAGATTTGACAGCCGCAGGGGACAAACTAGCCGAGGTAGGGATAAAAAGGGGGATCTTCCAAGGAGACTCGTTGTCCCCACTATTATTTGTTCTAACAATGATACCGCTTAACAGAATCCTGAAAAACAGCAAAGGATACCACTTCTCTAAAACAAAAGGAAAGGTCAACCACTTAATGTACATGGACGATATTAAATTGTTTGCGAAAAACAGGGGAGAGCTTGAGACTCTGTTAAACGAAGTAAGGGAATATAGTGATGACATAGGAATGGAGTTTGGGATAGAAAAATGCGCAATCATGGTAATGCACAAAGGAAGGCTTTCAATGACTGAGGGAATTGAACTTCCGGACAACAACAAGATTAGGGCATTGACTGCACAAGACCGATACAAGTACCTAGGTGTCCTTGAATGTGACACGATAAAACGGGAAGAGATGAAGGAGAAAATTAAGAGGGAATACCTTAGAAGGATAAGGAAAATATTAGAAACCAAATTAAATAGCAGAAATCTAATAAAAGGAATGAACACCTGGGCTGTGTCAGTAGTTAGGTATACAGGACCATTCCTAGGATGGACAAAGGAAGAGCTCCAATCAATGGATAGGCGAACAAGGAAACTTATGACGATGCATAAAGCATTACACCCTAGGGATGATACAGATAGACTATACGTTAAGAGAAAAGAAGGTGGTAGGGGGCTCATCAGCATAGAAGATTGTGTCCAGAGAGCTAAAGTAGTCCTAGATAAATATGTGCAAACAAATAGTGAAGAAATCATAAAGAGCGCGAGGGATAGTGCAACAAACAAAGTAGAAAGCAATGGAACGGTACAGCAAACTAGAAAAGAAAAGTGGGAAGGGAAAAAATTGTACGGCGAGTTTAAAAGACAGATAAAAGATATAGCAGACGAGAAATCATGGACGTGGTTACGAAAGGGAAACCTTAAGAGAGAAACAGAATCGCTCATCATGGCAGCCCAAAACAAAAGCATAAGGACAAACTACATAAAAGCTAAAATCGACAGAACACAGACAAACAGCAAATGCCGCATGTGCGGTGAAAGAGATGAGACAGTAAACCACATAACTAGTGAATGTAGTCAGCTCGCCCAGAAGGAGTATAAGCATAGACACGATAGAGTAGCAACGATGATACACTGGGAACTAAGTAAACAAATGGGATTCAACCATGGGGAAAAGTGGTATCAGCACAAGCCAGAGGCAGTTTTGGAGAATGACAACCACAAACTACTGTGGGACTTTGACATCCAAACTGACCACCTCATCCAGGCAAGAAGGCCGGACTTAGTAATAGTAGACAAAAAAAGGAAGGCCTGCCAAATAGTAGACGTTGCTGTACCTGCAGACCATAGAGTAAAAAAGAAGGAGGGTGAAAAAAGGGAAAAATACCAGGACTTAGCAAGGGAGTTAAGGAAAATGTGGAACATGAAAACCAGGGTAGTACCGGTCATAGTGGGCGCACTAGGAACTGTCCCCAAAACGCTGAGGGAGAGACTGGAGGAGATCGGGATTAGGGGGAGGATAGAGACCGTACAGACCACAGCGCTACTTGGAACTGCACGGATACTGAGGAAGGTGCTAGAGATATAAGCACTGCAACGAATAGTAGCTCTGTCATGATATGCGAAAGAGGGAGGAGACGTTAGCTGAGGACCTGAGGAGACTTATTGTCACTCAGCCTTCAGCGATAACCACTGGGCAACCGGTGTGAAACTGTAAATCGTAGAATTACTGCGACTTATGAGTAATAGGAGAGGAGGGCTGGAGACTTGAGGAGACTTGCTGTCACTCAAACTCCAGCGGTTACCACCAGGCAACTGGTGTGAGATTCCGAAATAATAATAATAATAATAATAATAGTGAATTCTTTTCATTGTTTTCTTCTGTTTTTATCCAAGAATGTTCTTGCTGTTGCAAAACAGCTCCTTGTGGGATAACCTTGATTCTCTTGTTCAATACATTTTTTTTAATTCAACGTATGAATACAGTGGCGATATTAAACGGGACATTTCTCATGCAAGGGGATGATTTACCAAGTTATAAGGTAGGCTGAACCAAACTATCTCGATGAGCACCAACGGGGTTTTCCGAGGACAAATTATTGGGGTACTGGTCCAGCTGTGGAAATAAAGAGAGTAAGCAAAGATGACTGTTGAAAAATCATGGATGTAAACTGCTGGAACAAAGAAGACGATGGCTGACTTTCCAAATATATAGCGCTCACTGTTCCTTTGTCCTGTCAGCCTTAATTTGGTTATCTTATTCATCAGCAGCTACTTCGTCTCTTACTGAGAGACCACTGCAGACTCCAGCACTATAATTTTATGTGATACAATGTCATATTTGTAACAGAAGAATGAAGGATTTAACTCTCTCTTTTTTTTATTGTTCTATTTTTTTCTCTTTTCTTGTTTCTATTTGCAATAACTTCACTTGAAAAATATCCCCCGTATTGATAGGGACCAGACATCCCTGCCGATATTGTTTTCCTGCAGAACTGAGTTTATAGTGTTGCAGATCAGGCTAAAGGACAAATATTTAGCTTGCAAACAAGAGTGATAAAATCAAACTATGACAGGGAATGATTTAAAAGTCGGATTCAATCCAAATAAATTTAGATTAAGCAAAATAGACGCAAAGAAAATAAGAGAATATAAATTTCATATTCTTGTCTCATTCAGCCCTACCAAGGCCACAAGTTAAAAAAAAATTTTTCCTAATTTTCTTAATTTCCTTTTTACCAACCCAAACCGCATGAAATTTTTTCGCTGGAAATGAAACTTAATCTTAGATAACATTTGAAATTGATAAAGGAAAGTCACAGTCTGATTTCTATTAAATCAATTGTAGATATATCTATTTTTTGCCTCAATAATCAAAACATACTTTTTGTTTTGTTCATTCTGGACATGAATACGAAAACCTTATTTGTTGAACATTATTGTATGGAATTGATGTGTTAAGTTCATTAAGTTAATAATCCCTCGCTAAACCAAATTTTCAGTAAATCATAGGATATGACCAGTTCTTTTAGATTTAGACTTAAGGGTTAGTGTCAGGGAACGCTCGTAGCTTTGTGCATATGTGTGTGTACATGTGCATGAGGAAGTATTAGTGTGATGTGTGTGAGCGTGTGTTAGTGTACTTATATGACTCTACGGATATGTATGTGATAATGTGTGTCTGTTTATGTGTCATAATGTGTGCATAAGATAGTGCATGTGTTATAGGATCAAACTATTAATCTTCTAATGGAATAAGCCAAGATCAGACTTACTATGAAAAGTCTGTGAGGCTATGTCGCTAATCAACATTCCATCTGTAACGTACATTCCGCCTAATACGCCCATCGGTTATTAAGACCAGCCGCACAATATGTCAAGGTTGATGAGTACCATTCAAATGTACGTAATCATCGTTAATTTGACTCGTTTGCTGTAACTAATGCAGTATTCATTCGATCAAAACAAAAGCGATACCGATTCAACATTTTTTTAAAATTCTTATTGCAATACTCGGAATATGGATCCCTTAGTTGTCAAAACTACTATCTTGCAAATAATTTCAGCTAATTATATCTTAAATAACTGAACTCTCTAAACATTCCGTGTTCTGATGTAATTGACTTTATCACCTCCCTTGCAACAGCTATACAGCATACTAGAGTTTTCTGTAAATATATTTCAATGAAAAAGCAATGATAGGCCGGTTATTGGGTGCAAAATCATTCGACCAAAGAAAATAGTGAATTGTAACAGTGGTGGGAGTAATGGGTGCTAAAAATTTAAACGATTTCAGAGACGTTTCGAGGTCGTATGTGATACGTTCATGATATATGCTAGTGTACATAAGTGCATTTTATGTAAGAAGATAGATACGTACAAATGTGTGTCTATGAATTCTTAGAGAGTGCATCTGTAGTGAATCATTCGAATAGGGAATTCTTTTAGGACATGGATAGTGAAGGAACGCCGTTACTCTCCTCTAAAGTATGGACACTATTCATAGGGCGTTTCTGTAACCCTATACTAATATTTGGTTAACATAGAACATTGCCACATTATATCAAATGTTTTAAAATACCTCAATGTTATGAACGAGTTGGATAAGGGTTTCCGAAGATTACGCGTGGTTCAACAGAGGAAAAAAACTTGCCAAAAATTTATTACAGAGTAGTTGAAATTTGAGTTGATATTTCTTTTGCTTCAAGCTATTTGCATTGATTACTAATAATCCTCCGGGTAATTTTACGACAGACTAAAAGAAGTATAGCATCCTTTCCTAGAATTCAGTTCCTGTTTTACATTTTTTTATTATTGGAGACGTTAGAATTGTTATATTTTGATACCCCAGGAAATAAACTGACCATATGATGAGGAACGTTCATGATGGTTTTCAATTGGAAAAAATAATTACCATTATCGATCAACATGGCTCAGTATTTTAGTGCACACTTCCAGCCCTGTAGACCGTGGTTTGTACCGTTATCAGATGTTTTGTTTCTGGAACCAACATTATGCACCGATTGTCTATTATGTGTTCTTAGGAGCAGGTTCGATTAACAAGAGGTCGTTGTGATTCAAATTGGTTGCAATGAAAAGAGGACTACAGAACGAAATGATCAAGCAAGACAAGATGAGAAGAAAGAGAGAAAACAAACAATGCATACTTTTTCAAGTTGTCTTCGTCTGTGCTATTCCCGGGGGAGGTATGGTAAGCAAAATTGATGCTATGAGGATTAAAAATCATCTTGCACTCATCAATTCTTACAAATGATATCATCCAAGCCATTGTTTTGGATTAATGAATAATCATATTCATTCAAAAAACTTTAGAGGCTAGGGTTTGGCAATTTCTCTAAATTTATCCCCGTCTTTCTTTCTGTACCTCTTAATTCGAAGATGCAAAACTAAGGAAAGTAGATCACTTTATCTACCTTGGACAACAGATTTCCATGAAACTCACCAAAGAAAGAGAAACCAAACGAAGAATCTCCCAAGGATGGTAAGCCTTTAGAAGAGGAAGCTCAACAAGATGATCCCAATAACCCCCAAAATGAAAGTATTCGACCAATTCATCCTCCCAATGGTCACTTATAAAGCTGACACATTGATTCTAACCGAGAAACAGATCCGCAAACTGAAAATCATGCAACGCACACATGAGAGAATAATGCACCCCTGAATGTGCAGGTGCAATGTGTCAACCAATGAAAGTACACAGACTCTTCGCATTGCTAAGCGCATTGGGAACCTTTGGATTCGTCCTTGGGTTCTCCCTCTATTACTCGGCCCAGTAATTTACAAACTAAAAAATAATTATTCAACGGTCTAGAAAATACAGTACAGTTATCCCTCATTTTTTCAAAATTCGGTCCATGGCACTTTTTACCTTTTAGCAAATATGGCGGTCAGTTTTTCTTTTGAAGCCAAATCATTGTTAAAACGGCGTACAACTTCCCCCCCTCTCTCTCTCTCTCTCTACAACCTAATCCCCTTATTTCCCCTAACACACTTACCACCGACCACTCTCTTTTCATTATTTCGACTTACACAAAATTTTTTTTTTCTTTCTTGAACAATCTATTTTCTGATAGCAAGGTAAACTTGTCTGCGTTTAAGCACCATTAAATGCTTGTATCAGACCATGGGAAGTATTGAAGACAACTTTAATGATACTTTCAGATTTGGCTCGGATGAAGAATATGTTCACACTCATGTCCCTATCATTGTTTGTTCATGCAATACCACAAAAAGTCTGCTTTGAATATGAATGATCGTTGGTCATGGGCTACAAAAATAGTAATTGAAATTTGGTATCGTTGGTTATGGATTACAAAAATAGTAATTGAAATTTGGTGCATGTCCTGTTATTCATTTTCGATTGAGAGATATTTATGTTAGTTTGCAAGTCAAAGCAGTCAAGTAAATACAGATGATAAATGTACATTTCAAGGGGAGTAACTCTGTATGTGTACGTTCACATTTCTCTCCCTTGTTTTTTGGATATTCTATTTTCATTTGACTCTCAGTCTTTGGCTATGCATTCCCTGACTGCTTCCTATTTTTGTACATTTGGTTTGGTAATGACTGAAGTAGTCTTTTTGCCCACTTTATCGATTAGGCCACTAAACAACCTATGGATTTTTTCATCTTAAAATATCATTTGCTTCTGTTGATTAAATTTGATAACCTAATTCAATTTTTACTGGCATTTCCATTTTTTTTTTCCTAACCAATTTCAATTTTATTGTCAGAAGCAATAACGGAGAAACCAATGCCTCGGGCTAAATCGTACAAAACGAGACATTTTTTTTTCAGTCACGTCCCCGTTTTAGTTCCTGTATGTTGTAAATCTAAAATTAAAATCTATGTTCGGAGACTCTATCATTACGCCCCCACTTTCCCTGATAATCTTCTATTCCTTCTTTTTTAATTGGATCATACCAAGTACACAACAAACTTAGATCAGAGGTAACAAACTCGCCCTATACGTTTTTTTTAATGACGCTCGGCCATAATTACATAAATATCTTGCCAGTTTTGAATGATTTTATTTATTTTGCCACTTTCATTAGAAAATATAATTAAACGACCCCTCGTGGGCAAATAGTTTTCAGATATTTCGTTGGGATGATTGAATAATAGTATTAACTGTAAAACAAAAGAGAAAATAAACAAGAGAAAACATATTGTATTAAAAAAATATGACTGAAAACAAATGGTAAAAAGTTGCAGTCGGCGTTTCTGAAGCCTTCCATTGATTCCCCGACTCAAGGAATCTAAAGATATCTCTGAGAAAAATTAAATTACCTCTTGTAAAAGCATAATTCATCAATAATTGTATGATTCTATGGAAGGAGCTGTAAGCTGATTAGGGGGGAGATTTTCAATGTCGTTGACTAGGTGTAGGGTAAAAGGGAAAAAATCACAGTGATAGATATCTGTCTTTCTTTCTAATCTCTTTCTATCTTCCAATGTGTATGATAAATCGATCTCTTTCTTTCTCTTTTCTTTTTCCTCTCTTTCTATCTTTCTATCAATTTTTGTGAAAAGTGAACTTCTTTTCTTTTCTTTCTCTGTCTTGCTTTCTTTTGTGCTATTTTTTCTTTTCCATACGTTATCTTTAAATTCTTCAATTTGAATCATAAATCAATTTGCTTTCTTTCAAATTTTCTTCTTTTTTTTCATTCTTTTCCTTATTTGTGTCCTCCTCTCTTGCTTTCATTATTTTTTTATCTTTCTATCTGTTGTACCTCACTTTTCCTCCCTCTCATTGTTTTCTGCATCTCTTTCTCCTCCATATCTGTTCATCTTTATGCTCCTTCTTCATCTTCTTTTCTTTATGATCCCTCTTCTGTAATCATTTTAACGACAAAACCAGTCCATGGCACACATCTTATCTATCGACAGACACGAGTAGATACTTTTTGCTGCTACTATTATCCGTAATTATTTTAATACCTTACATAAGCTTCATTTGGCATAAAATTACTTCTGCAGGGCACCCAGTGAAGTTGAAATTAACTATGGCAGTAACAGTCTACAATAACAACATGTGGTAAAAATATAAGGCAACCGTTGATCCAAGAGATCATTTACAAAACAGTGGCTTGCAGAAAAAAGATAAGATGAGATAAACAAGTAAAAGAGGAGTCTATTCGTGGCGTCCATGATAAGGAGGTCCATTGAATCTTAGAGAATGTTTATATCTAATAGACTATATTCAGCTCATCAACACCACATCAATTGTGGTTTCTGTGGAAAGTGAGTATTACAGATACAGCTGATGCATCTTCCTGGTAGTCACCTATGGAGCTGAAACATGGAACATAACCAAAAGTTTGACCCTCAAAATGAGAACCATACAACAAGCTCATGAGGTGATCATGCCAAACCTCGCATGAAGAGATAAAAAAACAACACAGTGTATTAAAGAGTGGACAGGAATTTATCATATCATTCAAGCAGTTAGAAAACTCAAATAGCATTTGGCTGGACACGTTGCAAGAATGGCAGACAACCACTGGATATCGCGATTCACAACGTGGATCCACAGAGATCATATATGAAATTAAAGTCGCAGAAAGTAATTTGGCGTGACGAGCTAAATACATTTAGAAAATACTGGCTCCACGATGCCCGTAATAGAGGTATCTGGCGAATCTTCAGGATGGTCTATGACAGATACTAAAAGAATCATAATGATGATGATGATGATGACAATGATGATGACTGAATTTGATTGGGCTAAAGAGCTCTAACTGACTTGCTTTTTACCCAGAGCTGAAGTTGA
Organism: Thysanoteuthis rhombus; assembly: GCA_963457665.1. Lineage (NCBI taxonomy): Eukaryota > Metazoa > Mollusca > Cephalopoda > Oegopsida > Thysanoteuthidae > Thysanoteuthis > Thysanoteuthis major. Next base: position 47,357,970 of record OY735218.1, read on the forward strand.
TTCATACCATTCCCAGCAAACTCACAAATATATTAATGGTCTGCAAGACAAGCCTCTCAACACTGCGAGTCATTCATAATTTTTTACTAAGCTAGACTCGTATAGTGTCGTAACACTTATCTTTTCAATTACTTTTTTTATATTCAAGATCTCTATACGAACTATGGTGGGCAATAACGTATTTCCTAATTCTGCTGATAAGCACAACAGCCGAAGTTTCAATCATAAGAGTAACTATCCTCTGATGTTGAAAGATGTGTTGCAAATGGAGAAAGATAAGTAGAGGCCTTGAGAATATAGGGGTTGTATCATATGTTACTTTTGTTATAAAGTTATTGTAACGCTGCTCGACATTAGGGTTTAAATGTGTTCCTGCTGACATTTAAAAACATCAACGTTTTCATAGAGCTGAATTAAGGTTTTCTTTTACTATTACGATTCGATACTTTTCCTTATTCGGAGAGTTTTCTGATGATTAAACATTTTTGTTTTTGTGTTCTATATGACGTACATTCAACCAATTTTACGGGCTTCGGCAGTTGTACTACCTATGTGATGATGATGAACACATTTTTTATCCAAAGGCAGGAACACTTATAACGTAGGGTTCGGGTGTTTTCCCTTCCTTTTCTTGTTAGTCCTGGATTTCCATACTTCATTCTGGTTCATTAGAGAGAGTTTCATCTGGTTGAACACTGAACTTGTCTGACTTATTCAACAATGTAATCTGTTGTTTTCATTTGAGCTTCCAGAACTGTTCATATAGTCAGGGCTTCTTCGTAAAGAAAATATTATTCGCTTTTCTCTCTCCAGATGAGATTGGCCATCCAAGACTTTTCTATCTTAGCTTTGATTATGGTTTTGTCGTGCTCGTTGAGTCGGACTTTGAGGGGCCTTCCAGTTTAACATGTCTGACAAGTGCAGAGTTAAGCCCAATGTACTATTTGCCACTCTAGAGACCAGGTATAGAAATCTAGGCCCACTTTAACGATCAAGAAAAATCCTTTTCACCACTATCACGTTTTGATAGCACACCAACAGTAGGTCGTAGATTGAATTGGCAAGAACGCCAAACAAGAAATCCAGTCGTCTGAAAAACTCTTTTAATGTTAATGACCCTTCTCAAAACTACTGACCATCTTTTCCATGTATTTTACAAATCAATGTCTTTGGCGTAATTTCCTGCATTTCGCTATACATTGGTATTAGAAACAGCTTGTGTATGATATTGATAATGCCTTTTGGCAGAGCCAGTTAATGATGCAAATTGGTATGAAGAAAGGCTTAAAAATTCTGTTCCAGAAACAGAATGAAAAGAGGAAGATAGAGAGAAAGACAGGGACGGAGAGAGAATCGAATTTTCTGAAAGCCGAATTTGGTTATCTTGGAAGCCAAACATGCGTCGGCAGAAACAGGCAGCCTATCTCCGTGCGTGTATGTTTTTTTTCTTTTTTTTTTTCGTTTGTGTTTTCTGAATTCAGCAGATTTGCTGTGCTTGGAAGAATTGTAAGTCTTCGAGAATACGTTGCAGATAGAGAATCCTTGATAACTAAGAAAAATATATAAAAACACACAGATACATAATGAAAGAAGGTGGATTAACAGAATGCAAACCGGGTAGATGCATTTCACTGTTTCTTCTGCCATCTTTTCCGATTTTTTATTGAAGAATACGCACGCTCTTGTCACGTGCACAAAAACGTTTCTTTCATACATGCTATGGACCTTGGAGCCAAACTCTGCATTTCCCATGTTTCTGCCGGGAAGCCTTTACAGTGAATGACAAAAGGGGTCACTTTAGATCCGAAATCCGAATAGCACACCTCTAAATAAACGCAAGTAGTACTAAAACAAATTCCCAAGTAGAAAGTAAATACTTCTTTCGTTTTTTTCCCTTGTCTTTTTTTTCTCAAGTTTTTTATGAAAAAGTTCTGTTCGGGAAGTATCCAGCTATTTCGATTAGCTCGGGAACCGCTTGTGCTGCTTTATTGTAAGTAGGCAACCGATAACAAAGAAACTTACTGTGCAAGCGCAGTTATTTTGGTGGGTTACTCACTCGACAATGAAACGTCAGTCAATGAATGTGAGTATTTCGTTACCATTGCATACACAATGACGGAACCTACCTATTGCCCATGCACTGATTGCAGCTTTTTGTGAAATATCCCCAAATTCTGATGTGCCAAAACTCCTGCAGTCGAGATTCAGCTCTTTGTTACTTCTCGCATTTCACTGCTCGTGAATGATTCCAAATCATGGACGAGATTAGAGATGAGCTATCTGTATAAATAGTTGTTTGAACGGTATGATGGTACATCAAAATATGCAAGCTATTCCTATCTCTAGCATGAAATGATTGGATAATTTTCAGACTGTCCACATTAATGTGTTGCAGGGAGAATGGATCAGTATTAAAGTAGTAGTATATTAATTATTGGCGTTGGTAGTCATTCACACCCAAAATCCAGGATTGCTTCTAAGGTGGACAGGCACTCCAACTTACAAGAATGTCTCAAAACATTCTTTTATCCATTCCCCATACTAAACCTTGCCTATTTTTAAAAATTCTTGTAAACAACCTTTGGAGTATAAACAACGCTTGATGTTTCTGCATTTCCGGTTGAAACTATTTTGGAGAGTTAGAGTTGATAGCCCTTCACTCGTAGGATTTGGCCAGAGTAACTGTCTCTTGATTAGACGGCTTCGCACGGATACAAGGTAAAGCATCCCCGCTATTTAGCAAAATCTGGGAGCAAATGAATTAATAAGTTCCCCCAAAGGCCAAATGATCCTTCACAGCTTTGTTTGGAATTCAAACTAAATTACCTTGTGTTAAACTCAAGCAAGCTTAGATAATATGATAAGATTTTTAAAAAGCAACTGTCCTTTATTAATTGATGATTTTACTAGATAATGTTAATCAAAAATGAAAAAAAGCATAGTCAACGATAACTTAAGTCTCTTCTGTTTCCAAGATCAGACAAACTGACTGGCTGATTAGGGACACAGTACTAATGCACCCAGATGGTTCAACACCTACTCCTCAGTATGTCCAGAAAAGACTTTTTCTAATCCTTCCCCAATGATTTATCGGCAGGGGCCACTTTGCAATGTAAGTTAATGCTTGATTTAGAAATTGTCTAGCATCATTCATACTTTTGTTGATCACTGCCTAACAAAAGATGAGAGTAAAATATTAATTGAGCTCTCTTTTACCAATTTGGTCTACTGATCACCCCCAACACATCCGTCGATCAGGTGCCAATTTAGGTTCTAGTCCTGTTCAATTATTATTATTGCTATATCCAATAACCGAACAAGTTTGTGTTGTTCTATGCATTTCTTTTATCATCAGCTCAAACTGAGGCAACCTCTTTGCACGGCAACTGTTTTCAAGCTTTTTATTCAATGTTAAACATCATAGATACATCATCACCAAACGGATAATCTCCTGAAAAGTCTATGAAATCCAGGAAAAAACGTTTGTCTCTTAAGAGACACTCCACATATTGCTAACGGAACGGAAGAAAGGTCGCTCGAGAAACCCGTTTAGGTTGATGCCGTAGTCTAGGGTTCTAGCTTGTTAGAATCATTTATGCAGTTGAGATGAGACGTGCTCTTTAAACCGGCGTATTCAACAAATCATACACGTTCACAAATAACCTTTGCAACTACCTTTGATACGGCGATTTTTTAAGGTTTTGTCGAGATGCAATGATTAATAAGCCTGTCATGATGAATGATACTGTAAAAATGGGGTCTGGGCAAGTGCCCCAGCCCGAAAAACATGTTGCAATTCGGACAAAACCGTTGTGATTTAATGTAATTCATGACTTTTGCCCCTTTGAGAAAGAGCATCTGTCATACATTAGTTTCTTGAACGAGTTTGAACTTCATTGTATGTCGAGCATACGTCACCCACTGCAAGATAAACGATTGGTAAATGGGTGCTGATCATGGTATCAGCTATAATCATTCTGCTTATCTTTTCTTGCTTATTGATGGATTAAATTGATGCAGTGGATTAAGGAAATATTAGATCAGAGAGAGAGAGAGAGAGAGAGAGAGAGAGTTTAAAAAAGTTATGTGAAAGAAGAATACAATGAAAGTAAATGATAGAGGATGCTAGACGTACAGGGGGACATGAAATGGAATGAACAAATAGGAAGAAAAAAGAGAGACATAGAGACAGAAAAAAAGAGAAGAAAAGAAGGCAAATGAATTGATTTATCATATCTAATTGAAGAAAGGAAACAAGAGAGAAGGGAGGACGATAGGAAATGAAACAAATAAACGGTCGATTACTTACTCAATAGATACTGTCACGTGAAAAATCATCATTTAGCAGCATGCCGAGTTTGGTGATCAATTGAAAGAAAAAAAATTGAAAATGGGGTTATCATTGAAAAACTTACATCTCTTGCTGATAGATTATAATCACAAAAAAGTCTGAATTCTCAAAAACAAGCACTGACACAAACTATGGGATCAATTTAGCACAAAACTACATTGCAAACTGAGCTCCCCTTCAAAATCATTTTTAGTGGGAATTGAAAAAAAAAACAAGTATTGGCGAAGGCTTTGGCTGGTGGTTTTTGATAAAGGAAGAAAAAACAGAATTAACATATTCAGACTCTACGCCCAATAAGCTGACGTTCAAAATCCTCCCTAAATTGTTTACAGCTCTTTCATTTGTTTGGTCACTGGTTCTAACTAGACGGACATTTCGAAGACATCATCGAAGAATCCATTCAATCAAAACCAAAATATTTCTTCTCATATAACAATGAACTATTTACTTGAGAGAATACATAAAGATATAGAAACATAGGGAAATACATTAATGGCTCATTAATGATCCTATCAATTAATGTTTGATACTTTTGCCTCAAACAAAAGATTTACAAAATAATTATATGTGACTTCTTACATGACTGTTTGGAAGGTTCTAACAAAGAGGAGAACGCATGTTATTCCTGCAAGCTCACATTATAGTTGACTATTTCTTTAGTTGCAGCTTTGCCTCTATGATTGGAATTGCAGTATTTCTGCAGTTCATACTAAACAATTCGAGATAAAACACGCCTGTTTTCCATAACAAGCGGTGGGACATTGAAAGCGGGTAATTACAACGTTATACGCCTTGTGCCTATGCAATCTGCTTCTAGATAATGCTGGGTTGATTGTTATGCAAATTGTATCAGACACACTTTTGGTCGAGAAAGAAGAAAATTATCAACATTGGGCCCACGAGGATTCGGGTGGAGTACCTCTCAGTGAATGATTCTTATTCAGCATCGATACGAGGATGTATAAATTCATTTACGTGTGTTTGTGGTCCATTAACCTCTCTCAGTTCTTCGAATTTGTCCACCTGGAAAAGTACAAGCGAGGAAGTGCCATTATTTATTATCAAGATTGACTTTGTTTTGCAGCTACCATATACATATATATATATATATTGATATTGATATTGTTATTCTTATATCTGTTAACTAATGTATATAAGATCTGACAAAAGTCATTATACATTGTGTCATAATATATAGAAATTTTATCTGAAAGGATCTCCTGTTATAACATGGTAAGTGTATGATTTGCCCTAGACAACCTAGATAGAATAAACATTTGGAGAAAATGGAACTGCTGCCAGAATAGAACCTAAAACTTATAGGGTAACCACTTCATCGCAGTGTCTCTCTCACCATTGAGTTAAACTGCTCTGGGATAACGCAAAGGCTTAAATGACCGTTTTACTTCCGCTGTCTGTATTTGCTCCATTCATTTTTTTTTCAATGCAGGAAATCACATTATTAAGAAATGGACATATGATTTTGCTTTATGTTATGTTGAGACACTGTTTGATTTGATCTTCTGTCATCACACACACACACACACACACACATATGAATATATACAAGTATACTTTTTGAATACTTATTTAAAATTCATTTTTATTTCATTTCAATCTTTTCCATAAGAGAAGATAATCTGTAAAAGTTGGAGTAAATGTTTCAAAAGGATTCTATGCGTATATCTTTATACAATTTCTAACACACATACATGTACGACACCTTCTATTATACCCAATGCCAACTTGAATGTTACTCGCAAATTGAAAACAAATATCGTCTTCAGTTCCCCACGGTTAGCTTGCAACGAGCTCCTTCAAAAGGGTCCCGAAAAGACCCACTGCCGCTGGTTATGCAAAATTGGCTAATGGTTCCAGTAGCCTGTATGCAGGAACCGACAACTGAACCCCACCCCCACAAATATATATATATATATATATATATATATATATATATATATATATATATATATATATATATATATATAAAGTGTGTGTGTATGTGTGCGTTCACATACTACCTTGACATTTATATCCTTATAGCAAAGAATTTCCTATACAGGGCATTTGGACCATATATTTTTATTGAAATTCTTGTTTGCTTGTTAATTTGTTTCGTGAAAGCTGAGACTTGTAATCATTTCCCTATGTAATCATCAAGGTGAACATACAACTATACCGAATTTACTGCGACCACTCGAATTGACTGTTCAATAAAAGAGATTGAAATGGCCGAAAAGATTTCCCGAGTTGAACGGTGGTCTTGTAAGGCAGATGAGCCGCATAAAATGTACGTTTTTAATGATCATCTACAATTTGGATTCTTTTTAATAGAGCCTTGCCACCAGAAACACCGTCTATTACTTTATGATTGGTAGAATTTCTGGAGTATGAATCAAGTATTCGAATGTTACTCGGGGAATAAAAAATCCCTTGATTAAATTTCAACAAAGCTGTGAAGCAGCTTATGTAACATTCCAATTGCAATGGAGAGAAATTATGTCTGAACTCGAAGTCAAGGATAATTGTCCCCGTTAGAACGATCGAAATCGCTTACGCGTGTATATGTTTAATCTGTACCTGCTTTTGTACCCCCGCCCCCACAAAAATTCTTTTTCAAATGAGCCTAGCAATTACATTGGAAAGGGAACAAAAAATATTGCTTTTTGGGAGTTTAGAAAATAACTTAAATCGTTTAGATTGTTGTTCGAATAATAACGAGTAAAATCCCAACAGTTACAACATTTCAATACTTTTAACAGCACTGGAAGTAAAAGAAAGTTGCAAATATAACATATCCCCCTGTTGTACTTAGATAAATTGAATGGGTTATTTCATTTGATGAGTATCACAGACTTGGAGAGCAATAACAACGATGTCAGTAAGCTAATCAGCATAGTGAATTGGGATATACAGGATAAGAAACACTTGATAGGGCACATGGAAACATCTGCTGGAAGAATGCTTGAAGAAGTTGAAGAATACATCGCATACGAGGGATCGAATGATACAAGGAGCATGCGGCATTAAAAAATTAGGTAAAGCAAGATCAAATCAAGAAAGGAGAAGGCAAAAGCTTATTTGTGGACGGAGACAAAAACCTGGCTGTGGTTACAAAAACGAGTATTGAAGAGAGAGAGATAGAAGATACCATTTGTGTAGCTCAGGTACACGCTGTAGTAAATGATGCAATAAAATGCACTGATAGGAAGATACATGTGCATTATGTAGAATGTGTAGAAAAAGCCTTGAAGCATTGACTCATATGATAGCAGAAGGCCGAAGAAGTCGCTGGACGTGACTTACATTTAAAGCAGTGCCAAAAAGATGATCTAAATGCACAGTTAAATCTTACAAGCATATTGCAGATGCAGTTATTTTGATTGTGCAATAATAAATAGTATGGGACTTTGCAATCCAGACAGACAACAAGATAGAGCAAAAGAAACCAGATATAATACTGGTAGATTACGACCAAAAGAAGTCCGTAGACATTGACGTTGTCTGTCTTTCTGACACAAAAGTTGAAGCAACAGAAATAGATTAGGAGCACCTTCACAGTACAGGTCCTGCTTGCTCGCATAAATTTTTTGAGAATATCTTTCAAACAACTCCAACAGTTTCAATTGTCTTTAAAAGGTCACGTGATACTCTTTCCCGGCTCATAAGCTCGTTTTGCTCGAGAAATCTATACGGTATCTTGGTCCTCAGAGATGCCCAAACAAATTTCCGAACACTGCTCCAAATATTCTGAGACTTCACAGAAGTCAGCAGAGGTCAAGAGCTATATATGTAGGTCTGGACTCAGAGATAACACCATCAACGAAGATACATTTTCCAAAGTCCATGAATGTAAACTACACACATCTTAAAAACATGATACTAATCGGTTGACATACGAAAGAATTCAGACTACGATGATAAAATCAAAACAATTGACCATATAGCAACAAGATCTTCAATTCGTGCATCAAATGAATACAATTTTAGACTTCTTAAAATTGGACAACATCAAAACTGGACCATCTGAAAACAATACAACGCCTCATATGCTAAGAACTGGTATGAACATCTGCCTACATTAGTCACAGAAGTGAATGATGTAACAATATTTTCGGACTTTGTTATGCAAATCGATGGAATAGTAGACACGACATAAGCCAGACATTATATTGATATATTTTGAAGAAAACCGACTACCCTGATAGATATGAATGTCCCAGCGGGTAAAAAAAAATTGTTGCAACTCTCAAAATATATAGATTGTCTAATAAAAATTATTAGATCGTTGCAACTCAAAACCATGATAATATCCATAGTTGTTAAAACCCTTGGATTATTCAGGAAAGGAATCATTACATGCCTGGAGAGACTAGTATATTTGATTTAAAGAAAATAGTTCTTACCTCGATTGAGCACATCATTATGATATTGTTGTCTATGTGAATAAACGTACAGAACCCAGCATACATTGTTGTATGTCTATGTATGATCATGAAAGTGTTGTTTTTCCTGTATACGAAAAAGCGTGTTTTGTGTTTTTTTCTCTCGATCGGGCACAGCTTGCATAACAAGTTTACCTGCCCGCAGTCTCTTGTTGAAACCCAGCAAGTGACTTTCATAAACTGAAATCAAAGTAGTAGTAGTAGTAGTAGTAATAATAATAATAATAATAATAATAATAATAATAATAATAATAATAATAATAATAATAATTAGAAGAAAAAGAAAATAAAGAAGAAGAAGAAGAAACATGATATTCTCTCATCTAAGAAATTCAGACAAAAATGCAACGAACTTTTCATGGGAGACAGCTCTTGTCCAAGCACACTTAAAATATTAGTTGAGATTTGATCGCTTTTACAGATTAGAAAAACAAAATTTTATAAAATAGTTCCATAGAATCAGAAACATACGATTTTGCACCTTTGCATTCAATTAATCTACAGAAAATTTTTTTTTCGGTAAATTAACCCAATTAAAATGATTGGCATTGCTTGACAGATATCTGACATTCTTCATACGAAGTGTGAAATTAAACTCGATTTGAAATGGCATCAAAATATGGCTATGCTTGTTGATTCCTGATTTAAAGTGAATGTCTCTTGAAAGGGCACGGCGTTGCTTTGCCCTGATCGGTCACATATAGAAAAATCTACGGTGAAGTTAAATCGACCTTCTGATTATCAGCTTATATCGATTACTGGGCTCTGCCGACCGTGTGGTACCCTGATCGGTTCAATATAGTCTCTGTAGTTTCTGCTCTCTATCAAGGTAGTCGTTCGCTGGGTGTGAGGAGGATTTCCCTTATATTAAATAAGGTCATTCTTTCTACGATTCGTATTCACTTCAATTCTATAGAATATTGCGTGATGCAGCCTCGGGCGAGATTAGGCCTGTATTTCTCAGAGCAGGCAACGGTATTTATATGTGCAATGCTTACATATCCCTCTTCAATCCAACCTGCAATTCTCTCAATAGTCACTTACAAACTAAGATCCTAACTAAGAATCATGCAACGTGTTCAGGAGAAAATCTTGGTAGATATCACGTGGAGAGATTGCAAGACAACATAATATCTTAGGAAGCTAACAGCTGTTATAGATATCCTCAACGATATTAAGATGGTCGAATGGCAATCAGGAAGTGAATAATGCAAGAATGTTTGATAATCATTAAACCTTGCAACTCATGACGTTGATAACACGAAATCATACGTGAAATTGTGACTGGCAAAATAATTGTGATGATTAGGACAAGATAAGGAAGTTTTGGCATTGTGACTCCCAGGGGCAAGAAACAGGTAAACCTTGGGTAGGGGACTCAGTCTAACAACGGATCCTTTAAGCATCATTGATGATCCTAATGATTTGAATCGGACTGTTTATATCGGTGTACGTTATCAGGTTTTGACGAGCCTACAATTGTTGATCTGTACTAAATAAAACTTTATATCATATATATACACTAAAAACCAAAGGACTGGCAGCACACAATAAATTCAAGGCCAGCCACACAAGAGAAAAAGCAAAGAAAGCAAATGAATAATTTTTGAATCTAAAATGCAAGTTTTTATTGTATATTCACCTGATAGTTATCTGTGCGAAGTTTAGTCGCTGATGCATGAACTAGAAGTTGTGAAATAAATGGATCAAATTTTTATTATTATTATTATTATTATTATTATTATTATTATTATTATCATTATTATTATTATTATTATTATCATGTGAATGTGTACCCTTTTTTTCTCTCAAAAACTTGATAGAAGGTAAATCATGGCCAATCCCCTATAAAAGATAAAAGAATCTTTGCTATAGGCATATGAGGCAAGTGCGTATGGGCGTGTGTACATGCAGGTGCACAGATGACAGCTTTCCTCTCCGATTCAGGCCAAACAGTGGTGGTGGGGGGAGAAGATTCCCGTCAATGATATTATTTGCTGAAAAGAAAAAAATTATCTTTAGCCCAAGCTGCAAGTTCTGTGATTCGCACATAGTGTGTTTGGTCAATTGATAATAAAACCTTTCATTTGTTTTTACCCGTGAAAATATATTTGTCAAATCCGATTCTTATCGATTCCCTTGAGCCATGCTATATACTTAATCACGTACGACACTGCAGGTATCAGGGAGGCATTGTAACAATGGAAAGAAACGAAATTCGCTGATTCCATCAGTTGTTCGGATTGGTATTTTCATATTGGAAATAAAATGAGTTTCTTCACTTATCAAGTTGGTCTGGCTGAATGGCTTGCTATGTATGTACCATATGTAAAGTTCGCACCAATGGAGTTAGACGACCAGAAATTTCAACATTTACTCCCCTAAGTTTTCCCTCGGGGTTTGACTCCCATCAGTTTTCCCACGGGAGTTCACTTTGCAATATAGATACATGCTAAATCGATAAGTTTTGTACCAGCTTGTTAGACTTTTTCTGTGATCAATACTAACAATAGGCAAGCGGATTAAATTATGCATTGATCACCCATTTTTTCAAAGTTTTTATTGATTTTCCTCAAATTTGCATGCTGCCAAAAGACGTTGGTTACATGACGGTTTATTTTGTGGCAAAACAGACCAGTTTGCTGTGCTATACACAGTTTTTCTTCAGTATCATATGTCCCTGAGTGCCACTGCGGCACATGAGGTTAGTGGTAATGATGTTACGGCTGGGAAACTACGCCTGACACTAAGGTCATCATCTGAAAGAATCGGTTTTTGCAGCACAGGTGTTATTTTCTATTGCAGCAAGTGCACGGAATTTTATATGCTTTGTATCCAGGTAATTCATTATCTCACTAAAAGGCTTCGTTGGTATCAATATTGCAAAAGATACATTCCAAAGCTCTACCCCCTTCCACTCTCTCTTTTTCTCTCTCTGATTTTTCATTTACTCATCCATTCATCTCTCCCTCTCTTTACTCATGATAGCAATCTGGATACGTTTATTCTGTACACGTTTTGAGTATTTTCAGGAATATTGCACAGAGCATCCCGTGATGGGTGATATGGGTTTTTTTTTAGCTAAAATGAAACAGTGTTAGGAAGGGTATCCATCTAAAAATTTTCAAATATCAATAACTTTATACATTAATAAATCCTTCTGTGCCTATAAAACAATTGTTTAATCAATTCTTATTATGAAACTATATGTAGACATGTGAGGTAATTTCTATTTCTTTCTATCTGAGCCATTCATCCTTGGAATGGACTTGTTAAGCTCTGTTAACACCTCGTATTTAGCTACCACAAAAAAGTTGCTGACATTAGAAAGGAATTGATTCAATGTATTTTTTCAGTTGCTCGTTGAACTTCCTGAGATTTCTTACGCAGAATTTTTCTTTCAGAGCATAACGGATTCCTTTGAAACTTGAGTTTGATCAATTGAGAAACCTCAAGAAATACACGTATATATATATATACATATATATATATATATATATATATATATATATATATATATGTATATATATATATATATATATATATATATATATATTCTCATACATAGTCATGTATATTCATATATATGTAGAAAGAGAGAGAAAGAAAGAGGTATATGTAAAAATGAAGAGAGGAAGACAGAAAGAGAGAAAGAGAAACCTGAAAAAAACCAAGCTTCATAATAACTACATCCATTCTGAAAAAAAATCGAGCCAAGATTAAAAGGCCATTTATTCCGAAGCTGGTTCTGGGCACCTTCAATCCAGTTCTTGTATGTGACCAATATATATATATATATATATATATATATATATATATATATATATATATATATATATATATATATATATATCGTGTCATCTCATGACAAGCCTATGTATTTATGTACGCATATAATATGTTTTTAAAAAACTGGATTTACATATACATAAACACATGCAAATGCATACATACACAGGAAGACGGGCCATTCACTCTCCCTACCACGATTCCTAGGGATATCAGGGAATCCATTAGAAGGATCAAATGGCAATGGCCTGGTCATGTTGCAAGAATGTAAGACGACCGAATGACATCACGACTAACACTGTGGATCCTCATAGATCATATGCAAGACTGTGAACGGCAAAATAGAAGATGGCCTGACAAAATAGTACTGGTTGTGCAACTCCCCTAATAGAGAGGCATGGTGCATCCTGGGGAAGATCTTTGTCAAACGAAGAACGGTAAATGGCTATTGCAGCTGATTCGTTAAACAAGTCAAAATTATCCGTATGAGGAACTACGACTAACAGATCGACCTCATAACCAATTCCCGCTAACACCGACGGTTTCTCTTCCTTTGTTCGATGAGCAAACATGTGTTTTGCTACATTAACATCGGCTCCGTAAACTATTGCAGGTCATGTTCAGGTTATGCTTCTGAGTGGATTTGTTAGTCCAACACATCCCATAAGTATATTTGGCGCCCTGGGCAACACGGTGAAATACTCTTGATGTTCCTGAAACCATTTAAATACAACTTGGCAGTGTGCTTGGGTGCAGTATCCGACTGAAAGAGGACTGTTGCCATAACATGGTGTACTTGGTCTTCACTCATGTTTGGGTAGGTGATACGCGACGAATTTCTTCCAACATCCAATGATTGGACCCAGTGTTTCTGAGCTGAACATGTTTAAAGAATTACACATCATTCAGCGTGTTGCTTTTTAACGACGATGCACCATACAGTGATCAATTCACACAGGATCAAGACGTACACAGTCCCTGCTTTCCAAGTTTTCCGGGAGATTCATGGTTCCGTGTAGAATTCTTCTTTTGAGAAAAAGTTATGTCCTGAAACTACTGTGGATATTGGAAAGTTTGCTGCCTTTCTTTTGCTCTGATATAATGTGTTCTCTAGAATATCGTGAAAACACCTAAATATTGATTGAAACAAATACAATTTTTATTTTCCACTTCCTCTGCCAACTTTTGGAATATATTTTCTTTATTTCGGTCAGCATCGTTTTTACATTGATATACTTGAGTTGGGTATACAGTAGAGATTAAAGTTTTCAACAACAAGACCAAAACAGCACAAATAATTAGGTATCCCGTGAGCATCGAACTCATGACAATAGCGATGGAGTCTGCAAGAGCTGCTGACTATCTGATGCGCTACGGGAGGCACCCCCAATGATTTCTTATGATAGCACTGGCGTTTTCGGCTGGAAAGTATTTGAAATTTAGTTTAAAAAAACACTTAGAAATATGTATTCTCCAGAATCTATATGCTTCCTCCATTGTAAGCAACTAATGGAATATTGATGCAAAATTCCAACTCAGGCAAAAAGGTATGACTAAGGGTACTACAACACAAACGCATAAAATGAAAGGAATAGAACACTTAACTACTTTCAGTGACTACGGTTGTTCAATGCTCTAATTATGAATATCTGGAGAAAATCGTATATTGAATTATACATCCAGTAAAGTGTGATTCGTTATTTAAGTCAACAGTATTGTCAGGCAGCAGTTGTAACGAACTTTGTTTCGTTAGACAACGCTTGTTTTCATCTTTACCCACTTCTATACATTGAAATGAGTAAGTTTTAGTCAGCATTTAAACTGTGTTCTTCACACTACATTAGTAATTACAAAGAAGGTTCAAAAATATTGGATGTACAAAATATTTAATAGATCTGTTCATTGCTGTAAATTTGACGAATTTATATCACCAAATACTGAGTGTAGCACATCCAACGTGAACATGGACCAATTTTCGGTTTCCTAACAATGTTATGTTCATACATGCGTTAATCGAATAATAACCTTACTCACGTTTGTTCTATGTATACGCAATGCTTTCAAGCTCAGAAAATATGTATTCACTTAGATCATTTTTTTTTAGTTATAAGCAAGCAAATATTGCAATATCGCCAAGAAATATTAAATTAAAAAAATATTTTCCTCTTTCGTTTAATCTCCTGAATCCTTCTTTGAATATAAAATATTCACGCAATATTAATATAACATAAAAATGTCATAAATTCTCGGTGATATCCTGCAATAAAAAGTTCAGTTTAATAAAATTTGCATAAACAGACAAATGAAAAAAAAATTAAAAGAACAAGAACAAAAAACATAACAGACGCAATGTTTTTGAAGCTGGAGAGAAAATAATGAAATGTTTTATTGGCATATATTTCCTTTAGCACAGATTTCACTGGTGTATGGTGCTATGCATATTGGACGTGCTGTGTGCTGCAGATATACAGAAAACGCAATTTCCCGGTGTTTGCAAGAAGCAATGGACAGTAAAAGGTTTTTGGTACAATAAAGGGAAGGTTGTCCGAATTGTAAAGAGTAAATATTCATAACTTTGCTCACTAGATGCTACACAGGACGATCAAATGAAAAGAAACGAGAGAATTGATGAAATAAATTCATTGATCTGCTCATAATAATGCCTGATCCAAATTCTGTTTTTCCATTAATTTTTTAATTTTGTAAAATTGGAACCATATTCCCTGCATTGTGTTAATAGGACTTCACCTGTCCATTGTTTATTTTGTATTGTAAACAATTTTTTCTGTTTGTATGCATTCGTAGCACACAGCACACACAACCCCCCAAAAGCACCATACACCATTGACAACTTTATATATATCTACTTAGTTTTTTGAACTGAGGTGCTTCTTATAATATAACAACAGATTGATTTAAGGTGGGACGGTGGCACTTGTTAATGAGAAATAAAGAGAACAATGTTCATGCGTGAACAGGCACTCACGTAGTGTTTCTTTACAGTGGAACGTTGTAAAGTGAACTTGTCTCCACCAAAGGCCTTAGTTTTTACAATACCCATTCATCTTGTCTCGCACAGGTCTCTTTTGACAAGACTTCGCATCACCCAGGTCCGAGAGACACCCTTCTTGCCTTACATTTCAGATTGGTTTAACAGTAATTCTTGATTTTGGATGCCGAGACTTTGTGTTAAAAATGAGATTTAAGACCGTGGATGAGATTAAAGGAGAATATGATCAGGCGGTGGATCGTGAGCACTTGATTGGACCGTGAGAGGGACACTTGTTAAGACACTTGGACACTAATGCCCATTTATACGTTAGTATTAGTCGTGTACTATTCGGACTGAACCTCTACTTCTCCGAAATTTGTATTGAATAATGATGAGGGAGGACAAGAATTATTTCTTGATCGCGTGATACCGAGTAATATTAAATCAAACTGATTTCATTGACTTGATACATTCTGGAATTGGCCCCCTGATCCCGATTATTGACTCCTCCGTTTGCTTCCAAGTAACAATGGAACAGTGATGTTATAATGACAAGTGATTCCAGAGACTCAGTTATCCGATGATACCTTACAAAGGTAAAGATCAAGCATTACTGAAAAGTAATACACGTCGTATATACTTATGTACGAATCGGGGTTTACAACAACGATCTTAGCAAAATATTAATGGTTGACTTATATACTAGGTTGTTAGAGTCTACACAAATCACATGTATTTCAGGAGAGTAGATCAAACATGTGAAATTTTGCACAGATACCAGACTTTTTGCGTACAAAGAGGGGAGTGGAATACTGTCTTTTCTATAAATAGCCTTGCAACTTTACCACTTCCATGAATTTTTGCAATGATCCCATTGATCTGTCTGTAAGACTCAAGGAAACTACTTTGTGAAATTGTCTTGGACTGATCTCCCTTACATCACTATCATTATTACCAAAATGTATAACAGATACTGTGTTATTTTTGTTAACAGATAAACAATATATTGAAAGTCCAGAAAATATGGCTTTGCCGTCCCTTAAACCCGATTATTTTTTCTGATACGAAAGTGCTTTAGATTTCCACCGTAGGTACACTGTTAGGAAAGCAACGGGTATTTTACTAAATAGAATTATTAGTAATTGAATCTTGACAACTGAATTAGTTTATCAAAAATTTGTGTAAAAAGACATATATAGTTTATGAATTTCACGAACCCTGACCTTTTCTTTAAAAGTCCATGTACCCTTCAATGTATATCGAACCGAATGATTGTATGTGTTCAGTTCCAATGGAAAAACACATTCCATATCATTTTTCTCAATTAATGCGGGGCCTCACATGGAGAGACCACAAGACAGCACAGTGCATCCGAGAAAAAACCAGAATTAGGGATCCATTAGAATCCATACAAAATCTCAAATCGCGGTGGGCTGGCCATGTTGCAAGAATGGCAGACAATCGATGGACATCGCGACTCACAACATGGATCCCCCGAGACCACATGCGCAACCGAGGCCGGCAAAATGTTAGATGGAGAGACGAGCTAGACAAGTTCAGGAAGTACTGGCTCCGTGACGCCCATTATAGGGAAGTGTGGCAAATCCTGGGGAAGGTCTATGTCCAACGACAGACGCTAAAAGACTGATGATGATCATCATCATTATTACCTGAATCAATTGAGACAGTTTAATCACAGTCAAGCCCAAAGCCAACCACCAGGTTTAGGCTTTTTAGTTTTAGCTGTTTCAAGTTCAAAACAAAATGAAGACAATAATTTCAGTTAACCGTACACTGGGTTAACCTTTGAAATTACAGCTTGAATATATTGGAATAGCCACTGCTACAGCAATACCGTTAGCTAAATAACGGGTATTTATCAGCTATCGTATTGTTCTGCTTGAAAAGCAAGCAATGACGTGTTTTGGTACTCAAACTTATAGTTGTGACAGAGAAATGAAAAATGGATTTGAAAGTAATGTTATTGAGGAAGAGTTTTTTTAAAATTATTCCTGGTGCCCTTGCTATTGATATGACAGGCCATTAATGATAGAAATCAAGAATAGGCCTAGTTTGTTATTCAATAGAAACCTCCACGCTGCCAATGTCTTTTGGAAACATGTTGCATTCGAGGTGATCAATTTGAAAAAAAGAAAAATAGAAAGAAGTAAGATTAAGTGGCCACAATAAAGAAGGGATTTTTAGAATGCAATGCTACAAGATACGAACTAAAGGATCATGTAAGCATAATCGTACATACCCAATTGAATCCTCCACTAAAGAACCATAAAGTGTGTGTGTGGGGGGGGGTTGAACCTGTTTTTGAGACGTGATAAGGAGTGAATGTTCGAATTTACAGCCCTCTTGCTCCATAGGTGCTATTTGTACGTGTAGTAGATACCTAGCTAATTTTACCGAGTTCCAGTGACACTTTCTAATACTGACAAGAGAGATTAATCATTCAATCGTTGCTCAAAAACATGCACTGCTATCGGAAAGTTCATTCATAGATCTCATGTGAGTTATATCCCTTTTAAAATGTATAAGTCGATATTCCACGGATAAATGAATAGATCACTGAGCATCCATATGAATACTTGAGCGGGAAAAAGATAAACAGACTTCAAATTAACTGTCCCTAAAGATATCAGAATGAATCTTTAGCTCATGGAAATGCATATGTTTACTTTTTATGTGCAATAAGACGATGCTGTTTTGGGAATCATCATTGTCAGAAATGATTTGCGTTCCAATATGAGCAAATTCGATACAAGGTTGGCTTTATGTTCATCCATATTTATAAATTTGCCTCCTATTCCTTAATTGTAAAGATACCACAGGTAATTTACACCTTTAAGAGAAGCCACAAATGATTCACTCTAACTCATTGATCCTCTAAATGGTTGATACAGTTTGGCAACAGTTTATAAGTAGACAATCGACAAAATAACAATCGAGTCCACCTATTCGATGTACTTTCAGATACTTTTTCTACGATTATATTTTTGGTTATAAAATAAATCCTAGATATGAAGAATATTTTTTATTGAAATTTGATTTTCAATCAATAATATTCTATCGACTGTATATGTGCTCTGTAAGACGTTTGGGAAACACAGCTGTTACTGAACGAACATGAAAATGAGCTTTCAAGGCGTGGCCAAATAGGACTCATCTAAAGGTGCGATATTAATGGAGCCAATATTAATTGAATGATATATTTGTAATTTATCCCACTAGTTTGCTTAGCAACGACCATTGGTATTTCTCTACTGGAATAATCGTAGGAGTGTTGGGCTGATTACACCTGAATTAAACGACAGGAAATTTATTAATATCAGAATGTAAGCAAGTAAGCAAATGTAAGCTTATTGCATTGTTGATTGTCATAACTTACTTTTGATCTTTAGTGTCAACGTTAGGAAGCTAAGTCTTTACGATCCAGTATATGTTCAAACTGCAGTTAATCTAACCCTGAATGCATCCCTGGCATAATATGATATGGCAGCCCGACCAGTTTTCTGTTGTCCAATGTTAAAGGCCCTCTTACGTGTAATGGCAATTATAGCGAGAAAGGGGTGTATTAAGTTTGATCTGTCTTCTTTCTTCTGTCTGATCCCAATATAGTTTATATTGCTCCCAATCAATTGCAATACACATTTGATTAATTTTATATGAGCAGAAATAATTAATTGATGCACGATTCCCTTATCCAATTGGTTAACTGTCTCAGAAATTCTACGCTCAATTCATATATATATAAATATATATATATATAAATATACATATATATATACATATAAATATACATATATATATATACATATATATATATATATATATATATATATATATATATATATATATATATATATATATATATATATATATATTGCATTAATCTGTGGTATTTGCCTTGATGATTCATATTATAAAATGTCTGTAAAAAGTTGACACAGAATCACTATGCTATAGTAGGTAATTCTTACTTTACGCATTTCTAAAAAAGCATCTAATATCTGAACAAGTTAAATGAGAAATATTTGAGTCTTAGTTTTATCTGTATCTGGTATAATTATCATGTATGATACGGCTGGACTATTTGCCTCGTCCATGTGTTCATTTAATCACAACGATTTAACCGTGTACCTGTTGGATGTTCTTGGGTGTAGGATGTTTACCGAGAACTCCGGACGAAAGCAGGAGGGTATACAACAAGGACTTCGGGAATGAATGGAAATTTACTGAAGGAAGGTAGTCCGATCATATCATACAATATGAATCATATTCTCAATTTCTTAAATAGATTATTCCAACAGCAAAATCTAATTGCCTCCCTTCATGTCGACATACCTATGGAATCTCAACAATATTAGTTATGATCTGCCATCTCTTGGCAGTAATTTACCACATCATCGAATCCCATCCCCACCCACTGTGACAATATTTATATATTCTGAACGCTGTATTCAAAGGCTGTTTAACCAAAGACCAAATGTGCACATCGCTTACATTAGTCGATCTATTCGTTTCTATTTATTGTCATTAACATCAACGTGGTGGCCCCCTGTGTTCAATTGCGTGACAGAAATGCCTATGAATGATGCGTTAGGAGCGGAAGACCAGAGATAACGGATGTATTTGATATGTAGATTATTAGTTTCATATTCTTCTCAAATCTGAAATTGTAATATAGCCTCTAATTTCCACACGCAAGTGATTGGAAATGAATGAATTGAAGTTATAAATCTGAAGAGTAGTTCACACATATTTCTTTTATCAACACTGCATCTATTGTCCCCATCCCGTGATATTTATATAGACCCCATTCATGAAATATAAATCGTTGCTCTGTTGTGGCCTCCGTTCACAACAGACAATGGGTACGTATGATGATCCTGGAGATCCCCTCCCCTTTGGCCTTGCTGATGTAATCCACAAGAAAACAGAAAGCGATTCAGTTGGCAGTTTGGCTGCAGGAGCTGCTTTGGGGACTTCAATTCGGGCGTCTAACTGTATGAAAGGGACCCAACTCCACCTGGTTTAGAATCAGAGTTATCCGTTTCTAAGAACTTGATAAGTTCTTGCTGAGCAAAAAGGGAATACTTTCTAAATAGAATATATGTTGATCCCGCTATTTGGTCGCCATTTATTTGTTAGATATCGAGTCTTCCCATTCTGACGATTTCTTTTCGATTTATTGCATTCTCTCGTTTTCTTTTGGCTTGAAGGCACAAAATGCATCATATTCATTTCAAATTTAGGAAAGAGAGTTGATTATATTATACGTTTCTAGAGTTACAGAAGAGCTGCTTTTCAAGATAGTCCAGTCCATACAGCGCTGTGACAATCTTAATTCTCTGAAAATTGAAGAGGCCAACTGTATATACGTGTTTTACTCAATGTTGGGATTGAAAAACGTGATGAGTAATGTTTAAGATTTTCTTTTAAACCAAATGAGGTATTTCCCTCGTTCAGTCAACAAGACTGGTTAAGTAAATATGACAAGATGTATACATTGATTGATTATAGGTTTATTTTAATAAAATATGAAGACGCGTGAATTGAAAATATACTTATATATACATATATATACACACACATATATATATATATATATATATATATATATATATATATATATACATATATATATATATTTATATATATGCAAGCAAATATGTATGTATATATATATACGCACATGCACACACACATACACACACATATAAATATTCATTCATATCAGACCTTATGATTATTGACATATAATATAATCACCTAATTTCAATACTTTACTCTCAGTAAACACAGTTTAACCATAGAAGACCAGAAAATCCAATTAATCTCATAATGGAACAAAAGCAGGGAATTCAACCATTAGAATGGCCTTCAAATTGAGAACCACTCATGAAATAATCATGCTCAAAATCACATAGTGATATCACATGGCATAACAGTATTTAAGGGAAAACAGGAGTCCAGTACATCATGAAATTCATTATAAAAATCAGATTGCAATGATCATATTGAAAGAATGTCAAACAACCGCTGGACATCACGACCCACAACGTGGATCCCCCAGAGACTACATTAAAAACCATGCCGGACAGGATATAACATGGCGAGACTAACAAGACTAGTTTGGCCTCATGGCACCAATTACGGAGAAGTTTGCTAGCGGACGCCGAAAAATTGATGATGATGATGATGATGATGAATCCCAATAGACAACTCATTCGCCTATCAGGGCCAAACTTTTGCAATGATGCAATGTTCACTATTATTAGAACGATAGAAAATAACACAGTTCATAAAATCACAAGATCATTGAATTCAATGAAGACATGTTGATAACAAGCCTAAGAACTCTTTCCCCTAATAAACAGATACTACCTATCTCTACCCAAGAAGATGGCTATCATCCAAACTCAATATATCACCTTTACAATCTCTTATTGGAAATCTCAATAAAAAATCTCGCTGGAAAAATTTGAAAGAACCCTAATCTTAAACACCTGACAGAAAACGGAATGAAATTCATAATAACAAATGAGAAATCAAAATAGAATGGGAACTGGACCCGCTTTCAAAGCTGATATAAATATATACCTTACTTTAAATTATCCAAACACCAAAAACAATGTAAGAACTACAAACACTTGGTATTATTCTGAGTAATTAAATTCTCCACTAAATCAATGTGATTTTAAATGTTTTGATTAATTCAATTAATTAAATAAGGAGTTGATTTCCCTAAACACGTCTGAAAAAACAGAAAATACGTATAAATTCAGAGAGAAAATATGAATATTATGTATCAATTTCAATACTAACGCTCTCTTATTCAGGGTTGAGCACTCTCTAAGTGAGGTAATGGCGAATATGTGCATGAGTAAATATATCGCTTAAATTCAACAATACTGCCCGTCCACTTCTGCATAAGGGAGGGATAAAATGCCAGGCTCTGAGTCTGGAGCGAAGGCTTCGATCCTACCTCGTAGTACTGGATGGGATAATAAATAGTCTATTGTCACACTCAAGAGATGAGATAAAACAAAACAGCTGTCTGTGGATGACACAACTATTTAATTATGACTGAACATTTTATATATATATGAAATTTTAAAAAATCATAATATATCTATATCTATATCTATATATCTATCTATCTATCTATATATATATATATATATATATATATATATATATGTATATATATATTATGATGATTAATGCTCCTCTATTCAGGGTTGAGAACTCTTTAAGTGAGGTAATTCATCCATCGTGCGCTTATGTAATGCTCTTCCATAAGAATAGAGAATTCTGGTGGATGAGCAATTTCTGTGTAAATAGATATATCACTTAAATTCAGCCTTGCTGATTGTCCAGTTCCGTAGTCCAGCGGTAGGATAACTAGGTTTCAATCCTACCTTGCGACTCTGGATGGGATAATGTAAAGTCTATAGCCACACCGAAGAGATGTTATACATCGAAACAGCTGTCCGTGGATGGCATATATATATATATATATATATATATATATATATATATATATATATATATATATATATATATATATATAAGAGAAAAGTATGGATACAGAGGTGTGTGGGGAATTTTAAAAAATTCGACAGCTCAAACAAACCAATTTTGTAAAATGTATCATGGATTTTACTGTTACCCTCTATGAGAAATATCGTCCGAAACCTTTGTTTACAGATTGCATTTATCTATCAAAGCTCGAAAATACATGAACAAATATTTTTTCATGTGAACTCTCACAAGTGAGTGAATGCTTGCAAGTGTGTGGCTGTATGAGTGTGTGTATGTGTGTCTAAAGTGAAGATGTCTTAAATACACTATCTCATGGACTATAATATCAGATCTGTATCGCGCCAGTATTTTCAATAAATACAATTTGAGTTGATTAAAATATAGCATGCATAATCATAGAAAATGCTTTTGGACAGTCGAAAATAATTAGATATACTTTAATCATGAGCATCTAATTCATTGATTATATAAAAATTAAATAAAATTAGAAATGATAATCTGAATAAAAATAGACAACTGAAAGTGAAACAAAAGAACATCTGAGCATCCTAAATTAAACATAAAAGTAATACAGTCGTGGGAGGGTGTATTTTTGGGTGGTTAAATATCAAAAGGACACATTTATGTACAAACAAGTGTATCCTAGCGAATATATATATATATATATATATATATATATATATATATATATATATATATATATATATATATATATATATATATATATATAAATATATATATATATATATATATATATATATCTTCAGATACATGGTGGTTGATGTGGAAGTGAATGGATATTTGTATGAATATTTGGAATCTAGTTCATATACATAATTATCAATAATGTATAGATATATACACGTAAATAATCAATTTCTGTGAAAGAAAATAGTGGCTTGTGTGAGTGTGTGTATATATATATATATATATATATATATATATATATATATATATATGATGATTTGCATTATTTTATATTGAAACTCTATTCAAAATTATCTCCCTTTATTACTCTTATGTAACGCAATTTATAATCATTCTGTCAGATAATTTAACCTTCTTAATATTGATACTACTGCTACAACTATGACTACTATTACTACTACTGCTACTACTACTGATATATATATATATATATATATATATATATATATATATATATATATATATACAGACACACGCATGCATACACACGCACCCCCTTTTTTCTGGCCTTTTTGACAAGATCAATGTGTAGTATCTGTTCCACAGCAGAGACTGAGGAGTTGGTACTGACACTAGCCTGTTGAATGGGCCGGAGAGGGAGTGTGTGTCAAAGACCGAATGCGCCGGTGTAATGCGTACGCCAATGAGGTTTTACTGAGGCCACGCACTGCTAAGTGCATTTGGGACCCTTTGGACTAGTCTTTCGGCTCTCCTAATATTACTCGGCCCAGCTGTGGGGGGCTGGTTTCCCTTGAGCAGCACTGCTCCATTGCACTTAAAGGAGCAGGTTCTTTGGTGGACGCTTCCGTGGTGGAGGTTGCTTTGGTTGCGAAGAAAACCGTAGCCACGTCGGCTGGAGCCATTTTTGGAAGGGGTTTCCTATTCTTCCCACGGTAAGCTCAACCTTGCATCAAATTCTGCTGTGGTGGGACAGTTGATAAATAGATTCCCCGGAGGAGCACAGCTCCATTGCACTTAGAGGAGCAGGTCCCCTGGTGGACGCTCTCGTGGCAGAGCTTGCTTTGGTTGCTTTGCAAAACCGAAGCTGCGTCGGCAAGAGCCATTTTTGGAAGGGCGTCTCCTATTTTCCACACGTTAAGCCCGACCTTGTGTCAAATATTGCTGTGGTGGAGCAGTAAATAAATAGCACACACACACACACACACGCACACACATACACATACATATACACATATATGTATAACGATAGTTATTGATAACTGAATAAGTTATGCAGATTTCATTATATGCCTCTACATATTTAGAGGGAGTATGAGAAAAGGCTAGCAAAAAAAGATAAACAGACCAAATGAATAAATGAGCGATACTCTGACATTTTAGTTAACAATCAGTAACTGATGAAGGATTGGCGTTAAGTATCCATGGTATTTTGTCTTTTTTAAGTATCAATGGAACCCAATGATTCCTGGTCTCGAATTAGTAACATATGTATTTTGATTCCAAGCATGAATATATAAAACATCACCTATGTATTTAAAAGCACACGTGTAAAACGCATGCACACACATAACCACTTATAAATGCATAAATACGTTTAGAAAAAAAAGACAGAGATGTGTATTCGGAAACAAAGATAAACGTCACAAAGTGACTTGATTGAATGATTTGAAATTAATATATTGAACTTTTTTTTTTCTGTTTGTGAATTTTCTATTCTCTTATAATTAAACTTGTTATGATATTGATTGTTCCTTTTTGCGTACTTTTCAATCTATTTGATAAGAGTTTATCCATATTTTTTTTATTTCCGTTTTTTTTGATGATTTCGTTAGTATTTTGATTGGTAATATAAATGTAGTCCCTGAAAATTCAATTGTTTTTTTGTTTTTTGTTTTTTTTTCAGTAGGAATTCTCCACTAAAACAATATGATAGTGTTCAACATTTTATTAGTATATATATATATATATATGTGTGTGTGTGTGTATGTGTACAGTTCTCTCGCTTATTCTGTCTTTGGCTTTAGAAAACCTTAACTAGAACCATCAAAAAGTTTCTTCAGTTCTCAATCATTTCTTTTTGGTAGACTGCTGATCTATGCATGATGGATTGGTTCTAACCACATAGAATATTGAGAATATACTCCTCATTATGTCCAGAATATTACCCCCCAAAAAGATTTATTGTTCGGGGTTCAATTTGCAAAGTAAGTTTATACTAAACTGGTCTCTTAGTTTGTATTTGGCAACATTGGCATTTTTTTTCAATTTGGACATTTAGTGATAACCACCTAAAAAAAGGCGAGGAAAGTAAACCAATCATTGATGACCTTTTTTCCAATTTTTTAATTGACCACCCCCAACACAAAAAACGCAGTGATCCTG
Organism: Thysanoteuthis rhombus; assembly: GCA_963457665.1. Classification (NCBI taxonomy): domain Eukaryota; kingdom Metazoa; phylum Mollusca; class Cephalopoda; order Oegopsida; family Thysanoteuthidae; genus Thysanoteuthis; species Thysanoteuthis major. Next base: position 47,384,155 of record OY735218.1, read on the forward strand.
TGACGGTCTTTATTGTTTGTTTGACCAGATTGGTTCTCTTCCTTGCATCCTCTCTCTGACCTTTTCTCACTCTCACGGTTCTGGCCTCCTTTTCCCAAAAGTAAGAATTTGAAAAGATGGAAAAAACAAAACTATTTAAGCGTCAATATGGGTCAATGATTCTGTTTTCTTTTGGGCCAACGACAAATGTGTTTTAATACGATGAATTAAATGAGGGATTCACGGCCAAGGGAGGGTTGTAAAATGATGAGGAAAAGGGTTTTTTTAAGACAGGGAAACTAGAAAGTAAAAGAGCAAAGAAGTGGTGATTACAAATGACATAATCGTTAAAAAATGTTGCAAAGATAATATGTTTAAAAGAGACGATCGTTCAGGGTGCAAGTTTGGACGCTCCTTAAAAGAATCTGAATATTCGAAAGTTGATTCAGTTTCTATCTGGAAACAAAAGAGAAACTAGAGAAGAAACATCCATCACTGGTAGCCTCGAATGATAGACCAACCCACATTAATGTAAAAAATTGAGCAAACCCATATGGAACAAGAATAAATTATTCATGTGAACATCTAAGCGTATACGATTCTACCATGTGAAATGAATTCGATAAATGAGTGTTGAATCTTTGCTAATTTACCATATTTACACAAACAGACGCGAGTTTATGGATTATTCTGTACCTTGATGATAGAAAATCATTAATTTCACTAAACTCTTATCCACTTTTCAACATTATCTGCCTCCATGTCAATGCACTTAACACAATACCTCTAGATTTACTACATATATGGAAAATTATATGGTTAAGATTTCAGATCGTGCACACTCACACAGAAACAAAAACACTAACACATACATTTATCATCATCTTCAGTAGCAGCAGCGGCAATCATGTCTACTGCTGGATGATGTTCATCCTCTTCTCAATCTATTACGACTGTGACTCCGCTGATCTCTGCCGTGTCTTACCGACAGACCTTTCAATCTCATCCCTCCTCGTGCCAGGTCATTTCCCAAAGCATTTTTTTCTTATTCCATCCGTTGTAATTTCATCTTTCCAAGTGTCCAGCCCATTTCCATTTTGAGGTTTTGATATTTGTATGAAATACTTCTCTCTAATCCTCCCTCTGACTCATGATCATCTTATCATTTATCCTTACATATCCTTACATATATCCTTACATATTCAATATGTTCATTCTAAGTCTCTCAGTACAAGTTCAGAATGTCATTTTTTTCCAAATTCCTATTCGTCTTATCAAATGATGTTGTCTAGGGGATAAGAATAATACAAATCCAAAAATACTTCCACGTTTTCACAACGTTTTCTTTCTACAGTATTTGATATTCTCTGCACATTGCATAAACTGTCATCAAAATTCATTAATATTTGTCCACATTCATTCACAGGGAATACAGGTCTTGACCTGATCTCTATTGTAATGATAAGCATTTACACAATTCTGTTGTTACAAAAGTTTTTCATTCTCAAATAGACTTCAAGGTTTGCTTAGGCAATTGAATGAAAGGAATGAGAAAGTTCTCTTCACGTGTACCAATTCATCCAGCTGATAGTCACGTATGGATCTGAAATATGGAATTTAAGCAAAAGATTGACTTTCAAACTGAGAAAAATGCAAAACACAAGAGAGAATAATACTCAAAACCACGTGGAAATGTCATAAGACAGCACAGTATATTTGAGGAAAAAACATCAACATGGTTATATATGATATATTATAGGAACCATAAGAAAACTCAAATGACAATGGGCCGCACATGTTGCATAATGTAAAACAATTGCTGGACATCACAACTCATACGGATTATCTTTTGACATCATTTGCGAGACTGTATCCGAAAAAATATTAAATGGCGTGACAAAATAGACGGATTCAAAAATAATTGCTTTGCAAAGCCCATAATAACGAGTTCGGGCGAATCCTTGGGCATGGACACTAGAAGGCTCCTGTTGTAGGTGATATGCTGATATCATTCCTTTTTTTTTTAAGAGAAGAAAAAAGAATCCCTAAATAAAGATGTTCCAGACGAGAACCGCCTGAGAAAGAAATGAAACCAGTGAGATCTGTCAGTTTTCAAATAAATTTAAAGTTTTCGTGTTGTTGCAGTTGTTCAGGAAGTGTTTTATTGCATCTACAACAGTCTTCCCCTTCGGGAAAATAGACTATATTTAATCTGGCAATACAAATATGTGTCAGAAGGGTTCAATGACCTTATGTCATTTGTTCATCATTCTGATTTATTATGTAGTATTGGATATTGTTATGATGGGTTATTTTAAATATGTACATCACTATACGTCTCACTGAATAGAGTATTGGCAGAGGACGGGAACATGTATGTGTCCATTTAACATTATGCGTTCTTCAGTTATGTGCTAGAATATAATCAATAGATGCAGGTTTGTATACATACATACATACACACACACATACACACACACACACACACACACACACACACACACACACATATATATATATATATATATATATATATATATATATATATATATATATATATATATATATTAGAAACCAACTTATACTCAATTTTACTTGTACCACCCAACGGTATCTGACTTTTCCGGACATTTACAATGACCATTAATGTTACAGAATATGTATTTCTCAACTGATAATGGATCATACACAACAAACCCCACTCTTTTAAGTTATATCCAACAACTTTGATTCTTTATAAAGATAGCTTCGACTCTATAGCCCTCTACTGGAGTACTCGTAGATAGTGTTCAATACTCATAATTTCAAACCCCACCGTATACACGAACAGTATTGCACACATCATTTTTACCTCACCACTGATCTCCGTCGAGTAAGCTTATGTATGCCTGTATGCACCTACGGGCAATTTAACATATAAACATATCCATGAAAGGACTCTACAGCAACTCACTGAATACCCAAATAGCTTAACACTTGACCATGATCTAAATCCCAAATATCCATGACTATTTGAAAATACCCACCTACGCTGACCATTACAACCAAGGAAATACCCATAATAGCTCTCTCTACTTCCAATAAGAGATCCGATCAAAACACCACAGATTCTTTCACGTACAGAAACAGACTCATCACTATGGCATCCGATGACTTCCTTTTCTGCTAAATTTTAATTCCATGGGAACTTTTTTTTAACCATTAAATGGTACACTGATGCTATCGAAGACAAAAACTTTCCCGAAACATATACGGTATATTCATAGAAAAATTTATCAATTGATCATTTACTAATCTATCCATGTATTTTTACTCCTGAGTTTGTCTCATTCCAAATGGCTCATTTCTACATATTTATATATATACATTGTTTAAGTTGCTGTGTTAATAACAATGTTCCGTATCCTTAAGTCATAGCCGATGCTAAAAGGCAATAAAATAGATATAGGTTGGACACTTAAGTAGAACACAAAGTTAACCGATCGGTACCTATGGAACAGCAAATATAGTTGTTGGAAGATTTACCAGCAAGATATGGTAGAAGACTTTACAATAATCATGGAAGGGAATGGAGGAATAGCTGAAGATAGTGTTTAGAACAAACATTTCACAAATGAAAATGAACATGTGAAATCTGGTAAGCAAAGCAGGAAGCGGGAATAAACAGTAAAATGAGCAAAAGGGCATCAGTTCATTATCCATAACAACTTGTTTTCGTTCTTCATATTGATTATGTCTTCTAAAAACTGACAAGAGTAGAGATTTATTCCTTATTTCCAAAAAAAATTAAAATAAAAACCATCAACCATATGCTTATGATAAAATCTGTTTGGTAGCAGTAGCTGCCATAATCCCTATCTCTCGCCCTAACCATTAAGTAAACAACCGTCCTGAACTTCCCACCTTCTTGTTCAAGTAATCAACTCTCTTATCCCCCTGTCCCTCACTACAATGTAATTGAATTAACTGACTTAGTTATTTTATTTCCATTCTCTTATTAAACTACATGAATTGATGTTCTCCCTCTAAATTCCCACGTTTATATTTTGTCACCCTTACAGTATCAGTAGCAGCCATCAGCTTTTGTGATGTAATGCCCATCAGTGCAGCAACTAATCACTGACTTGTAATCAATAATATGAACCAGCAATGAGTAGGACTATATCATATTTGATTTTAGGAGTAGTTTATTTTTATCCTTAGCTCTTCCAGTTATTTAAATGAGGAAAACAATATCCTCGACTGAAAAAAAGTACGAGTCGGAAGATCAGCACAAAATAGGAATACTGTCATGTGTAGAACAACGAATGTCCATAAAAGAAGAAAAAAATGGCAAGCTTTCGGTAGAGCAGACTCAATTTTCAAGAACGTGAGAGTCTCATTAGTGTTAAAAAGAAGGATGTATAACAATGCATCAAGCCTAGAACCATGCAACGTGCACATGACAGTATCAAGATCGTGTGGAGAAAATCACTGAACAGCGCAGTATAAGATAGGAAAAAAATCAGGGGTATTATCGAATCCTTTATAAATTCTCAAATATTAATGGTGTGGTCATGTTGGGAAAAATATCAGACAACCAATGGACATCATGACTCACAACATGGATAAACAGAGATCATATGAAAAATTGTAAAATGGAAGTCGGTGTAACGAAACAAACAAACTCAGACAGCAGCTGCCGCCGGTGATAATTCGTATATATATATATATATATATATATATATATATATATATATATATATATATATATATATATATATATATATATATATATACACAATTATATCATCAGTTTATATATATATAGATTCAATTTTGTTTAAATAAAAAAGTAAGGGATATATATATATATATATATATATATATATAGAGAGAGAGAGAGAGAGAGAGAGAGAGAGACAGACAGACAGACAGACAGACAGACAGACAGACGGACAAAAAGACAGAGAGAGAGGGAGAGAGAGAAAGAGAGAGAGAAATAAATTAAATTTTTTTAATCAAGAAATCAGTTTTTAAATTTCAAATTGCGTTTAATCATTCGGTTACAAAAATGATTATCATGCACAGACTTGGACATAATATGTAGGTAGCTCACTTTATTAATATTTTATATATATATATATATATATATATATATATATATATATATATATATATATATATATATATATATATATATATATATATTCATGAAGAGAGAGAGAGAGAGAGAAAGAAAGAGAGAGGAGAGATAGGTTCCTCGCACAATTTGTCCAATTATATTGTCATATTCATCTCACGCACATAAAGTGGAGAACCTGCTCATACATTTATCAGTCATAACAAAGACAGCCTGATCGTTAGTCTGATAGAAACCTGTATATCTGACCAGTTGGTCTGCTTCATTGGGTCAGTCAGGAACTAACTCCGGGAATTGTTTGTCTGCGTGAAGATTGACTCACCTCCACACTTAAATAGTACCAGATTGATATATGTAGACTCAGCAAATTGCAGCGTACATCTTCAGAATCCCCCCCCCCCGCAAAAAAATTACCATTGATTCTCTTTCATTTGTAATGATAAAATCTTGGACGTATCTAGGCCAAAATAAGGAGTAATCATATAATCTGAAATTTAGATACCCATATATTGGTGTCTCACTTAATTTTCCTTCAAGAATGTCTAACTATTTCTGCAACCCTCAATAATTTTTACACAACGTTCAGATTGGTTGCAATCTGTATTTTGAGAAGACCTTTCCTAACTGTAACCTTAAGATGCTTTTATCTGGCACTGTCCCAAAAAAACTTTGCAACGTGAAAATCTGCCGGCGAAACGTTGAATAAATTTCCCTTTTTTGCTTTGTGCTATTCATTCTTTGTCATAATCCGATGAACGGGTCAATATCAATGGAAGTGTTTATTGTGACAACTGATAAAATAAAAAAAAGATAATCAATAAAAACCGCCACGAAACAAAATGCTTTGGCAGCACCTCATGTTCAGGGTGATCATACAAAGCATTGAAGAAAAAGATGATAAAAAAAGCATATGGACGGCTATAGGACACAAACAAAGCGACCAATGTAGCCTGAACATACATTGTAATTTGAACGCAGACTAAAACATATTGAATGAATCAATTTAAAAACAATAAATCAAAAGGTAACATTTTTCTCAGCATAATAAGGAGTCAATCTTTAGATTTCAGCCCTCTACTTTCATCAGTGCAATATGTGTGAATGAAACATACCTAGCCTTTAGCCAGCAAGTCAGCCAGTCTAACTTCAAAACTGAAGAAACCCATATTGACAGTCTTGGTTGACGTTTCCTGGAGGTTCTGAAGTACGTGCCATTGAATAAATATGTTTATCCTTTCCCCTAGCGTTTCTGCCCAATCAGAGAAATGACAAACTGTTGACAGCTTCCTCGAAAGAAGATCAAATCAAAAATAGCAAATTCAAAAACCTGATCTGTCACTTTGAACCCCATTTCCAATATCCCAGAAATTGTGATTTATCGGAGTCTTAAAAATCTGCTGTTATAAATATTCCACATACCTTATATCTGAACAATATTTGCCTGCAAAATAACCCCTAAAACTTTAAACAGGTTACTGGTGTAGTCATTTTTTTTATTGTTTTTTTTTTATCTACCATCTCATTACAATTAACCATTGAGGTCAACAGATATATGATTCCATTTCTCACTATAGGTGGCCAACACATTCCTAAAATCGTACCTTTTACACATTATCATTCTGTTTTAAAATCTGATATCCCTCAATTATAATGATACATTAATCAAATCTATGAATACGAACAAGATAGCAAACTTGCCGGATCAGATTGTACTAAATATCTCTACCAGTACACTAGTTGTTGAGATATTGATAAGCTAGTATTGAAAGGTTGAAGTTTTTTTTATTTATGTATCAAAGATGGCTATCTTATTGGCTTCGGAGGAAAAAGGATCAGAGTTTTTCCAATCTGCTATCCGATAATTTATAATTTACCTACCCATTCAGGTTTAAACGAACATATCAGACTGAACAAAGAGTAAGTTCTGTTCATGTTTGTTTTTTAATGAATAATTTCACTGGTAATTCAAGTAAGTGATTCAATTGAATAAGAAATGACAAAATTCCCTGGTGTCTTCCATAGGAATAGAGCACTCTTGTGGATGGGGAATATATGCTAAATAAATACATAGCTTAAAACCAACCTCACAGACCGTCCAGTACCGTGGAGCAGAGGTAGGATACTGGCCTTTGGGTCTGAAGTGAAGCTTTAGATCCTACCTTGTAGTACTGGATGGGATGACAGATAGCCTATAGCTACACTGAAGAGTTGTGATACAATGAAACAGCTGTCTGCAGATGACATATATATATATATATATATATATATATATATATATATATATATATATATATACATTATAGTGGAAACGTATTATCCGACAAGATTTGAATTAGTGAATCATCCATTTCCAATGCTGATTGAATGTTGACTTTAAATCTAAGCCATGGTCTCATGCAATGTTTATGCAGTCATACTTTCATTTCGTGACATTAATTGATAGCGTCTTTGTGTCATACAAAGCCTGGGTTCTGCTTAGGTCGTTTTAAAATTTTCATTTCATCATTCTTCAGCACAAGCCCAGCAAATAATGGGGTAGGGAACATATTCAAATCTCTCCATAACCCCTCATTATCTATACTCAATGTCAAAGGAGATGCTTAAAACTACTCAAAAACAATAACAAAAAATTACAATGGTAAAACCACATCCATAATGTTCCTAAAAAATCCTATAACCAAGAGGTTTGGAGATAAAAATAAAACGCTTGTAATTCAAATACTCAACAGTTCATCTAAAAATATTAAAAAAAAACATTATCATCAACAAGACCACAAATAATGAGCTGATAACTTGAGCCAACATATATAAATAACATGCAAAGACTGCAACAAAAAGTACTTAGAGAAACATCAAGAACAATAAATGAAATCTTTAAGGAGTTTACTAACATAAAAGAGCTTCAACAATAAATGATACATTGGATACACACAGGTTCTCTCGAAACAAGTAAAATCAAAATGTTGATCAGAAAAAATGAAAAAAAAGTGTGAATAAAAGAATCAAATAGAGCCAAAAAGTTGTCTTTATTCTGGAACAGTCATACTTACCGTAGGCAAATGAGGATCAATAAGTCAGTAGCCCGACAAAGAGCCAGTTTTAGAATATTGATCAGGAATTTTCACAGATTTATCTTCCATATATATCATGATTCCCCGCTACTACATGTTGTGCACTGACAAGTATGGGCATTATGCTTGAAATGAATATGTACGGTGTAAAAAGATTTCCTTTTTCCATCAGTGGATTGCACACTAATGTATAAAAAGCAAATGATAAATATGTTATAAGACAGCAAGCCAGGGGGACGGAGATACAACAGGACTAAAGAGTGGGTAGAGAAAAGAGGTACTGGGCTAAAAATAGGGGGTGGGTAGAGAGTGTGTGAAAACAGGACTCAAGATGGATTGAAAAAGATATTGATAGATAGATAGAGAGAGGGGGGAATAGGACTAAAAAGACTGTGTGTGTGCGAGAGAGAGAGAGAGAGAAAAATTGAGATAGAGAGAGAGAGAGTTTTGGAAATAGGACTAAACAGATAACGAGAGAAGGAGCCAAACAAAATAAAGAAGGAAACGGAACGAATGAAGAGTGGAAAAAACGAAAATGTTGAAGACGATGAAAGTGGAAAAGAAAATGTGAATGAAAGAGTGAAAAAGAAAAAAAACAAGAAAGGGGCATGTAAGAGAATGTAATGGGATGACAGGATAGGAACACATAAATGAGAGAGGGAGACGAGATTGTAATTGAAATAGAAATAAATAATATAATCATCACAAAGAGGTTAGAGAAGGAAACGACACTCGGGGAGAAGAAAAAAGGAGTGTTAAGGAAGGGCAGGATATAGGAGAGAAGGAAAGGGAAGAAAGAGAGAATGAGAAAAATTAGGAAGAGAAGGAGAGGAAGTAGGGGCATAAACAAAGGGGAAAGGAGAGGAAAACAGGAAAGAGGAAGAGAACAATACGAGAGAGAGAAAGTAAACAAGGGAAAACACAATCAAGGAAAGGAAATAGAGAGAAAACAATAGGAAGAAGGAGAGGACAACAGGAAAGGGGGAGAAAAGAAAAGGGAAGAAAAGAAGAAAAGACAAGAGAGAGTGAAGGGAAGGAAAGCGGGACGAAAAGAAAAAGGAAAACAGAGAAAAGAGAAGAGGGATACATAAAAGGAAATAAGGAAGAACAAAAAAAATGAAGAGAAAAATAGAGAGAAAAGGGAGTGAACAAAAGGGTAAAGGAGAGAAGGAAAGGAAAGAAGGAAAAAGACTGAGAAAACGGAGAAAGAGAAAGAGAAGAGAAAGAAAGACGAAGAGAAGGGGAAGAAAGACGGAGAGAAAGGACCGAAAGAGGAACAGATGAAAAGGAAATAGGGGGAGGCAGAAACAAGAGAGGGAGAGGAGAAAAAGAAAGTGAGAGTGAAGGATAGGAAATGGACGAAAATGGATTGAAAACAAAGAAGTGACAAATGAACGACGTCGTGACAAAGAAGGGAGGAAAGGGTAGGGGAAGAAAAGAGAATATATAATCCAATAGAAATCAAAAGCAATGAATGCAAAATCATTCTGAATGATGGAAAAAAAAACCCCAAAAATGTTGAAAGATGAAAAATTTGAGAAGAAAGAATAAGAAAAAATGAATAAATAAAACGAATCAATGAAAAATATCCACCCAGGGCAATTCTCTGTTCATTGCTATGCAACTTGTTCCCCGGGTAGAAATTAATGATTCCTACATTCATAATTGCTTATTTTATCTCATTCTCTCTTGATTCAGGTGGAGAATATTTTGTTAATTTGTTTTTCACATTCATCTGAAAATCTCTGGTGATTAGCGTTGCATATCTTGGCGCTAGACAACAAGAACAAGTCTGAGATCAATATACGAAAATATGAACTGAAAATCTTACCAGTAAGCCCTGTCGATTTCAACCAGACGCACAATCTTTCGTTCTTTTGACAGTGCATCAATTCGTTTAATGATAAGGTCAAAGGATCATTGATTGCCAGCAAAACAGTGTGAATAAAAATAAATCGTACCGTTTTTAAAGAACGCAAGAGAGCAGAAAACGTTTACATATTGTGTAGGACGACGTGCAAAACTTAAAACATTCCCTCCACCCACAAAAAAGGGCTGTCAAAAAAGTTGACGTAAGCTCCGTCATCTTTCTTTCAGCACTTGTTGATGGATATAGACGTATATTTGCCAAACCTCATGAAATCTCAAGTTGATAGCAGTTTGTGGAAGTACATGCACATATACGTGAATACGTATGTTTGCATGTGTACTCATTTCGTTGGTCAAGCTGAGAGGGTTGTGAAAAAAGGGATTGTGTGCCACGTGGTAATTAAAATTGACAGCCAACAGAGCTCGTCAAAGAAGCAGGAATACATTGTCCATCATTGCCCAACGTAGGAGTGGAACCCATGTCGTTATGATATACATAAGTTGTGTATGTCTTGCAGAGTTTTGACATATGAATTCAAGTAAATCCTTAAACATTAATCACATGACATGGTTGGTCAATCAAAATTGTAAATTCAGCAGGCTAATTTGATGAAGTTAGAATTTCTTTATTTCGGAAGCCCCTGACGAAATTATTCTCAGAATCAGGAATTCATGTGAGCAATCATAGATAACCGGAAATCATTTTGATATACCATACGGCTTATAAAGTGAAGAAAATACAAATTATTTTCCTTGGTTAAGTATTTAAGGGAGTCGATACAGGTATCAAATAGAAGACATTGTTAAACTATTCGATGAAAAATTCAACTCATTTTTGCAGAAAACATTTTGGCAAGAGTACCTCGATAAATAATTTTGAATTCTTTTACGTTCCGTTCTTGATCATCGAGACGCCAATCTGCAACTAACAAACTGGCCATCCTGATCCGATCTATAAGAGCGGCAATCATTCTTTGATGAAGTGCTTAGTTGGCCTCTGTCCAAAACTCAAATTCAAGTGCCTCAAGTGGTCTTCAACCCGGTGTGATCTGAAATCTATTTCCTCGTAGAGGAGGCTTCTAACGCTTTTCAGAAGACGTCCTCTCGAAATCTGAATTGATTTCTCTTGGCCTTGGCGATTTCTTATTTCATCCTTTTAGGTACATTTCTGCTTAAGGGCAGACTTTTGAGGGTCTAAGTTCTCGAAAACGGTGTCTGAATTATAAATATTGGGTTTAACGGTTATAAATAGTCATGGTTCTTTGTCTGGAATATCACCACCTCTCCTTACAACTTTACTTTTTGATTGATAACGCACTTGATTTTTTCATAACAACTATTTTCTGTTTTGGGTCATCAAGATATCGTGAATACAAAACAGATTCTGGATTAAATCTTCTGAATGTATTCTCAGTCTTTTAATGATATGGTATTAGTACGAATTAGACGCGAACTATCCTAGCTGGACTTTGAACTCTGTCCACTTAGCAGCATCTCTACTGGGAACAATACAATATCAGATGCAATCATCCAAAATTGCTATCAAAACTGCCAACATAGGATTTATCAGTTTTTAAGACAGTTTGGCCGTCTGGTTGGAGATGTTTTTATCACAAGGACATTCCTCATCAATAGAACTGAAGAGTTGATAATTCACATATTCACACCTTATAACGTATACAAAAAAAGTTTTGCTTATCCTACCCCTGCAACAAATAGTGACACAAGTATTTTGGCCATGCGACGGTTATTGAGTGAATAAGCAGATCTGTTACAGATATTATTCAAATTTTCACTATCATACCATTTGCTGGTCAGTGCTCCTTCGTTGAGTAAATGTTTGAGAAGTAGTAGAATATTTCTACCCCGCAATAAATATGATTTTCACTGGGGGGGGGGTCTTGTGAACAGAACTTAGAACGTATTATTGGTACCTCACCGTAGTCAATAGTCAGGTATGGTTGGTGGGTCAATAGGAACCGTCACGTGGCCATCATCTTTAGTAGTATGCCGTATTTGGGTGATCAGTTGAAAATCTGATTAAAAACTGATCAATGAATAAATATATTCTGCTGCCTTTCGTTGGGCAGTGGTCACTAAAAATATATAAATTTTCAAGAACAGAGGATGAATGCTACAGGACACAAACTGGTAAATCGAGCATATACTAACAATGGAAATTGAAGGACCATCTACTTAGGGAAGATCCAAAATCATTTTTTTTCCTGAATATAAGTAAATACTTGAATCTTAAGTTCTCTAGTAACCGGTGTATATGTATATGATACATACATAGGCGAACTGCCAGTCAGCTACACCACCTTAAAAGCTGGAAAAACCTGAGTTGTTGGTGACAGTTTTAGTTGATAGCTTTTAATATCTTTCAGTCCTAATAGAATTGATACCCTCACAAAAACATATATATTGTGAAATTAAAAAAAATAACTTTTTTTCTCCTTGACACAATATGGAACAAATGATCAGCCGTATAGCTCTATTAGCGTGGCTTATACATGTTATAAATACGTGACGTGCATACATACATGCATATATAGACTGCCAAACTTATTCGAAATTTAAAAAAAAATGGTTAACAGTTTTGTAGACCTTTTTCTATTGACTGATCCGTATTTAGATATTTATAGTGTGAATGAAAAGATTGAATAGCAAGATTTCTTTTGCCATCAACCTTTTTTTAGTCTGCATCAAGGCCACAACGAACTCATCGCAAAGGGCAGAATGTCACCCACGATCAGGCTCAGTGGGAAAACCATAAGCGTACGTACAGGCTGTACATACTCACTCTACCTGATCTCTAAAAGCGGTTACAAAACTGATAATTGACCAGGTTCGATGCTACTCAACTAAAGTGATCAAAAAAAAAAAAAAACCCAAAACAGTGCTTGTCAGTGTGATATGACCGCTAACGGTACCCAGCATTCTTCTAAGTTTCATTGCAGTTTTGAGAATAGGTCTTCTGGAAAGCGAAAGAGGCCTCTGTGAAGAAATCGATTTCAAATCAAACGGGGATGAAGAATATGTGAGGTACTTGAATTTCAGTTTTGGACAGGGACCAGCTATAAGGGAGGTCAGTTTGTTGGTTGCATCTCTATCTCCAAGAGCCAAATGTTAAACCGTACGTACAATGCACTTTCGCTATTGTTCTTTCCATGAAAATAAATCGTTCTGATAAACTTTCAACGAAAATTGTCACCAAAACTCTTACAGAAACGTCGAACAGAAGTTTCAATAAGTTTTTAAGTTTGTCCAGCTGGTTATATATGTGTGTGCTTGTGTGTAGTATGTATATACATATGTTTGTATCTATGTATGTATTTATGTATGTTTTTGTATGTATGTATGTATGTATGTATGTATGTATGTATGTATGTATGTGTGTATAGGTCACACAAATGCAGCTAGAGGGTTAAAAAATAAAATATTCAAATATCTTTTTTCAATATTCCTCATCTGAATGAATTTTAGTGCTGGGTTCAATTTGCAATGAAGCTTTATAAAATATTTTTTTTTCAGGTTACGTCTGCTTGTGTTTATTCCATAAAGTGCCCCATCTATGTATTTCTGACTTTTTAGTGATCACTTCCTAACAAAATGCGGAAAGAGAACATCCTTTCAATTGGTTTCACAAACATGGCATGCGGCGAAAAGACATATGTCACGTGACAATTTTTATTTCGTGTCGAACCAAACCTGATTTTGATATTCATACGATGGTTTTGAAATTTTCAATTAATCTCATTGGTATATGATCAAATCATAAAGTCTTTACTCTCCATAGGTACAGTATACTGACATATATTTCTCTTCCGTCATTCAGTCACTTTAATTCCTGATCACTGACACTGATTTATTTTCAATCAATTTTACTTGTAGAATAACGATAAATATTACATGAAATAGAATAACGATCTGATCGTTATATTAAATGAAATGAAAAAAAATACTAGTAACAGTGATACAAAAAGAAACTTGCTGTTACTTGCTTGGGCAAATAACTCTGCATTTCATCTATGAACTTCTAGATATCTAATCATTTAAAAACAGTAGAATTTATACAATAGTCATTCAAGTCAGCAGGGAACTTTGAGAATATCAGCAGCAATAATGGTATTTTTCTGTTTTTTTCCCTGCAGATCGAAGTCTAAAGCTATCATTTTTTTGAATTTTTACGGCACATACTTTTACAAATTTAGGGAATATTTGTATCACATTCTGTTGAAGTTTTATGTTTATTGCTCTGGACATTCATTCAATCAAAATATTTTTCCAGAGTAGATTTCATCCGTCCGTCTGATTGATCAAGAATTCTCAAGACATTTTTAATCTGATCTTATCTAACACAATTCAATAGTTTCGCGTGCAAGATATTTGTAGAAATCCTTTATTTGTCTCGATGACCGCATTAAGCGCGGTTAATGTCCATTTTCTCAAGTCTTTACTTCTACAGATTGTATTAAGCAAGAGAGATAACGACAGAAGAAGGCCAATAAAATATAAGTAAAAAAAAGAAATATTTATAAAAAAAGAAAATTACAAAACGAATAAAGATAGCTACAAAATAAAGACACAACTTTGAATTCTCAACAGGGAAGCAAATGTCCATTGAACAGTAATAATGGTCTGACCGGGAACCGATGGACACAAGTCGTTAAGAACTTTTGGCACATGTCGTAAATACAAATATACATTGATGCGTGGATTCGTTGGGAATTCTACGAACAAAGACTTTTATTATTCTCGAAGAATACGGAAAGAAAAATAAAAGTAAATAAACAGATACTTGAATACCATTTCATACAATAGAGTCCATGTTTTAAAATAATGTTACATTCGTTTTAAAATACATATCAATCCTAGGAAGAACATTATGACTGTGAAAAAAAAAGCTAGGGCGTTTTCTGTATATTATTTCAATTCTGTGCGAAGGAACTCATAGCACAACATATAAATTTTTGTAATTTTACATAAAATATCAGTGAAAATCACGTGACCATGAAGTACTTATGGTAGCAATATTTAATATACAAGAAAGGATTGGGTAACTAGACAATTTAATGTTTACTGGAGTTCTCAAATGATGCATTTGCACTCTATTATGGAAGAAGCAGGTGACCAAATGGTAACAACATCACAAATGGAGTCAGTAAAACGAGTTCAAACTTCAGCGGTGACAGCAGTCGTTCATTTCAACCTAATACCCCTCGGAAAGGTTTGAATACATCCTTTTTCTCCCCAGATATGAGCAGATAGGGCTCTTCCGTCTTGTTAGGCAACAGAGATGGAAAAGTCTTAATTCAAACCCTTCTCACAGTGTTGTGAGTGGCTGGCAACACACACAGTAGGAAGCATGTTCCAGAAATAGATTGTAAATGGATCACTGGTTAATCTTTAACTGGCTGAGCGGGCCAGAAGTGGATGATTTCAAAGTGGAAGATGAAAATAGGAGTAAAGAGTTCTGGATGATGCATTTTCATTATTCTACGATTTCTTCCAGCACATCTTTACCATTTTTACAGAACATTTCAACCGTTATGTTGTACACCATCCATGGGTTGTTGGAACTGATGAGATGAAGTATAATTATTGTTCCACCTTTTGCTCTGCATTTGACTCAATTAGAAACAGTGAAAAAATTATTAAAATAGGTATGTTCAGTTTTCTATTGGTCTGACTGGATGGCAGGTTGGCTATGGATGTATATTTGTATGTATCGTTGGTAGAGTCTGCATCTATGTAGTTAGAGCTCTAAAAATTTAAACATGACATTTCTAGAAATTTTTTTTCAAGATCCCAGATCCCTTCTCCTCGAGAAGGTTTCAAGTTGTAAAGTCCAAATTACATTCTGAGAATATGGTAGACTGGTCCCTCATTTTTTGCTTAGAAGTGTTCATATTTGTTTTTCTGCTTTTTTTTTCTTTTTGATTTATAATTTTTTAGTGATCATTGCTGAACAATTGTCACGTGAAATGAGTCATTCATTGATCTCTCTTTTCCAATCTTCCCAATGTTAAACCCCAACATTGCTGCCAAAACCGATGGCCAAACTACTGTTTCCATTGAGTGATTAATCAGACCTGTCATTGCTCGTTTTCTAAGACAATATTTCAGCCTATAAAGAGTCTATATTCTCTAAAATCAACCGATGATATAAAGAAGCAATGCGAATAGGAAAATCACATTTCTTTGAGTGCTCAAATCAGAAACATTAGCTTGACATTGAAATTCTGTCTACTGGGGCCAGTGAGAAATACACAACAACCCAAGTCACGTGCCAAACCCTGCAAGATATATTCTAATGTCTCTCTGTATTTTATGAATCTTTTACATGAACCATTTTACTCATTCATATAGGTTTACTTGTATTGAAAGAGAGAGAGAGAGATAGTGAGAGAGAGAGAGTGAGAGAGAGTGAGTGAGAGAGAGAGAGAGAGAGATCCATTCTAAAAACCTATGACTTAGCATGAGTGCATTGTATGTATGGATTTGTTCATTTACATAGAGCTATTCTAAACATGTTTCGAAGCAAAAGAGCTCCATCTTCAGCGGAACAGTGAAACACTTTCGGCGTCTGTAGAGCAGTAGATGAATGTGTAAAACCATTGAAATGATATATTTCATTTTAGGTTCATCATTCTCCTGTTGGACGGGGAACTGGGTTGGTGACAGTAATGACTATCTTGAGAAATTGTCCTTAGCCAAGGTTTCCACGAGACCGATTGTCATGAGAAAATTCCGGGTAAGGAGAAAAAGTATGATATAATAAGGGGCTTAAAACTCTGAAAGATTGATGAATAGGAATCCTGGTGTTTAAGAACCATGTGGAATGAAATAGCGAATAGTTTTATTATTTAAAAAAATATTAAGAAATGCATCCGTGACTAAAGGTTCTTACATTGTTATAGAAACGGTCAATTTTATTTAATTTCAATTTTCCATTTTTAATTTTCTTTTATTCATTTATGTTCGTTTCTCTATTTATCTCATTCCTATTTTCATTCCTGCGTTGGAGGGTGAGTGGGGTTTCCTTAAAATTGTTTTAAAAAGATATTATTTTTTTTATGTTCATCATAATCTATTGATTAATGGGCGTGTGTTAGTTGGGGGTAGTTAGCAGTTTGGATAATTTCAGTGATGGTGATTATCTCATGGGTTCAAGTTAGGTGACAATTACGTTGTTTAATCTAATATTAATTCATTAGTAGGAACAGTCTTTAGAAGTAAACTCCAGGTGCTTTCATAATTCCCAAGAATTGTGGCTTTTCGAGCAGTAATCTTCTCTATTCTTTTGATGATCTACAAAATTGTTCTCAGCAATATTGTTTTCGAATAAGAAATGTTAAGTGAAGTATTATTTTGAACCTGAATGAACTATTAGTTTACAACTACTAAATGTTGTACGTAAGCTTATCTTCCATTGGTAAATTCAGATGCTAAATTTTGTGATGTTTTACATTTAATGCTCCATCAATATTCCAAGATCGTTTTAATGGGAAACATTATGATATGTGAACGATCGAACATTATTATTCACACAATAAAATTTCATTCTGAAAAAATATTCAAAAAATGTTCAAATCAAGAGATACAACTGAGACAAACGAATAAAAGTATTTTGAATTAAAAATGAAGATTCAAAAAGTATCTGCTGACAGAATAAAATCCGTCATCGGTACCTTGACCAAAAAATAAGCAAGTTTCAAGAATTGAAGAGTTTGAAGTTGAATGTTCTAGTTTATATTATGGGTTCGATGTTCGTTTTATGTTCAAGATGTAACGCCATCTACATAGATAACAGAAAAATTTTTGCTGATAAGAAATATTCTTACCACAGAAATGACAAAATCTAATCTTCCTATCATTCTGTGCTGGGGGTGAGTTTCCCAAGTGGTGACAATTTACAATCGATTTCCCTATGCACTTTTTTGACAGACTCATTAATGTGCTTTTTCTATCACATTCAAATACGTGTAATAACGGGAGATTATTTAAATTGAGAGTTTCAATATAATATAACTCAATTTATAATCATTTTACCGAATCATATATCCGATTCTTGATAACTACCCTCGTGTCTCTGTCTCTGTCTCCCTCTCTCTATATATATACATGTAAAAAAATACATAAAAATGAATCAATGAGCTTGTTTATGTTATTAGCACCAACACACACACACTTGCACATGCACACACATACATGTATATATATACGTACAGAGAGAGAGAGGGAGAGGGGGCGAGATGGAGAGAGAAATAAGTATGAGGTATACTTACAAACTTAGAAATAGTCACCATCGTTGGAAATAAATTTATATCTAATAACCTCGTTAACAGTGGGAAAGTTTTCAAAGTTGAATTTTTGAACACACAGGAAAATGAAATCCGGATATTCGGTGTGCAACTCAGCAACTACTCAGTGTGACTATAGACTATCCGTTATCCCATCCAGTACCACGAGGCAGGATTGAAACCTTCACTTCAGACCAAGAGACGATATCCTACCTCCGCACTTCGGAACTTGACGGTCAGTAAGGCTTAATTTAAGCGATGTATTTATTTAGTTTAAATTTCCCGTCCACCAGAGTGCTCTATTCCTATGGAGGAGCATTGCATAAGCTTACAATGAACGAGCTACCCCACTTATAGAGTGCTCAACCTTACATAGCGTTAATTATATATATATATATATATATATATATATATATATATATATATATATATATATATATATATATATATATATATATATATGATATGATGAATTGCGTTATTCTATATACACACTCGTTTGAAATGATCCCCTGTCTTTACACAGTTGTTTTATCACTCAATTATGACAACGCAAATAGATTAAACAATGAAAAAAATCGGGCTGCAGTAAGAACCAAACCTGCCACAGGTAGCGTAGCTGCTTCAACGTCGCGATGCTCTTACCATTGAGGTGACCAGTTGCTGGTAATGCGAAGGCAAAATAACTGCTTTGAAACCAAATTATCATCTTGGTGTATTTGTCTCTCTCAACGCATCAGTCGTGTATTTAAGAAAATGAACATATTTGGCCCAAGAGAAAAAATGAATTATACATTGTGTTATATTATATAGAAACTTATTTCATCGTTACGTTGAAGTAGCTACCTTATTGATTGCAGGTTTGATTAATTATTAACATATATCAACTGCGTAACGACGGAAAACCATTTCGAATAAGTTTCTAGAGAATACAACGCAATTTATAATTGATTTTTTTTCTGTCTGACCAAATATGTCTATTTACTTAAATACGTGACTGTCGCGTTGAAAGTGACGAATAAACGGTGAGTAAACATGATAAGAATCCCGTTTGAAAGCAGTTCTCTCTCTCTTTCTCTATCTCTCTCTCTCTCTCCCTCTCTCTCTCTCTCTCTCTCTCTCTCTCTCTCTCTCTCTCTCTATATATATATATATATATATATATATATATATATATATAAGAATTTGCTGTATAAAAAATTGTTTTCTATACTTTTGGGGCTTCTCCAGGCGAGCCATGACAGAGATACAAGCATAGTTGTGTAATGAATCTTTCACAATATTTTAAACTTTCTTCTCAACTTTATGTTTAATGCTGAATGTATCAAGTATTTTATGAAATAAACACATTGCATTGTATTATACTATATTATATTATGTTGTATTCCTTATTTGTGTGTGTGTGTATGTATATATATATATATATATATATATATATATATATATATATATATATATATATATGTGTGTGTGTGTGTGTGTGAGTTTAAATGCTTGTGCGTGTGTGTGTGTGTGTGCATGAAAATTTTTATGCTTTCGATTGCAGAGTAGAGAGATGGGTTGTAGTGTGTTATTCCCAACTCCTGTTCACCAAGAGTGTTATTAGCTCGGTTGGCTGAGCAGAGATGCATTAAGGCTGTTACGTGGTACACAAAGATTTAAGCCCTGTACGGCCTTCATTTCTTCAGTCATTTACGTGGTCGGGTGTTTTATTTTCTATTCGGTAAATTCCGCTACTGGACGGAATATGCTTCCTCATATAATGATTCTACAAGTATCACATCCCGTTGGACGTGAATCGTCAAATCTGACTCTTTCTCCCTCTCTCTCTATCATTATATATATATATATATATATATATATATAGAGAGAGAGAGAGAGAGGCGAAAAGAGAGGATATGTCGCAGTAGCAATGGTAACAACCTAGTTTTGTTACATAATCCACACCAACCACCGACATACATATACCGGCTTTATCTCTCTCTCTTTCTCTCTCTCTATACATACATATGTATATATATATATATATATATATATATATATATATATATGTGTGTGTGTGTGTGTGTGTGTGTGTGTGCGTATATGTGTGTGTATGTGTGTGAGTGTGTTTGTGTGTGAGTGTGCGTTTGTGTGTCACCCACAAGAAAAAATGCCGTAACCAAAATAACTGACGCGTGGTGTTATTAACAGTAAAAGTCTGGAATCTTCTTAGGTTCTTCTTCTGTATTGCTTCCTTTGTTCGATTCTCCCCACTTTCAACATTGATTCAATAACTGAATTATTTTGAATGAGTGTTTTGCTGAAATATCTCTCTGTTATCTCTTCGTGTCATACATGCTCGCTTCTTTGACCAAGAGCTTTTGGTCTTCAAACAGAAAATAATATTCTGCAACAAAATTCAGTTTTCACTGTTTTAGGGAGAGTAAACTCAGCACGGTCCTGTTTTATGTGTCTTTTTTCACTTAGAAAATGCAGACTCAAAGGTACGGACTGGAGCTTAATAATGTTTCGAAATTATTCCAGCAAATGAAATGTATACACAAGAGAAATTTAAGTAACCCATGTACGGAACGTTTTTTCCTTCAAATACCTGCAATTTTCAAACTCATAAATTCGTGTTCTTTCGATGACATTCAACAATATCTATGGAAAGATATCTGTTTTTCTGCACACGTAAAGGGTTTTCAGAACTTCGGATTAAACTTTGATGATCACTAATGGAAGCCAATAGTTTTCAAACGCGCGCAGAACAAACAACGAATCATTTAACAGTAATTTGTTCCTTGAGTTAACGTCAAACTTAAATTCTATTATTTCAATTAATTGCCCATCATTTATTTTTTCCACGATGAATTTCAGAGAGGGGTAAAAACAAAATAAAATCCATTCGGCGGTTGTGCTACACCCTGCAATAACTTCTCCAGTTTTGACACTGTCAGGAATAAAGATTCATTCTTGGAATAAAATTTGAAATACGTCCCTGAATTATTCTGAATTCTGTCTCCATCCTTGAATCTCGTTCAATTTTTTCTTGCATTTTTGGATTAAAAACAATTTGCTAATCACTTAAGAGGCATGTGTTCATTCATCTTGTCTATTCCATGCCTTTGCAGTGTCAGTCTTATGTAAGATAAGTATGTCTTATGAATCCTAGAATGAAAATTATCGATTCAATACCGAATCTCTCTCGCTATTCCCCGTGTGATTCACAGTTAATCATTTCGCATTCTTTCTAGAGAGTATTTCATCCTTGAACTTCATATAATATTCAAAACAATCCTACCCTTGCGTTATTCCACCTTTTTTCAACAGTCGACGAATTCATCAACTGTGATCACCATCAGCAGCCTCATCGCATTTTCCTCAGTTTCGTACATAGTCAGAAATCCCTCCCACAAGCTCGGGTAATGGCATCCTACGATTAATTTAGTAATCCAAAGAGAGAGTATCGGTTCTCAAAATATTCGAAACTACTGATACTTTCCAGCAATCATCTTCGTGCTTGCTCTCATCGATAAAAAGCAAAGGATAATCCAGAATTTTGTTAACATTTTCCACTCTTTCGTTTACTTGACATTTATTTACATTATTGAGTTGTTCTTATCTTTTGAAATGTCTACGTTAGAACAATGAGGTACAGAGAGATGTTCTCCATTGAATCAAGTATTTCTTATGATGGAATCCCTATGTCTGCTACTCAGTTTATAATGACTGCGCTTTGCTAAAAAGATTGTTTTTAAGGAATGATGTAATGAGATTTTTTGGTATTGTAAACTATTAGGTATATATATATATATATATATATATATATATATATATATATATATATATATATATATATATATATATATATGTATATATCCAATCCATCTAAATAAAACTAAATAATGCTTTTCTGCAGAGGAACATTTACTCAGTGCTTGCAGTGAGTTGCCAGGTCTCTCCCTAACGGAATCCTTATAAAAAATCAACAATTTCATTTAAGGTACTTCAAGAATTTGATTTGATAGGTTCTTTTTCTGTTTAGGAGTGATCTAGATGCTTCAAAAAACATGCTTCCCTAAGGAAAATATCAGAAAACTATCTGTTTCCAATCAAGACTCAATTCTCAACCAATTTATCCAGAATATCATTTTATTCTTCCACGACATAGGGATGGGCATTCATGTGCATCAAATGACACATTTCCATCCCAAAAAAGGCACTCAAAAATATCTTTAACATAGTAAAGATACCATACCCAGAATAAAATAGATAATTTCATACTAAACAGTCTGATATTTTATTTCATCGTGCTGTTGAAGAAGTCTGAGGCAACAGAAAGTGAACAAGTTGTTTTTCATTTTAACTTCTCTACATTTTCCAGAATCAATTTTTGGTTCCATGCACACAATCTTTGAAGGAATAAGATATAAACTGGAAATAATGAATAAATACCTTCTATGTTTTAGCAAACACAAGTTCAAGTAAAATTTGCTCTGAATATTCTCTTTATATATATTTTTGATTGAAATTAATATTTAAAAACAATATTTTAATGGACAGTTCAAATCTCTTTTTCCATCTCTACGGAACAATATTTGATAAAAAATGATTTCATCAACATTTGTTGCTCGTTTACAATTCTATTAACCCTTGGTACAGGTAAGTCATTCGGTGAGACTTACTTTTGATATATATTCGAATGAAATGATTCAAAAAGTCTGAAAGGAAGAGCCACTGAATCGAGAATAAGAGAATTACTATTGAAGAGGCCTATTCTAATAAACAGTTTTATTTCCCTGGTTGGCTGGTCGTAGCTCTGGACTTTTCGACTGGAAGGAGTTCAAAACTTTGCTGAAGAGATACTTCCTGTTCATCGTTTTAAACTATCCACTATTCCTGGTAAATAAATTTAGTATTCTTTTCTATAATAATGAAAAAAGTCCAAGAGTATCTAAGATCATTACTGCTGGGGTTAACAAGATAATATAAAGAAAAAAAAACAGAACAAGAAATACATCGTATAGTAATGATCAGCCTGATAATTGGGCAGGTTATTCTTCGTGGATTTGATCTTCATCAGATCTTCAAGTATAAATGGCGTTACCAATTCATGCTACTTTCCATCAGGTCACTGTCAGTAACACTTGACCCTCTCAATCAGAAGTAAATATTTTTCCCGTAAAACGTTGCCATTTCGCAACATTCTAAATTATCGATTAAACCATGGACTCATCAACAGAAATATATATGCTAATACTAGTATTTTCTGTAAGGGAATAGTTTCATGAAAATTCAAATTCATCCATGATTGTTCCAGGTTTATCAACTAGTTGTAGTATAACTATTTTGTAAAAAACGATGAAATCAGTTGGTCATGGAAGATAGGAAAGGCTACATGGCATTATTTTAATGACTACTCCCTAATATTGCATAATTGGCTGCATGGTTACGGAACCGACAGCCGACCGAGCTATTTCGGATTATTTTTACGTAGAATAAATTTGATTTGAAAAATTTTGCTGTAATTTTTGGCGAGTCTCAAAGAAGAGAAAACAGCAGGAACAATGTGTATCGTGATCAACAAAACTCGTTGGTTTGGAAACGAGGGACAAAATGTCTGAATAATTCGAGGAGAGAAATGTGTATAGCTTTGATGTCTGGTTTTCACGGCTTAGTTTCACTCAGGAGAAAACATGTCGCATGCGCATGCAGTTGTGAATGAAATCACCCGTATTCATCACTGTATAAGACGAAAAACGATGTCTTCCATTCAATGTACAGATCGTACTATGCTCTCTTATCAGTAAATAATTGTGGGTTACTTCTTGAAATATATCCACCTAGTCTCTCTTTATCCTCCTTCAACTTTTGTTTCCGGTTCCCTCACTGATAGATCATCAAACTCAGGAGCGTGCAAGAAGTGAATCTTGAAACAAAGCCAACTAGCTGGTAAGCGACCACTTATTTCGAAACCATTTTTCTAACTTGATATTTCTTAACTTCTCCAACCGGTCATTCATATTCCTAATTTCAATTGGCCAAATTGGGACATATGGCCGAATTGTTTCGGTAGAATTCTTTTAAAGCCATATGTCCGAAACCCGGGAGAGACAAGAAAAATTTGCTTACTCCAAAACCACTGGGGCCCACTTCTACCTTGACAAATCAGACTCCACGACAATTCTTGCTTGATAAGTTTCATTCGTTGTCGGTATGAATGACTAGATCTCTTGCACACAGCCACTACTTACACAAACCTCTGGCTTGGGCCACAAAAAATGAGTACTCACACATACAGATATACATATGCAAATATACATGTGTGTACTAAAACAAACTGCTTTCAACTTGTGTTTCTTACCGGATCAAGTGATAACCCAATCCGCCATTAATTCAGTGTTCTAGTTAGGACAAGGAATGGGGTCTGAGTTCGAAGTTTATTTTTTTACTTCTAATTTGCTCTGCTTACTGACCTCTGTAGAACGATTGCTATAAGAAATATCAAAGATAAGAGGAATAGTACTGAAAAACAAAACAAACAATGAATGGCAAAAAATCCGAATAGTAATCTTCATGATTGTTTTTTTTTTGTTTGATGAGGTTTAGATCTGTTTTCAAATCTTAATATCTGGAACAAAGAAACTGTCTGTAAGTTTGCAAACTACTGATTACACATGGCAATGCAACATTATTGTGCCTTGATTGATTATTTAGTTATTAGATTAAGTAACTATCAGTAATTAATTAATAATTGCATTTAATTTAGTTATACATAGGAGACAAGAACAGTTAATGAGATTGAATGGATGGAAATATATTAGTTCTTTTCAGCTTTGCCTAATGGTAATCGATCAGAATCCATTTCCAAATAGAAATATATTTATATTTCCTTCGGTTTTACGTCTTCAGAAAATGTTGCTGTATTTTGACTTTATTTTCCCTTTTAAAAGACACAATCAACTTGAATTACGTTTGAAAAAAAGGGCCAATGACCGTTTTAACACTAAAGTAATAATATGTATTGCTTATCTAAACCGAGCCTTCCTTCAATATTTGTGATTAATGCGATTTGATTTGCCATCGCACAAGACCCATTCAGTACGTAGGGCGCCCGGTGGAGCCTTAGATTCCGTTTGTAAAATGGGCACGGTTATTATCAAACTTGAAATGGGTTAGAAATTAACCCTTTAGTAAAGAAAAAAAAATGTTATTGTTTTGTATGATTAGATTGTTAAATTGTTTTTTACTCGTGTGCCGTCATGAATGAGTGTATGAAACTTTGAAGGTCTTTTTGGAAATAAGGTATTTTTTTATTCATTTTCCGGTCAAGGCAATACCAATATAGGTGATTCATTTGTTTTTACTCTGACAAGGGAGATAATCATCAGTTCATTTTAGGACGAGGAGAAGTTTCTCCAACCTTATGTTGGGCGATAATCACCGAAAAAAAACAAAAAAACAAAACAAAACAAAACAAACAAAGGAACGATTAGCGTGAAGCTCAATGTAGACTGAACTCCTACTAGCATTCATATTGAGAAATGATTGAGGAACGGTTGTTTTTTTTGTTTTTTTTTGGCATCATCATCATCATAATCATCAGTGTTTTTTACGTCTGTTGTTGGACATAGCACCTCACCAGGATTCACCTCACACTTCTCTATCGTTGGCATCGCGGAGCCAGTACTTTTTGAATTAGTCTAGCCCGTCTCTCAATCTAATACTCTGCCGGCCTTGCTTGCGCATGTGATCTCTGAGGATCCATGTCGCAGGTCGCGATGTCCATCGGTGGTCTGGCATTCTTGCAACATGGCTAGCCCACTGCCATTTGAGATCTTTAATGTATTCTATGATGTCCCTGACTCCTTTCTCCTCCCGGATGTACTGGGCAGTCTTGCAGTCTCTCCATGTGGAGCCCAGCATAGTTATTTCAAGTGTATGTTGGATAGTTTTTAATTTGCAGGTCTATCTCTTTGTTAGGTTCCATGTTTAAGCTTCATAAGTTACTATTGCGAGGATTCATTGGTTATAAACCGTTCTTCTTAGGATGATTTGAATCTTCTTGTTTTTGAAGGTTAACCTTGTTTTGCCAAAAGCTTCTCATCGTAGGGTGATATTTTGCTTGATCAGAGATTTGCTGTCCTTAGTAGATGTTGTGATCTACTTTCTGGGGTTCTGCGTCCTCGATTTTGATCTTAGCGTTTCTATTCCCGATGCAGTTGTTGCACATGATCTTCGTTATGCTGAATAAGCAGTAAATGTTTGAATTACCAGCGCTCTATCTTCGTTAGTTCAATCTGTGGAGGCGATACATGTATGTATAGCCACTCAGTTAGAGAGCCAGAATCACCTAAAGACTGAAGATCTCATGTTACCAATATGGATAGTTTTCGTTGATTGTTACTGAATATACGTTCTATCAATACCTTCATATTTCACAATTTTTGCACGTTCTGGCCAATGTATATTCCACTTTCTTTTACTCATGTCTAGTCTCTGTGCTCCGCATACCTGCATGATTTGACAACATTTATCCAAAACAATTGGATTAGTACTCCGACGTTGACTTTGCCATTGTATCTATTCTTTCTTTTAAGAACAGCGTATTTTTTAAAACTTTATTACCAGGCCTGCCTGAAAAGCATCCAGCCATTCAATATCAATATAATTATACTCTACCAAGGTCAATGGTGTCTTATCCCAGTTTAGGGGGCTCACTTCGTAACTTTTTTCACTTTACCAGCGAGAAAAAACGATTCATATTTTTTTTAAAAAGGGAGCACAATATATTGTGAGAACTATGGGTCATATTTTAGTGCAAGTATTTTCAATATTATGTTACGATAGTCGATTTGCGGTTGGGCTAATACTTTTATTGAATATTCGACTTTACCCAATGCTTAAAACGGTTCCAATAGGCCCCAAATAGGCTGTGCATATATATGGTTCACTTATGGTTTCCCCGATTTGTAGGTGTTCTAAGAGTTTGATTTTAGATATGTTTAGTGTATTTTTGGATTATCTGAGATATTTTCCTAAAAAATTCAGACTTTTATCTCAATTTTGGGATCAAGAAAATTAAACGAGATGGTAACCGTGGCATTGTCCGAGAGTAACATCAATCAGTCAAAAGGCATGTAGTATTTGTTCGTAATTTGATTCAGTTCAATGTTGCATGTTTTAATGACATTACTGAGCTTGGCTGTTTCCATTGGGTTGCAAAGTTCTTTGAATATTTCCCAAGGGAAAAAAAAATTGCATATCATTTGCAAAAGACAGTTTTGTTGGAAATTTTGCTTATGCTGTTAACAAAAAGAGAAATGAGTACATCGTAAAATACTAAATACGGCACAACTGAGGAGACTAGTTAGAATTATATAGCATGGCACACAGCTTTCCTTTTGAGGAAAACGTGCGCATGATATGGTGATAAATTAGGCTTATACTTCTCCGCATTCTATTTATTTTCTTGAAAATCTGAACCATAATATTGTGCTACGAAGAGGTCTTTCAGTAGATTGGGAAATCACGAATCAACCGTATGAATGATGCTTTTAAATCAGTGATAACAAAGGTCTCATTTCTCTTTTCATCTTTTTTGTATCTATGTAGCTTTTGCTGTTTCGCCACAAACAATGCAGTGATGTGTGCAGTAAACAGTGAGAATAATACGTCTCCTCATCTCCCCTTGCTCTTCTCCCTTCTATTTTTCTTTCCTGGTTTCTCCCCGACTCCGTCGAGTTTTGTGCTTACTTTGATCATCCTTGAAAAGCACTAAACATGAAAGACATTATAACCCCGTTTCCTCTGTCAGACAACGGAGGTCGCCAGAGACACTGAGTTAAGTGTCGGCAAAGGCTTTCATGTTTATTAGCGGACAGTGCCGTTCACACAAGATAACGTTATTACTTACGCCACTTGTTAACCAAGTAAGCTAATAAAAATTCCGTATATAACTGGTGTATGAGTCGAGATTCCAAAGATAGCATTATCTCTGTCTTTCAGGTGTATGGCAGCGATACGAGTTAGAGTTATCAGAGAACCCATTCAATATCACCATCAACAGCAGCCTTTTAACTTCTCTTGTTTGACATGGACCTTCCCCGAGATTATGAGACCTCTCTATCATGTGGAAAGTGTTGCCATTATTTA
Organism: Thysanoteuthis rhombus; assembly: GCA_963457665.1. Taxonomy (NCBI): domain Eukaryota; kingdom Metazoa; phylum Mollusca; class Cephalopoda; order Oegopsida; family Thysanoteuthidae; genus Thysanoteuthis; species Thysanoteuthis major. Next base: position 47,412,642 of record OY735218.1, read on the forward strand.
GAAAACTCAAATGGAAATTTGCAAGAATGTCGGACAGTCACTGGACACACCTACAAACGACATGCATTCCCCGAAATCATATTCAGAACTGTGTACTAGAGAAATGAGACGACACGGCGGAACAGGTTCTGAACACATTGGCATTGAAACACCCTTGATAGAGAGAACTTAAGAATCTTTTGGAATGTCTTCGTTATGATTCCTATGAAGGTTCCCTTTGCTATATAAAGGTACAGATTTCAAGCTGAAAATGCGTAAAACAAAGTTGCAAGTGCCATTGATTTATATGAAATAAAAATCGTGCACTTTCCATAAAAAAAGCAAAAACAACCTTTTCCTACATCCACCACTCGCACACCATGCATTACATCCTTAGAGCACATCTTTCTGACGATTGATAGTGAAAATCTTTGATCAAAATTCAGCAGATGACGACATGTCAGATTATTTACGCATCCATTCAGGCATACTCTGAATTAGGCTTGAATTAGAATGTAATCGTTGGCATTTAACATGTTCGTTACCAAACAAGATATAACTCGTCTTTGCAGTGTTTTTTTTCCCATTCAAAACAATTCAGTGCCATTGTTGGAAAAACTTGTCTTACAATAGTGCATTTTTTTTTTACATTTGAGTTCATACTAGTTAAGAAACTGTCAACCCAAACTGTGAAAAAAGATTCGTTCAGTTTCTGATGTATCAAGCAAGCCAACTGGCTTGCTGTGTGTATGTACGTGTTTATCATGTGTACATGGCCGTGATGATAGAGCTAGAGGCCTGCGAATTTAAACAATCACTCCTCATTTAAAAAATTTGTTTTCTTCAAATGAACCGTCCAAATAGGTTTTTAGGGGGTCTTTTTATAATTAACCTCCGACAGGACTTTGTTTCCAAGTGCATTGTTGTATTTTTTTTTTTTTAATCCAGACTTTTCACTGATCACTGCCCAACAAAAAATAAGTTATTCATAAATTCATTTTGTAACTCGTTCATCTTATGGTATTAAGTGGCATAGGGAACTCTCTTGGTCTGACTGAAAAAAAAAGCTTGTTTTGACTAGACATAAAAGTACAACGATTTTAAAGGCTCCGTGAAGAATTAAATGTTTCTCTACTCCATCCTAACGTTTGAAATTTTCGCTGTATTTTTTCCGGATTTTGAACCCAATCTGTGCAAAATATTGGTCCATGTTTTAGACATGCAATGTGGACATTCCGCTTTCATTTCCGAAGTACCACCCCGCTCAGGAATCACAGCATCAAAAGGTATACATGTCAGCGAATAGGCTGACGCCAAAGGCATCAATTTCGTTTTGGTTCCGCAAATCTCAGGGAATTTTTTTTTTCTTCTGCTAAAGATTCCAATCTGAAAATCTACATTTCTAGCGAATTCATTCGTACTGATTTTTATCAAACCTTTACTCATTTGTTTCACTTTGTTTTTTCTATTTTTGGTTTACTTTTTATGGTCTCAACCTTTATTTTAGATTTCACTTTCCAAAGCCACTTCTGCGGAGAGGGTCGTATCAGTGACATCCTGCATTCGTTAACCTCTGTCTTCATATTCATAGAATTCATTCAGTCTGTACCCATCAACTAACATGTGGATACCTTGCACATATTTGTTCAGGTGTTCAGGATAATCAGTGTCTTCCTGTGACATGTTTACAGTCGTATGACGGCTTTTCTTCCGCTTTGAAGGATGGGTGATCAATTAAAAGATTAGAAAGAAAGCTGACCAATGAATAATTACTGCTCCCGCCTATTAATGAACCCTGATCATTGAAAAGTTTGAATTTTCGAAATACAAGTAGGAGTGCTGCCATATACAAACTAAGGGGCTAATTTTGTATACATTTACATAGTGAATTTAACCTCCCGTACATACAAACACACACACACACACTAAAAAGCTATTTTTAGGGACTACGGTTAAAAATTTTTCTTCCAAAAATAATGAGGAGTAAATGTTTGAATTTTCAGCCCTGAAGCTTCAGTGGTGTGATTTGTATACATGATACGTACATACTTATCAGCCTGATTGATAACACTCTACAAGGTGTAAACCCCGTATCTTTCAGAGTGCTGAAACATATAAATAGTAACAGAAGCTCTTTTATCTGGTTTAAAAGACTATGAACCCTTTCAACTCCAAAAAAGCTTAAACAAGGTAATACCAGCTCATTCAAAGTCTTCACCCGGGATGATCTCCAGAAACCTTGACTTGGAGAAGAAAAATGGAAGAGAATGAACAGCAAATATCTGAACAACCTATGATTTGAAAATGACATTGCCCTTTAGCAGAGTACCTCCAACTAATGCTAGATGAACAAAATGAAGACAGCAAGAAAGTCGGCCCTCACATGGAATTCAGCGTTTAACGAACACGTCGGAAATAAGAATTCAACGATCAAATTTGAAGACACATAACTCGAGAAAGTAGACCGCAACATCTACTTAGAACAATAAATTTCCATGAGACCCAGAAAATAAGAGGAAATCAGGTGAGGAATCATTCAAAGACGACAAGCCTTAGACAGAAAAAGCTCAAACTTAAAGGAATTTGTAAATAGAGTCCTTTAAAACCCTCGGAACATTTTCTCAAAGCCTTTTACTTTAAAAGATTCTGCTTAGTCCATTGACTACAAATGCCACATTAGGTTGACCTGCGCCAACTTTCAAGTTCAGGGGAACAAAGACAAACAGAGCTTATTGTTTCATATGATAGAAGTTAGATTATACTAAACTTATCCAATTTAATGACAAGAAAAAGTAAAATAATAATCCAAGTGGTGTTTTAGTGCCGATCAGTTTTAAACTCGGTTTAAACAGACGATGTTTCGGCTTGACTAAATACTGGCCACGAGTATAACGGCAACTTGACCACTCCATCGAGTAGTTTTAGTCATAGTCTGAAATAACAAAATAAATATTTCCACCGATCGGTGAAAATCGGTTGATAAGGCTCCGAAATTTGTTTTTTTTCTAGCTAAAAAATAATCTAGAGTTCCAGCGCTTGATCCATATATTACCTGTCGCAAATGATCAAAAACGAAATGTTCGTGGTCAGGAATTCACACAAGTTCCTGAAGCAGGATAAGGCTATCACACCTACAAACATACACACTGCCACAAATTCTAAGACTCATAAAAACATGATAAAATGGACGATTGTTGTCGAAATCGTGAAAGTTGAATCACTAAAACATGACTTTTGAGTTGTTGGAGAGTTTATGATGGATACGAATGCGTATTTGTGGCCATGTGTTCAAATATTCTTGAATGGAAAAATAATATCTGCAGCATCATTCAAAGGAAGCGTTATCCTGTTTGGTTAAGATATTATAAGATTTACTCTGATGAGGGTTGAACTCACAAGTACTGGGCCATTCATTTAGGTTTCGAATCATTATTCTCTCATGGTAGCCAGACGATGTTTTATTTCTCATTTATTCGATTCTAGGAAAGGTTTCCAGGTTTGAATAAAAAGACAACCCAGTCAATGAAGTTTGTTGGAACTAATCGCTTTCATAATGTTGAAGAATAGAACGGACTAAACCTTCTGGCCAAATCGTCAAAATCAACGGGAATACTGAGGAAAGTACTGTGCAACTGAATACTCTTACTGACCTATCTTGATTTACACTGAAAACCACGGTAAAAGATACAGGTAAGTAAACACGGCGAATACGAAACAGTTATAATTACATCGATTGATGTTAGATACTAGAGGTTTTCACTTATTTATCACTGGAATTCAGCTTTAATCCACAGTAATAGTCAATTTTACCGTCGTCACTGTTAGTGATGATAATACATTCACTTTTCTCCTAAGTTCTGTCTCAAGAGGCAAACGCTTTATCAGTTTTTTACCAACGTTACTATGCTTTGCAAATATTGTATACAGCTGGAGCCACTGAAGTGGTGTATAAAAGATTGAATAGATAAGAGCGATAAGAATAATCCTATAATGTTGACGAATCAGCAGAAAAAAATGAGTTTTGATTTCGAATATGCAAAAACTGGAATGAAACTTCCCGGTCACACGCCTTATATGCTATTGATACTGAATTATAGTTGAGATGAATATAATCATAAAACCAGCTGAGCATTATAATTAATCTTTTACTCTCATCGCTGATGTTTTTTTTTTTCAATTCTTCAATGTCGACATTTCTTTAGCTATGCTCTGTACATCAAAAGTCTCCACGGGGTGAATAATAGTCAGGTGATTTAGTATCGAAAATCTTTTAGTAATAGGATCTCCTTTCTTAATCGAATTGCTATGATAATCTTAGTCATCATTTTGATTCGAACACTGAGCTCTGAGAAGCAGTGTGAAATGGTGACAATTTTTCATTCATGCGATTTATCTATTGTTTTTAACTATCAGGTGTCTTTCAGCTACTATTTACATGCATATAAGTATAGTGCACGGACAGTAAGGGTTTAGCATCATAATTGCAATGTAAAGTGAACCCTGTGCTAAAACAATAATAAAAACAACATTTGAAGCTTTTTCACTTAGGGACATTCGCATTGCTCCGTCGTTCAATCGTACGAAATTTTTATCAAAACTTAGTTCAGAGATGCTCCAAGGAGTAAGACACGGTAACCAACAGAGCTATTCCTTTTATAAAATAGAAATGATATAAAATTTCTCTTATGTTTACACACCAAAGACTAACGTCACTGTAACACTAATATCAACCAACAGAGATGAACAGCTAACTGCTAACGACGAATTCAACAGTAAACTTGTACAGTGATTTAATATCAAACAAGATACAATTCTACCATAAAACTGACTGGAGAAACTCCCTCCTTATATTGATTATGACAGAAGATCCTACTTAATCTATATTTGGAAACATTGAATATACATTGAAACCAGATATCTCTTCAGACGTATGAAAACAAGAAAATACTAGTGGAAAACAGTCCGCCATTTTTCATGAAAGATGTAATAACAAAAATATGCTACCAAATTATACATCATACATACACTAGCATAAACACACAAACACACACACACACACACATACATATATATAAATATATATATATATAGAGAGAGAGAGAGAGAAAGAGAGAGAGAGAAAGAGAGAATGCATATATATTACCTGAGAGAGTTATTTTATACAACAGGCACATGGCCATATTATATATCCTGTAGAAGAGTTGATACCCACGTAGCTCTGTGGACGCCAAGGGATCTGAAAATGACGAATGTTATCTTCCTTTATTGCTTATGAAAAACCCATTCCGTGTTTAATCGGTTGTTGAAAAAGAAGGGGGAAAGATTCAATTGACTCAATTCAGGAATCTCAGTGTTGTGATCCAATCACATTGTTGCGACATAAGTTTTGGAAATTATGTGATCACTTTCAGATTAATCCACTAAATATGATATCATTTTGTAAGCAAACTGGGGATTTTCTTCTAGTTCTGTGTACTTTCAAGGAAACTTTCGTTATATTTTTGTTTGAATTGAGGTTCATGTCTTGAAATCGATCCTCTCCCTCCAGGGCCGAGATATGCTTCTCTAGTTAAGCAGTGTTTCACTAATATTTATCGCATTTGGATGTTCAGCTGAACTGCGTATCTGTATTATCGAGCCGTCGGATAAAGCTGAGTGGGTTTTAGCAGGATTCGTTAATCAAATATGATCATGGAAAAGTAGACATTTTTTGCATTTTGTTTTGGTTGAATCATTGTGAAAAAATGTTGACAATCATGTTATTATCATGGTTGAAATATGGAACGCAGAAGCGACAGCCGTCAGGACTGTTTCATTCTCTTCATATTTGTTATGTTTACGTAAAAACAAGTTTGTAGAACGATATACGATAAGATTCGTTGAAAAGAAAAACCTGTGTTATTGTTAATGAAAATGTATCACTCGTATTATTCCTTAAAACTTGAAAAAGTAATGATATCACTTATTCTATTGATATACATTGGAGTTCGGTAAGAAGGAGCAGTGACAGAAATAAAGTCGTTCAGTTTATTGATAATGTTGGAAGATGGAGATTTAAAAGAATAAATTCGGGGGGGTTATTTCGGAAGTAATAAGGAAGTGGACAAAAGAGATTGGTAGTTTAATTAAAGGATCGGAAGAAAGAGGGCACAAAATGTGTGATAAGTAATTTACCCAGTGGGTGAGAAAATGTTTGAATATGAATCTGATTCACATTTTCACAAAATTTGGATAAAATCATGGAAGGCAAAGGTAATTTGATGGAATAAAGGTGACTCATTGGCAAAGGAAAGCAGGAGCTTCAGATGATCGATGATATCAGTCGTTAACACTCAGGAAATTCTTACGTATTCAAGTAGTATTTTTTCTAAGTGAAGTACTTGTTTGACCCAAATGGAGAAAAAGATAACCCTGGTGAGTCACTCAAGTTCCTTCGGCAGCATGTCATGGTGTGCTGATCAATTACCGAACTAGAAAAAGAGCCAATCAATGAATCAGATAATTCTCACTCCTCTTGTTGGTCAACAATCTCCCCAAAAAGTCTGAATTTTTACCCCGCCCCAAAGCGTAAATACTACCAGACCAATTTAGCATGCATTTACATGGCTAATTGAAGCGCTGCAAAATCTATTAACAGGGTGATGTTGTTAACAGTTTTTTTCGAAGCATAATCAAGAGTAAATATTCAAATGTTCAGTCCTCTGGCTCCACTGTTGCGGTCGGTACATACATGTATAACCAGCCACCCAGTCAATTTTGACTGAAAAAGCAAACTAAATTGAAATTTCCCAACGTCATTTTACTGCAATTAGTTTTGCACCAAGGCTGCTTCTCGTGTCATTGCTTGTCACGAAACTTCTATTGCCCTGAGGATGTGGTATATCCTGACTGTTTCCTTTGATTTTTTACCTGGGCCTGCAGGATGATATATGATATTCACTGCTCTACGAGTAACATTTCTCTATTACAAAGTATTCACTGATACCAAGCAGAGTGGATTATTTATTGTTTGGTACTCTGTGGTTGATAATGAAGATTTTCACTATTTTCTCCTTTTTTTAGTAATCAGTTTTATGTTATCTCTGAATTCGCAATGTTCACACTATGTGTCTGGAGATGTTCCTCAAACTCTTTTGGTTTACTGCCTCCTTTGAGAACATAAGGTATCACTGTACCCCGTAAAGTTGGTCTGAAATTATGCATTGGACATAAAATTGTAACACATAAACTCCGTAGAATTCGGCGAATCGTCCTGCAGAATTAAATTTAACCATGTGTGACCTGCTGATATCGCACGTGGACTGTGATGCATAGTTATTGACAAACGCACATACTAAATTCTTTATTGCACAGACATATTGAGAAATGACGAAAAAGGGGAGCAACTGAGAAAAAAATTGATCGCAAGAGGAGGAATGTGGCCCAGGTTTCTGGAGGTCACTGACCTGAATGGTCTATCGATGGTCAGTTTCTGTTGTATAATTGTGAACACAATCACTTAACCTTTTTATTCGGCCATATCGTCACGTACATTTATTTCTTCTTAATATTCTTGACTCCATCTCAACAAAAGCAAAATTTATTGCTTTCCTGCGTTTTGTTCATCTATAATCTGTTTTAACTGGTTGCGATGTATTTGTTCTTGGCTTCAACGATGAGTAAATAATTCCTGTATCGTATTTGCTTGTTATTCATGCATTTGTAATTTGAAAATAATGCTTGTTAGAATACAAGTTCCCCTTACAAAATGAAATTATTTTCTAATAGGCTCAAAATGAACAGAGTGTTGAAGCATTATCTCTGTGGGCTTACCAAATATAGCCTTTTCAAAACTAAATATTTCTTTCTTTAACCAACGGATTTGAGTTTCGATTTAAGGTCAAGTACTCCTTTCGAAGCCATCAATCTAGAAGTAACATAAACCCAAGATTATTGACTTTAAGAAGAATATTTGTGGTAATTCAAAAATGATTTTCAAAAGATTACTTTACCAACACTCGAAACTTTAGACCATTGGATAGACAATGGAATAGAAACCTTGTTTGGCAATTCTGGGGGAAATAATCTCCACCCGCCTTATTCCATTTCTAGGTTAACAGGTGATATTTCTGCTTCATGCACGGAAACTAAGATTTAACTATGAAGTTATCTGATGATTTTCGTCGGAAATCTGGCAGTAGCAAATATCTACAAATATTGAGTACTCTTTCCTGTAGCCACTTGCCAATTTCGAATTATCATGATATTGATGGCTTTGGATACATCGTCGGATATCTAGTTTTGCTTCTAGGGACTTTGAAGCCATTGTAAGCGCAAATCTTCTATAATGATGAATGCAGTTATTTTTTTTTCCTTCCACTTGAGAGGGACAATTTTAATGGTAGAGATTTTTTCTACACCCCACTCAAAACAGCGGTGTCTTGTACTATAATGTGACTAAAAGAAGTCATGACATATGAACCAGAAATAATCTTTTCTTTATACTGATGAGGATTATATGAAGTGACCAATAAGTGTTTCAGCACTTCTGTTCGGGTCGCATGCCAGGGCAAAGTGTATGAAGATTCATGGATGCCGAGTTGTCAAAATCCCCTCTTAGCCTTGCTGATGTAGTCTGTGGAGAAGCCAAGAGGAATACGCCTGGAATTAACCTGGCTGCAGGAACTGCCAGAGTAACATCAATTCAGGCTTCATACCGCTTTAAGAGGGGGGGGACTCCTTTCTCTGGTGTTGGATCAGTGTTGTCCATCTCCTAGAATGGTTGCTGTTCCTAAAGTGAAGAAGCCGAATCTGATCTATCATTTCAACTATGATTAGGGGAGAAGTGGTGGATGGATTCCTTCCCCTATGGCAACTGCAAAACATACAAACGGCCCCGATAGGAGTTTGAACGCAGGTCGGCAATTCCATTGTCATACTCAGAGTCTCTTGTTTTACCATAAATGTTTCCACTCTAATCAATTTCTCAAAGAATATGAGGCTGCACAGTATGCCATAATTGCTGACGTAGATGACTTGCATCTGATGCGCTGTTATTATGATTGGGAAACTTTGAGATTGACATCCATGGAATTTGAATACATTACGGTAAGAGCAAGTTGTCCAGATACCATTCGAGTTAATACTTAGTATTTTTCCCAGCAAAATTGATCTCGAAGCTGTTAAAAGTTTCGAGTGTTCCTGTTGTCACACTGGAAGCTTTGGCACGATAATATATCTTTCATTAACGCCTATTTAATCGATAAGCTGCTTTCCAGCTGCGAAATACTTTGGGACAAAATCGGATGGATATTGAAATCATGGAAGTATATTCATGGAACAACTACGAAGAGATGAAGGGAAATATATTCCTGATAGCATTCACTTGGAAATGAAACATTCATTTTCCATACTTCCCCTTAAAAGTAATTAACACGAATTAGATAAAATCAGAAACTCATTGTACAATATGCATCCATTTATATGATTATGAATTGCGTTATATTATATTGGATCTCTATTTGAAATGATCTTCCGTTGTTACACGGTGAATGTATAATCTGGCATAGACAATGTAAACAGAATGAACAATTGAGCATAATAATGCAGCTGCAGGGATCGAACCTGCGGCTGATAGTTAGTTACTCTGAATAATGTTCCTCTTACAGTTGAGCTAAACAGTCTTCGGTAATCATCATCATCATCATCAGTCTTTTAACGTCCGTCGTTGGACATAGACCTTCCCCAGGATTTGCCACACTTCTCTATCATGGGCGTCACGGAGCCAGTACTTCCTGAACCTGTCTAGTTCATCTCTCCATCTAATATTTTGCCGGCCTCGGTTGCGCATATGGTCTCGGGGAATCCATGTTGTGAGTCGTGATGTCCATCGATTGTCTGCCATTCTTGCAACATGGCCAGCCCACCGCCATTTGAGATTTTTTATGGCTTCTATGATGTCTCTAACTCTTGTCTTTTCCCGGATGTGTTGTGCTGTTTTGTGGTCTCTCCATGTGAGGCCCAGCATTATTCTTTCATGTGCACGTTGCATGGTTCTCAGCTTACGGGTCTGTTTCTTGGTTAAGTTCCATGTTTCAGCTCCATAAGTGACTATTGGGAGGATGCATTGGTTATACACCCTTCTCTTTAGGATTAATGGGATCTTATTATTTTTGAAGGTTGAGCTAGCTCTGCCAAAGGCTTGCCATCCTAGTGTGATTCTTCGCTTGATTTCTTCTTCTTTTGAGGGTCTCATGGAGATTCGTTGCCCTAGGTAGATGTAGTGGTCTACTTTCTCGAGTTCTGTGTCCTCGATTTCGATCTTAGTGTTCTTATCTCCAATGTGGTTGTTGCACATGATCTTCGTCTTGCTGAAGTTCATGTGCAGGCCGACTTTCTTGCTCTCCTCATTTAGTTCATCTATCATTAGTTGGAGGTCGTGTAGGTTCTCTGCAAAAAGGGCTATGTCGTCTGCGAATCTGAGGTTGCTCAGATACTCGCCGTCTATTTTAATTCCTTTACTCTCCCAGTCTAGCCTTCTGAAGATCATCTCGAGGCAGGCTGTGAAGAGTTTAGGTGAGCTGGTATCACCTTGTCTTACTCCTTTCTGGAGCTGGAAGGGGTCCGAGTCTTTATGTAGCCTGATAAATGAGCTGCCGTGATTGTATATATGTTTCAACACTTCAACATATACTGGATCTACACCTTGCCGACTGATGGCCTCCATGACCTTAGGGATTTCTACTGAGTCGAACGCCTTTTTGAAGTCGATAAATGCTACGGCAAGTGGTAGTCTATATTCTGCTGCTTTTTCTTTCAGTTGATTTATCGAGTGCAGGTGGTCCATGGTCGAGTAGCTTCTTCTAAAGCCAGCCTGTTCACGTGGCTGGTTTTCATCGAGTGTTTTTGTGATTCGGTTGGTGATGATCTTTGTGAAAAGTTTATATACACAGTTGAGTAGGCTTATAGGCCTATAGTTGTTGAGGTCTTTCGGGTTTCCTTTTTTATATAATAGCATTATGATAGCAGTATTCCAATCGTCTGGGACTTTACTGTGTTTTAGACACAGGTTGAAGAGGACGGCCAGTTTCCTATTGATGGTTTTACCTGCTTTTCGGAGTAGGTCGATGGTGATGTTGTCTGGTCCAGGGGCAGTTCCTTTCTTTGTCTGTTTAATGGCTTCCTTCACCTCCCACGGGGTTACTTTTGGGAAGTCCTCTAGTTGTTTGCCCGTGTCTTGCGTATCTTGCTCATTGTTTTGCAGTCCTTGTTTGGACGAATAAAGTTTTTGGTAGAATTCTTTGGCGCGTTCGACAATCCTGTCTCTGTCTGTTGTTAGGTTTCCATTTTCCTCGAGTATGCTAGTTATTTGCCTTCGTCCCGAGTTGAGGAGTTTGTTTATAGCTTTGAAGCCCCGACCTTTTTCAAGAGTTGATTCGATGACTGCCGTTGTGTATCTCCTTCTGTCTTCTCTTCGTTTCTTCTTGATTAATTTGTTTAGTTCAGCCTCTTCAATTTTCTCCCTCGTTGTTGTCGGTGGCTTGAGGTTTCTGCGTTTTTCCATGAGATTTTTAGTCTCATCCGAGATTTTGCTAATGGGTTGTTTGCCCATTGGCTTGAATGTAGAGGCTACTTCAATTATTGACGTTGTCATTTTGCTGCTTAGTTCGTTGATGTTGGTGCTGTCTTGTTCAGTAAGAATTCTGAATCTGTTCTTCAATTCGAGCTTGAAAGATTGAACGTGCTCTTTTGGTATGTTTAGAGGCTGCGGTTTTGTATGGAACATTTTCCTGCGTTCTTTATTGGTGTTTATTTGTACTTTACATCGTACCATTCTGTGGTCGCTGCCTACATTGACTTGATTTAGGACTTGGATGTCCTTGACGATATCGTTTTTGTCCGTTAGGATGTAATCTATTTCGTTTCTTGTTTCGTGATTGGGGCTCCTCCAAGTCCATTTCCTACTGGGTCCCTTCTTGAAGAAGGTGTTCATGATTTTGAATCCATTAGCCGTCGCAAAGTTTACAAGATCTTCTCCTCTCTCGTTGCGTATTTTGTATCCAAATTTGCCGACGCAATGTTCATTTCCTTGTCCTACTTGTGCGTTGAAGTCTCCCATGATAACATTGAAGTGTTTTCTGGTGCCTTGGAGTAGGGAGTTCAAGTCATCATAGAAGTTGTCTATTTCTTGTTGGGTTGATTGTGAAGTGGGAGCGTAGACTTGGATTATATTGAGTTTGTATCGCTTTGAAAGTTGTATGGTGACGCTAGCTACCCGGTCAGAGACGGCTTTGAAGCCAGTTACATTGTCTTTCAGTTTCTTATTGATGAGAAAGCCAACTCCACTTTGTTTTACTTTCTCTTTACCGTAGCTGTAAAGAAGATGCTTGCTTCTCAGTTCGATTAGTTCTTCTCCGGGTCTTCTTACCTCACTAATGCCTATGATGTCCCATTTGACATTTCTGATTTCACTTTCTAGATCAGTTAGGTGCATGTCAGTTGACAGTGTTCTGACGTTGTATGTGCCTATGTATAAATTTGTCTTCTTGTTGATAGTCTTAGAGTTCTGTTGAAATGGTCGTTGTTTCTGCGGTGACTCAGTAGGGACAGATGGTCCCTTGGTGGAGGATTTGGGTAGTCGCTTTCGGAGCACATCACCCCTACCCAAAGTAAGTGATGTGGCTGAGTCTTTTGGGGCCGACGACCCAGCAGGAACTGACGTACTCTTGGTGTAGTTTTTGGGTAGTCGCCCTTGGAGCATATCACCCCCACCCAAAGCAAGTGATATGGCTGGGCCTTTTGGTACCGAGGTCCCAGCAGGAACGGCCGATATAATATTTTGTGTGCAAATCATGGGGAGTAATGGGCCATGCCCTGCCACGCTGGCCCAGGACGTGTTGGCAGGGGGTCTGGTGGATTGTCCACTGCGGGTCAGTGGCAAAAGAGCTCCACCGGCTCATGATACACATCCAAACTGTTCTTGTGAAACGAAAGTGGATGTTCGGAGCACAACGGTTCGATAAAAAAAAAAAGATCGGATCAATTTTCGAAGTGAGTTGGATGCAAATTCCGGTGGGGACAACTTGGAGGATACCTCTCCCTTATATAATAAGTTTTTAACTTAGATAAAGTCCACAGAGGTTAAATTAATAAAAAAGGTTGCAACGGCATCTTTAGTCTGGGGACTTCATTTTAGCAGTTGAAAAAGTTTCAATTTTTCCATCGTACCTTGCTAAATAATTCGTGCCCGTCTCCCAGCAAGAATTTACTACTGACAATAGATACAGCCTTGATATATCCAACCCTACATTCGTTTGTTTTTTATGGCAAGTCAAAGTTAGGTCGAGGTAGTGGGGGGGGGAGTATAGGGTCAGTTTAGCTTTTAGATATTTAGATTTCGGCATTTGGGGGAGGGTTCTACCTTTTTTTTTCCTTGTAGATTTATGGTTAATTTCGGGGGAGGGGATTTAGGGTTCTTTGGAATATACGGAATTGGTGCACATTTAGAGATTTTTTCTTTTTTTTTTTTTTTTTTCAGTTTAGCTTTTAGATATTTAGATTTCGGCATTTAGGGGAGACTTTTTCTTTTTTTTTTGCTATTTGACCAACGATTCGACGCATAGGACATTTACAAGCATGTAATACAGAGTTGGATGAATAGGCAGGCATTAAAGATTATCACAGAACAATGAGGAAATGAACAATAAATCAAGAAAATTATGTACTCATCTAAACTTGCGGCAATTTTAGTTAGTCTGGGGACTTCATTTTAGCAGTTGAAAAAGTTTCAATTTTTCCATCGTACCTTGCTAAATAATTCGTGCCCGTCTCCCAGCAAGAATTTACTACTGACAATAGATACAGCCTTGATATATCCAACCCTACATTCGTTTGTTTTTTATGGCAAGTCAAAGTTAGGTCGAGGTAGTGGGGGGGGGGAGTATAGGGTCAGTTTAGCTTTTAGATATTTAGATTTCGGCATTTGGGGGAGGGTTCTACCTTTTTTTTTCCTTGTAGATTTATGGTTAATTTCGGGGGAGGGGATTTAGGGTTCTTTGGAATATACGGAATTGGTGCACATTTAGAGATTTTTTCTTTTTTTTTTTTTTTTTTTTCAGTTTAGCTTTTAGATATTTAGATTTCGGCATTTAGGGGAGACTTTTTCTTTTTTTTTTGCTATTTGACCAACGATTCGACGCATAGGACATTTACAAGCATGTAATACAGAGTTGGATGAATAGGCAGGCATTAAAGATTATCACAGAACAATGAGGAAATGAACAATAAATCAAGAAAATTATGTACTCATCTAAACTTGCGGCAATTTTAGTTAGTCTGGGGACTTCATTTTAGCAGTTGAAAAAGTTTCAATTTTTCCATCGTACCTTGCTAAATAATTCGTGCCCGTCTCCCAGCAAGAATTTACTACTGACAATAGATACAGCCTTGATATATCCAACCCTACATTCGTTTGTTTTTTATGGCAAGTCAAAGTTAGGTCGAGGTAGTGGGGGGGGGAGTATAGGGTCAGTTTAGCTTTTAGATATTTAGATTTCGGCATTTGGGGGAGGGTTCTACCTTTTTTTTTCCTTGTAGATTTATGGTTAATTTCGGGGGAGGGGATTTAGGGTTCTTTGGAATATACGGAATTGGTGCACATTTAGAGATTTTTTCTTTTTTTTTTTTTTTTTCAGTTTAGCTTTTAGATATTTAGATTTCGGCATTTAGGGGAGACTTTTTCTTTTTTTTTGCTATTTGACCAACGATTCGACGCATAGGACATTTACAAGCATGTAATACAGAGTTGGATGAATAGGCAGGCATTAAAGATTATCACAGAACAATGAGGAAATGAACAATAAATCAAGAAAATTATGTACTCATCTAAACTTGCGGCAATTTTAGTTAGTCTGGGGACTTCATTTTAGCAGTTGAAAAAGTTTCAATTTTTCCATCGTACCTTGCTAAATAATTCGTGCCCGTCTCCCAGCAAGAATTTACTACTGACAATAGATACAGCCTTGAACTGTTTCAACTCCAGTTTTCGTTATTAACGGTCTGTATCTGTTTTCCGTTAATAAAAAATCCATACTTGCATGATCCGACGAACTGATCATGAATTACGTTTTATTGTATAGAAACTCAGCTTGAAAATATATGAATTTTTGTATATAAAATTTTACAGCTTTAAACCCATTAAAAAAAGCCTTTATTGAAAAATTAATTTTGTTTCACCTCGGTAACTATTTACTCATATCTGTTATTGTGATTTTCCTTCGTATTTTATGCATTTCATAAATTTTGTTATAAAGATATCATGCAAACACGCACACATACACCCCCCCACATATATATATAGTCTACAAAGCTTTACAGCTTCTAACATTAAACATCAAAAACTTTTTCAGAAATCACTTAAGTAATCTATCACCAATATCCGTCAATGCAGGTTATGCGATTTCTTTCAGTATTTTTTCCTTGTAGACTCTTGTTGGGATCATCCATTCTTTACCATGTAACTATTTCAGGAACTTCAAAAATAAAACAGTCATATCAACATGGCACTCCAGCAGTGTAGATCAAATTCCACTTCCCCTTATTATATAGTTTTTGACAAACATTTACCTTGTCATTTTATTGAAAAAGTATAATATGCTTTATATATTGGTACTATTCAACATTACATATTATTTTTTAATCAGGGCTTACTCATGTAGGTTACCCCCCCCCCAACATATATAAGGATGAGGGATCAGTTGATATAAAAAAAGATGTGATTCATTGTCTGTCATTTCCATCAAATGTATAAGCATATACGTTGAAATCTTCCAGTACGGAGTATTGATCACCTACACACTTTACTGGGACAGGTCTTGTACGAGTTCAGTCCAAGTAATATGTAGCATTTTTTGATATCCCGTGAGCTGTTTGCATTGCGTTGATACAACAAATCAGAGAGTATCTGTGTATACATGAATGTTTATACTCCATAAGGTTATTTGATTTGCTCTGTGAAGGTTTTTTGATGAATGTTGTCATCATACTGATGTGAGCGCCTTCACGAGCCATATTTCTAGATTTTCCCACTGGCTAGTTTAAGTAATTACGCTATTGAGATAATTTATCTGCATTATCGGATAACTGGATATTTTTTGGACAGAACCTCTACGAGAAAGACTTTTCAGTGTGAATCCTCCGAGTGTGAAAACAAAAATAATCAACTGTTTCAAACGTAGTGAACCGATTATGAAGCCTGATTCGAATACAGAAATTCCCATCATCATCATCATCATCATCATCATCATCATCATCATCATCATCATCCTTCCAAAAACTCTCTTTGGGGAAGACTCCCAAAATTTTCATGCCCTTTCGATCGTTGGCGGTATTGAGCAAATGTTTTGCCAATGTAGCTTGTTATTTTTTGACAGCAACAATTTCGCATCCAGCAGCTGTCAGACATTCTTGTTGCATAGCCTGCCGATTGTCATTCGTGTTTCTTAATATCTCTGATTCCTACTTTTCTCAAACATATCATGCTGTCTAGCAATCTTTCCCTGCGACGTCCAACATGATATTCAATCATGCACGTTTCACGGTTCTCTGTTTGTGAACGGATCATTTGATAAGATCCTCTGGGAATTGAGTTTGGACAGTAGTGACCTTATTGAGAAGTCTGCTTTTCCTTTCCTCAAAATCTTCTATCGCATGGCAAAGTTGAGCAAAGTTCATGTAACAAGATGCTGAGACGCAAAGTAAAGATGAAAACCCTCTCTTGCTCTCTCAATACCATCTCTTTTTTCTCTAAGACTGTCAACCCCACCTTCTTCTCTTGTTGATGTCTGGTGTCTAAGGCCAAAAATTACTCTTACGATATCTGTGACTGGAGGGATCATTACATGATTTGATAGCGGCAACACTGATGACCTTTGGCCAAAAATTATAGTTATTATTTTGTTTCCAGAAACAATTTTGCGAATTTTTTTTTTGACTGCACACATTGTTACTGGAATGCAGTTCATATCGGTACACAATTTGCACTGTGAATGTATGCTTCATTGATCCCTCAGTTTAGGCCCCGCAGCTTTTGCGGGTTTTTTTTTGAAAATGCATACTTTTTAGTGATCACTGCCCAGTAAAATGCGAGAGAAGTTATGTTATGATTGATCACCCACAACACAGCATGTTGCCAAAAGACGTTGGCCGCGTGCTGGTTTCTATTGGGTTACTTATCAGACTTATTTTCTAAATCTTTTTAGCGATAGGGTTTTTTCCATTGCCCAAATATTTCGGATATCGGGTTGTATCTTGATAGATATTTGGATGCATTGGAGTCCCGAAATTGAGTGAGGCCTGATTTGATGAGAATTAGAGTAGTGTCCTTACACTGCCCACAACTTCAGTTGCACTTGCTTAAGCACCACATATCGAATTACCATTCATTTTCTCCCCTTGCTACTTGTTTTACAGACTTAGATACAACAATCACCTGACGTGGCATCACTCACACCATCTTCTACTATTTTACTCGTAGCACTGGAATCAGAATCATATTTTCTATAATTCCATAACAAGGTCAAATATTCCCACCCTGGTGTTCCTCCATGAATACTGTCGCCCATTATTCAATGTTCAAACTTAGAACATTGTATATCACACCATTCCCACGACAAACGTGGAGATCATCGTGAAAGAAGAACTGCATTCGACAATTATATCGATGCAATGACAAATATTGAAATTTAGGATGCGGGTATTTTTGGAACTAATCAATTATCATCTGCTATTCTTAGGTTGACCTCAAAAGTGAACAAATTTATTGCACGGAGTTTATTGCACTATCTGGTTCCACAGTTGTAACTCTACTTCCCACAATATGAAAAAAATATCGAGTCTAGATCTGTGTTGTGAAGAAAAGGCGAAAAGTAATACATTTGTTTAGCTTTTTGAAATAAAAACTCAAGTGTCATACTTAGCCAAGTTTAACACATTTTCAACCGATTTTTGTCCCACAGGAAAGACAAAATTTCCAATTTAAATTTCTATAAATCAGAGAGAAGAGAAAAAAGAATCAAGAAATTTAGAAGCCTATTCTTTATTCCCAGTAGTAAATCAGTGCCAATTTTAGAAAAAAACATTCGAAAAAATAATGGGATTAATCCTGTTGTAAGGAAACAAAGTAAATTCCAGACTTTGTATTGGAGTTGGACTAATGGCAGATTTTGAAAGAGGTTGAAATCATCCACGAAATGTTTACAGTATTACACAACTATTTCTCATTATGTTTGTTGATAACTTACATTGAGTACTTCCTGACCTTTCAGATTGAAATTTCAATTATTTATGTGCGTTTAGTTGGCAGAACCTTATCATGCTCATTTTGTCATTATTTTCTCTCGGTATTTAGGATGGTTGATGAACAACTTTTTACCCTCGTTTTTTCTTTCCTCCTTGATTACTTCAAGAGCATTCTCTAGTCCTGTCTCCTGAGTAATTTTCTTGATTTACATTGAATGTTATTTCTCATTCATTTTTGTCAACTTAAAGTACAAAGTCTAGAACTGACTTTGTTCCCTACAGTAACAACATGAGCAACGAGAACAAAATGAGGGGTATGTACCAATACGTAATAGACATTAGTTTACAGCGATTTAAACTTACGACGAACCTGTTGGCAAGATGCTGTCTTAATGAATGTGCTGAATTGACAATTGATGGCTTGAATATTAGTGAAATGTATTCGATAGATACACACAGACTTGACTCACAACTTCACTTGTCTTATACATTAAAATCCCATTCTTTACAATGAAAATAACTTCATACCTTTTTTTTGGTTCATTCTTAATCTGCGATTATACCTCATCCTACTATTTTAGACTTTGCCTTGAATGAGGCAAAAGCAAGCGTTAGGTTTGAAGTAGAAGGAATTTCAACGGATTTCGTCGAGATACCAGAATATTGGTTGATTGGATCGACGTTTTCCAGGGAAAGAAAAAAAAAAACAACATTCATTCCAAGATTCAGAAATAACATGATAACAAGGGTTGGATGACGAAGCCATAAAACAAATGATGCAACGAATAGAAAAAATAGGTAGATGACAAAAAGAGGGGAGATATTAGTGTAGCAGGAAAATGAATGAAGACTCTGTTATGCTTGTTATGGATACAGAATTCATCAATACTCTGTTTTTGAAAAACTTCACCCGACAAAAGTGGTGGAGGGTGCTATTTTTCGTCAATATATGCATGTGTTTTTTTGTGTGTTTGTTTCCGATGCTCTTCACCGTATTGCTTAACAGAATCGGAAATTGACATCAATATTCCACAAAAGATCATCTAAAAAATGTTTTTACCTTTTGGGGTCTTATGAATAACATCTAGATGCTTCTTTGCGGGAAAGACCAATGATGCCGTGAATAAAATTCTAATCGTAACTATTCTTCGTTGGATTTTTCCCACATTACTTCAAACTATAGCGGTACCACAATTCAAATAGTGTCTGAGATAGCAAGTCTCCTCAAGTCTCCAGCCCTCCTCTCCCCATTCTCATAGACTGCAGTAATACTGAGATTTACAGTTTCACACCAGTTGCCCGGTGGTCTTTACTGAAGGCTAAGTGACAATGAGTCTCCTCAGGTCTTCAGCCGATCATGCCAGTGCTGTGGTTGACATTTCCGCTTTCATTTTCTTTCTTCTATTGGGCTAAGGCAGACATTTAGTATTGAAGTCTTTATATTTATAGCACTTTCCTCGGTATCCGTGTGGTTCCTAGTAGTGATGTAGATTGTATAGTCTCAATCCTTCCTCTAATCCTGAGCTCCTCCAGTCTCGCCCTCAGTGTTTTGGGGACAGTTCGAAGTGCACCTACTATGACTGGTTCTACCCTGACTTTCATGTTCCAAATCTTCTTCTTCAGTTCTCTTGCTAGATCTTGGTATTTTTCCAGTTTCTCACTCTCCTTTCTCTTTACTCTATGGTCTACAGGCACAGCCACGTTTATTATTTGGCAGGTTTTACTCTTCTCGTCTTCGATTACCATGTCCAGTCTTCTTGTTTGGATAAGGTGGTCGGTTCGGATGTCAAAGTCCCAGAATAGTTTGTGGTTGTCATTCTCAAAGGCTGCCTCTGGTTTGTGCTGGAACCATTTTTCTGTATGGTTGAATCCCATTCGTTTACTCAGTTCCCAGTGTATCATCGTTGCTACTCTATCGTGTCTGTGCTTATACTCCTTCTGGATAATTGACTACATTCAGTATTTATGTGATTTACGATCTCTTCCACCGCAGAGGCGGTGCTTGCTGTTTGTCTGTGTTCTGTCGATTTTTGTTTGATATAGTTTGTCCTGATACATTTGTTCTGAGCTGCCATGATGAGCGATTCTGTTTATCTTTTCATGTTTACTTTTTGTGACCATGTCCATGATCTATCGTCTGCCACATCTTTTTTCATTTCCCATTTTTCTTCCCTTGTTTGCCTGCTGTTCCATTGTTTTCTACTTTGTTGTTTGTTGCGCTGTTTCGTGCACTCTTTTTGATGTCTTCACTGTTTGCTTGCACGTTCTTTTCTAGATCTGCTTTAGCTCTCTGGACACAATCCTCTACGTTGATAGACCCCTACCACCTTTTTTTCTCTAAACGTATAGTCTATCTGTGTCATCTCTGGGGGGGGTAAGGCTTTACACATTGTCATAAGTTTCCTTGTTTGCCTGTCTATTGATTGGAGTATTTCCTTTGTCCATCCGAGGAATGGTCCTGTGTATCACACTACCGATACAGTCCATGTGTTCATCCTTTTTATCAGATCCCTGCTGTTTAATTTGATCTCCAATAATTCCTTATCCATTTAATGTATTCTCTCTTTATTTTCTCCTTTATTTCTTCCCATTTTATCGTGTCACATTCAAGAAAGCCCAGGTATCTGTATTGGTTTTGTGTGGTCAGTGCTCTAATCTGACTGTTGTCCAGGAATTCGATTCCTTTTGCCATTGTGAGCCTTCCTTTGTGCATTATCATGATTGCACATTATTCTATTCCAAATTCCATTCCGGTGTCATCACTGTATTCTTTTACTTTGTTGAACAGCATCTCAAGCTCTACCCCGTGTTTTGCGAACAATCTTATATCGTCCATGTACATTAAGTGGTTGACTTTTCCTTTTGTTTTGGAAAAAAGGTATCCTTTGTTGTTCTTCAGGATTCTTTTGAGTGGTATCATAGAAGATTCCCCTTCTTATACTTACCTCTGATAAATTTTCTCCCGTAGCTGTCAAGTCTATTTCCAGTTTTTCATAGAGTTTTCGATGAATCTAACTACCGGTTCGCTGATCTTGAACATTCTGAGACATTCGAGTATCCAACTTGGTGGGATCATATCGTATGCTTTTTTTGTAGTCTATCCATCCAATCACAATGTTCTTTTTCCTTTTATTTACTTCCTTTAAGATCATCTGGCCGATTGTTATTATTATTTTTTTATTTTTTATTATTATTATTATTATTATTATTATTATTAATAATAATAATGATAATAATAATAACAATAATAATAATAATAATGATAATTTTCACAGCCGTTGCTTGATGATCTCAGCTTGAGAATGGATGATAGCAAGTCTCTTCAGGTCTCCACACATCGTCCATAGCAATGTTAGTTTATCCTTACACACCGTTTGCCCTTTGTTATTGGTAAAGGTTGAGTCACAGTAAGTCTCCTTGGGTGTTCAGCCCTCTCATAGCAGTGCTTGTACTTTTTCCCTCCCACATCATCTGTGGACTGTGTGTGTGTGTGTGTGTTCCTCTTTTCTTTCTCGTGTCCTCTCTCTTGAGCCACTGCTGATGGCTGGGGTCTTAGATCTCATATTTATCGAACTTTCATCAGTATTCCTTCATTCCTCAGCAGTCTCGTGGTCTGTATAGTCTCTATCCTTCCTTTTGTCCCCAGTTTCTCCAATCCCGATATCAGTGTCTCTGATACAGTTATGAGTGCGTCTGTTATAACTCATATCACCCTGACTTTCATGCTCCCCACTTTCTTCGGTTCTCTTGTCAGATCCTAGCTTCTAGCTCTTCACACCTTTTACTATTTACTCAGTGGTCTGCAGACACGGCCAGGTCAATTATTTTGGAGATTCGCCTCTCCTTGTCCACGATTACGAGGCCCAGTCTTCTCGTTTTGTTGGGATTGTGGGTTTGGAGGTTAAAATCCCAGATTAAATTTTCATTTCAACTCTCCTGGATGACTGTGGTTTGTGCTGGTACTACTTTTTTGTATCGTTAAATCCCATTTATTTGCTCAGCTCCCTGGGTATCACTGTTACTAATCTATCATGTGTGTTTATATTCTTTTTGGGTTAATTGATCTCATGCCTTTTTCATTTGCTGTTTTCCTTCGTCCTGCTGATCTTTGTTTTGATATAGTTTGTTCTGATGCATTTGTCTTGGGCTGCCATGATGAGCGATTCTGTTTCTCTCTTCAGCTTTTCTCCACATAATCATATACATGATCTCTTGTCTACACCATCCTTTTTGTCTTTTGAATTCTTCTCTTATTTCCATATTTTCTTTCCTTGTTTGCTGTGCTGCACCATCATCTACTTTTTTGTTGCCCGTTGCGCTGTTTCAGGCACTCTTTATAATGTTTTCTCTGCTTGCTTGCACACATATCTCCTGACCTGTTATGGCCAACTGGACACAGGCCTCTATACCGATGAGTCATCTGCCACCCTCTATTCTCTTCAAATAAAGTCTATCCGTGTTATATCAAGGATGTAACGCCTTGTGGATTGTTGTAAGTTTTCTTTTTTGCTGGTCCAATGAGTGAAGTTTTTTCTTTGTTCATCCAAAGAATAGTTCTGTGTATCTCACTACTGATACAGCCCATGCGTTCATTCCTTTATCAGGTTTTTGCTGATTAGTTTGTTCCCTAATAATCTCCTTATCATCATAAGGCACTCTCTTCTTTTTTCCTTCATTTCATCCCGTTTTATCGCTTCCCATGTATTTGTATGGTCAATGTTCTAATCTTCTTGCTGTACAGAGGTTCTATTGCTTCTGCTGATACGAGCCTTTCTTTGTGCATTACTATTATCGAACATTTCCCTATTCCGAACTCCATCCCCATGTCATCACTGTATCCTTTCACTTTGTTGAACAACGTTTCGAGCTCTCCCCTGGTCTCTGCAAATGGTTTTATGCCGTCCATATACACCAGGTGGTTTGCTTTTCCCTTTGCTTTGGAGAATGGATATCATTTGTTGTTTTCCAGGATTCTGTTGAGTGGTATCAGTCAGAACAAATAGTAATTGTGACAGAGAATCTCTCTGGAAGATTTCCGTTTAGCTAATCACCTCTGATAAGTTTTCTCCAAGGGCTGTCAAGTCAACTTTCCAATTTTTCATAGAGTTGACTATGAATCTCACCACTGGTTCACTTGTCTTGAATATTCTTGCTAATAACCAAGCTGTGTGCAATCATTTTGTATGCTTTTCATAGTCCATCGATCCCAATGCGACATTCTTCTTCCCTTTTCTCACTTTTTTAAGGATCATCTTGTCGATGTAGAGCAAGTCATTCGCCCCCTTGGTTCCTCCCCTGTATCTTTTCTACTCTGCTTGTAATAGTTGTTTTTTTTTCATTCATATCTATATGTATATATATACTTCACCATTTCTCTGGTCTGGATATTTCACATGGGTGTTTGGCACATAATTGCTTTCCTGCTTTTTCTTTTTCATGGTCTGTTTCTATGAGGGTTATTCTGTTTCTGTTCATTCATTCTGGTATCTCCTTTATTTAGGCACATTGGGAGTTGGTGTGTGAGCCTATCGTGTAGCATGATGAACTTATTAAACAAATATCCATGAATCTCATGAGGACCTATGGCTATTTTTTGAGAGCATGTTCCAATGTGGTCTCATTAAATATTATTGGTTCTCCGTTGCCTAAGTCCTTCAGTTTTTTATGCTCTTCAACCATTCCTGGGCTTCACTGATTCTCCTCATGAGTCCCCCATATGCTTTTGTAGGAACCCTTTGTCTCTGCAGCATCCAGCTTTATTTTCTGTTTTTTTCCCTCCGTACAGGACCTGGTAAAACTTCCTCTCGTTTTGAAATGTGCAATTCTGTGGGTATTGCACAGTCCCTCGTCCATATCTTTTCAGTCTTGCCTCTTTAGCTAGACTTTTCTAGTATATTTCTTCCACAGTCTCATCTTGTATTTGTCCTATAATCTTACACCTGGCCTGTTCATGTATGGTGCATATCCCAGTAGTCCTTCATCGCTGAAGTTGTGAGAACTGTTCTCATAATATAGTTCACCAGTTGGTTTTTTTTCCTATTAATTGGGGTCCTTCCTTGTGTTCTAAAGAGCTCTATAAACATTCATGCACTAGCGTAAATTTGTTTGTTAAGCTCTGTTTTGATATTTGATATGCTGTAGGAGGCAGTTGACACGTTCGGTTGCTTCTTTTCGTTTCTGTCCTTG
The DNA here is from genome assembly GCA_963457665.1 of Thysanoteuthis rhombus. Lineage (NCBI taxonomy): Eukaryota > Metazoa > Mollusca > Cephalopoda > Oegopsida > Thysanoteuthidae > Thysanoteuthis > Thysanoteuthis major. The sequence goes on from OY735218.1 coordinate 47,437,083, forward strand.
TCCCCGAGAGATGGTATCTTTCACTAGTGTATGCCTTTGTTCAGGGATTTTTTTTTTTTAATCGGGTACTTTTCAATTTTTTCGTTTATTATGTCAGTTGTGTTAAGAGTTTCCTTTCAGGATGAGCCATTTTTTATTTTTTCATTTTTTCTCACCCGATCAGCCTGGTGCTGCCTTGATATACCAACTGTGGGTTTTTTCACACCATATTTTGAGTATGCCTTCCCTATAGAACTGCACAAACTTTTGAAGTGGCAATACATTAGTAATCTGTTGTATTTTTCTGTCAATTTTATCTTCTTGTACTGACTAATTGCTGCTCTCTGGCCTCCTTGATAGGATGGGTTGGTCAGTCAGGATGTCAAAATCACAAAGAAATTTGATGCTTCTATTTCCCAGGGCAGTCCTGCTTTATGCTGATATAATAGTCCGCATTGAGTCCCATTTATTCGCTCAGTTCCCAATATATTATCGCTCTTCTCCTTCTGGGTTAGTGGACTACATCTAGTATTTATGTGGTTTACGGTCTCGCACCTTTCCTTGCATAGGAGGCTTTGTTGTTTATTTGGATTCAGTTGATTTTTGCTCTGACATAGTTTGTCGATCCATTTGCTATGGGCTGAAATGATAAGCGATTCTGTTTCTTCCTTTACGTTTTTCACTGCGTAGCCATGTCCATGATCTTTCATCTGCCTCATCCTATATCTGTCTTTTAATTCGTCTAGAATGTTTCTTCTGTTTCAATTTTTCTTTTCTCGTATGCTGTGCTGCACCTTTGTTTCCTACCTTTTTACTGCTCGTTGTGCTGCTTCGGGCATTTTTTATGATGTCTTCACTGTTTGTTTGCACATACTTTTCTAAACCTTCTTTGGCCCTTTATTACATTCTGTATCAGTGTTTTGATTTCCCAGAATTTTTCTCTTCTATTCCTGTTTTTCTTTCCTGGTTCGCTGTGCGGTTCCTTTGTTGTTTTTTTTTTACTCTCTTGCTGTTCACTTGGCTGCTTTGAGTGGTCTTTATGATGTCTTCACGATTTGTTTGCTCATACTTTTTTAGTCCTGGTCTGGCCCTTTGGACGTAGTATTATATTCTAATGAGTCTTCTGCCACTTTTTTTCATTTTCACACACCGTCTATCCGTGTCATCTTTGGGGTGTAAGGCCTTGTGCATTGTCATTAGTTGTTCCATTGATTGGAGTACTTCCCTTGTCTACCGAAGGGATGGTTCTGTCTATCTTTGTACTGTTACAGCCTGTATATCCATTCTGTTATCAGATTCCTGCTGTTTATTTTAGTTTTCAATAATTTATCAATATCATTATCATCATTATGATGATAAAATGATGAAGGATGCATAATATTGTGTTCATGTAGGAGCCGCCATACTCGTATTTAGGGGCAGCGATTCATCATCATCATCATTTGAAATAATCATCATCATCATCATCATCATCATCATCATCATCATCTAATAACAAAGTATGTATTAATTCATCTGATGAATCTTCCCGAAATGTATCTATATTCAGGTGAATAGATGAAAGTGAAGAGGAAAAACGGAAATAATGTCTATATCCGGTGAAAGGGAAAATGTCCTCTCGTGATATAACGCATTAAAGTAACAGTCCCTTGATGTTTCTCCTATCAGTGCTTTCGCCAAATGAGAGCCAATAATTGTCATAATGCAAAGCCAAATTGGATCGGCATCTATACGCAACGCTAGGAATGGTATTTGAATAAAAAGATAAGCGAAACCGTAAATACTGTTACTAGTTATCCTGTATGATTTGCCAACATGAAGCCAAGATTTCATTTGGTGGTTAATATATTTGAAACTCAGCGAAAGGTGATAGGCTTATACGATGTAGTTTAGGCGTGAAATAAGTTATTCAAACATTACGAAGCTTTGCTCAGGGAAGTAGGGAGTATTCATCCATCTTCCTACTAATATCGCACAAGCGACAATGCCTTATATATCATGAATACTTCAGACATGTTTGAGTGGGTACGTCGAAAATTGGCCAGTTTATCAGCTTTTTTCTAGTTCCCAAGGCAAGACCCTGACACGTTTTAGTGCAATGGGGAGGTATCCAATACAGATCCACTGGAACTAAGCATTGATATGTCCGTCGAAATTTGAGCAAGTAGCAAATATACAAGGATTGGGAATTAGGTTCTTCGTCGCTTAATTCAACAGAGTGACCAATAGGGACGTGATGTAGGCAGATTGTGTATCAATATTAGAGTAAGTTTTGTCATCGCTATGTGACAGTATCAGTTTCTTGTTAATAGAAATGATAAAAGGAAAATTAAAGTTTAAATAATGTCGATAGCTATCAATGTATACAAAAAACCAACCAGCCAGAATTGACATCTTTTAGTGGTTAATATACTCAAAAAACAGGGTAATAAAGACAAGGTATCACATTATGGTTTTTACATGAATTGATTTATAGAAACTTGCTTACTACACTTAACTAACACTATCAAAGAGCAACAATAGTAAGGAAATCAGTTACGATCAAAATCTAGACGAATATTAGCCAAGAAATATTTTGTACTTATTACAATGACAAGGAATAATATCCATATACATTTTGCAACGCGATTTCAAATAGAAAGATCCTGTGCGCTGACCTGTGCAAATATCAAACCTACAGAGGCTAGCTTAATATTTTCGTGCTACTTCACGATCTGGAAATGGCACATCTGCCACGGATTCATTAGTCGCTGTTGCTGCAACGAGGAAAATTGGAATATTAACCCATCCAGGAGAGTCGACTCGTTACATAGGTTCTGATTTCGAGAGTAGGACGAGGCCAGGTCTCGCCCTGTGGCCTCCAGTCGTTTACTCCACTTGATGAAACGATTGAGTGCCAGCTATACTGAAGGAAACTTCGAGTAGAACCAACTATTTGACGGCTTCCTTGAGCCTCCGTCCCTACACCCAGTCTAACAATCGATTTGTACTTCAGAAGCGCTTTCCACCAGTTTCCTTCTGGCATCACTGCTGCTGGGCGTGTACTAAGCTGTCTCTTCTATAAACAGTTACTTAAATCACCAAGAAGAATTTAATTTGATTTCTGTTAATCACACACGAATGAACGTCATCGACCTCTTCTAAAAGTGGGAGGTTGAGCGCGTTAGAATAGAATAACGAGGTATTTGTCTTTCGTTTCACACTTTGATGTATTGCAAACGATTAACAACGGTTTGACAAATAACTTTCTAAAGATGTCAATCTAAGGTAATTTTATCAGCAAAATATGAAGGACACCTAAATCTAAGCGATGCATATTAAGAAAGGAGTCTCGTCGTAATGGCTTTTTTTATTAGCGAGTCAGTCCGGCAGATCATTACAACTGGATAATGAGTTTGATACTCACCGAGTATCCCATACATGCCGCTACGTGTTAAAACTAAGCTATGGTTGATAAATAATAGCTGCAAAAATATGGATCGTGTTGATTCATTCTGAGTTCAGTGAAGCACAAGACCGAATCAGGGTATAGATGTAGGAAGATTGCATGAAACATCCAAGTTGTGTCGATCTGCCTGCAGTGGAAATCAATTATGGAAGCAATACTTTTTTTATACATACAAGTACTGATAATGGGTGTCTTTGGTGAATGAGCGACTACTTTAGCCAGTACACCTTATATTCACTACTGTGATTAGTCTGACAATATATAGAGCACCAAGTGAGAATCAAAGTCACACAAGTGAATAGTTCTATGAGTCGAACGTATTAACCATTACACTACAGTAGATGCTCAATTGGATGTTCATTAGTTTAGATTATCCATTTTTTTTACGCTTTCTAAAAATAGAAAATCGTTATCAAAAGAACCGTGAATAGAAATTGTGTAAAGTTATGGAACAATTACAACTTCAAAGGTGATATTTTTGAGTGTTCCCAGACCTGAATTCAGTCATAATGGAATGTTGAATTTGGCCATCGGAAGTTGAATTGGTTAGAAGTACAGAATGATGTAAAGGAGAAAAAAAAAAAAAAAGAATAAATGCTATCGTTATGACAACCATTTGGAAAATTATACTGGTTGCTGTTTTCAAATTTGCCCAAACATCAAAAACGTGACGTCAAGTTAACTTTCCAAAACCAAAGATTACATGTGTTTCAAAATAGCAGATATTTCCAAAATGATGCAAGACGATTGTGCTGCATCAGTCTTACAAGTGCTAAATTTCCGTTCTTTCTTAAACATCGACAACTGTCAGCAGTGGGTTTTTCTAATCTATATAACATATAAAGGAAATCATATGCATAGTAATTCTTGTACTATAATGAGATTTTGATGCGTAGTATCATATGTTTCCCAGAAACGGTTTTATAATATTATCTATTGTTTCACGAATACATTTTTATGCATATCATTTACTTTATCATTACGGCGTTTTTGTGTGAAAAAAAGTTTTGAATATAGCGTGCTATGATCAAAAATTTACCGACCAGATTTTTCTCAGTTATTAGAAAAATGCATTAGAAAATGAAACACAAATCTAATTGATTAGATACTCCCATTCTGAAAAATTATATTTTATCATATTTAAAAAAAATTCTATGGCATATTTTCCCTGTGAGGTCCGAAGCTGCTTTTTCCTTGCATCACAATACAAGAAAGCGTGTATAAGTGTGCATATATATATATATATATATATATATATATATATAGAGAGAGAGAGAGAGAGAGAGAGAGAGAGAGAGAGAAAGAGAAGGAGAAGGAAAAAATGACGGAGGTAAATATTTACAAGATTGGCTCAATAGGGCAGAGGTTTCAATTCTGTTCTATAGAATACCTGTGTTTCACCTACTGTCTGGGTAGACAGAGCCCATCTGATTGAAATTTCTGTATTTGATGTGAAATTTTCATCGTCTAACTATTCGATCAACGTCAAAGTATTGATGAGCTTAGTCATTGACAAGAAAGGTGTTGGGTTGGAAGAATATTCAAAGTGCAACTGCCACGCTGTTTTAACATATTTTGAGGGATGAGTAATGCGTTTTCCCTGTATTTATTAGTGTTTAGTGGACGTAAGCAGCCCCAGTTCAACCTGGTTTACCAGTTTAATAATACAGTGTTAATTTCAAGTCCCCTCCTTAGATACCGATACAGCAATGTTATGAAAATTTGGAAACGCTTGTTTTGACATCTGGGACCCTCAGCATACGAAAACAATATGGCAATCAGAATTCCAGAGGATATGAATGTTTATTAATCACTTAGTCTTCAGCGGACCAAGTATAAGTAAATAGTTGTTTGGAGCAATCAACAAACATATCGATTGCTGTAAATTCCCTCACTTTACTGTTCATTCACTTAAAATCAGGGTGATATCATCATTGGACAAAAAATCAAGAGACGGGTATTGTTTTAAAAATAATTGTAAAGTGATAATAGCTATTCGATTTTATTTGCAACGCGTGGTAATTAAGTACTTGTAAATTGTTAATGAGTGAGATTAAAATTCCCCACCTAATCAGACAAATAAGAGATGCACGCGGTTGATCAATGTGGAGGATTTAACAGAAGTAGTAAATTGATTTGAATTTATTCTGAAGGATCGAAAGCGTTATCCTCAAACTAAGTCCAACTCAGTTTTATACCTTTTGCCATAAAAATTACTTTATACATGTGGTTATCCATGGTAGTTAAATCAGTTCGATTGTCTATTTATTTTGCTTATTGTATTTTAAATAGCTTTGCTTTATTTTTTAATTAGCTTGTATTTTTCAATTTGCATGACGTGTCTTTTGAATTGCTAGGCATATCTTTCACGTGCTTGCTGATTTTCTTCTGATTTGTATTTCTTTTCTATCAAATTGTTTGGCGTATTTATCATATTGCATGCTATAGTTTTCATTTGTGCAGGAAAACGTATCGCATATTTAGACTTTTTCTTATCAAAAATGTTATTCTTTTCACGTACCCCCGATTTACAGGGATGGAGATGAGCGAGTAGACAGCAATCAAAAATTGTGGTCTTCATGATGGAAACAAATGCTTCGTTATTTCAGCCCTGAGAGCTTTCAGAAATGATAACTATGTTCGGAATCCCACCTTAAATATATGCCATTCATCTTGGCATTGTGTAGCAAAAGCGAGGAACATGTTATGTTTATTTTTTGGAAATTGAATCAGCTTGCGTGGCGACTACATTACTATCACCCAACTTAACTGCATCGGATAACTGAATAAGGTCTACAAGAATAGTTGATGCTCTAAAGCAGATCCTGATAGATCCACTTTACAAAATCACAATGTTCTTTTGAGAACAAATTCATCTACTGTTGCACTAGGTCGACATGCAATATATGCTATAAATGACCTAAACCTCAGTATTTCACACTTTTATACCCATTGGCAGCACAGTTATCTAATCCAAATCTCTGCTTCAAGCACACCTTATAGAGAAACGAATTATCCATGTAAGTTTCTATGTCCTTTCTGTCTGTCGTCGATCAATCTATTCATCTTTGGATTATGTGTCATCCCCTCTTTTCCTCCTCTCAAAGTCCTCTTTCCGTCCCCTATCTCTCTCCTCTCACACACACCCAGACTCCCTCTCTCTCTCTCTCTCCCTCTCTCTCACACTCACACACATGCACTCATACAATCGAACTATTTACATATGTATCGATACTTTATGTATTCGTTGCAAAGCTATCTATTTACTCCGGTATATATCTAAATCTAACTCTCTGACTGCCTACCTGCATGTGATCAAATAGGATCAGAATCGCTGATACCTCCCCACCAAATTTCTAACTTCAACTTTCTCTGTTCAGAAATTTCCTTCACACCATCGTGCTCATTTAGTTAAAGTTCACTCGTTTGATTACTGAGTCAAAGCTTAAAATTTCCCTCGTTTACAGGGAAGAATTTCCATTAACTTCAAGGTTTGATTTAGTGAACAAGAACATGCACCCAGTTAGATTTGACCCTAATTCACCGAACGGGGACTCAAATTATTTTGGATTGGTAGGAACGTAACGTTTTAAATGTTAACATCCATTTCCCTGCATTCTCTTCTAATTACAACTGAAGAATACTATGTCTACGTGTGGGCATGCACTTCAGTTTCTAAAGAGCTGCTCATTCTATAAAGTACATTGTGTAATTCAACATACAGGACATTGCTGTGTCGAGTTGGAAGTGGTTTTCTTATCTAAATTAAAGATATAAACACATTATAGTATTATCCACAGTTACAGATCTAAATTTACATATTGAATATATAAATTGTCAAAAGATCCAAATTTATATGAATAGTATGTAACTTGACAGCAATGAAGAGAAGTGACCGAAATAATTCGAAGCCATAATTTCATGGCATCTGTAGCTGGCTGCTCAATACCCCAAAAGTCCGATCCTTTACACCCATGCACCTTTGGAACAGACACTATGTTAGTAAGTATAAATTGAAGGACAAGTATGCATTATATAAAAGGACATTCCATATCATATTCTACTTATTCAATGTGATTTACATTCACTTACTTTAAAAGCACAACATCAGAAGTCTCTTTTATACTTACTTTCTCTTTTCTTCAAAATTCAATATTTAATTTGAGGCACAGGCAGGAATATTTGAAATGTTGTTGTATTGGGAACTAAAGACTATATTTCACAAATTCTATCAGATTTATAAAAAAAAATAAATATCATTCGGCAGCACTGTTGTTTGGTCCAAATAAACGGCACATTGGTCATTGTTATATACTTTTAGATTATTCAGTTCATATAGAAGTGCTCCTATTGTTTAATTGTTCCTAATAAACCTTGGTCCCATTAAACAAGATCCACTGCAGTTATTAATAATGCCAAAGGTCGAAACAGTACAAAATAATACAGAAATATTGTATTTATTAAAAGTGATCATATTACAATCTACTGTTCCATTCATTTGGAAAGAAAATACTGACTTGCAAAACATTTATAGTGAGTTCCATCCCAAGTATTTCATCAATAGCAGATGTTCCTCATCGGTATAGTTCAACAGTACCGTATGGTTTAGTAGTTTTCTGTTATAGAATTATAAAATTTACTTATATATAACTAACTTTTGTTTTCCATATGGGCATGATAATTTGAAACACTGATAAGCATCACTCTACGACCATAGTCCGGTCATTGAATTGGCCAAATGGGTCATTTTGTATTCGTCGATGGATGATATTATGAGCGATTAGAGTTCACTTATTCCTTTTGAAAAATTGTATGTGTTCATTTTTTTTAGTAGACCAAAATATTTCTGCTCTTTCTTGTCTTGACATAAGTTGCTTTGCTCATGATTGCATTATGTAAGCTGACTTGGAGGTGTTCATGAAAAAAACCCACGATTCTCAAAATTGGTATATTTTCTTTTATTGAATCTAACATTGAGGTTATTCTTGTCATTTCAAGAGAGCAGAAAATGAGATTCAAACGTTTCGCAAGGGATTTTAACAATGGAGAAGGTACTGTGAATGATCGGTTATGTCAAAAGCGGTTCGTGATCTTTGGTGCTGTGAGTTTCTTGTTGAATGATGCTCACCAGCTGAGTGGAACAGTCAAGGTCAAAAATGACCAAAGGAATATGAGAGTTGACAATTATCCACAAAATGAAGTTATTAACCCATAATTACAAAATATTCAATTCATATGTTGGAAATCATTTTTGATACAACATTAATCAAGTGCTAATAACTAACCTGATTGTATTTTGTGTAAAATTGGCAACTTAAATGTAAATTAAAAAATGCCTCAATTTTGTATCAGTTTTTTGTGGGTGATATAAATCGAATTCTCTAAAACACTGAACTCAGAAAAGTTAATTGAACAAGTGATATGAACCAAAAGACAGCAAGAAGTGAGTGCTCCCGTTGAAAAAAAACCTTCAGGGAAAAACTTTGAATTGTTTCAGTTTATTTCATTCCATTCTCTCGAATAGTGAGTAGGATATGTTTTTAATAGTAAAATTGTTACTTTCAAACGGAAGAGCACATTATTGCTGACAGAGAAACAGAGGAAATCACACTCCTCATTATGTAGAACCAAATTTAAAGACTGATTTTAGTTGTAACTTAATATCACCCGAAACAAATTTAAGCTAGTGTAATGATGTAATTAACTGCTACCAAAGCGCATATTTTGGGTGAATTTTATTGCAATCAAGCATATAAGTAAAGAAATACATTTTTAACACGTAGCAATATTACTGAGGCTACCCAGGAATATATAAGTAAACAGGTTTATATAATTGACCAAATCGCTATTTCTTCCGTTGGTCTGTCATTCCTTTACTTGGCAAAGTGACAAGTTTGCGCTCCATCCTGGATGTGATAAAGGATCTCACTCAGATAGATTGCCTTAGGGATTGGAGCTTTGTGCCAAAGAACACAGAGATAAGCACTTTTTATTACTCAATGTCACTTTCTTTTCCTTTACTTAGAGTTCTTTAATTCCGCTCTGTAGTCAAAGATATTCCCCCTGTAAATATGAAAATATCCTGTACTTGCTTAATCAAACTCGGACCATTTTGAAGTAGTTTTACCATCTTTTATGGACCTATTTATCTTGTAATCCAGCATTTTTTCGTTTTTCTTTTCAATCACTTTCATTTATAACGTGAGCGGAAATTCTCAGTACGCTTTGAAAATGATTCAATACTTCGTTTCATCTTCAGGGAAGTGTGTGTAGCCTAACATTATTGACCTGAATAATGGGATTCACACTCCAGCCGTGACATTTTGCCATAGTTAGCACTAATGTTTTGGGAACAGCATGAATCCACTTTTGCAGTGATAAAAAGTACTGTATTTTGAACTGTTTAGATATGCAAGGCAGTCAAGCTTCAGCGTTAGGTGAGCAACCGAATTCCATGTCTTTCGATTTTTAGAAGTGTAAAAACAGCATTGCCTCGGGTGTCATGCGACACAGTAGCAACCAAGCTGAGCAGATCTCCATATCCATTATTTTTCAGAGAAAAAATGAATTATATACCCTTCATTTAGCTTTTGCGAATATCTTTCCACCACTGTACTAATAAAGAAATTCAAAATTCCAATTAAGTAAAATCAAAGTTTCTCTTCTTCAACACAGTGTTGGTCAAACTTCAGCCTTCTGATCGAATTCGGTCAATAGCCTCATTTCTAATTTCGTCCATAGACTCATTTTACTCAACCTACATTCTCATATCATGTGGCACGCTGACTTCTTTCGATATCTGACGTTGCATGTACGCATTCTTTGTTTTCTCAATCTATCTTCGATCAGCAAACAAAAAAGTTCAATTTCGGAAAGAAGAGCAAAAAAATTCGATTGCAGTCGCCTTAAATGAATCAATGTCATAGCTTAGTATAATGTACACTAAGTGCAGTGTTCCAAAAGTTTTTCATGATCATTGTTTTAGGTTTTATCCGCCTTGGCCTGAATGTAATGACACTGTTAGTCCATCCCAACAATAAAAAAAAGCTTTGCGAACCCCTACTTAATATATCATAAATCAGGCAATTTAGTTGTATTTTAGTGGTCATCGATCTGATTTTGCAAACAAATACTACACTAGTGAGTTTGATCTTCCTTAACTGCTCCTGTGGCTTTGTGTCAGACTAAGCTAATCTTCGACAGAACTACAGCAGCCTCGTTTTATCTTATTCTGAACTTGATTATTATGTAGCCTGATTTATTTCGAAATAGTTATGTATTTACAAATGGCTCATTCCCCAGTCAAAGCTAGGATTTTAATTTTCAAATAATCATGTAGACTTGCAGTAGACCCTACTCGCTCCTAGGTCTGACACATCACACTCTATCTAGCTTCCTATACCTGTTATTTGGCCTTGTGTCTCACTAAGTGATTATCTCCCTTCATTCTGAAAGAAATTGGCAATAAATACCAAATACCACCGTTGTCTCGTGACAGTTGTTACATTTATATATGGATTCATTTATGCAAATGTTACAACTATAATCGGATAGTTTTCTTCGTTGTGTTTGCTGATTGCTTTCTTCTTGATCTGCTAACAGCATTTAGTTTCCAAAAGTCATATAACTTTTATCAATCAATATAGTGAAATATCACACGTAACTCTTTCCCTGAGTGACTTTATGCGTTTGAAATTTTCGGATATTGACCGGATGTCCCAGGGTATCTCTCTCCGGTGTCAGACACTGATTACATTCCGATCCCCAAATTACGTATTGTCATATTAAGTTACTTCAAAAGTCTTTGTTAATAAAAGAAGTTCTGGAAACTTCCATGATATGGATATAAGAAAGGGACACAATTATTCTGTCTTTGGTGTTATGATCATTTGTACTTAACTCCCACATCAAGTCTGGAAGTATATTGTTCTATAGAAATTGAGCTATACCTTGAATTATGGCCATTTGTCAACTTGCACCCGGGTAACATTCCAGTAGTATGGACACAGCTCGATCCAGGCGTCAGTTGATCTTTATTGGATGAAGTGATATATAAACATTGCACAGAATAAGATACCATGATGCATTTATATTTACCTAAACCTACAGTGTACATAGGAGAAAGAAACATATATTATCTACTACATTCTTTCCAATATTTCTGTCTGGTATTTTACCTGCTTCTCAACTTTGATGTTAGGAAAACTTGGAGCAAACTTATTCATACACTGTTTTCTCTTAAATACAACATAGTGGAAATTCTCTATTGTGATGACTGAAATTTCTTTTATCCTCAATAAATACGTTTTATGCTATGAGATTGTGCATAAGTACGTTTACCAGGCATAAGTCAATGTATGTACAATAGGAACACCTCTACAACTATCAACAAATGTATAAAATTTTTGCCGTCTGATTGCCAATCAGGACAAATTGACTTATTTTTTTATGACAGATATATTGATCTTAACGTCCTGATTAATGCTCACAAGCTACAGTACATGAAGAATCATCAATTCTAATTAGCTAAACATTGATGCTTTTTGCAGTGTGTATTAGATGATAATGTATTTTTTGATTACTCACTATCATTAATATCTTGTAATACTTCTTGGAATACACAAGTCGAGATAATTTATTAGCAGCGTAAACTAAGATGGACTATTATGGCTTCGTTCAAACAAAGCCACCCGAGCTTTTATTGAAAAAAGTCTCCTGTCAACATTTTACAAATCTGAGCTATAATTGAAAAGAAAATGACACAAAAAAGTTCCCAGACAGAACAATATGCTAATTCATATTAAAAGATTTATCCTGTTTTTTTTCTCAGATTAAAAGAAGCAGATTTTATTCATTTATTCCATGGATACTTGGAGACATGAATTTTCAATGCAAATGTCATATTATTAGTTTCTGGTTTCAATCAGGTAATTCACCACGTGTATAACTTTCATATCTGAAAGTAAATCGTTTTATTGCTACGGAAAAAGACTTGAAAAGAAATGAAGTAAGACCATTTGCCATCACATCAAAGTCTTCGATTTTGACATCATGAAAATAAGTCAGGAACATGGATATTGCATATCTTTCTCTCCCCAACCTTTTCTTTCAATGTACAGTTCAAATTGTTCTCAATTTGTCCCGAAAGATAGTGGATTTGGCTTTCATAGACCATGGAACGTTCGTTGCAGGCTAAAATCATGAAAGAGTGTCGGAAATTAAGATTTCAACTTTCGTGAAATTAGAGACTGGCATTTGTGCTTTGAGGGTGGGATACAGCCCCCCCCCCCCCCCACACACACAATATGGCAGATTTCATTCGAATCAGCTCAAAGGTGGAATTACGATATCCAACGACATTTAGTCTCCATCTGAATGAAGATAACTCCAATTAACCATAAAACGAACGGGGTATTATTCCCACCACAAAAGAATAACAGAAGTACTTAAACCATATTGTTATTTCTTTTAATAAATTCATTTGTAAAATGTTCTCTGCCTTTTCAGCATCTCTTTGATGAGTGAGCAGAAAGTTTATGTTTTGTACAGATATGAATTTTTTTCTTTCTGCTGTTAATGAGAGAGTTTATATTATTGAATTACATTGAGGGGGTAAATGATTGAATAGTTAATTGATCGTTTGAAAAGTAAAAAAAAAATAGAACATTTTGTCGGAATGTAGCTAAATAAAGTATAAAATCATATATGCATGTGTGCATGTGTCTGTGTCCATAAATGAATATATATATATATATATATATATATATATATATATATATATATATATATATATATATATATGTATATATATATGTATATATATATGTATATATATATATATATGTATATATATATATATATATATATATATATATATATATATACATATATATATATATATGTGTGTGTGTGTGTATGTATGTGTGTGTGTGTGTGCGTGCATGTTTCGGTAAGCAAAATGTAAACTTCCATGAAGATATAAACTTGCTATTGAAATATTAAACATAAATGAGTAAAAAATGAATATAGAAAGTGCTTATTTATTACTTGATAAGCTGAACATAAATTAGTACAGGGTCGAATAGGATTGAATGGGGTATGGAAATTATTAGGACATTGGAGATCCTTTATGCGGGAACGCATTCCTTGGAAATCTGCAAAGGTAGTTTCAGATTTTTATCTCGCACAGGTGAAAAACGGGACAGTTTTTGGGATATCATGAATTCACCTGAAACTTCTTCCAATGTTTTTGTTAATGTGCTGTCTTTATAAAAAAATATATATATATCTAGAATCGACGGATTTACATGACAAAAGAGTAAACACAACTTGAAAAAATATAAGAAATATTGAAACTTTCTGCTCGAATCCAAAAATATCTTAATCTTTGTTTACATTTATTTGGTTTTGTGTGTATTTTGGTAGATATCAGTTTATGAGTTGAATTGCAGGCATACGATAAGGCACATGCTCAGTGAACAGCTACAGCAAAGATTTGTATGTTGCGTTAGTAGCGCAACATAATTGTCTTTAGGGAAAACCGCATTCAGCGCTTCCTTCTCTTCCAAAATATTTCTATGGGTTTTAGTTCACGGGATAGGTAGGAAAAAAACTGTTATTCTATATATTAATATCTACATTCCGATGTTTTTTTTTCTAATGTTTTGGATTAGGAGATGTTTTATTTGTATTAAAAACCCATCTGCTGCACATAACCATGTTAAAGATGATGGTATTGAAATACAAAAACCTAACTCGTTTTTATGACAAAATAGAATTGGTTAATCTTCAAAAAGAAACCATCACATAATCAAAGTCTATTAGCAGTCTGTTGTGTTTGGGATGATCAACCGAATCTCGAAAAATGGTTATGAATGATGAAGTTACTTCCCTCAATTTTTGTGAGACACTAAAGAGCTAGAATTCCCCAAAACAATTATGAATGCAGCCAAACTGGAACTAAGGACGAATGAAGAATATACTCAAATTGGAGCCCGAAATAAAACTCGATATTTATACGATGATCGAAGAGATGATCAAAGTAATATGCTTTCATGGAATCTGTCAGGCAAGAGGCTGCATTGATTGACAAAATACATCTTGTAGGTATTAGTAGGTTGCATGATGCTCATATACAACATCTGAAACATTGCTTAGCCACAACTTTTTGGAAACTTTACCGACTGGAAATTAAAACTAAAAAAAAAACACTCATCGTTACGCAATATTTGATTCTAAAAACTTCAGGTATGAGTCTTTACCGATATCACAAAAGTGTTAAAAAGTGACTTTGAACTTTTTCCATAATGAAACAGGTAAAACATCACCTGGATTTATCGATTGTAACATAGTTGAACATTCCGTAAAAAAAACCCAAAAAAACTTCTTTGAAACACGCCGGGGAATGATCATACTGACATGTAAAATATTTCTCTTCAATTTTCAAATTGTTTCGATTCGATATTATTTTTTTGGTGACATATAAGACGTATATTTAGATTAACAAAAACCAAGCAACTATTACAACACATCCAATCCACCGACGTTATGACTAGAAGTCAATTTAAAAGTCAAGAATAGGGAACTATGGGCCCCTAATGAGTGGTGCTGGTCACTGATACCCCACATACCGTTTTAAATCATGCGTTAGATTGGCCAGCTATAATTCACTTCATCAAATCTATCTTAGAATCGGAAAAAATTTAAATCACAAAAAACCTGCCAGGATTAAAGTAGTTTGGGATATTTCAGCGTGCTTTCTCAATCTCAGTGATGTGAATCTGTTCTAATAACTATTTGGAGCAGGCCCGGAGACTAGTTGTTTGTCCCCAACTATACTTTCGAATAGGGGAGAACGTGACCTAATCCTGAATTTATTTCATCTCAATCATGCAGCTTTGGGTTTACTCAGTTGGCAGCTGAATTAACAATATTATGTATCTCTTCTTTAGCAGGCATTGAACATACAAAT
The DNA here is from genome assembly GCA_963457665.1 of Thysanoteuthis rhombus. Lineage (NCBI taxonomy): Eukaryota > Metazoa > Mollusca > Cephalopoda > Oegopsida > Thysanoteuthidae > Thysanoteuthis > Thysanoteuthis major. Next base: position 47,452,481 of record OY735218.1, read on the forward strand.
AACCAGGAAATTGAGAAATTGGTAAACGCTGTATCCTCGTATACCTCTGATTTCCACCACTCCCAATCCATATTTTTTCTGGAAAGTCTAATGTTTACTGTGGCCGAAATAACTTTTACTTTACTGCAAAAGATTTTGTAAAGGGCGCGTATAGTTTACACTTGTTTCTAAGTTTATCCCCATGTAATAGACTTTTTTGCTGGAAACAGGTCCTTGTAATTCAACCGGAGAAACCTGGTGAAACAATTTAGTTTTATCACCCAACATTCAGATATGAGAAAAATCAAACAAAATTAAACACACACACACACACACACACACACACACACGCACACACACACACACACACACACACATTGTAACATTTCTTCTTTCCCTTAAATTTCTTTTTAACTTTACTGTTGAATTATCACTAATCACTATATATATATATATATATATATATATATATATATATATATATATGTATGTATGTATATATATCAATCATTACATGGACAGGCTTAATACATTTTGTGGGCTTTCTACTTGATTCTCCTTTCAAAATTCTATTCACCTTCCAATCCTCAAATTATTACCATTTTGTCTCATTACCTCACATCAAAGCATTACAAAGTATCAAACTTAGTTCATTACAATATTCAATTGTTTTTCCACCTTGTTGACGTATGCAAAAATCTACATAGAAATGTTGCGTGAATTGTGAATGTAATAAATGATACATCTCAATTTTTACAACGCATTTATACGAGATGAAAACTGACAGAATTCCAGCCACAGTTTTGAGATTTAGTGTACAGGTTTTCAGCATTCGAACTAATTTCAGTAAATTTTATTCCATTTTAGCATTCGTCAATCTTGGCGCCAGTGCTATGTAAAGAATTTAGAATGAAATTTTTGAAATATTTGATACTTCTTGCTATTGCCCCTAAGTTTTCATGGTAGCAGATGAATATCTAATTCTTTTCCGTCTCCCATTTCCCAGTGTATCCCTCGATATCGAACTTGGTAATCTCCCAGTTCTTAGTTCTTATTTTGACGAGTGTAACAATCCCTTTATATCTTTTTTTGAAACAGAAAAAACTTAGTGAGAAATTCTTGAAATGGTTTGTAACTCTAATTTTTCACTGAATATCTAAATGATTTTAGAAATCTCCGTGTGTATAACCTTAACTAACTCGACAATTGACAAAAGTACGCCAGATAAGTCGTTTCCATTTGCGATCCACTATATGAATACTGATTTAGATTTGACTTGGCCATTTTATTCCAGTTGTCATGGTCTTCAATGAATGCAACTCATGATTAACTAGCAACTTGATCGTGGCACTGGATTTACGACAAAAATTAACGTTGAAGAGGGAGAGAGAGAGAAAGAGAGAGAGAGAGAGAGAATCTTTGTTTTTTTTTCTTGTATAGAACATGATTGTATTAACTTATATGACGTAGTGACATTTCAAAAAAGCCTGTTTTAATTGTTACCTCTATAAACGAAAATATTTCTGTTTTGGTTGTTAATAATTGGATGATAAATAAAAACAACTAATCATTACCTCAAGTTTGTATTCCCCGAACATGAGACCGGATGCACCTTTGGAATTGGCCTTCCTTACGATGAAGATGAAGATGATCCTCAAAACCTCAATTCTGAAGACATATAACTTAGTCTGAATGTATACTAGTGTTCACAGCGGAAGAGGAGTTGTTTACTTTTTTTGCTAGTTAATCCCCGGACATTTACCTGTGCCCTTTTATTTGACATTGATTTTATTGGACATCGCGATTTTTGTAAAATCATCATCTTGACATTCAGAGAACGTTTGACAAAAAATGAAAATACAAACAAAACAAAACAAAAAAAACCTACATTAACCAATAAAGCACTCGAAGTCTTATACAGTTTTGTTTCTTACTCAGTTTCCATGGGAAATAGACCTATCTACTTCTGTTATTGCATGGTAAATCAACAATCGTTTTTTTTTTTTTTTTTTTCAATACTAAATTTAGCAGGAAGACAGGAAGAAGTTATAAATCTAGATTTAATGCCAGAGAAATAGTTTGCTGCCTGAATAATGAATTTTTGTTATGTTTGAATTTTTTGGAATATTCAATAATTGATAAAAGTAGAATTTTACGGGTAGAGAGAAATTAATGCTAATAAATTGTCAGGATGCTCTTTACAAAAGGAATCAGAAACATCTGACGAATTGTAGTGTCACAATATGGTAGAAATCAAATATAATACTGCTGATTCAAGATTCATCTAATGACATGATTCAATCTTATTTTATATATCAAGATCTTATCACGAAGGCACTTGAATAGATTACAAAACTCATTTTCGATGAATCATTCCAATCTATTTTTCTTTCTAAGAAATCAATATTCAGAGCTGAGTGGAAGAACGTTAAACAAAAAAACCTGGTACTTCCTCATAATTTGTATGCCGATCACATTTGGCACAGAGAGGCCAGGGACTGCTTCTTAGTTTAGTTAGGGTTAATGCTAGGGTTAATATGGTTAAGATTGTGTTTCGCTAGCCAAATCAACAATAGCTCTAACCTCACCCCTAACCGAACGTTACTTAATGACAATAAGAAGTGAGTCAGTGGAAAGATTCACTATTTGGAAACTCTCAACCAAAACTGTCAAATGTTTTTGTCCGTCTGTCTGTCTGTCTATGTAAATATCGCACACAAGGGCTGCATCAATAGAGCTACAGGGCGAAATATTTGAATAATTATATCTTATCATGTCTGAAAAAAAAAGTTTCGAATACTCCAACCCCTTCCTAAGTACGTCTTTTGAATGGAGGTTTAATTTATCATCTTAAATTCATGCTAAATTGATTCCTTAGTCAGTGTTCGCTAGCTATTAAGCTAGTGTCTAGAAAACTTGGAATTGTAACCCAACAAAAAGTGAGGGGAGTAAATTATTCATCGATCACTCCTCCGTTTTTTTTCCGACTGATCACCCCCAATACAGCAAGCTGCCAAAAGACGTTGGTCAGATGAAGGTTTTTTTTATTGAGGAACTAACCAGACCTTTCCTAGTAATTGTTTCATAAAAAAATCTATCCGACGTATGTGCATCCAATCGTAAGTTACTTCGAAAGCAGGAATTGCAATATGATTGACCCACAGATAATGAATGTATAGGATGTATGGATAACGAAAATTTACCAATTACAATTCTTTAACGGTTTTGCAGACAATGTCTGTTTCGTTCCTTTCAATGCCAACTCAAAAAAAGCAAACTTTTTTGAGTGTTTAATGTAAACGTCAATAAACAATTTTCTATTGTCTACTCATTAACTGAATCCAGAAAACTATTATCGTGAGACCATCTACAGTGTCCACTTCTTTTTATTTAAGTTGTATGCTTTTCCTTCTTTGTTTCATTAAAAGCATTGACTTATTGTTCTGTTGAACAGGAAAGAAAAGACTCCAAACAAAGACGAAATATTGGCTCTACATTGTTTGTTTCGTTTCCTCGGGACATACAAAAGGTGAACAATGGATGAAACAATACGCCAAGAACAATGGAACATTTAAACTAATTAATTGGATGGGACAATTAACTTTTGTTTATCATTGTATTGTTGCAGGAAACTCAAGGATCATTCTGATGCAAATTCAAACCAAAGCAAAAAACGTATACGTGTCCGAATCATGTGGCCTCTACCGTGAGAGATTGATTCATTCCTGAAACATTATTACAAATGTAACTAATGGTTCCTACGTGTTTTGTCAGCGTGGGACTATTTCATCATGTTGATAAGCGTGAATGCTCAGGAGACAAAACTATTTAGGTATAACCCCGTTCGGCGACTGATACTTTGGCTCAGTAGTTTTATATCTATTAAACCTTATCTTTTTAGATTATTTACTGAACTTACCTTATAGGAAAAAGTCGAGTAAAGGGAAATTCAGAAAGCACTGGCTCCATGACACCCATGATAGAAAGGCCTGGCGATTCTTGGTTGAGGCTTACGTCTAACGACGGACGCTAAGAGCCTGATGCTGCTGCTGCTGCTGCTGCTGCTGATGATGATGATGGAAAGAAAATGGAAAAAATAAAATTATGCTAGGTGTTTCCTCCAAATGGGAACAGTATTTCAGCTTTGCAGAATAAAGACATCGCCTAAGCTCGAATAGCAACTTGTAGAACCGTTGGGAAATTTGCAACCAATCATCCACAAAATACATCAATCTTGCTGGTGTGTTTTTTCATGCCTATCTATCAGCTTATGACTAATCATATCTATGATTATCATTGTATCTTTATTTTTGTCAGGTTGTTTTTGTCAGTCTGCCTTTATCTCCTTCAATATATATATATATATATATATATATATATATATATATATATATATATATTATATATATATACTGTTGTGCGTGCGTATAGATTAATACATAATTTAGTGTAGTCTCTCTCAGGAAAGAACAACTACAATAAGTAATCCAATGAGGCTTTAGGTCCTAAGCAATAAGTTGAACATCACATTCAATAAAAAACAAATATATTCTCAACTTAATTCTATCAGCGTTGAATACAGAAAGACTTCCTCTTAGTCTAATATATCCAATGGCTAATTTATCAATCTCAAAATCTAAACTATCTCTCCCATCTCTTGAGTGCATTTCCATGAGAGTGATCATCTCGCTAGAACTGTTCTGAGAGAAAGTCAATTAACGGAGTGGATGTTGTTTTACATATTTGCGTAGACTCTTGTAAGATTGGCCCCTGTGATTTAAATTCAATTAGAATCGCACATAAAAGTTGTGGCTCAAATGCCGGCTTGAAATTAGCGATTCCTCCTGCGCAGTATTCAATCGGAAATATTTTCGTCAATATTAATACAGCATCGTCGGACACAATGCATATTTGTGAGTGATGATGCACTTTGTTTCAACCTAATACATTGCAACAGTTGTATGATATGCAATGTAGGTAGGATGCAGTGTGTATGGTTTAATATTTATTTTGAATCATTTCTTTGGGTTGGTTCATCAGTGATAAGGGGGATTTAATAGCCGGATAATATTGTGAAAATTATAGAAATACATGTTCCGGTGACAGCTGACCAATTGCCATGAGTAGTGAATTCATTGGAAGAGGATATCTTCTATGACGACGTTATGGCAAAATAACTTACTCGGCTTATATTCAAATTTGTTGATTTACTGATATTTTAAGCTTAATTCCGAATTGCACGACATGAACTTTATAACAATGAGGATAAGACAATGTGGAGGATATTCGGGGTCAAAGATCATTTTTATCTTATATGTAGAAACAGAGATTTCTGTATGATATATTTCTTTCGTTCCTAAAATATTCAATTATAAAAAATCAATAGAAAGATGATTGAGCAAATGATACAACTGCATTTCTAACTCGAAAAAAGTTCAACAAAAAATTAAAATTCAATAAGACGTTTGCATTTTATTGCCTGAATAATCATATTCATTTTTTGAAATGTTTATAAGCTGGAACTACTCCCTCTGGAATTGGAGATCAACTATAAATTGATTAACTCCGAAAGACTTGAAAATGTTTTTTGGATTACCTTTACGTTCAATCTGAGAAATTTTAGTGTGAACTGCTAGTGCGTAAAAAATATATATATTCGCACTAATATCATTTTTACAGAAGATTTCAAAAAAAAAAAAAAATAATAAAGTTTCAAAAAGTTTGAAATCATTGTTTGAACCTGAATTCTGTTATGAAAAATAAACGTATCTGGATAACCAAAAATGAGGGATTTTTCTGCAAAAAGTAAAATATATATTTTTGTTGGCAAAAGGGGATGATTTTAACATTTCGATTTTGGTACGCAGCAACAAGATTCTTCACGCTCAAACATGTGCAGCTAAGCAATAATCCTATTGAAAGATCTCTTTATTGTGCCAATAAGGATAAAGTGTTATATCATATTTGTTCGGCCCAACTGCAATAGTGAATTCTTTACTTCGTCTGCCACTAGAGGGAGCTACGATTGAATACTTGGAATTGATTATTAAAAACATATTGAATGATCTAAATATTTCAGTGATTTAGGAAATCATAGTATCCAACAACTAATTTGCTGTAGACACCAACCGGTGCATTATATGCAACTGTACTTCAATCAGGATATATATATATATATTCTATACATATATATACATATATATTATATTCATATATATGAAGTGAAGTATACAATTTTTTGACTACTTTTTCCTTCATCTTGACATCTTATTACTTGCTCTTTATTGCATTCAAGACGAGACAGACGTGAGTGAAGGTTTTAATAAAAACGATTGATATAAGTTAAGATGAAAGCCAAAAGTGGCCGTAGAAATTGATATAATGAATTATACGAAAGTCAGTTAATTGTATTTCAATGTTGTGAGATTCTTATCAAAGTGTTTGTAATAATTAGGAGATCGTGAAATTAGATATTGAAATGTCTATGCATTGCAAACGTGGGCGTCTGAGTGTGTATTTTATCATAACATCAATCGACGTAGTAGATAATCTAGCAGGATAAAAAATATAACGCTTAACTCTTTTGAGACTCTTGTAACATTTATGTCCAGAGATTTCAATAACTATATATATATATATATATGTATATATATATATATATATATGTGTGTGTGTGTGTGTGTGTGTGTATCCTGCAAATCTTGTTTTAAAGAACTGCTGAGACGTACGTATCACAGAAATAAAGTAAATGAGATTTCCATGGATTTTATAACTGCACAAATTATGTTACTCGGTATATCACCAAATTACAAATAGTTTGCATTACACGACCGAGCAGGAAAAGTGAAAGTAAATAAATCTATCTACTAGTTCTCTGATATCTCCTCGGTTACTTTTCAAATATTATTATTTTATTCCATTGTAGATGTGCTATTTATTATTTCGTATTTCTCTCAACGTAGGAATTACTATTATCATTTCTTTTACCTTGTTTCCTGTGCATAAATAAACGTCTGCTACTCATTTTAATGATATGCATTCTTTTCCTCCATTCCAATTTCAATGCAACACATTTTAATTAATGATGACATGGCGGAAAATAGTTCGAATTCTTGATGTAGGAAACAACACTACAAATTACTTATACTGTAACGACCAGTGAGCAATCAACATTTTTGGTAAAATTTGTCTGCATGCAGTGCATGTGGTGACAAATTTATATTTGAATACTTGCATCTTACTCACTGGATTGATATCAGTTGAAGGATAACACCCTATAAAGGAGTTATTTCCTAATATTGGTGCTCATGACATGTCTATAACCTCAAAGTGCAACATTTCAAATTGAGTGGCCAATGATTCTACTAAATAAAAACTCGACTCCCCCAAACAAGGACTACAAAACAACAAACAGGATATGCAACACGCAAACAATGTTCAAGGATTTCTTAAAATTAACTTTTGGGGGATGAAGCAAGTTATCAAAGGAAGAAAGAAAGGAACATACCTTGAACCAGATATCATCACCAACTACAACTCAAAAAGCTGTTAAGATCATAATTAGGTTAATGGCTATTCAGTTCAACTTATGCCTGAAGAGAAATGTGCTGGAAGATTGGAATACTGCAATCATAATGCTTTTATATCGGAAAGAAGAAATTGAAAAAACTCCAACACCTACAGACCTATGAATCTGATCAAATGAATCTACAAACTTTTCATAAAAAAATCATCACCAACCGAATCACAAAAACATTTGATGTAATCCAACCACCAGGACAAGCTGGCTTCAGAATTTTTTTTGATCATGGACTACCTGCATCCGATAAATCAGCTAAAAAAAAAAAAATAGAAAACAAAATGCCACTCCCTACAGCATTTATCGATTTCAGGAAAGCCTTTGACTCGGTGAAAACAACAAGTTTCATAAAGTTCATCAATGTACTAGGTGTAGACCCTATATACATCTGAATATTGCAACATATATACATTCACAGCAGCTCTTTTATTAAGTTTCCTAAAAATTCAGGGCCCCTTTCAGTTCCAAAAAAGGGTAAAACAAGGTGATATCAGCTCATCCAAGCTCTTTAAAGTCTACCTCGAGATAATCTTCAGAAAACTAGGCTGGGAAAATAAAAGAATCAAAATAGACAGCATATTTCTGAGCTACCTCAGATTTGCAGACGACTTGGACCTTTCTACAGAAAACCTAAACGACCTGCAACTAATGCTAGATGAACTAAATGAAAAAATCAAAAAATAGGTTTCCACATTAACTTCAACAAAACAGAGATCATATTCAACAATTACCTAAGAAATGTGAACAAAAACATCAAAATCAAAGAACTAAAGAAAATAGACAACTACGTCTACATAAGACAACGAAACTCCCTGTAATCCTTGAAAGAAGAAAAAATTAAGTGAAAAATCACTCTAGGATGGTTAGCCTCTGCCAGGTCAAGCTCCACCTTAAAGAACAAGAAGATCCCATGAATCCCCCACCCCCAAAAAAGGAAGGTATGCAACCAATGAATCCTCCCAATAGTCACTTATTTAGTTGGAACATGGAACTTAGTCCGAACACTGACCAACAAACTGAGAACCATGCAAAATGCACGTGGAAGAATCATGCTTAACCTCACATGGAGAGATTACAAGACAGGACAGAATATCAGAGATAACAGAAGTCTGAAACATCAAAGAATCTCTTGAAAAAAACTCAAATGACAATGAGTTGGTCATGTTCCAAGAATGAGAGGCAACAGTTGGATATCACGACTCACAACATTGATCCCCAGAGATAACTTGAGTACCTGAGGCCATGGCAAGACGAGCTAGACAAATTCAGAAAGTGTAGGCTCCCCAACGCCCACAACAGAAAATCGTGGCGAATCCTGTGGAAGGTCAATATCCAGTGACGAACGGTAGAATGATGATGATGATGATGATGATGATGATGATGATGATGATGATGGTCTTATTCACAAATGAGTTCACGGGTGACCCTTTATAATCTTGACGGGTCCAGAAAGTAATGTGGGAGGAAGATCCAAAGCCTCTTTAAGTGCTACGCTAACGCTAGGCAGGGGAGGTATGGTTTGGGTAGAAATAACCAGCAATTAGTTGGTCCCCTGGAGAATCGCTGATGGTGTCACAATGAATCCTTCCTCCTACATCAATTCCCTAAAGACTCATCATTCAGACATTAGGGTTAAAAACAATCGACTTATTGAGTGCCCTGTGTGATCTTGAGATCTGAACCAATCGAAATGCATTGGAGAACCGTCTGAAAGCGCCTTTATGTAGGCGCCAAGTGAATAAACCTTGAGAAGCAATTTTAGCCTCCAAGTCCATTAACCCTAAACAAGTTATGGATGTAACTATTTCCCTGAGCAGCAGGCTGCTTGGAGTCATCAGGAAAAAAATTACAACAGCAAATAATTTTCTTGTTATTCCACAAAACCATGTTAAATTTTTGCAAGTCGTTTATTTGAATAAATCAATGTCATGTTAGTTCATTAACATTCATTTTTGTTTTACAATCACTTAAAATTGTTTTTTTATTTTTTTCTGTTTTTGATGGCTGTATACTAGGTCTTGTGAGGAGTGTCTATCCAATTTTTCTCACACACACACGGTACTCTCTGAATGACATTTCATATTGAGCTGCATGGATCATATCAATCCCATTGTGTATTCAATCGTGTAATAAACTTTGTACTATAATAAAGTCTCGGATTGTGTGATACTCTGAATTATTGTTCAGCTGAACTTTTGATAAATTTAGAACCATTAGTTTCCTCATTTTCATCTTTTTATTGACTTTCATGAATTGATTGGAAATATGGTTGAACCATCTTCTTATTTCGTAATTCCTTATGTATCAAAAATTGCTGATCTAAATTCTGCTAATAACTGAGTCAAGCTACGCATTTATCGACCCAGCCACTCTCACTCTCTATCTCTGTTGTCACTGTCCGTCAGTCAATCAGTCTGCTTCTGTCTCTCTCTCCCTCACACACGTACAAGCAATATACATATATATATATATATATATATATATATATATATATATATATATATATATATATATACATATATATATATATATATATACATATATATATACATATATATATATATATATATGTATATATATATATATATATATATATATGTATATATATATGCATACTCACAAAGTATATGTGGTACAAATCAGCCTAGCAGTATAACATAATGTAATAATATATCAATAATATAAAGCCACTCCTGAAATGCAATGGATTTATTTCGTAGAATGCTCGATACATACAACATTTTACTCATGGAGTTGAGTTGTTTTAGAATAGAGCTGGAAATAAATAGTAGATTGTGGATTCGCTACACAAACTAGTTCATGTTTCTGCCCTCTTAGGGCCTCATCTGATGAGGCCCCTAAGGGGGCAGAAATAGGAGCTACTTTGTGTAGCAAATCCACTATATATATATATGTATATATATATATATATATATATATATATATATATATATATATATATATATATATATATATATATATAGAGTGGTGAAAAAGGAACCTACCAATCGGAAATTGGTAATAGCTCCATTGATCCAATGATAATATTCATCTGCTGTGACAGTCAGCGTAGGCAATGGCATTGCTCACCAATTTTTATATGACCTTGACAGACCCTTACTATAAAACACGGTGGAATGCTGAGCGTAATGTATCAGTTGTTCACCTCCAGTTGATCCAGAGTTAGTAGTTTAGCGCTATACTTCTATTCTCTCCCTTTGTTCATATTAGGATTGGTATTTACAAAAGTTTTATATAATTTCTAATTGGGAACGAATCTTCAACCACCCTATTTATAAAGTAGACTTTCACAGGAGAAAATCTCATGCAAAATCATTATACACTTTGGTTTGCATTAAGTATGGCCCTGAGGTGATATGGTTATCTCTCTAAAATAGTTTTTTCTAGAACTGCTTATTTCTTAAGCTCAGAATATTTTGGAATTACGGAATAAAAGACACCAACTCTTACTCAACATATAAACTTGAACCAAATCACTTGAAGTCAGATTTTTGACAAGCCCAATTTATTTGTATGCCTGAGAAAGACATAATTCTCATGCAAATCGAACCACTGAACTGACTATAGGCAGGTTTTGTCTGAAAATTCTCTTCATTTTAGAAAGTCTTTTTGTAATGGTTACAAGCACACAATGTGTCATGCTTAATAGCATATTAACTTTTTAGTTGATGAAATTCAGAAACGTCCATAACTTTTTTTACGGTAGATCTTATTGATGAATTGTTTGTCATAAGCTTCTGTCTGGCTCTTAAATTAATGTTTCTTTTATAAATATATACATAGTTAACGCCATTTATAGATTTTTTTTACTATCTGTGTCCAATTACATAAGAGATTGTGTCTTCATATAAATAAAAGTATTTTTTTTTATCGATAACATCTATTAAGACCTAATTCATACTTTATATGCGTTTCTTTTTCTTAAACATGAATTAATTTCCTATTTCTTTATCTGATTTATGAGGCAGTGATACTTGGCGACGAATTTTGCCTTCTTCATTGCTTATTTATTTTATTTCAATTTCCAAATAAAGGTTTCAATTAACCCACTACAAGAGAAATAATCTACAGTCAACTTTTCTAAACTTATTTTATTCATTTAAAATCACCATCAATCATAGAACAGAATTGTCTACGTAATTGCTACATACATGTGCGCAAAAATTCATACTGCTACATGCATACGGATATATAAACACACGAACGTGTGTGCACACTCATAACGCCAAAGTAATTTCATCGAAGATCCAACAAAATTCCACCAGACCAGGAGAGGATTCCTTGCTTGTATTAAATGATAGTTCTGGCAAGTCATTTTAGGGAAACTGTCACATGATGAATAAGTTAATTCTCAAACCTTTTGGTGGACAGCAATCACAAAGAAAAGACTTCATATAAAAAAAATTGGCATGAATGTTATCGGACACGAATACAGGGACTAATTAAGCATTTACTCATAATGCAAATTGAATTCCACAAAACATTGATATAGAAAATTATTTCAAACAATTTTTTTCCATTCATAATGTTTGGATTTTTAGCGCTCTTGCAACATTGCTTCAGTGAGTGTGCATGATACAAACCTAGGAAAATAGTTAGACCAATCTGAATGTAAAGAAACCAATATTGACAATTTTAGCGGTAGTTTTGTTTTAATACTTCAAATAGTGCAAGAGAGGAAAACTAGAAGAAAAAAAGTGTCTTTGTCGCTTTTGAAGTCAAAATTGATAAAAACAGGAACGTTTCATCAGAAGAACAAATCTTAATTAACAATCAATATAAGAAAGGTATGTTCTTATGTTATATGGTCCTCTATGTTAAATTTCAGGGAAATACATTTCATTAAAATCAGTTTGTTTGATATTGAAATAGGTCAAACTTCTAAATCGCCCCTGATATCAAGCAATGAAACAGGTTGTGTGATTGTTTGAAGAAGTGTGAGCAGAAATCTTTATATAAATGAATTATCAAATTCATTAAATTAATGCCAATAAGTATTTGGACGGATTAAATTCTGTTCTTATTGCCTGAGATTACGATGACGTAAAATATCTTACTGATTTGGAAATATGAGTTCATTTTTTTCAAAGGGCTTGATCGATTCTGAACCACAATTTAAAAGAATAAGAAAAAAACTTTTGATTTACAAATTTGATTTTTTCAATGATAATTTCCAGAAATGAAAACTGCAAAGCATCACTAAATGCATTCATTGTTAGGTTAATTGCAAGTACTACACACACAAACACACACACACATATATATATATATATATATATATATATATATATATATATATATATATATATATATATATATATATATATATATATATATATATATATATCATCCACAGACCGCTGTTTCGTTGTATTAAAACTCTTTGGTGTGGCTGTAAACAATCCAGTACCACGAAGCAGGATTCAAACCTCCGCTTTAAAGCCAGAGGCCGGTATCCTACCGCTGAGCCACGGAACTGGGCGGGTAGGGCTGATTTTATTTTAAGTGATATATTCTATTTTTGCTTAAATCCCCCATCGACCAAAGTGCTCTATTCCTATGGAGGAGCATCGAATATATATATTTTTTTGCATATATATATATATATATATATATATATATATATATATATATATATATATATATATATATATTTGTGTGTATGCTTATTTATGCTCGTTGGTATTCTAATACAGACGGATAATATTTTCATGTATCCTTTGAAAATATACGCAGTTTCAGCCCCGATTAATAGTCCGAATAACAATCTATTCTCTGGTTTCATTCGACCATTTTCCCTAATTCGATTAGCCAGAAAAGCTTTGTGCAAATTAACTTGATAATACATAAATGGTTTTGTGATGCACAAGAACATTTCCTGAATATTCTTTCAGACAAACCAACTCAAAATGATTCAAACGTCGGATGTTGTCGTATCTGCTTGTGTTTTGCTTCGTGTTTTGCCTCCAAATGATGACAATGAAAATCTAGCCGTTATAAAGAGACGATGAGAACATTATCTGTCATTTATCATTTCCCTGCCCGAATTTGGCGTTTGTAAATCATTGTTTTGTCTGTATAACATCACAATGAACGACACAGTTCAAAGGGAATGTACAATAGCTTTCTGAATAATTGATTCTTCAAAGAAGGGTAGTGTAATTCAGAAAAAATATTATTTCGATCAAACCGAAAGAAAATGAAAGAAAAAGTGAAAAAATAATACCCCAGAGGAAAGAAAAAAAGGAATGAAACAAGAAATGGTATCAGAAACCTGATCACTACATGGGCAATATCCTTAGTAAGTTTTAAGGAACTGTTGTTGAACTATCAAAGAGGAGAGAATAAAATGAAAATCGATAAATCCGATACTCATACATAAAGCCTTCAATTTTATTCATGTTGTCGATAGGCAGTAAGTCTGATTCACAAAAGGGGTCCACTTGCTTGATAGGGTAGGACTTTCCTGAAAGTAGCAATTTTAGCTCAGGTTAATGTGCCATGTATTTGAGAAAAACGCATACACTCTACACATTAACACACAGTTCCCTCTTGGTTGGGATTCAACAACGACATCAGATATTTTAAAATATTTTTGTGGCACAATCTCTCTTCATACTGTTATAAAGACCCTAGAGCACTTTTAGAGTTGCATTCCTTCGACAATGAAATATCCGTTGGAGAAATGATAAATGTTTCGAGAACAATGATTATGAGGGGTGGAGGAATGGTGGTGAAAAATGATCAGATGGCAGTTGAAAATGGATAAACACAGAAGAAAAAGAAGAAGAAGAAAAGAAGAAGAAAAGAAGGAGAAGAAGAAAAGAAGAAGAAGAAGAAGAAAAGAAGAAGAAGAAGAAGAACAAGAAGAAGAAGAAGAACAAGAAGAAGAACAAGAAGAAGAAGAAGAAGAAACACACATATAGATGCTTTATGATTGAAAATTTTAAGCATTAATGGGGCAGTCTCATATTGTGCAGTTGTTCATATTAAAAAGAATTTCACTCTTTATGAAAGCACTTTAGTGATCATATTTACTTAAATTGGAAGGAGAAAGGACACATCTTTTTTGTAGTTTTTGAATATTACTGATCAATTGAATTGATGAATTTTGTAAAGTGATATCACCATAGTTGAGGGTAAAAGCAAGTTCGAATAAACATAAATTCTGATAATTCATGTCAGAATTTCTCAAATCTAGAAGTGTGTTATAACTTGCAATAATATGTAATTAACAGAGAAATATGTCTGGTCCATGTTGCCTCTCCATCGAATGCTTTGCCAATATTTTCAGCCTCATATAATTACTCAATGATATTCCACTCAATCCTGATGTGATCCAATGGAATATTTCAGTTATCTTTTCAAGATTTTAACGTGACCTTTTCAAAATAAATATACTTTTACCTTCATTCAACTATTTATGTCAGAAACTTTTTCACACGTGCGGGAATATGACGACTGGGTTTCCTCAGCATACATCTGATATGTACTTATCCCTATCACAAAGGAAAACAAAGGAAAAGAGTTCTGTAGCAAGGACGTAAGGATTGCACAAGACTGATTAATGAATGCTTGATAACAAAGTCAGAAGTTGCAGTAAAACCAGCAGAAAACTAATGCTGAATCAGAAAACTCCAAAACAAGATCAAATGGAAAGTAAGAAGATCCAGTGAACATTTCAAGTGACAGATTATTAAAATTGTAGCTTTATTTCTCAGTTAGAAAAATATTACAATATCCACACTTTCAGAAATATATCCTGTTCTGTGAATGGCACATAGATTTTGACTAGGAAAATTCACTTTATTAAGAGTTTTTTCGTTCTCAAGTGTCAGAAATTTTATTCATTTCTACTGAATACAACAATTCATATAATAGCTCGGGTGTATGAAAAAATGTACACAGATTATGCCCAAACACTACGGCATTATAGGAAACTAGAGCATTCACTTGGTATTTGCGGATGCTGGAACCAGTCAGCTCAAGATATAAAGAGACGGAACATGCATAGGAAGCATTTTTTTTGTTCTTCAACTCAAAAGTGTGAGGTCAGATTTTCTATGTGGACTTTTCACCAAGTAAAAGTCAGTAGAATGAAAGAAGTGATAAAATTGGATGACCCCTGGGGGATTCTCAGGATATCCATCCAGGGAGTTTGGAAACGATATCAACGTAAACGTTATGGCCCAATCGAGTTGGCGCCAAATTTGACATCTTTCACAAGTGGGGAAAGTTCTCAGCTTCTTTTCTCCACAATTATTTTCTATTCAATGGTTTTGGTATTATTGAATGCAGTCGTCTCGAAATTGATGTTGAACGCAGCATTGGCAGTTCGGTCAATCAAACAAAAGAACAAGGGAGGAAAAAATGATTATGATTGACAAATATGTGAGGCAAAAAAAGATCTTTCGTCGACCAGCTAAATAATATGGCAAGAAAAAAAGAAGATATATAATGAAAATTTATGATTTATGAGAATATTTCTTCGGCAAATCATAAGCACCCAGTTGCTTCAGGATGACGATCTTTCAGTTATACAGTGTTTTCTCTCTCTCTCTCTCTCTCTCTCTCTCTCTCTCTATATATATATATATATATATATATATATATATATATATATATATATGTGTGTGTGTGTGTGTGTGTGTGGAAAGAGAGAAAGATGAATATAGACATGTAGCTATGTATTGACCAAATTAATACGATTTTTATGAGTAATGTTCCATGTAATTGATATCCACCAATGAATTACGTGCATTGACTGTAAGGTAGTTTATGCTAAAAATAAAATATCTGTGGGTAAAATAAATGCTTGTCATTAAACATTGGCTTTATGGTTCTGTATGCCGGCAATGAACGCACGCACATACACACACACGCACACGCACACACACACACACAAACACATATATATATATATTCATAGATCTTACCATATGGAACTTATCATTTGAAATAATTTCTGTCATTTCACTATGTATCATTTGGCCTACGCAACTTAAATTAAATAATAGATAAAGAAAATAAGGTTGCAACGGGAATCAAACTTGTTACTGGTAGGGTAGCCACTTCAACGTAGTGTTCCGCTAATCATTGAAGTAAACAGCCACCGTTAATGCAAAGTTAAAAAAAACTGTTTTCACTTCAAATTTTCATCTTGTTTATTCTCGGTCTGTATCTGCTCGTTTCTTCAAACACAAAAGTTATGTTATGACAGGCGATTTCTATACATGGAAAAAAAATGATTTGGGATCCAACCCCTGACCAACCGATTTAGAACTGCCCACAGAGAAGGAGAGGAGAGGCCAGGCAAAGTCAAGTGATCATGAGTGATTGTTTTTGTGTCTTGTTGCAATTTCTAGAAATTACCTCATGTAACCTATAGTGACCTTCAACATCGATCTCACATTCCCCACATATAACTTGTCAAAACGTATCCTCATTCAGATGTCCGTATCGTATGTGCTATGATGTGTTTAGGAAAGTTCGAAATTGCAAAAAATGACCGGAAACATTTTTTTTGTGAAAACTGGATTTCGAAGGTCAGCTTGGCTGACTTTAAAAAGTTTAAAAAAATGTATCTATATGCTCAATTGGTGCAAAATTGTGGCCCATAAATCCAAAAATTGGATTGGAATGACCAGAGATGACTGCTATGCCCTCAAATGACTCCAGTCAACTCCGTATTGCATATGTCCTCCGCCATGAAAAGATGTACTTTCAACCCCAATCTGAGTTTTACTGGTGTTGAATTGTTGGAAAAGTGTATCAAACTGACCAGGAATTACATCTGGTAACTTTAAATGACCTTAGAATTCAATATCACATAGATTGCAATCACCACTATGAGAATATGTACCCATAAGCTAAATATCCTTGGTTCAAAATTATAGCTCATAGCCCTGAAAACTGGCAAATTGTGACTTTAAAGGACACCCAAGGTTAGCATCACATCATCTGTGCGTTAAGTCGGTCTGGATAGAGAACATTAGGTCAATAGGCTACATGGTTTTAACGATGAAGAGGTACAAAATAAACAAGGAAACAAGCAAGCGATCAAAAGTCACGAATATTAGTATCGATAAGAATCAAGTTCCACGGACTAATTTGCTTCTGCATTGTACATCGACTCTGACGATTGCCTCAGTACCGAATCTCTATGACAGAATAGCCAGAACTTGGTGCATGACTATATACCGACACATAGAACCAATATAATGTGTGTACGTACTACGTCTTATGTCTTTCTATTATGCATTTTAAGCTTGATTCTTAGATATATACGTATTTGAAGAAGGAAAAAATGAAATTCTACGAAGAAGGGCACCCATTTTTTTATATGTGTGCGTATACATGTAATTTATGATTTCTTTACGTGTATCTTTTCATAAGCAAATACGTGGAAAGCATAAATGGTTGTATAATCTTTACTGCCTTCAGTTATTAGGTTTTATGATCAGTATATGATTATATTTTGCAATGTTTACTGTCCAATTTTTCATAATAGTCTGTGATTTTTATTTCCTGAAAGTTTAGAGGTGCTGTCCACTAAGATCACATGTCAGCTGTGTATCTTCTCTAAGAGATTATTCCCATAGGCGTCACTGGTGATTTTTATGCGTCTGATTTTGTTTATGGGTGTTTGTCTATGGGGCTTTGATCGATTGTCATCAAGTTTTGTTTTCTCGATGAAAAAGGTCAACAAATCCGTTGCTTTTGATATTTCATGTAGAATTTCGATGAGGCATCTCTGGTTCTGAAGCATTTGGCTTGATTAATGCTGCTTGTGAAGATGTGACCACAGAGAGATTGTATTGTTGGTCATCGTTAACCAATGAACGATGGGTAAACATTGCTGTTTGCAGTGATTCGTTCTTTGTACTGCACTTCATACATGAACATATACATATTTACTGTTCCATTATATATATATATATATATATATATATATATATATATATATATATATATATATATAAAGAGATAGATAAATAGATAGATAGATAGATAGATAGTTATAGATATAGATATATACCGAATGATGTGAATATGTTCGTCTATCGTGTTCATCTTTATATACATATATACACATTTTCAATACATACACACACACACACACATATATATATATATATATATATAGATAGATAGATAGATAGATAGATAGATAGATAGATAGATAGATAGATAGATAGATTGAATCATTTTGGAATTGATATTCCGTCATTGCAAGGTAAAAGCTTTTATAACAATAGATTTGACAATAAACGAAAATGGGGGCCCCTACAGGAATCAGAACCGTGACCAATACGTAGCTGCTTTAAATTAGCTGGACGACAAAAAGTGATATAATAAGAAAATTTACACACCACTCCAAAAATGAGCTCATCGAAACTCTACAATCGTTGATATTAGAACACACAACTGTTGAAAAAGATTTTCAATAATCACAGTTCCAGTATGGGTTGGTCATGAGCAGTGCATAATTTTCAAGATTATATACGTATATATATATATATATATATATATATATATATATATATATATATATATATATATATATATATATATATATATATATATATATTTGTGTGTGTGTGTTTGTGTGTGTTTGTGTGTGCGTGCTCACCCCTGTGTGTTCTTTTAAAATTTAACAGAGTAGTCATTTTAAACAAAACAACCTTGAAAAATTCATTTGTTAGAGTAAATAATGTCACGTCATACCAGGCTGTGTGTGCACAGATGCCAAATATTTTGAAATATAAAGCAACCTCAAACAAGTATATTGAACCATTTTCCGTTTTGCTTTTTTCTGTAATTCGATATGGCTTGCGCTCATGCGATATGATATTACGTGACATTATTTACTTATTTACAGCCGAATGGAGAAATAAGTTGATATAATTAATTCAATGGAAGTATTATAATATTGCATACTGAACACACAACAAAATATTTCACCCAGAGTATCATCATCTTTTCCTTTCGCTATATACATATATATATATATATATATATATATATATATATATATATATATATATATATATATATATATATATATATATATATATATATATATATATATATATATATATATATATATATATGGGTATATATATTTTCAAAGATATTAACGCTGTGAATGTCAACATTTCTTGCCTTAAAGATGTATCAGCCACCAGCAATGCTTTGTTCTCATGCATATTGCCTGAAACATTATCTACATACATCGTTTGTGTGTGTGTGTGCGTGTGAGCGAGGAGTGAAAGGTTAAGAGACTTTAGATCTTCTTAGACTCAATCTGGTTCCACTAAAAGCCAATTTGGATGTTAAACGATTGTATTGCTTTAACCATGCAAGTGATATAGATTATAATTACTAAGGGATAAACTTTTTCAGCATGAGTTTGAAAATTTAAGAGGAAAACACACGCATATACACATGCGCTCATTACCCCAACTCTCTCAATACCCACACCGTTGAAATGAAATCGCATTCGCACACACACACATACGCACACACACACACACACACACACATACACACACACACACATGCACATACATACATGTATGTATATATATATATATATATATATATATATATATATATATATATATATATATATATATATATTCATAAACTACCAAACGTACGTGTGGCTTGCGAAAGAGCTTTCACAGCGAAAAACTCCGATTTAGTCGTCCCAAAGTGCTCAAAAACGTAGTACACACATTTGCAACTACAAACACACATGCCCCCCACACACATGCACTCACACACACACACGTATATATATATATATATATATATATATATATATATATATATATACATATATATATTTATATATGTGTGTGTGTGTGTGTTTGTGTGTGTGTGCGTATGAGCGTGTGTGCAACTTGATCAATCAACTAGTGTCGATGATCTTGGATCCTTCCGCCAAGAAATCTCTTTTTGGTAGTGGCCATAATGATCTATATCTTTGGATGTCCTTTAATCATGAATACGCAGGTAAAAAGAATGTTGATTAACTTTACCTCGTGAATGCCAGGTACGGGTCAGTTCTTTCCCCCAAAACGCC
Source organism: Thysanoteuthis rhombus (assembly GCA_963457665.1). Lineage (NCBI taxonomy): Eukaryota > Metazoa > Mollusca > Cephalopoda > Oegopsida > Thysanoteuthidae > Thysanoteuthis > Thysanoteuthis major. Next base: position 47,473,150 of record OY735218.1, read on the forward strand.
AGTAAAGAAGAAGTGAAATGAATGAATGGAAAAACAATATAAGTAAATCCTGGATTGGTGATCGCAGAAGAAGAACGGATGCACCATTCAAAGAAGATGGAAGAAAGATAAAAGCTGCCAATTCAATAATAAGGTGAAGCAGATGGAAAAAAAAGAAGTATGGAAAAACTGGTGGGAGAAATCGGAATAATAGGAGTTCAAGAAAAAATATTTGCTGGAATGGAACGTGATTGGAGTGGCATAACGTTCACTCACAGAGTAAATATAATTGATATATTTGGAGAGACGTGTTCAAATTCCTTTATGTAAGATATGGGTAAAATAATAAGGATACTTAGCTCAGTAGCCTTGGTTGGCAAATGTCCTAAGAGGAGGACAACTTTGTGTTAATTATTATGAGTGGAATGAAGTTCCCAACCTAAGTTATTGGTTGAAATTGTGAAAACATTTGAGCTTAGGATTGCAATCCAATTCTGCCAAAAAAAAAGAAAATATCTTTGCTAAAGATAATCGGTGCAAAAACAGACCGACCGACTGGATCAGGAGCAACGTTTGAAAGAAAGTTGAATAACAGAGCAATTAAGAGTACAATTATCAAGGGAATTAAAAAAAGACTGGGAAATGTTACATCATTTTTAATCATGAAAAAACAAAGAAAGGGCGAGCAAACGGAGAATGGTATATGTATAAGTGAAACGCCTACCGGATTACACTTCTTCTTTCAGTATGGAACAGCCTGTCGAAAGATGATCGTCCGAAACTGAGACTTGGAAAATAAAGGAATCAGAATAGACAGTGAATAACTAAGCAAAATATAATACTAACATGCTTTGTTCTCGCACTTTGGATTAAGGGTTGGACAAAATGATTCCAGGCCATCCAGCCTCTTCACAGTATGCCTTGAGAGACTTAAACTGGGAAAATAAAGGAATAAAAATTCGACTGAATTAACAAACCTGTCACAGAAACCATCATCAACCGAATCCAAAAAGCATTAGATGAAAACCAACCACAAGAGCAATTTGGCTTAAGAAGAAGCTTCTTGACCGTGGACAACCTAGATCCGATAAATAATCTGAAAAAAAAGGAGAATACAAAACGCCACTCCCTATAGCATTTTTTGACTTCAGGAAAGCCTTTGACTCGGTGGAAACAACGGAAGTCCATCAATCTACAAGGTGTAGACCCTGTATACATCTGAATATTGCAACATATATACTGTCACAGCAGCTCTTTTATAAGGCTTCATAAAGACTTGAGGCCTTTTCAACTCCGAAAAAGAGGTAAAAAAAAACAAGGTGATATCAGCTCATCCATGCTCTTCAGAGTCTGCCTTGAGATGATCTTCAGAAAACTAAACTGGGAAAAAAAAGGGACAAAAATATACAGCAAATACCTAAGCAACCTCAGATTCGAAGATTACATGGTCCTTTTTGCAGGAAAGAACTCCAACTAATGCTAGATGAGCTGAATGAAAGAGGCAAAAAAATCAGCTTTCACATGAACTTCAGTGAAACAAAGGTCATTTGGATCGATCTCATCGAAAATACACGTAGAAAAATGGAAGCCAAAAGTTGTCTACTTTTCCCAGTTTTGTGCTTCTGATTTCATTGTTTTTTGTTCATAACCGATGTGATTGCTGCACATGACCTTTGTTTTGTTAGAGGCCGACTTTCTTGCCTTTTTAGGACAACAAAATCTCCATGAAATCCCCAAGAGGAGAAATCAAAGGTAAAATGATTGTAAGATGGCAAACGTTCGGTAGAGCAAGCCAAACCTTCAAGAATTGGAAAATCTAGGAACAACCCTACCCCCAAATAAAATGCAACCAATGCATAATTGTCCCCTATGGAGCTAAAACATGGAACCCAACCCAGAGACTGACCAACAAACTGAGAAAGTGTTCATGAAAAAATGATGCCCTACCTCACCAGGAGAGATCACTAGGTAGTACAATATATGAGAAGAAAACTTGAGTTTTAGACATTTTAGAATCCATCAACTGACAACGGACTACTCATATTGCAAGAATGCCAGGAACTACATAATCATCATGACCCACAGCACAGATCCTCAGGGATATACTTCGAAACTAAGGCTGGGAGAATTCAAGGAGAGACGAATTAGACGTGTCAAGAAAGTACTGGATCTGCATCGCCTATGATAGAAAGATTTTGCAAATCCTGCGTAAGGTCCTACTACAGACAAAGAAAGATTGATGATGATGATGATGATGATGATGATGATGATGATGATTTTAGGGGAATTGAAATAAAGCATTTTTTTTAAGATATGATAAGGATATACCTTAATAGGATCTAAATTCGATGTGATGTTTTCGGAGTTTGCAGTCTCAAACAATCTTTATGTCCACGATTATCGAAAAGGTAAGGGTTGCATCATTACAAAGGAAAACTTCGGAAAATTTAATTTATTGTCCAAACTACTATCCATGTACTTTATTTGTGCTAATATTTTTTCCGTGAGAATTTTTTTCACCAAATCGTAAAATCACTCAAAGAATATATTGTATAGACCTTGTGCCAGCGTAGTTTAGTATATGGATACTTCAGAAAGAGTCTTTTGGTAAGACTTTTCAAGAAAAAAAAATCCTAATGAATAAAGTATTTGGGTGGTAGCTTGAGTCAATGAATTCAATTTTCAATGATACGCTTTGTAATTCCGCAACACTTACTTTCGAAGAGGAGACACGTTACTGTTTAGCGATTAAAGATGAATGACGCTTAGCAAGTGATCGCTGTAAATCTTAGCGAACATAAATATCATAACATCTCCATCAAATAACACCCCTCGACTGGTAACTTGAATAAATTTATCGTATTTAATGTTTTAGGTCTTCAAACTGCTAAGATTCTAGATGATTTATATTGTGGATATGACAAGACTGATTACAACTCAAACTGAAAGAATTATCATATCGGCCACTTTTTCTAATGAAAGATCAACAGAACTGGGATCTGTATAATCAAAACTTTTTTTTCTTTTAATACTAAATATCCATATTCAATTTATAAAATTACAGGTCTGGTAAAATTTTTAAAATCGACATATTGTCAAAAATCGAACGTATACTAAGGTGGCCGACAAACGCTCCCAGCACAGAATTTCAGACCACTAACTAAATTTGTGCAACCTGTACGCATGTCACATACGCAGACAACAAGCTAGGTTGAATCACTTAAAAACTAAAGAAACAATGCTGAGAGTTTTCGTTCAGTTTGACTGATTGACTTTGGGGAATGCAGTTGAATGTTGGGGCTTCAAAACTATAAACAAAGCTCTCAGTATAGGACATTCAAATAACTAACATAATCGAAGGAAACGGTGACAGAGACAGAATTTTTGCACATACCTAAGAATTCTACCAGGAACTCTACTCTTCATGACACAGCCAGCAAAACAACGACCAGGATACACAAGATGCTGACAATGAGTTCCGAGACTTCCCAGATGTTACATCATGGGAGGTAAACTTAGCCATGAAACAAGCAAAAACAGGAAAAACCTTTGGACCAGATAACATCACAATCGATGTACTCAAAAAGCTGGTGAGATTGTCAAAAAACCCAGCTTTTTCCTCCATTCAACTTGTGTCGAATATATAGTAAAATCCTGAAACACTGGATCATAATGTTTCTATGTAAAAAAGAGAACCCTAAAAACCTCAACAACTACAGACCTATGAGCCTGCGATTTACCAACTTTTCACAGAAATCATCACAAACCAGATTACTAAAACACTAAATGGAAACCAACCACAAGAACAAGCTGTATTTAGAAAAAGCTACTCGACCATGGACCAACTCATTCAATTAATCTCAAAAAAGAAAGCAGCAGAATATAAAATGCGACTTGCTGTAGCTTTTATAGTCTCAAAAAGGCATCCAATACTGTAGAAATTACCATTATCATGAAGGCCATCACCCTACAAGGTGTAAACACTGTAAGTCAATGTACTGCAACATATATACAATCACAAGAACTCCTTTATCAGGCTATATAAAGACACTGAACCTTTTCAATTCCAAAAAAGAGTCAAAGAAAGTAATACCAACTCACACACACTCGTCATAGCCTGTCTCGAGAAGATCTTCCTGGACTGGTAGAATAGAGGAATATAAATGGACGGCGAATATCTGAGCAACCTCAGATTTGCTGGCAACATCATCCTTTCAGCAAAAAAACCTACACGACTTCTAACATATGTTAGATGAGCAAACCGAAAAAAGCAAAAAAAAAAAGAAAGAAAGTTAGCCGATACATGAACTTCACGTAAGCCATGTGCGACAATCACATCGACAATAAGGACATAACTGTCAAAATTGAAGAGGCAGAACTTGGGAAACTTGACAACCACATCTACCTAAGACAACAAATCCCCATTAGATCCTAAAAAAAGAGGAAATCAAGCAAAGAATCACTCTAACACGACAATCTTTCGGCAGAACAAGCTCAACTTTCAAAAACCAGAAGATCCCAAGAATCTTAAAATTAAGAGAATATAACCAATGCATCCTCCCGATAGTCAATTATAGAGCTGAAACATAGAACCTAACTCTGCAACGGATCTGCAAACTGGAAAGCATGCTACGCGTGCATGAAAGAATCGCACCCAACCTTATATGGAGAGATCACAAGACAACACATTATATCAGGGAGAAAACTGGAGTCTAAGACATCATACAATTGATTGAAAACTAAAATTGCAATGGGTAGGCCGTGTTGCAAGGATGGCATACAGGTGGTAAACATCCCCAGAGATCACATGCAGAACCGTGGCCAATAGAATTGAAGATGGAGGGATGAAATAGACAAATTCAGAAAAATACTGGCCCTGCAACGCGCAAGATAGAGAATTGTGGCGGATCTTAGGAAAGGTCTATGTCCAGCAACGGACGTTGAAGACAGATGATGATGATGATGACGATGATAGGAGAACATTTTCAGAACATTCAGTAATTCCCCTAATGGGTGCCAAAACCCCCTCCCTCTAAAGGAGTTAAGGTATGTGTATAATTACCGGAAGTCTAAGAGGCAGTAAGGGGGAACGTTGTTGGGCAAATGTGTTATAGGGGACGTTAAAAAACAAACGGTGATGAGGGGAAGGCAATGGGCAGAAAATACAAATTCCACCTTCCATGTATTATTCTCACTGTCATCATGGGATAGGTTGGGAGTGCCACGGAATATATACTCTAAGGGAAGGAAGCAGCCGGAATAACGTTGATTTAGCAGATTATCATTAAAGAAACATAAGCTCAAATCAATCGATCTTCTTTAATTTAGAATTGCTACGATCATGATCATTGCTATTAATTGATCTTCTTCCCTTTTTTCAAATGCCTTTTGCCGTGTAGAATATTGGGTGCCGTATGGTATCTTTTGGGAAACTATTTTAGGAGTTGTGTTATCTTTCTCGTGTTGATGGGAAGCAGCTGTGTTCCATGAATTCTGAGACTAGGAACCTTATCTTTACACAGAGTCAGTTCTTTTTTGATGGCGTTAATGCTTATAATTATGGATTCCTTCCATTTGAAAGGGAAGAAATTGAAAAAGATGGAGATAATGGGTCAGGGAAAATACAATATGTACAAAGCATGGGGAGTTCCACGTGAGAGTAATAAGAATGTATACGAGGCAAGAAAGATACAAATGGAAAAAGAAGAAGAGAGAAGGAGAGAAGAGAATGATGAGAATGAGGTTGGATGAAACAAGGCTTGAAGAAGAGAAGATGATAAAAAGGAGATTGTATAGAATGAAAATAAGAGAGAAAATGGTTGAATATGAAGGGAGGGCAGAGTGGAAGAAGGGAGGAGCAAAGGGAAGGTGTGTAATTGAAGGAGAAAAATCAAGAAGTTTAGTTATAGAAAAAAGATTGTAATGAGGAAAGAGTGCAGGAAAGACAGAGCAAAATTGAACGAAAGAAAAGGGAAGCTTTTGGGAAGGAAGAGAGGGTGTAAAGAGGGGAAGTATAAAGTAATTGCATGAGAAGAAAAGAAAGAGTCTGGAAGGGAAGAGCGAGTTTGAAAAGGAGTGAAAATATTTGGTTGAGAAGATAAAGAGTTTTAAAAGGAAAAAAGGAGTTTGATAAGGGAAGAAAGTAATTGGATGACGGGAAAAAACTTTGGGTAGGAAGGAGTGGGAAAAAGGTGAAATGTAATTGTATAAAAGGAGGAGGAGGAGTTTTGGAAGGAAGGGAGGAGCTTGGGAGGGGAAAAGTAGTTGGATAAGAAGGAAGGAAGGAGTTTTAAAAGAAAGGAGCTGGGGGTAATAATTGGGTGAGGGAGAAGGTATGATTTAGGGAAGGAAAAGAGGACTTGGGAATGGAGGAGAGTGATTGGCTAAGGAAAGGGAATTTGGGAAGGAAGTAAGGAGTTTTCAGATCGAACGGGGGACACTTAGATGGAAAGACAGGGAGGTATTTTCGAAGGAAATAGTGTGGCATGGAAGTAATGAGTGGAAGGGAGGAGGTTGGAAGGGATATGATTTAGGGAGGGAAAGAAGAAAGTACACACGAAGGGAGGAAAGTAACTGCATAAGAAAAAAGAAAGAGTTTTGGAAAGGAGGAGGTGGAGGAGAAATGTAACGAGTGAGGAGAATAACGATGTGAAAAAAAAGGTTTATGGAAAGAAGGGGAACTCTGCAAAGGGAAAGACATCAGATGAGGAAAAAGCAAGGAAGGAAAGAAATACCTTTGGAAGATTGGGTGTAAGAAGAAGGGAAAATGATTGGATGAGAAGAAAGGAAGGTCTTGGTAGAGAGGAAGGGATGTAGGGAGGACAGAGTTTCGGAAGGGATGAAAACAGTGTAGAAAGGGGAGAAAGTTGATAAACAAAAAAGAGTTTAGGTAAGGAAGGAAGGTGTGTAGGAATGGAAGAAAGTGATAAGATGAGTAGAAAAGGGGGAGCATCGTTATGTTTTCAGATCAGGCAACGAAAATAATATATTGAGTGCTGTGTCGTTCTGATACCAGGGTAGGACTGGAAAAACTTTCCCCGAGTATTGAACTCACTGCTCAGTGATGATGATACACGAATTCAGCCTCCTAACCCTAACACCACGACTAGGCAATATACGCGAAGCGAAGAGGGATTTATTTGGCACAGCTCACTTTGGGGACAAAACAAAAAGTATATGACAGCATCGAACTCAGTATTCTGTTATAACGATCTGCAATACTAGCTTGTTATCCATAACACCAAAGCGCGCCCAACAGAGAAAATCATTGTTATTACCTAAGCTTGGCTTAATTTTGGGACAAATCAGCAGGAATGGTACACCCAGAGAGAATCAAACTCATTCCTCCATATACATGATGAGGAACGCTAGCGTTCTTTCCACTAGACAAAGACAAGGCGCCCTTAACAGAGAAAATATCGAACCCATAGCATGATATTTAAAAAGACAAAATGTCTAGCTAGAAAAACTCATTCTTATGTTAGAAGTAAACGGTCAAATAGAACAAAAAATCATGCGAATGCCAATAGTTTATATAGAAGGCCTTAAGATTAGTATCATTTCCAAATTTTATATATCTTCTATACTGACATTGGTTGCAAGTATTTTGGCAAATATATTTCCAAAACGAGGAAAAGAATACGTCTTTAGATGTTTTGCTTATTGAGAGGAAAAACTTTAAGTGACATAAACATTAAAAAAATGATAGGTGTTTGGCAAACTGAGATATCTGATATTGCCAAACCTACAATAGAAGGAAAACTATTTTTGTTGGTACAAAAATCAGATCGTAAATAGGTTTCGTGGCTTGTTTCAAAATGATACTGCTTTTTCATGTGAGCGTATTTTTCACATTTGGCCTCAATTCAAGTACAAGGAGAACATGGATGAGGCACCTCGTGTACTGAATAATATTCCAATAGCAAATAACGACCAGAAATAAAAGACAATTCTTATTGGTCTAGAGCTTCATATATATATATATATATATATATATATATATATATATATATATATATATATATATATATATATATATATATGTGTGTGTGTGTGTGTGTGTCTGTGTGTGTGAGAGAAAGAGAGAGAGAGAGAGAGTGTCCCTGCTTTTATATATATATATATATATACATATATATATAAACAAACACACACACACATATATATATTATATGTATGTACACGCACACACGTATGTATAAATAATTTCTTCAGTAGAATGGATAGTTATGTGTGACAAAAAGTGATGATTATATGTGTGTATGTGTGTGTGTGTGTGAATGTTTGTGTATGTGTGTACGTGAGCGTAAATACTTATGTTTACGATCGCAGAAGAGAAAGACATGCAATATGTCCTCTCTTCCGGATTTTTGATCTTGCGTTATCAGCTTAGATGATGACAGCACAGCCCTGTTTAGGATTGCTTCTTTGATAGATGCAGTTCAAAGTCCTGCACGACGCTAATTTTCTCTCTTTATTTGCTATTGTATTAGCTACTTGATTAGCACCAGTGCCAACTGAATTATAATTCCAACACAGATGTTTTTTTAGTTGCTTTTTTTTTGGGGGGGGGTGTATCTATCACATCTTATTGGATTTGAACAGTCAATTCATACTGTCTGCATGGTTGACTCATACACACAAACATACATATGTATATATTTATGGAAATATTATATGACAACAGTTGACCTTTGCCATAAACATGTGAGTTTATTAAGTAAATTACCGTAAAATAAGTATGATTTGCTGTATATTTTTAACTCATTTATATACACACACACACACACACACACACACACACACACACACACACACACACACTTACAGATATATATATATAAAGACATCTCACTATATCTGCTGCCCGACAGGTATTTAAGAGCTGTGTGCTGATCTGAAACTGAAACTCCCAATGTATAATGCTTGCATTATTTGATTATTATCTACCACTGGATTAAGAATATAAGCAATGGAGGCTATCATGTTCAAAAATGTATTTGTAGTTTGAAACAAATCATGTTTTTACCATCAGGCTATTAGATTGGCTGATACCTCAATGATAGGATATATACACACATGCAGAGACATATGCACACACACACACACACACACACATATAAATATATATATATATATGTGTGTGTGTGTGTGTGTGTATTTGAGTCTTTGTGCATGTATGTGTGCGCCAAAATTTTTTTTCGAATAGATATTTGATCGGGAGTGGATGCTTAACAAGACTGGCTGCTGTCGGATCAGTGAATGATGTATACTGACCAAAGAAGATATCTGCCATTTTTGTGTTGTATAATGAATAAATAAAATTAAAAAAATGTATAAATCCTTGTCCGAATGTACTAATTTATTAAAATTATGAATCGAGTTTATCTGTATTATACATTTTTGTTAATAGCAAAGACTTGTCAATATAGCTCAGTTAATCTTTCTCCATGGTAGGGAAATGTACATTTCACAAATTGAACTACACCTTAACTTGGATGAGAATTGATTGTGTCCTTCTAGTTGTTCAAGGTGTTACGGTATGGAATTGAACCTAACTCTTGTTAGGGAGTTTGGCACTAATCCCCATATATCGGTTGAGGAAAAAAAAGAATTAATTTAGATTGAACACAAAATATAACTTCATACATGCAAACGCAAATGAATTCATTGGCATGGATTCATTGTTAATCCGACCATAGCAGAGTAAAATGTTGATATTAGAAAGTTTTACGTGTTTGTATACATACATCCCACGAACTTAAACTGAAATAACATACGTGACAAGAATCCACCTAAACTTTATATAAGAGTTCATATAATTTCATCTACATGATACCCTTAAACGTGAAAATGTTCTGTTATAAATATTGTATTAGTTTAATATATAGAAAGGCATACATTTTCATGGTATCCATTCAAGTTGTCAATATCTTTCAACTACGTAAAAATTAATAGAAACCAGATTTGAACTGTGGACATGCACTATATACCAATGTGCCGTAATTACCTAATAATTAAATTCATGAAAACCTGTGATTTTATCTACAGAAAGGTTTCAGATTAGGATAGATACACAGATGTTCGTATTAAAAAGTTTCAATTTAGAATAAATAATCTCTTACTTGCAAGAATTCTTGGTAAAATGCTGCTTGATCTGGAATAACATCAAGACTTTTCAACTATCAGTTCCCTAGAACATTGACTTCAGTGTATTCAAAATATTCTTCAAATCTGAAATCACGCCTTTTTTGCAATTGTTTTTAGGCAATATCGTCGGATAATAATCACTGGCTAACATTTTTTGTGAATTTATGGAACAGCTATCTCTTCTATTCCACTCGGAACCCTTTTTTGTTCTACATTATGTTGCGTTCAGAAAATAACTTCTTCTAGGAGTAATCGATGAATATCGGCTGAGAATTCAACAATTAATAGAAATTCAAATACAAGCGAATACGAATTAATCAGTCATGATATTATTTGAATAATTCATTCATCTTCTCTCCGTTCATCGTTACTTCTTTCAAAGACCACATGTTTAATCATTGTAGTTTCATCGTTCGCTTTTTCAAGCAAAATCTAATAATTCAAATTGGGAATTTTTCTTTTATATTGACCAATCCAGATTGTTATCACTGAATTTAACACACATATGTTTATTTGGAGTTTTTTTTTTAATTTTTTACGCATCACTTCTTTTTAGATAAAATTATTGGGTTGAGACATCTTAAATTGAGAATAAAAATGTATGAGAGATAAAGGCATCAACCATTTTGGAAATCATTTATCAGACAAGCAGAATCAATCGCTATTTGGCTTTAGGAAATATTTTGCAACTATTCGCTAATTTTTTTCTCTCTTTCTGAAGCAATCTGATTCGTGGAAAATTCTTGGGAAATTCATGTGATAAATCCTATGGAAGAATTCCATCCTTTGATGGAATATTCTCAACCCACAAGATTATGTATCCAAAGTTAAAATCATCAACATTTAGCAAAATTCGGAAATTAAAAATCGAGAGGGGTCAATGCACATCCTATGCTCAAAGAACCTATTCATTCTTAGGGAGGTACACTTGCAAGAGATTATATCCACAGTCTAATCTTTACTGATATTTTATAAATCTATTTGTATCAAATGAAATAAGTGTCCTAATGTTTTCTTTCAATTGTGACTAAGCCATAAGCGTGTTTGCTCTTATCAGATGGATTGCTCTTATAACTGCCTGATATCATGGAAACTATTGAAGACAGAAGGATGCAGTATTTATTACTCGATGAGACATGTTTTGAAGATTCTATGAGGCATATTTTGAAGATTCATTAAGATTTAGGAACACGGTACAATTTCGTTCGGTCCGTCTCAGCCGGCCCGTTCGTCAAGCTGTTTATAGTTCAATAACTAGGGCTGTTTTGAAAAGAAGATAGAAAGACAGGATCCTTCGTAATCGATAGCTCATTCTGTAAAGGAGTAATACGTATGCGTCTTGTGGTTGTCCGCTGTGTCTTAGGATATATTGTTTACTGAAGCAAGTAATCATTGGTTTTCCTTGCCTCTAAGTGTGTGAAATACAGTAGCTAAACATATCATAGAGAGGAAGTTATTTTACACTTGTGTAAGCCATGATTACATCATTTTTAGTGTGATTGGGGATGAGTGATTTTCACTACATTCATTGTGTAAGCGAGATAGGGTTGCCAGTTTGGGCTATAAGTTGCAGATTGAACGACATTCGAAAGGTGTTGGCTACTTTTTTTCAATCATCGAGCAAGTTTCAGCTATTATTCTACCTTAAAAATATAGAACAGGTAATTTAAAGAAAAAAAATCAAGTGTTACTCTTTTCCATTTCGTATTTTAAACCAAATTTGGTTGAATAAACCTAAAAGCAATTTATCACATACCAGCCCTAGTTTGAACTGACTTTGATTTTTCCTCCGTGACAAGAACTGAAACAATCCCTACTTAATTTATGAAAGTAAATCCTTCACTGTTTTTTTATCCCTTAACCTTAACCGAAGGGGGTCTTCAACCAAATAAGCAAAAAATGACAAGTCCTGTTTATGTCTGAATGTATTCGTTATGTTTACAGTACTAAAGTTGCAATATTCATCTCAAGTTTGAATAGATATAAGTGTTGAGTTTGACCCTGTAGCAAACCTGCTTGTTGCATTTTTATTCATATAATTGTAGTTATATTTTGAATATACGAATCTTTGAAAGAATAAAAGAAAAAAGGAAAATTCATTGAGATATTTTTAGGATCCTCTAAAGATGTTCAAGTCCAAAGTTGTATGATATGCTAAAGAAAATCCCTGAATTCCACTGAAATTGAAAAACAAGATTTTGAATTTTCAAGATATCCACATCGAGTAAATGAGGTAGAGCATAACATTGATTGATCTCCTATCTAATGTACATAAAGAAAAGTTCTCTTAAAAGGATTTTCCTTTCAATTTCAGGTGCATTCAATCCATTAGACTTCCAAAGCATCAAAATACGTTTAGGTTCGAGAAAAAAATAAATTAATGCTTACCTCGATCATTTTATTTACAATATACTAGAGGGCTAAATTTGATACATGACGGATTTCATTTTTTCGACTTATATGACTCTATGTTTGAAATCGCACAATCAGCATGGTGTTAGAAGTTAAAAGAACTAAGAGAATGAAATAGAATTGTGATCAATAGTAAAATGGTCAATATGAGCTTTCCTGACATCCCTACTTTCGTGAAAATGGTGGAAATTAAGGTCCCAGTTTAGTATTATTGTAGCTGAAGGGTCTCGATGGAGCAAAATATATAATCACTTTTAGTGACGATACCCTTACTTGTAATAGTCATTTTTACAGAAACTACTGAAAGTTTCAATGGATAAAAACAATGATAGACATGGGAAGAGGATAGAAATCCTGAATTAAATCAGTACTGAGTCGGCCGAAGTGTTTGTTCTGTTAGAGTAACTTGATCCAGAATAATTGCTTTTGATTGTGTTGCGACAGCTGACACATCAGAGTGCATTACTATTGCTTTGAGCTAATTTTTCGTTGTTTTTGTGGTTAAATGGTCTTAGCAACGTTAAGTTTTAATTGATTTTATTGCAAAGGTAAATGGCTTTTGAGTGTGTTATGACTGCAGCCATATTAGCGTTCATTTCATTGAATGCCATTGTTGACTTGCATTTTGTTGGTCAGATAACACTAAAATTGTTTCGTAGAAAATAGCAGAACAAAGTATCGAATCAATTTACCAAAAATACTTTGCATATTAAGCATCTACATAAAACCTACTCAGGAGGGAATGAAAAAAACAAGGAGCTTTTTTGTAAACATAAAGAGAAAATATTCAAATTTCCAGAACCCTTGCTGCATTGTAGACATGATACATAACCAGATAGTCAACCAGTGAATCAGCCTTTCAGACCGACTTGAAACCTGATGCAATCTATTTTGATAGTTTTGGTGATGGTTTATGAAAATTTGAACCAAGGTTACCATTTTAAATGTGATTTTCAAATTTGCCGAATATGAAAGTTACTTTTCAAAAAAAAAAAAAAGAAGAAAGGAATAAAAACATCTAGATTCGCGACACTGGGCATTGAAACACACACAAAAAAAAAAAAATAAATCCTTATATTTTCAAACTGGATTCACAAAGTCGAAAAGAAATCCAAATTGGCAACCCTGTGTTACAAACATGCGCAGGAGTTCATCAAGAAAGTGAAAAGTTTGAAAACTTTCATCAACTATGGAAACTAAAGAACATAAGAATCGCACAAAATGTTAGGTTTAAATATTTCTTCAACTTCTTTTCCCTCTTCCCTCTTTTTTATTTTCACAATATTAGTGACGATTGACATAAAACTGACGCCAAAACAACCAAAATAATTGTGTTCACTTCCCAAATGACCCTGCGAGCTGACTTTGTACCTATGCTTCAAGCGTCTAGGACTCATTGATGGAGCCACAAGGATAACGATTCAAATAGTAACTCATTATGTCCAGAAAAAAAATCAATTTTCAATCGGTTAGTTTTGTCCAGTAGCATTCACACTTGTTTTTTTTTTCCAAATTTAGACTTTCTCTTAGTTATCACTGTCCAACAAAAGCAAAAGAAAGAATTCATCAATTTATCACCTGCTTTTCCGAGTCTTTACTTGATCACCCCCAACATAGCTTGTAGCTGAAACACAGTGACTGCACGACAGCTTCTATTGAGTGACAAACCGGAATATTTTCATTTTATATCATTTATCTATTCATTCATTCATTTATCCATCTTTCTCCATTGTTCACTGAGTCCTCTATCAGCTGCCTGGAAATTTCTATAACTAATTCACTTTTATCTTTTCCTTTTCAAATGGCAGGGACGAATTCACCAGAAATATTTTTTAGAATCCATTCGATTCCTACGGCTCAGATAACACCTACCTTTTCATTGGCGAAAGAAGAAAAATCTGATGCCTTTCAGGGAAATGATTATCTGGTATCAAAGCAGAACACGGTGCTGAAATTTGTTTCATTTTTTTTTTTTCATCTCCCTGACATTTAACACGAAGGAAGCCATGTTGATGGTTCAGCAATTGTACTACGCATGCGCAATTGCAGGCGTACTTTTCTTTTCCCCGTTATTTCCAGAGATATAAATAGATGTGCAGTAAGAATTCGATGTTTATAAGTTTCTCAAAAAATTCACCATGTCTTATATTTGTGAATCAATGATATACGTGGGATTCTATTTTTTAAAAAGTTACTTTAAAAAGAAACAATTCTGACTGCTGCAGGGTCAAGCTTCAATCCTACTTGTATTTTGACTTTGTATTGTATAAACATACCAAGGATGAATAAGAAAATATAAAAATATATTTTAAGTATAAATGCATTTATTAGAATGAAAGGATCCTATGCATGTCTGATTTGTCAGAAGGGATAACTATTGATGCTAAATATGGAGTAGTCACCCTAATTCATTTATCTGCAAATAAATAAAGAAAATCTTGGTTCATTTCGGTAACATGAGATTGCACTGGGATGGTTAGTATAAACTCTAACTATGCCTTGGTCGGGAGGAGTGCAAGCTAGCTAGTTTTGCTACCATTGTCAGGTTGATTTGAAATAATTTCCCTACACCCTAGAACTTGTTTAACGCCAAGGTGAAGTTACTGAATATTTATTCTTTTGCAGCGGATGTTCAGACCTGAAGAGCCACAAGGTAGGTGGAACTGGACTCATCGCTTCATATTTATGACTGATTAAGAACTTTCTCTCGGAAATTCGGAACTTCATTGCTTAGTGCTCAGTGCATGATTCTCTAGAAATTGGCTTAAACAGGATTTGAAATAATCGCCACATGTAAGTTTTTCTTGCATCGAGTCTCTAGCTAGCCTGAATTCCATCAATATTGTCTGCTTCTTCTATTTCGGATTTTTGTTAATTGACACCAACTCTGTAGCCCATCTTTGTGTACGAAAGATCTCCCCTGCGTTTATTTTGGATCCACAGTTTCTTATTAAAATTCATTAACTTTGGTATTTTCAGCTTTTCCAGGTTTGCTGACTCAAATATAGATTTTAAAAAGGGATCCTCCCACGGAAAAAAAATGAACTCAATATGGGTGCTTCCCTATATATTTCACTTCCTTATAGCTTGGTTCGCAATATAAGGTGGGGGAATTGTTGACTTCAATGGTCTTGCGTTCGCCCAGAAAACAGCAAATGAGAATATAATTTCATCAAAAAGTATAAACTTTAATTTGCAATCGATTAACATATACTTGGACGGTTTTTACAAATAATCCTTATCTTTACTCACCTAATACTCATAAAATAGTTTACAGAAAAGAGAGTCTGTCAATTTATTTTTGGATACTATGAAAAGCTAAGATATTTCTTCACACATTACACGATTCTTAAAAAATAGGTTCTTAATTTGGCTCAATAGATAGGCTGTCCCATGTGTTTTTCGATTTTAATGTTCCAATTCTACAGATACACACACACACACACATACTCACACACACACACACACACACACACACACACACACACAAACACACACACACACACACAAAGACAAATAAAATCTTACCGTAAAGTGATTATACGAGGAAAGTATTGCCAGTGTTCAGGAATTGAGGCAAACGTAAAGATAAAAGAGGGTTATTATCTGCTTTATAAAATGTATACAGCTGATGATTCTCAATGAAAAGAAAAACCGAAAAGCCATCTTATTAGTTCTCAAGAATGGAAATTAGTATGATTGAGCGAAAAAAATCATTATATTCATAATGCAAATCCTTCGTTTATGATTTTATCATAGAAAAAACTGCAAATGCTTTTGCTATAGAAATGCATGAGAAAAACAAAGACACTGGTTGTTGCCGGGTTAAACGTCACCTTTACTTCCTTTCCAACTGAAGATGACGACAGCATTTTTTTGTATTGTATTGTATATAAAATAAATAAACAATTATAAGACGTTTATCTTTAGTATAAATCTTTAGGGGGTAAGATTAACTTGCAAATGCCGAATTAAAATCCCCAATTCGTTCGTAATTATCTGAAATATCAGCAACAGATACTTTAACAAGTATGCCAGTTAGGCTCAGTCGGTAAAAGAGCTGTTGACCAATCTTTGGTCGTGATTTCAAATCAGTGTAGGAATCCAAGTATCTAATACATCAGTTTTGTTCAAGAGGAGTGACTAACAGAGACGTTAACTCGAGTTTCCGACTTTGCCCACCCAGAGTCCCATAGATGTGGGTTGGAACTCGTCATCAGTGCAAATTATTGAACAACCGCAGCCTCAAAATTTGAAGCTATATAAAAAGAATCGAAGTTTAAATATGGTTAGAACAAATTCTATTCATGATATCGCTGGCATTTTTCACGGACACATTTTGATTCTTTTTTGTTCGAAAAGACCTTTGACGAGTTTATAAATAAAATCTAGAATCTTCAGAATAAATAGAGTTTATTCTAACCATATTTATTCTTCAATTAGAATTTTTTACATGACTACATTGACTAAGATGGCGAATTTCTTCCTTGCTTCTTCTGCAAAAGTCAGAAGAATTGTTGCTAAAAACAGGTCGTAAAAATCGTCTGCTCTTCATTCATGAGTCAAATTTAGATATAGCCACGATTCTTGTTCCTAGTTCATTTTATTTCCTCCCTTTCTTTTCTCTTTCTTCTCTACTTCTACTTCCCTT
>OY735218.1:47495340-47537840 GCA_963457665.1 Thysanoteuthis rhombus
GAATTGATCGGTTACTATCTGTAAAGCTCCTTCTTTTCATTTCATATTTGGACATTTTGTTCAGCGATCGCTTGCCAACAAATGACAAAATCAGTGACTTATTCATTTTTATCCTTTTCAAAAAGTCTTTCATTGATCACCCCATACACGGCTGTTTGCCAAAAAAATTTATGGTCACCTGTTGTTTCTTAATGAGTGACTAACCAATATCTATTTTTAAGTGAGTGAGCTTATGTCCCAAGATGTTTCTATTTGGCCATCTTGTTGGTTTGAAGCTTGTAGACGGGTAAAATGTTGGATGTTGGATTAGAAAATCTATCTCGTGAAATGTACTTCCTTTTGAAACTGTCAAAGTATCATTTCGGTGATAGCCCAGCCAAGAAACCGGTAAGGAAGATTTCTGTTCGAATGGCTCATGACAAACACCAGCGAAATCCTACTGAAGAATTACCTAATAATGACGGACGCAAAAACTAGGATAGGGACCTGGAGCATCAGAACCCTTTTAGAAAGCTAGATATCAGTTCAAATAATTCACAAGAAGTCAACAGGAATACACAACAACAACAACACTTTCGTGCCAAAGTCTTGAAGTAGGCTATGCTTTCTACTTTCCCTTAATCAAATGTTTTCCTATCATTTACTAACGATGACCTAGATTCATAGAGACGTCTACTTCCTTTACCAATAATTATGCGTTTGTTTTGAAAGCCCAACTATTTTATTCTCTCTGATCTGTGGTCTTCCTGATACATATAACCCTCTTTAGTCTAAGTGATATATTTAATCACCTTGGCAACACGATTTCTCCGAATCGTATATCTGTTTGGCAAGCTAAATTGGCAAGTCTGGAAAGTCGTAAAACAGGACTGTCAAAGAGCCAAAGGGAAATGTTTCCCTTCCATCCTTGGTTTACTTCCTGGAGTTTTCAGTGCCATGACTTTGAGTCTTTGGAAAGCACTCAGAATTATGGAAACAAACACGGGAGAAACCGGTTAGATTAGACACACGATCGGAATTATCACATGAATAAAGTATTTTGGCACCACGCCATGTTGGGTGTGATCAATTAAAGATTTCGGAAAAAAGTGATGAACAAAAACTGAAGGTCACCTTTCTTGCCTTTCAATGAGCAGAAATCACGGGAAAAAAAATCCAAACATTAAATTAAGTTCGAACGTTTTTTTGATGACGCATTTGATTGACTGATTATACATTTAATTACAGGTCACAATTGATTTGAATCAATTTTGGGGACCAAATTGTACATTTTATGTTTGCGAGTGTGTGTTTGTGGTCTGAGTGAGTGAGTATTAAAAAATATATGTTATACATTTATAGGTTACAATCTAGCATTTGAATCAAGGAATTCTACTGAAACATATTTTTATGGAGAGCAATCATCTCATAGAAACTGAAATTCATCAATGACTCTTTCAAACTTATCAGTAGTATATATATATATATATATATATATATATATATATATATATATATATATATATATATATATATATATAGTAACAACGCACGTAATTGGTTCCACGCCACCATATTCTCATTGCCAGGCAACTTGGTGTTCATAATATTGCGCAAAACTAATTCGTTACAATTAACTTGTATCTATGTTTTGTATGCTTCATTTTTAGATAATCAGAATTGTTATCAACAATAAAGCAACTCATAATATATGTATATATAATTGTGTCATCCACAGACAGCTGTTTCGATGTATTACATCTCTTCAGTGTGGCTATAGACTTTCCTTTATCCTATCCAGTACCGCTGGAACTGGACAGTCAATAAGGCTGAATTTAAGCAATATATTCTTTTACACAGAAATGCTGACTCAAGCAGGAATAATACTTATTATTCCAAACAAGTCCTTCTGATTGTTAACTAAAACCAACAAAGCCTTGAAATATGTATGTCAGACTGAAAAATGCATGAATAATTCTATTCGTTTTGGAGCAAAGGGAAAAAACTAAACCTGGAGGCAAAATTGACAGGGTAAGTAATTATTTTTTATTGATACATATTTTATGTTTTGTTTATAGGCAAACACAGATCACACGAACATCCAACGCGTTTGAACTTTGATTTTTGAAGTATAAATAGAAATTGTCTTCTTAGAAACATACTTGGGTAAATATGCATGACAAAATGATAAAAAAACAAGAACCTAATCTGTTTTCATGGTTATTTTCCTCGTTATATTCATACTATGGATGAAATATGCCGTATTGGGTGACTCCCAGCTAGAATGTATACGTATGTAGAACAGAATTTGAGGGGTTTAGTCAAGCATTGAGATTTATTTGTAAATTGTACCTTCTGAATGCCCTTATGGTCCTTTTTCTCAAAAATGTCCACTTAAAAAGAAAATCCTGAGTCCAATAAGTATGAATACGTAATTTGTACTAAATTTGATTGAACAGCATTAATGGTTGAGGTCAGACACAAAGACAGACAGAGCCAGTTGTTGCATGTAATAAAATGTTCAAAGTAAAATGGTTAATGGTGAACTACGCAGGAAACAGACTCAGCAATTTTAACTGTAGTAGCTTTTTTCCCAGAAATCCTTTCTCTGAAAATGGCATGGATCCACTTTGTTCTGAGCACCATTGCCGGATATCTTGACGAATATCTGTGATAAGACGTGATCATTGACCGAGTATTTCGGATAATATATCCACCTAAACTAAATTAGATGCCAGGCAGTAGTTGAAGTCGAATGCTGTTACATCTATTGACATCCCAGACGGGTGTCAATCAATATGGATATGGAGTTGTTTTTTGAAGATTTAAAACACTATTAAGGAAGACATGAAGATCTGATCAGTGAATAAGCCATTTTTATGAGTTTAGAACAAGTTATACAGTTTTGATGTTACTTAGCAAGCAATTAGGTTCGATCTTACTGCATCTGTATATGAAAAAAAGCGTACCGGAGATCAGTTCAGTCGTGAAATGAGCAATGAATGAACATGTGTACCGTGTGACTATCCGATTCATCACATCTTCTGCCGGGTTTCCTGACAAGACTTTGAATCACCCAAGACTGTTGGTTAACTCTCTTACAGTCAATAATTAAATTGTATACCTTCTGGCTTCTCTCAAAACGATTTCGGGCTGTGGACAAGATTTTAAAAAAGGCGTATCACAACAGCTAATCCCATAAGGTTTTCAGACTTTTAAAAAGTTAAAAGGCAACTGGCATAAGATTGTGGTGCACCGAAAGATATTTAAAGGGATTAAGGTACCATTACACTAAGTAGATTCCTTTTTACAAATTTTTATAGACTTTCTTAACAGACATACACATACATATATCACCTGGCTGGAACGCGTAATCTTTCCATCATCATCATCATCATCATCATCATCATCATCGGTCTTGTAACGTCCGTCATTGGATGTAGACCTTGCAAAAGATTCACCAAAATTATATAATGGGCATCACGGGGGCAGTATTTTCTGAATTTTTCTAGTTCATCTCTCAGTCTTGTATTCTGATCGGCCTCAGTTTTGCATGCGATCTCAGGGGAGCTATGTTGTGAGTTGTGATGTCCATCGTTTGTCTTTGATTCTTGCAACACGACCTGCCAATTGCGATTTGAGTTTTTTAATAGTTTCTATGATGTCTCGGACTCCCGTTTTCTTCCTCATATACTGTGCTGTCTTGAGATCTCTCAATGTAAATTTGAGTATGATTCTCTTATGCACACGTTGCATGCTTCTCAGTTTGCAAGTCTGTCTCTTGATTCGGTTCCATGTTTCAGCTCGATACGTGACTATAAGGGGAATGCATTGGTTGCATACTTTTCTTCTTTCGGATTATTGGGATCGTCTGGTTTTTGATGGTTGAGTTCGCTCTGCCGAAGGCTTGCCATCCAATAGCGATTCTTCACTTGATTCCCTCATTTTTTGAGGATCTCGTAGAGATTCGGTAGATGTATTGGTGTACTTTGCCGAGTTTTGCATTTTCTATCTTGACTGTTATGTTCTTATCCTCAATATGATTTTTGCTTTCTACGTTGAGTTCATCTAGCATTAGTTTGAGGTTGTGTAGGTTTTCTGCAAAAAGGACGATGATGTCTGCAAATCTAAGGCTACTCAGATATTCGCTACCTATTTTATTCCACTATTTTCCCAGTCCATGTTTCGGAAAATTACCTCGAAGCATGAGTTTATGTGAGCTGGTATCATCTTGCCTTACTCCTTATTGGAGCTAGAACGGTTCAAAGTCTTCATGTAGCCTGATGAAGGAGTTACTATGATTGTATATATGTTACAGTACTTTGATGTAAACAGGGTCTACACCTTGTAGGGTAATGGCCTTCATGATCAGGGGAATTTTGTACTGAGTCAAATGTCTCCTTGAAGTCTATAAATGCTACAACGAGAAGCATTTTGTATTCTGCTGCTTTCTCTTTCGAGTGATTTATCAAATGAAGATGGTCTATGGTCGACTAACTTCTCGTAAGTCCAGCTTCTTCTCGTGGTTGATTTTCTCCTGGTGTTTTAGTAATCCAGTTGGTGATTTTTTTGCAAAAAGTTTGTATATGCAGTTGAGTAGGTTTATAGGTCTTTAGTTGTTTAGGGTTCGTGTTTTTTTATTTTATTTCCAAGAATTATGATAGCAGTGTTCCAGTGCTTCAGGGATCTACTCTGTTTTAGACACAAGTTGGATGAAATAGCTAACTTATCAGCTTTTTGAGTAGATTGATGGTGATGTCATCAGGTCCGGAGGCTTTTTCTTTTTTTTTCTCTTTTTGTTTGATGGCTTGCTTTACTTACCATAGTGTAACTTCTTGGGAGTCCTCGAACTGATTGTTGGCATCTTGTGTCTTTTGGTCGTTGTCATATTGTCCGTGATTTAAAGAGTAAACTTCCTAGTGAAAGTCTTGGGTACGTTCAACAATACTGTCTCTGTCTGCTGCTATGTCTCCGTTTGCTTCCAGAATACTTGTTATCTGTTTCTGTTCTGTACTGTGAGCGTTGTTTATTGCTTTAAATCTTCGACTTTTCTCGAGATTGGTCTCGATGATGGCTGCCGTATACCTTCGTTTGTCTTTTCTTAGTTTCTTCTTCATTGTTTTGTTCAGTTCAATTTCTTTTATTCTCTCTTTTATGGTCATTGGTGGTTTGCGGTTTCTGCGCTTTTCAATCATTTCCCTGGTTTCATCTGAGATTTTGTTATTCGTCGCTGTGTTTCTTAGTTTAAACATAATGGCAGCTTCTAATAGAGAACTTGTTATTTTGTTGCAAGGAAATCAAATCTGTTTTTCATTTCTAGCTTGAAGGTTTGGAAGAGTTCATTTGGTACGTTTAGTGGCTGTGGTATAGTGTGGAGCATTTTCCTGCGGTCATATTGTTTATTTGCATCTTATATCTTACAAATCTATGGTCGCTTCCAACATTTACTTGGTTTAGGATTTGGATGTCTTTGATGATGTGACTTCTGTTAGTTGAAACGCAGTCTATTTCGCTTTTGGTTTCTTGGTTGGTTCTATCAGATTCCTTTTTGAAGAATGCATTCATGATTTTGAAGTTGTATGCGGTTTCAAAATTGATCTTCACCTCTCTTGTTCCATCTTTTGTATCCAATTCCTCCAATGCAACGTTCGTTTCCTTTTCCTGCTTGTGCATTAAAATCTCCCATGATGACATCGAAGGATCTTTTGGTATCGTATAATAGGGAGTTTAAGTCGTCAAAGAAGTTGTTTATTTCTTCTCTGCTTGATTGCAAAGTGGGAGCGTAGACCTGGATAACATTTACCTTGTACCTCTTCGAGACTTGTATGGTGACACTAGCTATGCAGTCTGAGATAGCTTTAAAGCCTACCACGTTGTCTTTGAGGTCTTTATTGATGAGAAACCCTAATCCACTTTGTCTCACATACTCTCTTCCGTAATAGTTGGGAAGATGTTTGCTTTTTCATTTTATTAGTTCTTCTCTTGATCTTCTCATATTGATAATATCTATGATGTCCCTTTTGATGTTTTTGATTTCGTTTTCTGGAATGGTTACGTGAGAGTCTGTTGAGAACCTCCTGACGTTGCAAGTGCTGATGCATAACACTGTTCATTTGTTGAAGGTTTTTTGGTTCTTTTAGGGTTTATAGATTTTGTTTGGGTTTTGTTTGGGTTGTCGCTGCTGGGATGCATCATTCCCATCTAAGGCAAGCGATGCAGCTGAACCTTTTTGGACCGGTGACCCAGCAGGCGTTCTCCTGGTGTAGTGTTTGGGTAGTCGAAGTTAGAGCACATCAACCCCACCTAAGGCAAGTGGTGTGGCTGGGCATTTTGGGACGGAAAACCAAGCAAGAACAGCCAGTATAATTTTCATGGTGCTCACCATGTGGAGTGATGGGCCATGCCCCTGCCACGTTGGTCCATGATGTGTTGGTTTGGGTTTGGTGGACTGGTTGCCGCTGGTGTCGTTCTGAGTGACCTTAGAGCTAACACTCTCTATCTGCTCCTGTTGAGTAAGCAGACAGGTCTGGGTATACGTAGCACTGTACAGGATGAAAGTTAGAGGATAAGGATTCGGAGTGAAAGATCTGAAAAGATATGAAAATAAGGTATATAGGATTTTTTTCGTTATTCACGCAGATTACTTTGGTGTATCAACCCAGCTTACATCCTATTTTAGATTATATGTATAACGGAGTAAAGCTCTGTGCAGTGGAATGCTAGCATGTTAATGGAATTCTATAAATTTCTGTTCGGCTAGACGAGCAGTTTGCGCATGAGCACACATCTGCCTTGTTATTACGTTTTTAACAAAGTTAAAGTCTATAGACAGTGGATTTTAGAAAAAATGCTGAATGAGTGAAAAATGAGTGAAATAGAGGGGAAAATATGGCAACTTTGGGTCTACTTATCTGGTTCAATTTCATTTTGCATCAGCTAGCAGAGGGTTAGTTCTTATAACAGTCGAAAAAATTTTTCATTTTTCGCTTTACATTGTTAAAGAATTCATCGGTCACCCCAGCTACAAGCAGCAAGAATTTATCACTAAAATGGTTCAGTATGCTTTGTCTTAAGGTCTAATAGCTTTATGGCCGGTCCACCCCAATTCTTTTTTTTTTGGGGGGGGGTAATGAGTCTTTCTTTTCTTGCTTTTTTTGTTCTTTTTTCAGATCTGTCTGTTTGGGTTTTAGTGGAATATTCCAATCAGATTTTATGTACAATGAGAAATATTAAAGCCCTACTTTTGCTTATAGTTTTAGTAGATGTTAGATGGGCTTGAAGATTGGGGGCAGTACTGTATGCATTGTAATGGGCAAAAAACACAGTAGATATTTATTGGCAAAACTAAATGAATATTTCCTAAATGAATTGGCTGGAATGGCGGCATTTGCCAATGTGCAAAGGACAGAATGGAAGCAAGGCGTTGATACTTCATTTCGCGATTCAGACATTTCGTTTTTTGCCCGTTCTGTACATCTTGCATGAAATTATTATATTGTATCGATTAAATACTAAAAGTCACATTGATTAAGATTCTTCGACGCCAGTGTAAACGAAACTGAAAGAAAGATCTTAATTGATATTTGATTTGTAACATAAATCTGCAGTATTGAACGTGTAAATTGGATCATTCTATATTTTCTTAAGGAGAAAATTATTTATTGATCAAATCGTTTTGGGATATTTGCACTGTATTTTATTGATTTGAATTAAAGCAATGAATTTATATTAAATCGAGTCAATATTTTGTGGTTCTAAAATGTAAAAATGATTTATAGGAAATTCAATAAAAATTGATAAAGCAAAATTTTATTTGGAATGACTTCTTCCTCCGACCCCTTTGAGGGCAATCCACATAAATTTGATTAAAAAAAATCATAATATAATCAGAAATGAAAAAGTAATTGGAAACTTATTAAAGGCCAAAAAAAGTTGAATTTTTTTTTCCTTAGTCAATTAATTTTTCATTTTCTTTTTTATGCAAGCTTTCTGGAAATGGATTAAAAAAATGATGAAAACTAAAATGATCTTTAAAAATCTAAAAATAGTAAAACATTATATGTTTTTTGTCAATTATATGGACTTACAATTGTGTATTCCTATATTTGAAAAATGATTGAGCCAGTGCAGGATGTGCCTACTGAAAACTGCCAACCCAAATTGTTAAAACTGTCAACATAGGTTTCTTCAGTTTTCAATGGATTCTGGCTGGCTGATTAGCCTACTATTATCAGTGTATAATGCATCAATACCACGGATCAAAGAGGTGACACTTTCAACCGCTATTCTTTACGTAAAGGACAGTTATTTTGTTCTACAAAACATCTTTCCGAAAATAGATCAATTTACAAAGTTGTCATATGCTAAATTGGGGGTCTTAGTTTGCTTCAAGTCGCATGTCCGTTTGTATTTTGGAAATTCTGACTTCTCATTGACCATTGCAAAACAAAATGCCAGAGAAGTAGCAATTTATCCATCGATTACTCTTTTTTTTTTCAAATTTCTTGTATTGACCATCCCCAACAGAGAAAGCTGCCAAAAGACATTGGTTATGAGACAGTTTTTCTCGAATGACTAATCAGATATGTTTTTTATTATTTACATTTTCATAATTCATCTTTTCTTCATTATGTTTAAATGCACGCATTTTGGGAATAAATTTTGAAAAACGACACACCAAAAATCTTCGAAAAAAAAATCTAATAAAATTAAAACTAAAAATATGTTCCATTAAGACATTTCTGTTTGTATGTTTAAAAAAATATTTCTTTTGAAAGTGGGTGCGGGATGTTCCTTACTATTCAATTATTTCGTTTTTAATTATTTAGACTTAAAAACTAAAAATGAATTTGTCTTAATTGCTTTTTTTGGCAAATACATATTTCTTATTTCTTTTCCTCCACTTCGTGCTGGCATTAATCCAACGTGGATCGATTTCTTGTATTTCTCGACCTTATCAATATATTTTGATTCTCTTAATTACTCTGATTCTATTATTTCGTTGTTCAGCCAGGAGCCATTGTCTGATTAAACATTCCAGACACAAAACATTGAAAGACAAAAATAAACAACAAAAAACAGGTCTGGTTAGTCATTAAAGAGAAATTGTTGTGTAACCAACGTCTTTTGGCATCATGTCATGTTATTATTCATCCCAATTGAAAATTACAACAAGGGATGATCAATGAACGAATAACTTGCTGTTCGTTGGGCTGTGATTACGGAAACAAAAGCCTCAATTTATTTCGCTTCGAAACATTTTTTCTATACATAACCAAGAATATATACTTCGATTTTCCACCCTCAAGCTTTATCTGCTTGGTCTGTACTCGTCTTCTATGAATATATGGCTAGCAAGCCATCCAGACCAACTTAAAAACTGAAATTATGGTGACAGTTTTGAATGACGGTTTCTAAAAAACATAAAAAATAACACATATTGTCTAATATGTGCGTTTATCATTGTATTTGAGTGCATATATTTCGATTCGAGTGTATTTGCATTCATACACGAACACATACACATACTGACGTGAATACACGCACTTATGTGCATACGAAAAAGTACATGCGTGTATATCTGTATTTGTGTATATATGACCGTGTATGAATGTATGAATCTGTTTGTATGTCTATACGTGTGCCTGTGTCTAGCCTATTGACCCTTGTGCTAATTGAGTCTGTGGCTATGTTATCATCGCTTGATGTGTATATCAGAATATATATCTTTATCTGTATGTGCATGTATTTTTTCTGCGTTCGTTTTGTGTGCATGCATAAGTTACTGGACATGTATGTATGCATGTATGAGTAAATGTGTGTTTGTGTGAATTCACGTACTCTTTATTTCATCATAATCACATCTGTTTGATCTTTTAATAGCCTGTTAAAATTTTCAAATCGATAGAAATTACCAATATTGATGTTTTAGGGATAGCAATGTTGTTTGCCGACCAGGCATAACACCAGACTAACCTTTGTTGGCAATATTTTTCATCAGATAACAATTTTTGCTAACTCTTTCTATTTTTCTCCTTTCATGCCGTAAGACAAAGGGATGCTTATCGATTATGGATCAATTCATTGCTGACATAAAAACTATTAATATCCTTCAATATCATCTGCTAGAGTCAAGTACTTAGGACGGATAATGGATTTAGAGAAAGACCATGAAAGGGAAATGGAACCATGCACATTGATCAGCTGGAAATCATTTGGTATGAATAGAAACATACTGAACAACTTTATCAACATGTGCTGAAAGAGTAAAGTACACAATGGATGCATTATACTACATATGGCTCATAGATACGGAACATGAAAAATTGAAAACTTGCATGGAAAAGGATGAAATAGCAATGTCAAGGGTGAATCTAAGAGATAGAAAAAAGATCAAGAAAGAACAGCGAGTGGATATCGTGCTAAAATATCATCTAAAGAGAAATCTTAGGAGCTATATATCTTATAGGAATATTTAAAAACCTGGAAAATGAACAAAAGCAAACCATAGATTATCCTTCACAAACAACAAAATACCAAGAAAAAACAACAAAAAAAAACGAACAAAAAAAAACAATACATCACTATTCACGCATTACTGGGATTTGACAGAAAGCAACTCCACACCTACAGTAAGATGGAAAATTTTAAATTGAACGTACATATGCCAGAAGAGTGAAACATTGATACTTATACCTGACTGAGAATTTAACAAACTGCTCGTTTACCAAAAAAAAAACAAAAAAAAAAACACAGTAGCTTTCTAATTTATTGATATTGAATTAATATTACTAATCGTAGTGGCAATAATATTTTCATGATTTCTAATATCATTATATCCCCAAGCTAATTCAGGGACAACTTAATCACGTTCCTTTAATTATCTGAGACATATAGAAGCAAGTTCACGTAGAACACGAAAAAAAAAAAAACCTAGTTTACTAAGGTCATGAGCCCTAGCACTGGAGGGCAGATGAAAATAGGGGAAAGAATACTTACAGGGAGGAGGCACGCCATAAGAGTTGGATCAACAACACAGTGATAAAAACCAATTTCGCATTTTTCAACCGAAGTAATATTGAAAATATATATTTCCTCATATTCATTCAAATTGAGCAATTATTTGTTTACATTTAATTGTTGTAACCATTGTTTTCATATCTAGAAAAAATGAGGCAAGTCCTTATATTGATCAAGTTGAATAAGATATCGACGATTAACACTCAATATGATGACCATGCATTTAATTTGTACGACATGAATGGTACGGGGTAGATAACCACCTTACAGTTTATGCCTGATTTTAAGTGGATATGACTATCTTATGTACACTCCAGCATCCGTAAATACGAATGATATGTATGGGTGTGGCCTTACACAATCAGCAATGAATGCATCCCATATAAATCATAAACATGAGTCATAAGTGTTATGTGAGTCGGGCCCAGCAAGTGTTTGCTTGCTAGCCAACAGGATGGATACGGTTGGCGTCTTTTGACTGCAAGTTACAATTCAAGCTTCCCTTCATTTGATAGAAAGAAGAATAGTTGGTATTCAATGGAACCAAGTGAGAAAAAATGAAATAGGATAGATATTTATTAACACATTGTTACTTCAAAATTAACCCTTATGTAACAGCTGATAGGAAATGGATATCGGAAAAAATCATTAAGGACATCAAGCTAGAAACCTAAATACATGTTTAGTAGTTAGAATTCATATCAAAAGTTGAGAGTTGAGAATATAGGAAACGGCAAAATCAGATAACAATTTTCTGGAAAACACGGACATCAGAAACGAGGAAGCAAGATCAGATTTAGAGGAGGAGTTATCCGTCTTGTAGTAGAAAGATAAGAACACATGTTTTATTTGTCACTCCATAGATACTACTTTGGGGGGGGCATCATGCCTTATTCGGGGTAATCAATGATAGTTTTGAAAAAGTTATGATCGATGAAGAAATTACATCTTTCGCCTTATCTAAATCTCGCTGCAAAGTTAGTGAAGACTAATTTCATAAATTAAACCCCTAAAAATATTATTTGAAAGAGAGTTTTTTTTTAAGACAAAAAGTGTGTTTTTTCTTGTTATATGATGAGGTATCAATGTTTGAATTTACAGTCCTCATGCAGCCTGTTTGCATGACATAAATAGCCAGAGGACGATACTGGATCATTTAAAAACTTAAGAAACCTATGTTGACTATGTGGGCAGTTTCGAATGATAGCTCATACAGAACACTCACTGACACACACACTGACACATATACAAACTAGATGAAAGGTGAAACAGGACAAATATACTTAGTCCCAAAGGTGTAACCGGAAAATCAAATTACCATCGCTCAAGAGCAAAGACTAGAGAAAAGTGATTTCAAAACGTCGATGAACTTCTACAAGACATCGGAATGAAAACTTGGTGCACTTGAAGCCAAGCCAAAAACACTTTAATCGAGATTAAATGAATCAGGAATTCGATAAAGAATCCAAACAGTCTAGACAATGGCATGGTTTGGGTTTGTGAGGACACTTAGAAAGGTGCTGGGGATTTGAGGAGACTTTCTGTCATTGACAATCTAATGATAAACACATGGAGATAAAAATGCATGAATTCTATAACTACTGCAGCTGTTAGTACAACTACAGGTGATAATTTTATTATTAGTAGTAGTACTACTACTACTAAAACGACCACTACTAATGATAATGATATTGTAATTCATCAGAAGTCTGTCCATCCATATTTGAGAGCCTACCGCAAATAATATTCAACATCAGCCCATGTAATTTTCTTCTGTGATTCCTTGGGCAGCTAAGCAGGACATCAGCTAATTAGTTCTTAAAAAACACAACAAATGTTTTTAGTGGGTAATCGACTTGAAAATATTTCTCAAAATTGATGCATTTAATGTGTGATTAGTCAATTTCTGTCGAAAAAGGGTAGGTGTGTGAGAGGAAGAGGAGGATAGTGGTGAATACAAGTGATGTATTTGGAGGTTGAGGAGAAAATTGTGCATGGTTTTGCTCTGGAATTCTATCATTTTTTTCGTAACATAATGTCTTCTGATCCACAAAATATGATTGAAATTCCTTCAGAGCCTTCTCATATATTGTGTGTATAGTCATGTAATCTGGGCCGTTTTAATTAGTGTTGATTTATAATTATGGCACATGAAATGTAATATTGCAGGGATCTACTTTAATCATTTCTTCCATTGCCCGTCTTTTGACAAAATTTCATATAAACCCATAGAGTACTCCTGAAGATATAGTGTGGACACATGACCGTATACATAAATGATTGGAAACGAATTATGCAATAGTAAACTAAACTAGAAATAGTATAAGAACAGACACGACAGGATAGCAACTGATACATTAGGAACAATGCAGACGACTGGTATTGGACCATGGAGACAAATGGCATCAGTACATATCAGATACGATTCTGGGAAAAAGAAGCCACGCGTTACTCTGGGACTTCGATATCCAGACTGAACGCCCAATCCGAAACAGATGACCGAACCTAGTAGTTGTGGACTGGGAAAGGATAAATTGACAAATAATAGACTTGTTTGTGACCCCATATAACATGAAATAACTGAGAGTGAAGGGCTATAAAAATAGTAGGGTTTGGGAAAGGAGCTGAAAAAAGTTGAGAGTATAAAGATCAGGATCGTATCAACACTTGTTGGCGTACTCGAAACAATGCCAAAGACATTGAAAATTGAATTGGAGGAGCAGGGTACGGGGAATTGCTATAACACTACCGGGTGTGCATGAATATCGTGGAGAGTATTTGAAATGTCAGGCCACCGACCTTTAATATCCTAACAGCTACGATGTAAAATGCATGTGCAAGTAAAGCTGGCTTCGGTCGAGACGGTACAAACCACAGCCCTGCTCTGATAAGTGGGAACAATAAGAGGAGTAGTTTGAACCCGAGGAAACTCTGTCACTCAACCTTCGAAAATGACTACAGGCAGATCGTGTGAAGGTGCAGATCATGATGTGAAATTGCAAGCCACAAAACTGCAATGGAATGTGGAATTGTAAAGAGGTTGGAGACTTTAAGGAACTTGCAGTCCCTCAGGCTTCAGCAACGACCACCAGGACACTGCTTTGGAAATGCAAATTATATTGAAAGAAACATACCAGGACCTTGCAAGTGAACTGGAGACAGTGTTGAACATAAGTCCTGAGAAATAGTGAAAGAGAAATGTTTTAAACAAAGGGAAAAGTAAACCACCCAGTGTACATGGACCTCATAAAACTGCAGGTAAAGAACAGAGGTCAGCTCGTTCAACAAAGTGAGACAATACAGCGACGACATTGGGATAGTGCTTGGAATAGAGAAATGTGCGCTAATGGTAATGCATAGAGGAAGACTTGCTGTAGCAGGAGGAATCAAATTACCGGACAACAACAAAATCAGAGTAATGACCACAGACTGCCAACCTGAAAACGTGTGTGTTCTCAAATTCGACGAAATAAAACGGGAAGAAATGAAAACGAAAATAAAAAGATAATACCTCGGGTGGGGGGGGATATTAGAGACCAAACAAAATAACAGGAATCTGATGAAAAGACTGATCACATGGGGAGTATCAGTAGTGAGATACCCAGGACAATTTCTCACCTGGACTGAGGGATAACTCCAATCAATGGACTGGCCAATGAAAACGCTTACGACGATGCACAAAGCCTTTCACTCGGGTGTATGTGAAGAGGGGAAAAAAGCCATAGAGGACATATCAGCATAGCAGTCTATGTCCTAAGGGCCAGAACAAAACTACAAAATTATGCGCAAGCAACTAGAGAAGACATTATAAAGAGCGTCCAAAAGGCCGAAACACGATTAGAAAATTATATTCAAGACATCATAGAACAAGTGCAAAACAGTGCAATGAAAGAAGAAAAAAGAAAAAGGGAGCAGCACAGCACACAAAAGAAGAAAAATGGGGACAGAAAAGACTATACGATAAATTCAATAGACAGATAAGTATTGCATACCAGAGACCATGGACATTACTTTATGAAGAGAAGCTGAAGAGAGAAACATAATTGTTCAGTATTGCAGCCCAAAACAAATGCATCAGAATAAACTCCATCGAACTGAAAATTGACACGACTCAAACAAGCAACAAATGCTGCCTATGTGGAGAAAGGGACGAGACTGTGAACTGCGCAACCACTGAATGTAGTCAACTAGCCTAAAAGGAGTTTTAAAAAAAGCGGACATGACAGGGTAGCCATAGTGATACACTAGGAACTGAGCAGATGAACAGAATTCAACTATGTGGGTTAGTATTATCAGCATAAACAGGTAATAGCCTTGGAAAATAGAAGATTTGAATTACCCTGGGACTTAGAGATCCTAACTGACCATCCAATCCAAGCAAGAAAAAAACAGCCCAGGTGATGTTAGTTAAGGAAACGTGAACTTGTCAAATAATAGACGTAATGGTGCCTGCAGATCCCTGAGTAAATATGAAAGACAGTGAAAAACTTGGGAAATGCCAGGACCCGGATCAGGATAGTATAGGCAATTGTGAAGTATCCGGGACTGTTCCAAAGATATTGAAAACAAGTCTGGAGAACCTGGGGATAAGAAGAAGAATTGAGATTTATGTAGACCACATCACTACTAGGGATAGCCCTAATACCGAGGGAAGTAATGAAATATGGGAATTACGCCCATCATCTGGTAGTGATGTCTTAACTCAAGGAAAAAAAGCATCGTATAAGCTGTACAAATCACATTGCTGTTGTGACGAATGAGGACAATATTAGAGGAGGGATAGAAATCTGAGAAAACTTACTGTCATGAGAAACTATCAACGATAACTACTATCAACAAGAACGTTTCTCCAGTTTCTCAGTGATTTTGCTGGGCTGGCTATCTATGAATATACTGGCTGTATCAATAGAAATAGAGGGCAGAAAATTCACACATTTACTCCTTATTATACTTCAAAAATATTTCTCAAATTCCTTCCCCCAAAATTGCCCTCAGCGATATCCACCGGGTGTGAAGCTGTAATTCACAGCACTTCAGTTGATTCGGTGATTGAGAAGAGGTGGGCTGAGGACTTGAGGAGACTTGGTTATTCAGTCTTCAGTAGTAACCACCAGGCGAGTGGTGTGAAAAGGATAATAATCTGTACGTCACTAGTCAACTTAAATTATTCTGTTTATGGAGGTGGTTATTGTATCAATTGGTATCTTAGCGTTCAGACGCGTCACGAATAGCTTTGTGAAAGATTTGAAAACTAAAAAGATTTGCGGTAGATTTGAAAACATCCTGGTAAGAGAGTTTGAGTACTGAGAAGAGTTGTGGCCTTTTCACCATCAGCAATTGACCCAGGCTTCTGGTGATGCAAAACTTCAACAAGTACGATATAATGATTAAGAGATTTCAAAACCAGTCAGTTTACTCACCAAATAGAAACTGTCATATTACCAACATCTCTTGGCAGCATGCCATGTTGAGAGTGACCAATTATCAAATTAAAAAAAATCTTAATCGATGCATCAGTTACTTCTCTTATCTATTTTTGGGTTGTGATAACTAAAATGTCCAAGTTCCCATAACAAGTTTCCAAACAAAGCGATCAATTTCACATAGACCTACATTGCAAATTGACGAATTGGAATTTTTTTTTTTCTGAGGCTTGATGAATTTCCTGCACTCCATCCCTATTGATGCAGCCTGTACGTATATGGATAGCAAGCAAGGTAAGATCACTTAAAAACTGAAGAAACAGTTTCCGTTGACAACCGTTTTCGTTGACGGTTTCCTAAACACTCACAGCGAATTTCTGAATGTCACTGACAAATTTAGGTTATTGAAAAGCGAAGCACTCGAAAATGTGATTTGTTTGTAATCTTTTGTCTAGACGTTCGCAGATTACGTCAGCTGAAATATATCTTTCGGAAATTGATCAATATTTTCAGGCAATGTTGACACCTATGGTTTCAATGAGATAGAAATCTGCGCTTTTTCTCAGCAAACATAATGTACAGGGTGTTTCTTAAAGGATGCAACTCCGAGGACAAAAGGTAAATTTTATGAACAAGATTAGTCAAGTCGCAACACTATAATCAGAGTTGTCGGAGATTGGGATGTAAGTGAGACTTGGGTTCAGAAAAGAGAGACAAAGAAAAAGAGAGAGACAAAATGATAAAGAGACAAATTGTGCGTGCTGCTTCTGTACCTGCTGCAAAACAGACATTGAACATTATTTTCGCTTTCAGCTTCTATTTCCGTAAAAGCAGAAAAGTCAACGCATAGCTAAATTGAAAGAAAAAAATGGCTACCAGTGTCTCTTACAATCGAATTTTTACTATATTTTCTGGTATAGGCGTACGGCGAATCGTTGTAATTTTGGCAAAACCTTTTGACCCCCTCATAGGAAGAGTTCCCATACACGTATATTATTGACAAGTTATCTTTAGATAGCAGTCTGAGATTTTACACGTATATTTATCACATCAGAATGTTAGTTGTACATTTCTTTTTAAAACCTCCCTTTTTTAGCTTCAAAAATCGGTGAATATAGTAATTTTTATCAATGCCAATAGGAAAAAATATTTTTTATAGGATTTGTTTTTTTATGACAGCTACTTTGACCTTCGTCTCTCTACTTCAGTAGCCTCAATGGTTAATATCGATGAGTTAAATCCATTATTATCTATCGGAAATAAATATATGAAGATAAAAAACACGAAAAAATAACAAGACAGGAGATGAAGAAGGGGAACGGAAGCAATGAATAAGTATAGATAAGTTTTCTAGAAGCGTGGGCAACTGAATAGTTTCAGACAGTCGAAACTAAACGGTCCATTATATGAACGACTAAACAAACCTATAAAAATTGTGTATGTGAAGAAAAGAGATGAAAGACTTTCGGATTAAAGGTCAAAAATTGAAAGTGCTGAAAAGAATCTAGTTTTTTTTTCGTCCTTTATAGATTGGTCTGGCCTTTTCTGCAGGCAGACATAGGTCTATATTTAGTATAGATTTTACCGATATCCACTGGCAAAATATTCCATACAGCAGGGTGGAGGAGCTTTTATTCAGTGTAAAATATTTGGCCGAGTAGACTTCTAATATAAATAGATCGGATTTTCCGGTTTGTTTTAAAGTGCCGTTTCTATTCGTGTATAAATCAATCACGTTTATAACTTGGCCTTTCCTTCACAGCTCTGCAATGGTTAACTCATGACATACTTTGTGTTTCGGATGATCTCAGTGTTTGATGGTAATCGTACTATGGATTAAACTAAACAAACACCGTGAGTGTTTATTCAACGAAAACATGGATTTCCATATTCATTGTCCAGTAATTCATTTTGGGGTTTTTCGGTCCTCTTCATCAGGTCGGGGTCATCCTTGTTTTCACGGATGTGTCTTGGGTGAGAGCCTGGAATATTCACAAGCATAAACACAAATGTATTAGATTTTTGCATATGAAATGCCGTTTCATGAATAGTAAAATAGAACATAAGATAAACAATAAAAAGAGTTATTGGCAATAAGAATTATAAAAAAAAACCCGTTAAAATTACCTCAAAAACTCGCTCTGACAAGAAAATAAATTGCTGTCCAAAACAGGAAAAAGAAAATTGGATGGATGAAAATCAGATAGTGTTTGACTGGTGTTCTAAATTGATTCAAATCACCCATTGCACTATGAGAAAGGGGAGGGGTAATGAAAAAGGTTGAGCACTAATGTGAAAAGGATGTTTGGCTAATGTAAAAAAAAAGGGTCTGTGTAATGAAGGAAGGTGTTAATTAAACATGTGTTATAGAGGAAGGGGCAAATAGGAAAAGTGCATAAGTCTTTGAAAAAAAAGTAGAGCCAATCTTCAAAGAATGTGAAGGCTGATGTAAAAAAGTGTCTGATGATCTAAGAAAAATAGAAAGGTTAAAGGGGGGTATAATGTTAAAAATAGAGGTGTACGTCAAGGGAAAAGGGAAAATTGTAGAAAGGCAGGCTTATATTGAAAAATTGAGCAAATGGAAAAAAATGAACGTTTGAAGTCATGTTGAAAAGGGGACGGTATCGATATTAAAAGACGGGGTACTTCCTTTAATTTTGACCAATAAAAGGGAAAAAAGTTCAACTAAAAAAAGGAAGAGCATAACATCCCTCTCAATGGTTGGGGGTCGAAAAAAGTCGGTTGATGTTAAAACAGGGAAATCGCCCCCCTCAATTTTGACCAGTAAAAGAAAAGAAAAAGTGTCCCCTCAAGTTTGACCGCATAGAATAAAAAAAAGGAATTTACTCTCCATTTAAACCCTAGAAGTGGGAAAAGATTCCAACTCGATATCAAACCCAGAAAGTGACAGAAAATTTCCCCTCTGATTTAATCCCCGGAATTGAAAATGAATTTCCTCTGCAATTTCAATCCAAAAAAGTGAAAAGGGATTTTCTATTCTGAAAATGAAAGTTAACATTCCTTAAAAAAAATCACCGTAGATTTTGCCTTCAAAATTTCAATTTTGACCCAGAAAGGTTAAAGAAGAATATCCTTGTGTTTCGAGACAAAAAACATGCCCTCCTCTTTCTGAGCTCTAAATTAGGAGAGAAGCCCTCGATTTTTACTCCTAAAAATGATAAAATTGAAAATAATTTTCCTCTCGGTTTAGAACCTTAAAAGTGAAAAAAAATATCTCACTTCCAGTTTTGGCTCCAGAAAGCGAAAACAAAATTGACCCATAAAAGTAAAAGTTGGAAAGTTCTCCTTCGATTTTTTGTAACAATATAAAGAAAGTGAATAAAAAATATTCTTCTTGGATTTTCATCCGTAAAGTAAAAATGAAATCCCTTCCATTTTAACTCTCAAAAGTGGGGAAAAAAAGTCTCAATTCAGAGTCATGAAAGTGAAAAAAGAAATCTTCCTCTAGATTTTGATGTTGGAAAGAATTTAAAATCAAGTGGAAATTTTCTCTTCCCTTTCAAAAAAAAAGAAACTCATCCTAGATCTAGACCGCTAATAGTGAAAACGAAAGTACTGCATCATTTTCTATCCTTAAAATGGTAAATATAAATTCTGGCTTGATTTCGGCCCCTAAAGATGAAATATAAAAAAGTTTCCCAACTGTGATCCCAAAATTACATGTTTTTGCAAGAATGTGCCTCAACCATATAACACACACCTATCAAAATACCTCTTCTCGAGGAATTCATTTACAACAAAAGACATTGCAATATGAGATATGCTCAAAAAATGTTTTGGCTTTTTCTATATAAAGAACACTAACGACGCTGCATGTTGATTTATAAAAGTTGATCGGAGGGAAAAGAATAGAAATATTCTTTTATTACGTCACTAACAAAGTAAAAAAACATTTTCATCATTGATGAATAATCATATAAATCGACACTCCGATCTGAATTGATCTCCACCCCACCTTGAAAACATATCTTTCAAAAACTAATACATGCTAGGAATGAAATATGTACTCTCACGACGTCATGGATTTACACCAAAATAAGCAAACAAAAAAAGTACGTCATTGTTGGTATCAATATGACCATGGATAACCCCCAAAAGCATAAAATCTCTAATGCAATCTTATACACATGGAGCGATAACAGTTTCATGGTGGCCCTTCTTGATAATATACCTTCTTCATAAAATTTTGAGCCTCATTGGTTCACAGTCAGAAGTTATTTGACAAACAATGTCTTGATGAAATGAAACGGTCTGATGATGAAAACTAGAGCCAGCACTTCCGGATGGAACTACAAGTGGGATTGCACTGCTCCTCAACACGCTTCCGTGTCTTCATGAAAGCGCGAAACTACCAGCAGAAAAAAAATCTACAACCTTCACTCGGGAAATAACCATATTCTTCGAAACTGTACGAATATCGGAAAGTAAGGGTCCAGTTTAGCATGAAGGCTACACTGAGAATCGAGTGAATAATTATAAAACCTGGGAAAAATGAAAAAATCGCCACTATTCACCATTAAGGCACAGCAACAGGAATAACGTTCGGGTGACGCTTATATCTTGAAAACAGTTGAAAGAGAAGCGACAGAAAATATAAGCAGAATAAGACAAGAATAAAAAAAATACATAGGATAACAATCCTTTACTTGCAGTGCATGCACAATCACACGAACTAATCATTCTATGATGAAAGATACTGAATGATAATGAAATATGATTGTGAAGATCTTTGAAGATATTCACACCCAGTAACTGCAATAACTGAATGAGGCTAGTCTTCAGTATCTCCTCGGCTTCGTCACTCTATTCTGCTGTGTTACTTCTGAAGTAAGGTTTTCCCCGCTCTCCGAAATTTCACTTTAGGTCACTTTTTTGTCTTATGAAAAAAGTGAAAAGAGAATTTTCTTTGCCATGAACTGTAAAAGAGACAGAGAACACACTCTCACTCTCTTTACAGATCTTCATCTTCCTGTACCTCCTAATTCCCCAACCCTTCAAACTCAACCAAAGATCCCATCATCATCTTTTTTGTCTTGGAACACTTGAATGTATCTCATATCTGAGTGAATCGTAATTGTTTTGCCGTTTGATTCTCATTTCAAGATAACGGAGAAAGTTCTTTTTCGCTTTTGCAGATAGAGACGAAGGGTTATAGAAAATAATATAAATATCTGTACCTTGCATAAACCAATCATCGTAGCCCACAAGTGTACCAGAACTAATTATCTAAAAATGATCTTCAATCTACAATTATCTATTGAAAATATCATAACAAGATTTTGGCATGGTTGCTTTAATATGACTACAGAGATTGGAGAGGGCACTTTTTAGAAGAAATGTTTTCAGGTGATAGCCATCCGTGTGTTCGTGCGAATTCTCAAGGTAGCAGCCCCCGAAAAACGTTCAAAAAGTCCTGAATAAACACATTCACAGACACACATACAAGTATTGAGAAGAAAAACTGTAACTAACTCGGCTGGTTAGTAAGGTGTGTCATTCGTAGAGTTATGGTGATTTGATATGATTAAAATCCATTTCAGCAAACTTGCATTCTTTTTCATTGTTGATATCATATTCATCGATAATTCACTGATAGCATTGCCACAAAATTCAATTATAATGGAAGGATTCATGCATAATTCGAAAGCCGAAAAGTTTATTTTGAAGTTTACGCAATTTCATGGTTACGAAGGGAATTATGAAAAATGTTCGAATAACCTGAGATTTATGCAAAATATGTTCTAATAATATAGGTATTTATAATTCTGTTCATACAAAGTATGTGTAAAACAATTAAAATAACCCTGAAGAAAACAATGTAAATTGCATTGACTGATATTGGGAAATATTGACACAGGAAATGTTGAAAAATTTGTTTAAAGTTTTGAAGTCAAAGCGGCAAAACATCTCTTTCTCTCTTTCTCTCTCTCTCTCTCTCTCTCTCTCTCTCTCTATATATATATATATATATATATATATATATAGTTCATAATATGATCTCTCAGTTTGTGAGAATACAATCATTTGGCTTAAAAGAATATCCCTTACACCCAATTTGAATCAGTAGACTATTTAACCGGGAGGAATATCATTATATTCAAAATGTAAATCTTAAAGAATTCAATAATATCTGTGAAATTTTTACAAGTTTAACTAGTTTTAAACGCCATATATATATATATATATATATATATATATATATATATATATATATATATATATATATATATATATATATATATATATATATATATGTGTGTGTGTATGTGTGTGTATATATATATGGACATTATGTTTCCTAAAATGGATGTAAAGCTGATGGAGCTTGAAGATCATTCCTGAAACTGTTCTGTAATTGTCATGAAGTGTGCAACACAACGTGGGTGATTTTTGTAAGATGATTCCCAATTATTTTCGATTCAGACTAGCTGCATAATTGTGTGCAATTGGAGGTTATGAAGAGGAAGAAATGGAATGGTCGTTGTGTGAAGAGATATGGTCTCAATATTGACTCCAGACAAAGAACTGGACAAGATAACATTTGGTCGGCTTGCTGCAAGAGAACAATTGGAAACTTCAAATTATCTGCCATTTCCGATGATATCACAAAAAAAAACATTGTTACCGAAACAGATGCTCATAAAATGTGTTCCTTTTTAAAGGGACAGATTCACCAGAAATCGTCATGAAAAACGAAGTCTGTTCAGTGGGTATCAGGCCTTTTTTCTCATATCCCGATAGCTGGTAATAAGACCTTGATCCAACTTGTCAACAAAACGAAGTGACTTTTTTTGTGAATGCTTGAACCGATGCTGTAGGGTTACTGAGTTTGCAGTGAAACACTGTTGATTGAGCCCGTGTACTTTTTGACCGATGCATTCAAAATAACCAATCCTGTATCTTATGTCTTTCTTTCAGACCCTGAACCTTACAGTTCAGATTTTTATTCCCCTGACTTCTGGCTTTGAAGGGAGGATATTTCATTGACCACATTGAAGAGAACAAGACGAAGTAATAAATGGTGATCTTGAAAGAATCATTTGGAAACTGTGAAGGGATGGTTGAATGTGCGTGTGATCCCAAGAGGAGAACTTGAAACTAGACATGCAGCGATGGTGGGATTGAATTCTGAATCACGTTACACTCAATGCTGCCACTTTGCATCACGTAACGCCAAACTATGCGAGTAAAAATAAGAGAAACTCAATAACTATCACAAAATGCCATTGACCAACAATCATTTTAGTTTAGATTCCATTGAACTGACAAAAACTTTTAGTAAATGCATTAAACATCACTGAAGCAACTTACAATAATTAATTATTACATGAATGTACATATTTGTAAATATATATGCATATAGATATGTATAGTGTTTCTGAAGACTTGCATATATTTATATATAAACAGATGTATTTCCATGGAAATAGGTATTGGCCAACTAGTATAAACGAGCATGTTATTGCATTTGTCGTTCGTGTGTTCAATATTTTTAATTATATGGATAATTATCTGACTCTATTTATTTTTTACTATCTACGTATCAATAATGTTAATAACCCTTTCAACTATAAATAAAAGGAATCTGCTCATCACAGAGATGATGAATAACAATTCAATTATTCTTTTACCTAATTAAATAATAACAAGTTCTGTAGATTTATCATCTGATATGAAATAAGATAAAGGGGAAAACAAGCAGGAACAAAAGCAGAACTGAACAAAATCGGCTTCAATTAATGACTTTCCTCATTATGGCAATGAGCAAATTCTTACAAATACCAGTATATTGTTTGCTTTGTCGGTTCTATGCAGAAAATCAATTATTCATATATATAATAATATATATATAATAATATATATATATATATATAATAATATATATATATATATATAATAATAATATATGTATATAATAATATAATGATATAATATATATATATATATAATAATATATATAATAATATATATAATAATAATAATAATAATAATAATAATATATATATATATATATATATATATATATATATATATATATATATATATATATATATATATATATATAATTGAACCTGGTAGCTGCTTCAACGTTGCGTTGTTCTCACCAGTGAGCTAAATAGCTGCCGGTAATGCAAAGGCCAAAATACTTGTGTCAACTTCAAAATTTCATAGTGTTCATTCATGGTCTACATCTTCTCCATCTGTTTTTCTCAACGTTGACGGTTAAATTATCGATTTCCAGTTATTGCACGGCGAATGTATCACTTGGCATCGACAACGGAAATTGGATAATCAATATATATATATATATTTCTCGTTCTT
The DNA here is from genome assembly GCA_963457665.1 of Thysanoteuthis rhombus. Lineage (NCBI taxonomy): Eukaryota > Metazoa > Mollusca > Cephalopoda > Oegopsida > Thysanoteuthidae > Thysanoteuthis > Thysanoteuthis major. The sequence goes on from OY735218.1 coordinate 47,520,105, forward strand.
CTTCTTAATATTCTTCCTCTTTTTATTATTATTATTATTATTATTATTATTATTATTATTATTATTATTATTATTATTATTATTATGAATCTCACACCAGTTGCCTGGTGGTAACCGCTGGAGTTTGAGTGACAGCAAGTCTCCTCAAGTCTCCAGCCCTCCTCTCCTCGAACTCATAGATCGCAGTAATTTTGCGATTTACAGTTTCACACCGGTTGCCCAGTGGTTATCGCTGAAGGCTGAGTGACAATAAGTCTCCCCAGGTCTTCAGCTAACGTCTCCTCTCTCTTTCGCATATCATGACAGAGCTACGATTCGTTGCAGTCCTTATATCTCTAGCACCTTCCTCAGTATCCGTCCAGTGCCCAGCAGTGCTGTGGTCTGTACGGTCTCTATCCTCCCCCTAATCCCGATCTCCTCCAGTCTCTCCCTCAGCGTTTTGGGGACAGTTCCTAGTGCTCCCACTATGACCGGTACTACCCTGGTTTTCATGTTCCACATTTTCTTTAACTCCCTTGCTAGGTCCTGGTATTTTTCCCTTTTCTCACCCTCCTTCTTTTTTACTCTATGGTCTGCAGGTACAGCAACGTCTACTATTTGGCAGGCCCTCCTTTTTTTGTCTACTATTACTAAGTCCGGCCTTCTTGCCTGGATGAGGTGGTCAGTTTGGATGTCGAAGTCCCACAGTAGTTTGTGGTTGTCATTCTCCAAAACTGCCTCTGGCTTGTGCTGATACCACTTTTCCCCATGGTTGAATCCCATTTGTTTACTTAGTTCCCAGTGTATCATCGTTGCTACTCTATCGTGTCTATGCTTATACTTCTTCTGGGCGAGTTGGCTACATTCACTAGTTATGTGGTTTACTGTCTCATCTCTTTCACCGCACATGCGGCATTTGCTGTTTGTCTGTGTTCTGTCGATTTTTGCTTTTATGTAGTTTGTCCTTATGCTTTTGTTTTGGGCTGCCATGATGAGCGATTCTGTTTCTCTCTTAAGGTTTCCCTTTCGTAACCACGTCCATGATTTCTCGTCTGCTATATCTTTTATCTGTCTTTTAAACTCGCCGTACAATTTTTTCCCTTCCCACTTTTCTTTTCTAGTTTGCTGTACTGTTCCATTGTTTCCTACTTTATTGTTTGTCGCACTATCCCTCGCGCTCTTTATGATTTCTTCACTATTTGTTTGCACATATCTATCTAGGACTACTTTAGCTCTCTGGACACAATCTTCTATGCTGATGAGCCCCCTACCACCTTCTTTTCTCTTAACGTATAGCCTATCTGTATCATCCCTAGGATGTAATGCTTTATGCATCGTCATAAGTTTCCTTGTTCGCCTATCCATTGATTGGAGCTCTTCCTTTGTCCATCCTAGGAATGGTCCTGTATACCTAACTACTGACACAGCCCAGGTGTTCATTCCTTTTATTAGATTTCTGCTATTTAATTTGGTTTCTAATATTTTCCTTATCCTTCTGAGGTATTCTCTCTTAATTTTCTCCTTCATCTCTTCCCGTTTTATCGTGTCACATTCAAGGACACCTAGGTACTTGTATCGGTCTTGTGCAGTCAATGCCCTAATCTTGTTGTTGTCTGGAAGTTCAATTCCCTCAGTCATTGAAAGCCTTCCTTTATGCATCACCATGATTGCGCATTTTTCTATCCCAAACTCCATTCCTATGTCCTCACTATATTCCCTTACTTCGTTGAACAGAGTCTCAAGCTCTCCCCTGTTTTTTGCAAACAATTTAATATCGTCCATGTGCATTAAGTGGTTGACCTTTCCTTTTATTATTATTATTATTATTATTATTATTATTATTATCATTATTATTATTTTCAAAGTTTGGGGTTCGGTATCTCCCAATCATCATCGGTCATTATCAAGAAAATATGATTGCTATATCCAAAACGTAACTGCTACCACTTCTCATTAAACTTCTATATTTAATTTGCAAGTGTTGTTTTTTTTCTTTTAATTAGCATAATCACTAATACGTCTCTTCCAATATGAGAATGGAACCAACGTCATCTGCGTCTGTGGACGTTACTCAAGAATATCCACATATCATCGTTAAAAGGTTATTTCATTTTAATTAGAAAAAACTCCAATTATTTGAACTCTCTTTCCTGTGTTGATATTCTATGAAATTTGAGTGCTTTCCGGGAATAGCTGACAAACATTGGCTGTTGTTGTATTGTTCTTCGAATAGATAACGTTCTGGTTATTGAGTCATGTGTCCAGGTGAGAAGACTGTGGTAATATGTCCTATATAAGATACCTCTTGGTTGTTGTTGTTGCATTGATGTTGATGTGGAGAAATTTGACAATTTGGGAAAGAAAAGTCTCATGAATGATAAATACATCTCATATTTATTTCATTTTGGTTTGTAACGTTTTGTTCAAAGTTGGGATTTCCTCAGAGCATCGTTTCCAAATGCCTTTGAGGGTTTCGGCTGATATAAGTTATCATACGTAAATGTCATTCTTCAGGATAGGTCATAAAATGATAGGTGATCAATTTCAACATCTATTATGAGTTGAAATGTATATCTTTTATCTGTTTGTTTTTAAAAAATAGTGTTTATATCAATTACTCACGCTTGTATAAGAGGTCTGACCAGTTATGTTCTCAAGTTTGAGTCATCTGCGTGGGTACCTCACGGTGTGACCTCTTATGTAGCCAACACGATTCTTTTCGAGCTGAATAGAAAATAGCTAAAAACAGGCTAAATTCGTAAGAACGTAGCGCTAAATGTTGAATTTGGGTGCTGTGAAATTGAGGAACACGTTTAATCCATCGAAAAATCGGTAAATTGGCAACACATATTTTTGGTGGTACGGGTACACATACCACAATATCGACAGTATTTCTTTTCTGCATCAAGTTTAAGGGGGATTTGTTTTTCATGTATGTTCTGCACAGAAAAGAATCTTTCATGGGGGAATGTTTTTTGATTACATATAGGGAAGCCACGCTCTTACAAACCTTGATATAACTAAATGCAACCGAATGCATACATAAACCATAACGTGATCTCTTCTTGATTACTAAGCAGAGTTACATTTAACAGTGTTTGATTTGAAATCAAAGTGTAGTATCGGTTTTTCTCACGTCAACGAACCATGACATCAATTACCTGTTTTCAACTTCAGACATCATCGAATTATAGTTGCTTTTCAAGTGTTTCACGAGTTTCAACTATATATGATATTCATTTCTATTGACAGAAAAGACAAAATAGTTGCATTTCAATTGCTGAATGTTTTTTCTTAAATTTTACGAAATTATCAGAACAATAATTTGCTATCGAAATAATAAATCAATTACTAATATGCAGATCAAACTATTATTAATTCTAAAACAAATTTGACAATTAACGAGTCAAATGAGCGAAAAAAATGTTATAATCAGTATAAGTGACTTTGTAGGTACTCTTCCACATTTGTGTGGTCATTTAAGATAGAGTAAAAGATGTACGTTCTGGAAAATATATCCATCATTGATAAATTGTCATGAGAAAGCCATCCAAGAGTGGATTTTTTTCTAAGGATGAAAAGGAATCTCTTTTAGGAGAGTTCAGTCAAGAACCAATACTAATTTTCAAGTCTGTAGACAATACATACAGACGTGCTGGAAAACAACTGAACGCACTTATCAATTATTTGGAAAAAAAAGTAGAACCTTACGCCATCTTTAATGGCTACGTTCGGGTTAACTATTGTCCTCCATGGAAAGCGTATCACTTCATCCTTATTATTCCTGTCCACTCTTTTTCCTGTTCATATTTCAAGTAAGAGAAAAAGATTTAATCGTTCTGGCGCGTATGATTTCAATTTCTGCTTTTCATTATTTTTTATTTTTTTTATTTTTGCCCGATGATTTCTCAACTATTCCTTCCTTTATCATGAAAAGCAAGAAGAAGACAATATAATAAACTTTGGATGTTAAAAAAGAAATAAAATGACCGAAAACAAATGCAAACGCAAAATAGAAATGTTCAATTTCTTTTTGTAAGAATAACAACCATTTCTCGTTGACAGCAACCGATATATTTGTTTATATATTTTTCTGACTACATCTGAATCTATTATAATAATGCACTTCTTCCGACAAAATTCAAAATTACAAAACGTAACAGTGCAATATAGAGATTGGAGGTGAAAATTCAATAAAATTATGCAACTAAGGTGTACAAATACTTGTTGTATCATTACATTCAAACATATACTGTATGTTTTTCTATGTTACGCGCACACACACACACACACTCACACACACGCATATATATATGAATGTATGTATATATATATATATATATATATTGTTTAAGGTTATACGCTTTCTAGACCATGTATATAGCAGTAACGTGGTAAACAACTGATGATCCCAAGAAAAAATGTTTACAGATTGTTCTATAATAACAAAGTATGACTAAATCAGACAAAAAAAGAAAAAATTTCATCTAATGAATCACATAATTGACAGATATTTGGTGATAAGTGATTTGAATGACACCGGAAATGTTTTTGAAAAAATATCTAATGTTTAGTCTTTGAAGCTGTATATATATATATATATATATATATATATATATATATATATATATATATATATATATATATATATATATATATATATTGCCTATATGTTATCGCTCATAAATGAGTTCATCCTACCACTTTTCAATAGAAAGTTACTTTCCTTTCAAACCAAACATAGTACGATTTTATTTTTCTTATTGGATCATCGAACACTCAAAACAAATTTTTTTTTAGGTATCATTCTGGACCAAACTTTAAAGAAACAATTAGAGGGTCAGAGTTTCAATGTTGGAGATTTGTCCATGAATAATTCCGTTCAAACCGTTTAATGTTCCACTAGGAATGACAAAATCTTGCTATGTCTCCTTCAGAAGAGAAATAACATCCTGTCATAACTGGCAGCATTGTATTCATTTATAGATGACAATAAATACGTTTATACGTGCATAAGTAAGAAAGACTTGCATTGGTATATGTATGTTACGTGGATGTCAAAATATACAAGATAAGTTTTGTGGAAAGTCTGATAACATCCTGTTCATCATGCACTCGCATCAATACATGTAGTTGTATGTAATTTTGTCACCTTTATTCTTGCATACGCACGAACATGCTCACACAAAGACATCCACACGGCTTGAGATCAGTAGCAACTGTAAGGGTTGATGATTCAATTGTCCACATTGAAACTGTTTGAAAATAAACAAGTGTGGATACCCCAAGACAAAAACCGAGCATTTTAGCTAAAACGTTAATCGTAAATCAACATCTCAACCCATCACATATTGGGGAGGGCAAATTTTTTTCTTGCCCAAATGAGAATTTATAAGGATTCAATGTTCAAATTTTCAGTCCTCTAGTTTAATTGGTGTGGCATATTGGTGCAACACATACATAGGCAGCCAGCCATACCCACTCAAAAACTGAAGAAAATTATGATAACGGTTTCTAACGAATAACCGAAAAAAATAATGATAATGGTTTCTAACGAAAGGATGTTCTTTATAGGCCAAACATCCCTTCAAATAGTAAGGGAGATGGGGGAAAACGATGCACGCATGCGCACACATTTCTTATCTCCTTGAGAAAATAATTGCTTTTGATTTTTTCATCATACATACTTAATAGAACCGGAGAGGAAATACGCAATTAGGCTCACATTAATAAAAACAACCAGCTATAAAATAAGAAGAATGGAATTCTAATGATTTGTCCACGTACAACTGGAAGAGAAACCATGCATAAGGGGACACTGGAAGTGAAACTGCAGATAAGAGAAAATCACAAAACTTGAAACTGTAAAAATTAGAGGGTATTGAAAGAAGAACCACTGATAAGGGACTCTGCTAGCTAGAGGACCGACATACCTCCTCATTGCAATTTGTTTCGAATGAATGTAAGAATGACTAACCCTTGATTTTATCAAGCAATTTTGGGGGAAATTCAGCTTTCACTGAATTTTATTTGTGGTATGATCTGTGTGCATTATAGAGAGGAAGCTGTATACAGTCAACAGTTATTGTCTATTATACCAAATGTATTCACATAAAGTAAAGCAACCTAATTATCAACATCATAATAAATAGCTTGAGAAAAAAGAGGTGTCTTATGACGAACTAAACTAGCAAAAGGGTATATAAATATTTACTCATTAATGTTCCTTTTTAGATGAAACATTTTCATCATCAGCAGTTATTACTGGTTTCACTCGATTATATAAATATTTTTTCTCTCTAACTACTCTTGGTTATTTCATAATACGGACGCCAAAAACCAACATTGTTTGGCAGTAATCGCAGAGATGGTATCAATGATTTAGATAATACGATATTGTGTCGGAATCATGAACTTCAATAAATTAAATCTTAAATAATGTAATCAGTGGCCATGAAACAATGACCGTGTGCAGAGTTTCAAAAGTGAGAGCTGATGTGGACAGTTAACCAATAGAAGAACAAAGTAAGTTATTAGTAAGACCCCAAAGTAATAAAAAAACCGAGCGTTAGAAATATGCCACAAAAAAGCTCAAAATGCAGACACATATGCAAATTCCCAAGGTTCACTAGAAGTGTATAGAAGGTTCACTAGAGGTTGAAATTCCCCTATGGAGTGACTCCAGAAACTTGGATAAAAATATCCCAAGATATATCCATATGAATATGCAAATTCACAAAACCCGAATAAATCTGAAATCCAGAACATTACTGAACTCATGCATTTCGAATAAGGGGTATCTAACCAACCTGTAATAGTGCAATCAGTAAATTTCAGGGCGTCATTTACGATCTTAAAGAAAAATTCATTAGCGTAAAGCGAGACTTTCGGAAGTCGGGGATACCTGTATATTGAACGAGAAAGTGTAAGCGGGAGATTTTCCAATCTGATCATGGAGTTAACCAAAATGAATAGTTCAACAGCTGAGAAAACAAAATGAAAGAAAAGAAAACCCAATTTCCCCAAATCGAAGAAACTCAAGGGACCAAATGATTATCTTTGAAACGAATCTCCAGCTTTAATGGGAAGCGTTTCTATCATTCTTCGTTTTCATAAAAATATTCTGAAAGTTTATAGATTTTCTGATTTCAGTGCGATATGCTTCCTGAATTTTTACCCACTGGAAATTTCATTTGTAATCAGTACGGGAAACTCATTAATATTTCTTTTGAACCTATTGTACTTCCTCCTTACTTTAAGAAAAAAAAAATCTCCTTCCATATCTTTCATCATGTAATCACTAACCAAATCTTATTCATCATGTGTCGAGTTTGGATTGAATGATGAAAAAGTTTCACAGCTACAAACGAGGGCATTTGAAGTTACCTCAGAAATATAATATCGTTTAAAATGGATTCTCATTTTAAAAAGTATTTTCCTAGTTTTTGGTGATATTACAAGTCCAGTAAAAGCTATAGAGTAGTACTCAAAAGGGAACTGAGGAAACATTAGGCTGTCGACCCAAACGAAAATTAAACAGAAAAATTGCATCAAAATTAGTAACATTTCAGGCTATATAGGATGCGTATATTGTCTAACTCTTCTTATCCGTGAATCCTATGGATAAGAAATTCTATAGCTTATAGTTGGGGATGAAAAACTGCCTAAACCCCAAAAAGAAATGAAAGGGAATGCTGCTTCCACGCGTGCTTGACTACGTTTACATAAAACTGCTCTAAGATGCAAAATACACAATGGTACACACTGTATATAAAGTTAATACGAAGATTATTAGAGTTTTGTAATACTATGTGAAATACACTCGAAAAAAAGTATTTTTCCGATAACAACTCCAGCAATATTTAAAATATTTACTTCTCATTCCTTGTCTAAAGCGTTTAGTTGTTCATCCTGTAAGAATATTTTTGCAGCGGACTTGTGCGTCAATGTTCTATCCTATCTCTTCGACGATTAAATCTTTCTGAAATTTTATTGCTCGAACAAGATTTAGACTATCAAAAAATTTTTCCATTAGTTAATATTGTTTACCGAAATGACTGGCAACAAAGTAGTTTCTTCATTTTCACAAAACCTTTTAGATACAGTTGCATTTAGTGGGTTTGTTTCATCTATTTCTCCGCTTGAAGTCATTGATTAATGCAGAGTCAGTATTCACCTTTTTTCATTTTTTTTGTCATCATTGATGCATTCTAAAACCTTTATCAGGCGTATAGTTAGTCTGTTTCTTTTGTTTTTCTTCTTTTATGAATGGTTTTGGCCTCAAAAGATATACTACATAGAGTATGGCATGAATTCGTTTTCATTTGACGTCAATCAAGCATTTGAAAAATTCTTTTTTTTTCTTCATGTTATGGTAAAGTTGAAATGACAATAAACGCGGAATATAATGATTTTGGATTGAGAAAAAAGGCAAATATTCAATCAAACTTAATTTTCCTAATGTTTTCTTGCACATTTGCACATCATAACAAAAAACGAAAAAAAGAGTTAAAAATTCAATGAATGAACTTGGCTCGATTTTTATCTATTTTGAATATGTATATCAGGTCGAGCTTTGGACTAAAAAGAAACCGTCATGTGACCAATATATTTTGGCTCCATACCGTGTTGGGGATGATCAATCATAAGTTCTGAAATGGTTGATCAATGAACAAGTTTCTTCTCTCAGCTTATGTTGGATCACTAAAAATTCAAAAGTTTAGAAAAAGGGAAAACTGTCAGACAAAAACTAAGGGGTCAAATTTAGAGTTCTAGTTTCATTGATTCGACTTATACATGTGATGCTCACATACACATATACAAAGCCAACCAGACCACAAGCTAGAAACACTAATAAGCTGAGGAAATCATCTGTTGTATTATCTAACAGTTTTGATTGAAGGTTTCTGATTTAATTGCAGGACATCGAATTAATAATTAAATTTGATTCAATTGGTTGATAAACAAATTATTAGTTTTTTATCAGTCCTGTTGGAAATACTTGGACAATCATTCAACAGGACTCTTCGTTTCCATTTTTATTTACCTGTTTTTTTTTCAATTTTAAATGATTCCTTTGTATATGTTCTACAAAAAATGTGCGAAAAGAAGTCACTTCAAATCCAATATAAGTTTAAGATGAGGCAGATTCGTTATATTAACTCAACTCACGTATTTTATCGACCAACTCTCAAACGTTGACATAGACTCACGCAGTGTGTGTGTGTGTGCGTGCATGTATGTCTGTGTGCATCTGCGTATACAAGTGTACCGAAGAGAAACCGAACTCTTCCAATAAAAAATCTATTCTATTACCTACATCACAAGACGCATCTCCTCCAATATATTTTCTCCTGGAGTCAATACACTGTCCCTGATTTTTTTTATCAATGGACAGCGTACGGGTCTCACAGTTCATTTTCATTTTCGAATTGACAACTTTGAGTGCGGATTTTAGCTTTGGGTACCTAAAAAACGACGGGGGAAAATATGATGTACAACGCTGCTTCGGGACGATACTTTTGCTTTGCCAAAGATTTGGTTACCGTGTACAAACGCACTGGTAATCATAATCATTTATTGTTTAGCCATCAAAGGTTTTACATTCACATTCAAGTTTGGCCAAGAAATCGCATGATGCAGTTTTTATTCAATTAGTCAAGTTCACTGCTACATAACATTCAAGTCACAAAAGATGCTAAAACGTCGTTTTAAAAGCTTTTTTAATTCCTTTTTCTATGGACACATTTTCTTCATCATATTTTTTATGGGATGTCAGATCATTCAAATAACCATTGTATTGCAATGATACTTCGAGCTAGTTTGCCATTGAACATTCAGATTACAATTCATTTCATTTTACACATTCATTCCAGATAAATTAGTTTCATTTATTGGATGGAGTCACTTGGACAAAGATAATGTTACATCTCAATACATATTTTATAACCACACTTTCTCCAAGTCCTCTACCGTTTTAACCTGTTCTTTTGGTTGCCTTAAGAGGTTATCAGTTCAGTCCAGTCCAGAGTCATGGCCAACGTACTCTTCTTAGAGAGTCATCAGTTCAGTGCCTTGGAAAGATCTCTTCTTATAATAATGTGCAATTCTGTTGCAAAAAAAAAAAATTTTTGCTAAATCATATCTCTATTTGACTTAGAAAATCTAAGTAATTCGGAAAATAATTCTCAAATTTACTGAGCCTTAAAGGATTATGTCCACTCGTCAATTCCTCTCAGATGTAAAAAAACATACCTCAAAGTATATTTACGATGAAAAAATACAGATGAACTGAATGCTTTATGTGTATGTTTATATTGCAAGCTATGTAATAATCGTCCAAATATTTTTTGTCTAATCAAAGTGAAATCAAACCTACGAAATATAATTTTTGCTAGTTAGGCGATTTCACCGATTCGTTGTAATATATACACATATATATATATATATATATATATATATATATATATATATATATATATATATATATATATATATATATATATATATCCAATATTCTATTGCACATAGTTGATTTATGAGAAACTAAAACTGCTTTAAAAATGCTATGTAAATTTTCTATTCCCATTAAGTATGTACAACAAGTTTTGGTTAAACATTCAGTAGAAACCGTAAGATGACCAACTCTTCCAGGCCACGTACCAAGTTTTGGGTAATCAATTGAATAGATAGAAATGATATATGATTGATTGATATTTTACCTTCTGTTGTAAAGAGATCATTGAAAAATCTGAATTAAAAATGAATAACTAAAAAAGCAACAAACAAGAGTGAACCTTGCTGAACTTTTGGATTAATCTAGCACGAATTTTCATTACATATAGAGTTTTGACCCCCCAAAATCTCTTCATCTTGGAGCAAGGTTTAAAATTGAAGAACTGTTTCTTTGTAGACATAATAAGGGGTAAATATTTAAATTATCCGTCCTTTACGTTGACTGGTGCAGCATGTTACATAAAAAGAGGGAAACAAGTATTTTGACGCATGAAAATATCAATATCAGCATACTTCCGATGATCACGTTCGCTTTCAATTTACGTCAATGATGTAATTTAATGTGAAATTAAGACTTACTAAGGGAAATACATGTTTCCAAACACTCAATGTCATTCAACATACGAACAAAAGTAACGTCAGAATTCAGAAACTCGAAAAAATCTCATTAATATCTTATTTAAGAAGGAATGCAAGTCTGTTCACATTTTAAGCTTAGAAACATTTGAAATTTTATCTCAGTCATAATTCACTATTTTTACAACCTTCAGACGAGGCAGTAATGGTTGAAGTAAAGGAGCTTCAAACAAAACAAAGATTGTCGTAATTAAACAACATAACGAAAGTTGAACGTACTGGGCCATTGCCATGATTTTGAATATCCTTGTCAAGATTGGATTGATTATTCTGAAGTAAAAGGAGTTTGACATCATTGAAAACCTCAGTCAAAAATTTCACCGCTAGCCCAGTCAAAGAACAGTCGAAGCGAATTGAATTATAACTCACCCGATTCACCCATTTAGGAAAGCTTAATTATTCTAGGGGAATATTCTTAGGCTAATTGAATCAAAGATTTGAGTATGGAGAAAAGATGGATGCATCTATGATTAAAAGATCATTATCCCCATAGTAAAGCATCGAAGTGGAATTATCATGGTTTTGTGTGTTTTTCTTTCAGTGGTAAGCGAGTTCTTCATGTGATTAAGGAACCGTAAAGGAGTAAGTATTTCAGAAACTTGTTCTCTTCAGAGCAATAGCCGAAACCTGAAGAAGGTTGGATCTTACAAGATAACGACCCGAAGAAAACAACGAAAATAACTCGTGAATTATTGCTTCAGAACTATGTAAAGATATTTTATTGGCCTATTCAGTCTACGGACTTGAATTCATTTTAGAATTTGTAGCGATGCTTCGAAAATCAAATTCATCGGAGGGAATCCAGAAATATTATGGACATGAATATCTTTGGAAAGGAAAAATGGTTTGTGAATGTTACAAAACGTGTCCAAGCAGTAATCGCAAACCAGGGATGCTCAACACAGTTTTAGAATATGAAATCCATGTGTCCGAATACTATATTTTGATTGATACATCATTTTTTTTTCCACTATGCATTGTATATTTGAGAATAAGTAAATTTATAGATGTTATTTCTATATCAAAAATACATTACTGGAGTAAATTTAAAATACATTTGAATATCGGAGGTATTTCAAAAAGATATTTTGAAAGTGTTCCAGTATTTGTTTCCCTTTACTATACTCAGTTAGCCATCCAGCCAGTAACATCAAGAAAAAGGCCTATTTTTACATTGTGGTGGACAGTTTCTAAAACCCTATAACATGAGTTAGAGGCATGAAAGATAGAATGGACAGCAAACAGGTTAAAGTCAATGGGTTTTACCATCACTATTTGCACTCGATTTGGTCATCATAAATCTATTATGTAAATATTATGCATTATGAAAGCTGTGTCTTGAATAAATAAATCTATTCAAAGCCACCGCATCTTGAGCGTGAAGCACTCAGACACTTCGAAAAATGAATGATGGTCAGAAAGATAATATGATAGGGGTCTACGTTTATCTTGACACTCACTTGATACCCAGAATGAATGATGTTTCCTAAATAATAACAATGGCATCCTCCACCTTTAAAAGGATGAGTCGAGTGGCCAAACAGTTAACAATGTGGAGAATGGGTTTGGTTAGTTGAAATTCTGGCTGGGACAGTTTGCGTTAATTTCATACTCGTGCGCTTAGGGAGAGTATGGATACATGTCTCTTCCCATAGCTATCGGCAAAAAGGATAGACTCTCTAATAGTTGGCAACCCGTCTAGGACACGGACAACAGATGGATTGACTTTTGACTCACACAATATTGCAATTATATATGGAGCTTAAACCATCTTCTAGTGGAATGTAGGGTTTCCAAAAGCTTATCATTTATAGACTCTTGGTTTAATAAGTCGTAATCAGAGCATTTCAAAGTTGATGGAAACTTTTTATTCATATTTATTGTCTTGATCCCAGGACCATGAAATTTGAACTAGAAGAGGTGTGGTAACGTAAAGCGTAGCACAACTTGTAGTATCTAATGTTTTTCACACTTTAGCAAACTTGAGGCTGGAACTGTGATTCCTGAAATACGAATCGTTTGTTCCGGATAATGTTGAATATTCAAAGCGTGAAGTATGTTCGCAAATACTGTAGATGGATGAGCGCAGCCGACGCCGATTTAGACAAAGAAAGGGTTTTGTCAATACTTTGCTCCGAATTAGACATTTTGATGGATAGTGTTTGATGATAAACGAGTCCATACAGAGATGAACAAGCTTTTTATTGTCGTTTTTAAACAGTATTTTTGTTTTTGGAATTTGTTGGAGAAAAGTTATTTCTTTGTGTTTGATACATCGGTTCCTGAACGATCACTCGAGTTAAGCAACGGCAAGCCAGTTCAGTTCCTAGATTGATGAACGGCCTGTGAGTGTAGGTACCGTAAACACTTTCAGATCATGTACAGAGTCACCCAGGGCGAGCCTGTTAATCATCCGAATTGAAAGACTGATCTCTACACAGTATACACCCACCAGTCTAATTAGACTTCCAGCTTTAACCCTCTGGCTGGTTTGGCTGTCGGTGACAAGAAATGATTGAATGATCAATGTTTAGAGAAGATAAAACTCATATCAACTTTCATGTTGGAAGATTATCAAGGTGTCTGCACAGTGATCAAATTTGCAATAAAAATGTCAGCTGGGAAGTTTTTATTGTCTTGGTTTAGTGCTTTGCCGTCCAATGATTCATAAACATGACGTTTGGGCTCCTTGCCTCGACTGAGTGCCGTATCGAAGTGAGATGTGGATCCCAAAAACATCGACCTCCAATTTTATCCATTCTGACATGTCTAAAATTGAATTTAACATCTTTTGCCTCCCTATATAAAAGTCTGCTAAATGAAATAACCTTTTCATAACCATAAGAAATCCCCAAAACATACTGGCCATATTTCTACCTGTTCCAATAATCAGGCTGTTAGTAAACATTTATACTCGCAACGATGACAATGTTTTCTCTCTAACAAAATCCATGGCATGAAAAGGCTTGCTATTTGCAAGACCATTTGCTTTCAAGGGGTTCCACTGAGGTGCAGGAAGTACTATCAATCATCATCATCATCATCATTGTCATCATCATCATCAAGATTTTAACATTCGTCGTTGGTCACAAACTTTCTCCAAGATTCGTCAGAAATCTTGACCTATGTCACTCCTTTTTTTTGCCGGTTTCCTATATGATCACGTTGTGATATCTCTAACTCCTGTTTACATACATATATATATATATATATATATATATATATATATATATATATATATATATATATATATATATATATACATTGTACAATCTTTGGATCTATTTACTGCTCCAAAAGAAGCATTGTGAATACTATTTATTTCCAGCATTTTCCCGTTTTTAACCATATTTAAAGAACGCTGTTCTTTGGGAACAATATTTCCCAATTGTAAACAGTATTCAATGTTTATATTCATTGGTAAATATTTACAGTTTATTGAAGAATAACCTCTCTCTCTCTGTTTATAGTTTTGCAATAAGCCATCATAATCGAAAGAGTTCTCGAGACCATCAGAACCATCCATTTTAATACTTTTATTGTTATCACATTGGTTTGTATGATCCTTTCGAAATCCTTTTTCTCTGCAGAAGAGATCGCTAAAAATGTTATGCTGTCACAAAAAAACAAAAACAAAAAAAACCCTCAGTATCACAATTGCGATGGAATATTTTTTTTTATTTTAAAATTAGAATGAGTCGGTCGAAACAGTGTGGTAGCAATCAGAGTAAATAGAATAATGATATCAGTTGGAATAACATGGATCGAGATATACATTTTGAAGATTACAGAGCAGCATTTAATGGATATTTCCAAATAACTATAGACGTTAAAAAATTTCTCTACATAATTCATAAAAAAAGTATAAGCCCCTGCCCTGTACTCAATTTTTTTACATTGACCTTATTAAGTCTTACGAATTCAACAAAAAAACTAATTTCATAGAGTATCCTCGTTTACTTCAAAAACATTTGAACGTTTTGAAATGTACGTACAAATGAAGATACGATGCATTTTTCTGAACAATTGTTTCAAAATGAAACATTCTGGAAGATAATTTTTTTTTCTTCGCTGATTCTTTAAAACGAGAAAAATGCTCGAGATTGATTTTTTCATGAATCTTGAATCTGCAGTGAGATTGATTAATTCTGCAATGCAGATTGCTCGGTTGTCATACTCTGGCACAGAACAAAAAAAACTGTTACGTGAGCTTCTCCAGAACTGGGTAATCAACTCAATTGACTTACACTTTATGACATCTTGAGAAGTGAAAATTACTTTTGAAAACCAGGTCATATGTTAGAAGTGTTGAACAGGCACGATTATATTCTCACCGTAACCAAAGCAAATATGACAAAGTGCACTGGATAATTACTGTTGTAATATAGCATTCTGATATAATATCAAGATTGCTTGACTAATCCAAAGTAATTTAAGTTAATTTTCTCTGTGATGTACTGAACGAGGACAAAATCAAACTTCGGTAATTAACAGCAGGTGGATAATGATAGTGTTCGATTGGAAATATTAAGAGATATTTGATATAATTGGTGATTAGTTGTGTTGGCCCTGTTAAGTAGTGGACGCTACATTAGGGTTGAACCCTGCTCTTTGTATTCAATACATCCAGTTGATGCGAGCTGTTTCTATGATTCTCCTTAGTTCCCTTCTAGCTCAGCCTGATGGTGCTTCCACCACTCAACAGGAACACGGAATGGAAATCCAGGACAAACTAATAAATTAATTTTGCTGCATAGCCAGCATAGGAGAGGGTTTTGCTTACGATTATCACAAGTAGTGAAACGACGCTAACGACAAGAATTCAATTGTCCTATAAACTTTTTGAATATTAATGACCTTTCTCAAACACCTCATTATGTTTGGAAAAAAATGAAATTCGTATAGGATAGTTTATTTACTATTGGAATTTTATTGATCAAGTTGAAAGGAGGAATTTATATATTTCATCTTTCTCAAATTTTTAATTGATCTCCCTAGCTTGACATGCTGCCGAAAAGAAATGCATTTCACAATCTTATTGTTTTCTCCCGTCTGAGAGTGTTGAAATTTTAATCGAACATTCGTATTATTTATCTGAAAAAGCATCATAGATTAGTTTTCAGGTATTCTATTCACATAGGCTTTTCAAATCGAAACATGAAATCAGAATTAGCAATTGCTTACAATAAAGGTTTCTCCTAGTGTACGGACATTGGTTGCTTCTACGTATGACTAGTACCTTTCGAGCAATTAATGAGGAAAATCCTTAAGGGTTCTCAGACCACAAAATGTGTCATGATAATACGTTCAGCTGAACCTTTGAACGTTTTAGCTGTACAAAGTCCAAGATGTATACGCGAGAAAGGAAATGCGTGCAAGCTGTCTACATAACAGCTCGCACTAAGACGAAATCTGGACGCCTTCAGACTTTTCGTCTTTTTTCGGTTAGGAGCAAAAATGTGGTGTGAAGTGAACTCTTGGACAGCGTTGGATACCTCTACTTTATATTCTTCCATTTTTACTTGACAATAGTAGATCACAGATAAGATATATTTTTTTATTTAGATTTCAAAATAAGTGATTGCATTCATGGACGTTATTGTGCATCCTTAACTAATAAAAAAACATGCAGAAAAATTGATTTTGATTTAAAAAGAAAGACAAGTTATCAAGTGAAAGATGTATTGAATATCAATGAGGCCTCGAGCGTATATTCAATATTACGAGGAATTTTCGGACGAATTAATCATGCTAATAGAGGTATTCCTGTGGTTGATTTCTATCCAAAAGTATTACCCTTACCAACAAAATTGGAGTTGAACATGTCATCAGTCTTTCTGCCTGTCTTCTTGTCTGTTTTTACTCGGGATATCTCCGAAAGTACAGGATTATTTTTGATTTAATTCTATTTATGAAAGTGTGTGGCAATATTGTAAGAAAAAGTTGGGCAGATCCAAAAATCATTTTGTTTTTAGAGAAAGATATTTTCCGTTATTTATACATTTCTGTACACGCTCATTCTGTTGACACTATATCTCCGGATGTTCTCAATGAATTTCAATGAAATATTGTGAGCAAGTGGGCAAATGAATACAAATAAAGTGATCAACTTTCGACGCAGATCGATGCGAGATTATTTCCCTTGACAATGGTGCTGACAGACGTATTCTCTCTCTGAGTGATTTCTGGGTTTTCAGATGTTTACTGTGTTCATTTAGAAAATCAGTTTGGGTTAACGTTCAATTATTTTGGAAGCTGTGGGTGTTATACATCAACGAAATTTCGAAATTGGCCACTAGAGACGTAACATGACACGTTCTTGGTACACGTACCATACTTACGTTAAGTACATATATGAACTTGAGTTGGTTCAGGCAGTAGGAAGGATAGGTAATCGATTTTCCAACAAAAGTGAAAAAAGACGATTAGATTTTTAGAAAGATAAACGGAGTTCATCTTTGGCAACGAATTAGCAGTAATGACCTGACACTCCCTTGCCAATTGAAATTAGATAAGAGACATTTGCTTTTGACGAGCTGTGACTATCTTAATGGAATTAAAAGTTTATAACTACATTGCATATTTCTATCATATTACCTCCATTTC
>OY735218.1:47540340-47545340 GCA_963457665.1 Thysanoteuthis rhombus
GTTCGGTAAGTCTCAGAACTTCTAATCCTTTCTTTATTCACGCAGAAACGCACAAAACACACACACATACAAATATAGATATGCACCTATACACACAAACACACACACACACAAGTTGATTCCTTTAATTCGATTTTTCAACTTCCATCTTCTGAATGAGTGAAATCCTTTGCTGATGCAACATATTTCGTCACTTTGAAAAGCTAGTTTATCTAATCATAAATCTGTGAGTACCTACCAGTTAGAATACCCGATATCGAATTGTAAGGTTATCCAATGGTTAGTTCTGATCAGAATCCATTCCTCTGTTTATTCGATCAAGACTTTTCGGCAGAATTTCCGGTGTTTTTTTTTCAGTGTATACTGCATCAGCTATCCTTCAAATCATTTTGTTCTTTCTCAACCATTTCTTGAACGACTTCTGATTTCTGACAATCTTCATACCGCTGGTTACATAGGATGGGATGCTTGCTGATAAATAAGTGTTCACTTTAAAAGGAAAAGATAGCAAACGGCCCTGTTTTTACCCTCACAGATAATAAGGTGTTCAGTTTTATATTTTTGCGAGAGAAATGTGAATTAACTTGGAATAATATAAAAATCAGTCGAACAAAATGCTGAATGCATTGTTCAATGAAGAATTAAACATCATTTGGAGTCAAATCTATGAATGCATTCTTACTCTCTATTGTACTTTACGTGTCTACATATGATCGTCAAATCAAATGTCAGAATGGAACGTTTGATAAGTTCGACTACTTAAATGTAAAGGCTTGGATCCAAACGCCAATGGTTAACCTTAAATCATCTATAATTAAGCAGGGTAAATATTTGTCTGAAAGAAGGAACTTCAGAAGCAAGAAATAAAAAAAATTAAACCCAGAGAAAAAGTAAATTGTGAATGAAATAACAATTAATAGAGATAACAGATCTGGTAAGTTACTCTTTTGGAAGCATCACGAAGAAGATGCGTCAATAATTTCTTTAAGCAGAGAGACTTGCGAAATGAAAAAGATATTTTCAACAACTCATATATCTTCATTGAAAAGAGAGGAGAAAGAGCTAAAAAGAAAAAAACTGGAATTATAATGATAAATCATAAAGATCTATTCCAATGAATGAGACTAGTTAAGAATACACCAGCGAGGGCGATGAAGACGTGAGTCAAACACGTAAAAATGTTATGAGACCAAGACAGAAACATATTATTGTCGAAGAAAATAATCGATGTAGAAAGATTACAGTGAATCCCATTGTATTAAAAGGATATCGAAAGTTGCTGAAACTATGAATTATGAAGAGGGCAATTGTTATATCAGAAGCACAAACAAATACCATGCTTATAAATATTTTGGGTTTGCCCTCCTTCAATGGAGAGCAGCGAGTCAGTATTTAAATAAGACAAGGTTTTATTTATTTCCATATATTTTTTTGTATTGATTCAATCGTTCCTCTGGCCCAGCTTGTCTCATTCTTTACTAGGGAAGTCTAGTTGATCTCTCAATTGAAACTACCATGAGACCAAAACCCTCAGTGATCAATTAAAAAAATTAGTAAAAGGGGTCTCATTTACCTGAGCTCCACAAGCTCAACGTGATGTGACACAAGATTGATTTAATAAGGTGATACCACGCACGTGTATGTATGAGTAGGACTTTCTAAAATATTCTGTTTACTCATTGCGACTATTGCTGAAAGGTCATAAGAACAGGTTTTTAAGTGTCAGGACAAATCCTTGGCCATTTACACTTGATTTCACTGAGCTGAACAACACCTCATCAAGTAAAACCAAAATCAGCTATGGTACCAAATTGGTCTCAAATGGCCATGCGACAAAGAAAAAGGTGAAGTTGATGCTGAGAGTTTAGGTTGATGGTTTATCATTAGTAACTTGTAAATGATATCGAATGCAACAGATTGACGTGTATCGTCCGAAACTCAATGATCACAACAACCCCAATGAAGCTACCTATCAAAAATAGCTGAGGTCTACACAGACAGTATTCAATCATTTTGAATATCCAGAGAACTAATTGCTCTGAGTTTGTGTAACCTGGCAACCAATACAAAGAATCATATTGAATATTCGTCTGTGAAGTTACTCACGTGACAATGAGACGCCATTATACGGTACTAAAAACGGTACTTTGAAAGGGGCCGATGCTTAACATTCTTAAGTAGGTTGAATACTTACCGGACAATTAACATTGGTGGTCACGGTGGTGGAGCATCAGATATGATACAAACAGCGGCTTATTTTACGCAATAAACCTTTTTTTTTCATCTGGCTTAAAACTCTGGTCATATTATTAGTTATGGTTGAGAAGTTCTCGCCACAGATTTCCAGTAGGAATCTCCCTGTCTGGCCTTTTACTTCATGATTTTTTTGTTATTTCTGAATAATGTGAAGATCATGATAATGTTGACTTTATGACACAAGTTTATTCTAATAATGCTTTTATTATTTTAAATTTGATTTTGTATTTGATGCCTTTTTTGCATTGTCAACCACAATCGATTTTTACACGTATTTTTCTTTCATCATCGGAACTGATCTGACCGTCAGTCAGCAGGCTTTAGTAAACGCCACTTTTTATTTGCTACTGGAGACTCAAGGTCTGATTAGTTGCAACGTAAAACAAAGATACAAAATTAGAATTGAAGAAAATACTAAGAGATTTTGTGAAAGGTATCATGCTGACTGGATTTTTTATTGTCTCTCAGTAATCAAACTTTATCATTGTTTGAAAAACTTTGTTCATTTTCATCACGAATCCGATACGATGATAGCTGGGCCAAAACTTCAAAACTAATTTCCCGGCAAATATCTCCAGTTTATATAGGCAACACGATTATCATCCAAAAATGCAATACTTCAGATTTTCTAGAGCACAAAATATGAGATTAAATTTACTCAAGTTGGGAATTTCTAAAATATTAATTGAAAGGCGATTCCTTTTTATTCCATTGTTTATTGTTATCAGCTAACATAACTTTTGTACATAATTTTCTGTTATGAAGGATTAGTTTAGAATTTCATTTAAATCGCTTATTTTACTTATCAGTTTACTCAGAATCAAATTCCGTGTCGGGAATGATTTGATTCTTTCTAAGTCTTTGCAAAAGAATATCCATTTAAAAAAAATGAGACATCGTACTCATTTTACTCTTGACCGAATCAAATTCATTCTTCACGTCATTTCATTACATCAATTCTTGAGAAGAAATTCACAAATGTGTCGTACGAAGTAGATTTTAAAAGTCTTAAATGCTACCTTACACGGTCATCGGCTTCCTTTAAGTATATATAAATAGATAGAAGGATTAGAAAAACATATCAAAATTTACCATCTGAGATGTTTACATATGTATATTTATATATATATATATATATATATATATATATATATACATATATATATATATATATATATATATATATATATATATATATGTATATATATGTATATATATACATACATACATATATATATATATATATATATATATATATATATATATATATATATATATATACCAACACACACACACATACACAAAGATATATATATATATATATATATATATATATATATATATATATATATATATATATATATATATATATATATATATATATATATATATATATCAGCATTTTAATCTGAGATCAGAGCATCTCTGCACACCATTCCACGTAATTTTCATTGGAGCGGAGGAAAACTTTTGAAAATTTCCAGTATTGATTCACTAATGCATTTTCTTTCATTTCATATATATATATATATATATATATATATATATATATATATATATATATATATATATATATATATATATATATATATATATATATATATATATATACACACACACACATATATATATATATATATATATATATATATATATATATATATATATATATATATATATATATATATATATATATATATATATATATATATATATATATTCACTACACTGCCTGTCTGAGTCCAGTCAATTTTTGGAAATTTCAGGTGATCTTTTCAAAATTCAAGCATTGATCATTTTCAATATTTTTTCAGTTCTATTTTAATTATTTAATTCCAACATGTTTCGTGGGTCGTCACGGGAAAGGTTTTTCATTTCAAAATTTTCAATATTCTGGCTTTTTCATATGCAAACCAATCCACGAATTTTTCACAGAAGCAGAGGGAGCTGAGGGAGCAGAGGGAGTTTTCAATTTCTACTATCGATTCATATAAGTATTTTATTGAATTTCTTTTCATTCATTTATTTCCAACAATTTTGATTTTGTGAATGGGGGGGGGGATTCATATTTCTGTAGAAGCAAAAAGTATTTATAATGTTTCATATTAATACATTGTAATACCTCCTGACATTTCTTACTTCCCATTTGATACAACGAATTTTTTCATCAATTTAAAATCTTTTTCTTTCTTTTTTCTCGCAGTTTTCCCCTATCATTTACGTGCTTTAGTTGAAGTTAGAAGTAATATAATTGTGCTCTATTTAGCGCCTGGCTGGAAAAAATATATATGTGTTGTACGCAAGTGACTACTGGAATAAACGTTGGAAATTTCACAGACCCAGTAATAATATCGAGTACGTAATTTGACTGGAAAAAAATTACGTGAAGAATAGTAAAAAATACTTTTTTTTCACATTAAGAAAATTATTCCACATATCTTATGTATCTATATTTGTCTATTTCTATTTATGTTCTTGCAATTATCTAATACGATGAATTGTGCTATTTCATGCTTGTTTGATTACACAGAACAAAACCACACAGGTAGGATATCGGCCTCGAGGTCCAATGTGAGGGTTTCAATTCTGCCTTGCGGTACTGGATGGGATGATGTCTATAGCCACACTGAAGAGATGTAATGCATCGAAACAGCTGTCTGTGGATGACACAATAATTAATGCTCCTCTATTCAGGGTTGATCACTCTTCAAGTGAGGTAACTCATCCATTGTAATCTTATGCAA
>OY735218.1:47547840-47582840 GCA_963457665.1 Thysanoteuthis rhombus
CCCTGTGCGTCATTTGAATCTTATCAAAACGCTAATAACTAGAATTGGGAACTTCACCGCTTTTAGCAACGTTCTGTTTTCATGTATCAACTACTGCGAGCAGTGGCTCGTTAATTGGCTAGACTCCCACTGAGTGTGCAGCAAACCACTCATAAAACTGAGGTGAAAGAGTTCAGTTGTTTTTCTAGCCCCACTGGGAGAGGGCACTCAACGTGTTGCCCCAAGATTTAATGGCATCATGACATCACATCCGCAAACATGGCTACTATAAATACATACAGTATCACTGACAAATGCAATGTAAATCAGACAACTTGATTTCGGCAAGGGGACAAGTAGTATTCTGTAATTTCCAAATAGTTGGAAAATTGTAAAAAAAAATAATAATAAATCCGACGATAAAACATTGAAAATTCAATTGAAAATTTAACCTCATTCTCTTAACGAGTTTCTTGATTTTGCAAGAAATAATATTTTATACTTTCTATTTTGCTATTTTTTTCTTGATGGCATATAATTATTCCTAATAGTTTTTGGTGACCAGAAAAATTCATTATGAAATAAGACTGGCTGCTTCAGTGTCAAAGTCCACTAGGACTGAAATATAAATAATTTACTTGATAAATTTTGAAAGATTTAAGCTTTTGTAAAAAAAGTTCTGCTTCAACTGAAAACACCCTTCAAATTCGGCTGTCGAATGAGACTTATCAAGAAGGTATCTGGATATTTTTGTAGCGGAATAAATCTCTATAATTCAGGATTTCAGTCCCAAATGTATGTACTCCTTTCTTACAATATAGACGGATCTCCAAGAAAGTTTCATAAAAAATGAAAGTAGGAGATGTTATTGCACCATCATGACCCAGAGAGGCGGGAAACAATTCAAGCTCCATTTTATCCGCATAAAAGGGGAAAAGATGATTTTTCCACTCATCGACTCTTGATATGATAGAAAAAATTCCACCATTCATTTTGATATTTGAAAGTGGGGAAAATCACACCCCATTTTGACCTCTGAAAAAAAATGAAAACCTTGAAGTAAAAATTTCCTGATTTTGTTTGTGTAAAAGTGGGGAAATTTGTTCATGCTTGAATTTGAAATTATAATAAAAAATCTGCTCAATTTTGACCTGTGATAGTGGCAAAGACCATCCCTCTATTTTGACCTCTAAAAGTAGAAAAACTCCCCCGCTATCGAAGTATAAGGTGTCAGTTTGTACGTTTATATTTTACGCTATAGAAAGCACATAAACATGAGATCAGCCAAAACAAACTTTCTTATATATATATATATATATATATATATATATATATATATATATATAACCAAAAGGACCGAGTTCCTCAGGTCCCAAACTGACTAGCTACAGCCCTGGGTGAAGGGGGAACTATTTAGCACGTGTGGGGGCTTCATTTTTTTTAAATCCTGAAATGTTTCATCCAGCGTAGAGTGGTGTCTATGCTAGTATATATATATATATATATATATATATATATATATATATATATATATATATATATATATATATATATCATCACGTTTTTTGTGAAAGATTCAATGAGGTGTTTCATGATAACAGAAATCTTTCGATTCTGTGCAGAGAAATTTCTTTCATATCGGTGCAAAGCTCAAAAGATTTTCTATTGGCTGATAATCTCATCATTTCTCGTTATAGTCGTGATTTTCGGTTAGTATTTCAAGAAAATATGCATATGAACTGATTGTGTAACGATATGGAGGTGGTTGTCATTTCATCCCGTTAGAATTGCAAGTAGCACCAAGATAACAGATTGCTTTCATACATTCATATATATTTGCGTGCATGGGGGCATGCGTGTGTACTCACAGTTGGTCAGTGCCAGAGCAGTCACATATGTTTGGCTATGATTGAAATGACAAACAGATACGTGGTAGGTTTCAAGGCTTATCAGTCTTTTGTCAGCTAAGACTGGGACATCTGTATTTTTTTCAATTTAATCAATTTTATCTTTTTCAATAGATATAGATCAATATTGAGTCACATGACATGAATGACGAATGAGAAATAAGAATCTACACGGATGTTTGACAGAAGTAGAAAGAATGAATAGTTGGAAAGAGTTGGTCGAAGAAGTTACTACAGCGCTAAGTGAATGATCTGTAAACAAGTGGAAGAGAAAAAAAATGAAGAAGGATTATACCTAAGAGACTTAGGGAATTGATTTAGGGAGTCAGCTGGTGGAAGTTAGATTGTCACCAATGATTATCTAGAGAAATGACTAAATAAAGGAATTTTTTATTTACCAAGAGATCAAGTCCCTGTGGTATTATCTGTAAATGGATTTAAGCAAATGATGGTCGTCTTTCAGCTTCTTTTGCAGAGAATTGCACAACAGAAGACAACTTAGTTCGTTTCCTGGTCTTCTCTTTTCCTTCTCTAATTTCGTCTAGTTTAGACATATCATTATTTAGAACTCATTTTCGGATGTCATCTTGGTCTTTTTTCTGATGTTTTGTTTTTCCTTCTCTCTGCATCATCATTCAAATGCAGATTTTAGGATATAATAAAGAGTAAACGTTAGAATTTTCACATTTTTTATTCATTTGCTGCAGCCAGAACCCCAGATACATGCATTGATAGTCAGCCAGCCAGACCTACCTGAAACTGTAAAAACCTATGTTTACGCTATTTTTGCTGACAGTTTTTTAATAATTGTTTATGCTTACTCCCACAGTTCTTGATTACAATTGTTGTCTGTTAATTCTTTAACCATCATCCTGTCAATCTCCAGCTGGTTTGGTTTGTTCTTTAATTGATATAGTCACGTGACCAACGTTTTTGTCAGCATTCCGTGATGAGCTTATCAATTTAAGGTTTTGATAGATAGCTGATCGATGAATAGATTGCTACTCTCGCCTCTTGTTGGGCAGTGATCCCTAGAATAATCTCTTCTATTCACGGGGGATCAAGAAACAACATTTTTTCTCATATAAAATACATGTTTTGCCCCCTACCTTCATCACCGCAACTTACATGTATTTATAAATAAATAGCCGAAAACATGACAACTTGAATCACTTATATTCACTGTTTCGACTGTTGGTTGGCAGTTTCTCAAATGAATGTCATTATCGAGAGAAATAACTTTATTTCTATTCGTTGATGAGACTCACTGCCAATTACAAACGGTTACGAGCGCTGTATGAATTCAATGATTAGTTCACATTCTATAATCGATCTTACAAAATCTTTGCCATTTAGCAGATAGTTTCTTTCAGGACTAAAGTGGCCATTCCTTGGGGGAAATTTCGTTTTACATGTCGAAGGGATCTAATCTTCTTCTCCTAATGCTAAATCGGTGTTAATCTTTGCATTTCAAAAGGGACGAGTATTCATAGCGAAACGAAATTACTAAACAGGTTTTTTAATTCTTCTCTCGACAGCACTTTAATCAAACCTGAGCAATCTCAGTCCTAAAAAAGACTTCTATTCCACCAAGGACACTTTGACACAAGCAGTAATGTTGTCCAATGAATGTCTTTATCGTCAGCCAGCGAAAGAAGTGTACAACTATGTCCAAAACATCAATACAAACACAACATAAAATAAACCATACCAAGATGTAAAAAAAAGAATGGAACAGAATTGATGCCAGCAAGAAAACAGTATAAAAGCATTTGATTTGAAGGAGAAATTCATGCTTTGCTGTATGTGATTAAGAATGAATTCCTAAATCATAGTTAGATGAATAGGAACGAACAATTTGATATAGATAGAGAGAGTTGGGGATGAATTTTGCCCTTGAGTATAAACGAGTTACGATTAAATGCCCTGAACCTTGTGCAAATCTAATAAATACTCACATATGGAACAAGAGATCCGACTTTCCATTGACATAGGACGGTGCATTCACCTTCATCCCTGTCACTTCTTAATATGATTAGTTCTCGAACACAAACTAACTGCCAATCCTTATTACATGTTTCAATAAAGTCTCTAAACTCGAAGTATCAGCATTTTGCAGGGATACTTCTTTTTTTCCATACAATAAACATTTGATTAACGTGTGACCAGGAGTGACTAGGGCCAAACCAACTACCGTATGGTAATCGTGAGATATGTGTATGCATTTATTCAGTGACCTATTTCGAAGAAAATTTAATTCAAAGTTTGATGGGATATGCAAGAAATCATTAATTAAAAACTTTTAAACGACAACCAGCTGACGTTTACTGCCAACAACCTATGTTAATAACGTAGGACAGTGAACGTCAATCCATAGTAAACAGGATTTTACACATCTTTATAACGTTTGAGAGACCAAAGACCACATCAGGGCATTCGACTGAGAAAACATGCTCAATCCTCTATAGTCTCACGACCTTGTCCCAACTGACTATGACTTGTTTTCCAAAACCATTTTGATTGGCAAAGCCGAACAGGAGAGGTTCACAAACAATTGGTATTTTCACAGGTCTAAACAGAAAAGAATTTACACCTCTCGTATCAGAAATTGTAGATACACAGCATAAGGTTAACAAAAAAAAGAGTTGAGTTTATCATTAATCAACACTATACTTCTCAATCCATATAAACTGAAAGATCGGACAATGCTTTTGTTAAAACCTCATATTTTCCAACAAATATCTATGAAAATTAGCAACATGAAAAAAGATGTCTTCAGTGTTCAAATCAAAACATTTCCAGGCTTTAGGGTCATCCTTGAACAAAACACTTTGGTGAAAAGTAAAAGTCAGTAGGAGTCCACCATCTACCATCTACCTAGTGTGGTCATGGTGCAGAGAATGTTTCCTTTTTATTTGGCTGCAGCTAATACTTATTTTTGAGTTTTTATTTACAATGTAAGTCTATGTTAAATTAGTTTGCTATTTTGTGTTAACACTTTTTTTCTGTAAATTTATAGTTTTTATTGATCAAGCGAGAGAGATGATTCAACCATCTATCACCATTTTTCTAACTTTTTGATTCATCACTATTAGCACGGAATGCTGGGAAAAGACATCTTTCACGTGACAGTTTCTAGTGAGTGATTAACCAGCACCCACATAATCATACAACCCAATTTCTGTGGGACTTTTATCCTATTTTTACGCCCAAATTCCGAGAATATTTTTCATGTGACCATACTTATTCCGCATGTATACAGTCGCCTAACTATATGATATACAATGGACAATTCTATCGGCCACAGTGGCAAAATTGTCGGAAATAGTTCATAAAATCGAAATATACATGAGTTTCATCGATGTAATGCCAGAAACAATGACAATATACTTTACGACAGGAATAAACTGTGACATAATGTCTGGTTTTGATATTTAAGACTTTCTTACATGAAATCTGAAGGAACAAACTGGAAATATTTCATCACCTCTGTCTATTCTATGGGTTGCCAAACAACAGTTCGTGAGCCACATGCGACTTGTTGACATTTAATATGCAGTTTGTGGAGATACACAGACTGATTTCCTTTTCTCATCACTGTTAATGTCAAAAGGAAAAACCATCATGTGACCAACATATTCTGGCAGCATGCTGTGCTGAGTCTGATCAATTAAAAATTTAAAAAAATAAGTTTCCCATCTTGTCTTTTGATTGATCTCTAAAAAGTCTGGATTTTCGCAAAACAAACGTGAATACTACCGAGCACTTACTTAGAGAACGATTGAGCATAGAATTACAATGTTCACAGGATCTATGCAAAAACATACTGGGTGGGGTGTGGAAAATTTTTTTTTGCGGAACATCATCATCATCATCATCATCATGATCATGATCATGATCATGATCATGATCATAATCATGATCATGATCATCAACCTTCTTTCAACGTCCGTCGTTGAACATAGACCTTCTCCAAGATTTGCCACTCTTCTCTATCAAATAGCCAGTACTTTCTGAATTTGTTTTGCTCGTCTCTCCAGCTAATATTCTGCCAGCCTCGGTTCCGCATGTGATATCGGGGGGTCCATGTCATGAGTCACGATGCCCATCAGTTGTCCGCCATTAGTGCAACATGGCCACCCCACTGCCATATGAGATTTTTAATGGATTCTATGATGTCTCTGATTCTTGTCTTTTCCCAGATGTACTGTGCTGTATTGTGGTCTCTCCATGTGAGGCCCAGCAATTTTTTTTCATTTGCACGTTGCTTAGTTCTCTATTTGCAGATGCGTCTCTTGATTAGGTTCCATGTTTCAGCTCCATAAATGTCTATTAGGAGGATGCATTGGTTATACACCCTTCTTTTTAGAATTAATGGGACCTTCTTATCTTTGAATATGGGCTTGCACTACCAAAAGCTTGCCATCTTAGTGTGATTCTTCGCTTGATTTCTTTTCTATTGAAGGTCTCATGGAGATTCGTTATCCTAGGTAGATGTAGTGATCTACTTTCTCCAGTTCTGTGCCTTCGATTTTGATCTCAGTTTGGTTGTTGCACATGATCTTTGTTTTGATGAAGTTTATGTGTAGACCGACTTTCTCACTCTCTTCGTTTAGTTCATCTATCACTAGTTGGAGGTCGTGCAGGTTCTCTGCGAAAAGGGGAATGTCATCTTCAAATCTGCGGTTGCTCAGATACTTGCCGTTTATTTTAATTCCTCTACTCTTCCAGTTTAGTCATCTCGAGGCAGACTGTGAAGAGTTTAAGTGAGCTGGCATCACCTTGTCTTACTCCTTTCTAGAGCTGAAAGGGGTCCACCTATAGTTTAGGCTCTCCAGGTTCATTGGTGCAATTTGTATGTATGACATTTTCATTTTCAAGTTATTCACCGATAATGTTTCGATTGAAATGTAAGTTCAAAGTCCATGTCCCGGAATGTTATTTATTAATTTACATCTTGATAAAAATATCAATGTTACATTTGAGTGAAACCATATTCCTCAATATCACAGTAGGGAATGATGAGTGGAAGAAAGAAATTTCAGTAAGGGTTTCAATGGAATGACAGAGAAGTGATAATCAACAGTGGTGTATATGCCTACCGACTCTTCAATAACTGAAATTGATGCAAATTACCAGTTCAGAAAATACATTCATGTATGATTGATATTGATGTGTGCATATATTTTTTATAATGTATCTAATTTTGTTCTCGAACAAAATATGTAACAATAAAGACGACAGTGAATTCAGTTTAATCCTGGAAGTTCTAACACTTCTGGAACGTACTGTATGTTGCTTTAACATTTAGTTGGATTAGTCACACCCGTTCTGCTCCCCTTACAAAAGGAGATTTGTTCAAGTTCTGTTAGACACGATTCTAAGAAAATTGGCCCCGAGATAACCGCCCCTGGCAATAGTACAGGAACTGTGGAGTCAAAGTTAATGTTTCTGGATATCAAGTAGTTGGACAAGTAAATAATCACAATTATGGGGAAATCGTCCAGGGGTGATTATAACGAGATTCTCTACTGAATGGTGTTATGGAAGGGACAGTTGTCCTGTGGGGGCAGTAGTAGTCCAGATATCGTTCGATAAACTGAGATAATCATGCAATTGACACTTTGAGCATATCCACATGATTTAATGGTCTCCCTACATATATTTTTAAAAAGAGATTTTACTAATTTGCTAAAAGCTCTCAAGAAAAAAATATAAAAAATACAGTACATGGTTAGTAGTTTGAGCTGCAAACATTACCTCCAAAGAAGAATTTTCCTTATATCCTTCATTGGTTCGTCTATAATGTGCAAGATAGAAATAATCAGTGTTTTAGGCTGTCAGACGGTCCGACCCACTTGAAAATAAATAAACCTATGGTGACGATGACTCTGTTGATGCTGATAGTTTTGCTCGACAGTCACTAATTTTGTTATTCAAGGCAACAATTGAGAAGTGGTTAGATCATGATTTTGATAATACTGCCAGATGCACTAAACTCATTATTTTGCCTGATATCAGTGATTTCAAGATCGATATTAATTAGACTCAATGAATTACTTTCAGATCACGTTTATCCAAACTGTCAGGTAATAATCCTCCTTCTCTGCTGAGGACCCTGATCCATAATTAATTAATAAAAATCAAACAGGTGATCTTATTTGAAAGTCACAGTCTCCAACAATGGTGTTAAACTGGTTTGCTATTCAATTCTCTGTAACTTAATCAAATGGCACAACATACCCTCTCTACTGTTAGGACAGTTCGGATAGGATTACATGATGCCTGTCTGATTCTGAGATATTTCTTAAAATTCATCGTAAAATCTTGATCAGGTTCTTCTCCTAAGAGTATTTGAATACGTTCAATCAATGTTGAAGATTTCGTTTTCGGCTCAATGAAATCTAAATTTGAATCCTATCCCATCTGGAAACATTTAGATTATCCGGATATATATATATATATATATATATATATATATATATATATATATATATATATATATATATATATATATATATATATATCATAAGATAGATGTGATTTAAATTTTCACATAATACTTCATCAAAATAATGTTTATTCAATTGAAAAACATTGAAATAGAAAATTCAGACATCTTGATGCAAAATAATGTTTTGAGTAAAAAAAAATGCAACATAGTTTTCAATTTTTTTTTCAAAATGTTCAAAGATATGTTTTCTACACAGGTGACATCATCACAAGGAATCATCCTGACAAATGCTCAGTATCTGACTGGCCGGAGTGTGATTATTTACCTCTGTCAAATTGGAAGAGGTATGCGTATTCACTCGGGTCTGTGATTATGTCTGTATGTCAGTCTATCTACACGATAAGCGTGGAAGGACGGACAACTGGCTATGGAAAAATTGACTGAACTTAGATCAAATCCTAGAATATTTTTGTTTTACATTGTCAATCGCACACAACATCTTGAAAAATCATGAATGAATCTCTGCAGAGGGGTGGGGCATGTAGCAGGCAAAAAATCAGCTGATTATTAGAATAGAATCATGACTTAGTTTGCAAAAGAGTTATTCTTTCACACTTCCGTACATCTGTTTATCCAATCATGGTCTCCGTACGATACTTTACGGATCATTTGTAGTAGGATTATCCATGGGTGAATAATAATTTGAATTTTGGGGCGGATCCAAAACATCCACACTTGACTCTATGACATTGTAGTATTTGCGAACAGATTCACTTTTCAGCGGCAATAAAAGTATTCTTTCAGTACGACTCAGTGGATCCTCAAAAATTATATGCTAAATTGTGGCCCACAGAAAGTATGATGGTATAATGAACTAGATAAATTGAGAAAGTACTGGCTCTGCAATGCCCGTGATAGAGAGGTTTGGTGAAACTTGGGGAAGGTCTCTGTCTACAATGGACACAAAAAGGCTGAAGATGATGATGTACCTTCGTCAATTCCACCCGTATTCCTTTAGACGCTTTTCCTGCTACTTAGTTACATCTATGTCAATTCATCTACGATTTCTATGGATTAGTTTCTCTTCACGTAGCTACGGCTGTGATAATTCTTCTTCGGTCCCCCGTAGATTTGTTAACCTCTACGTAAGTTCATTTGTCAGTTCTTCTACGATTCTTTCCAATTGGTTTCCTGCTGCGTAGGTAAATCAATGCCAATTGATCTACAATTAATTTACATTAGTTTCCAACTGCGTAACTGTGTCTATGATTCATCTATGTTTCCTTTGAAATTATTCCTCTCTTCATAGGTACGTCTACGTCGATTAATTTTGGATTCCTCTTTATTAGTTTCCTTCTAAATAGCTACGTCTTTTGGTCCATCTACGAATCTTTTAGCTTAGTTTCCAGCTATGTCTTTGTCGATTCATCAATTCCTTTGGATTAGTTGCCTCTACGAGTACGTCATTTTATCTTCAATTCCTTTCGGTTAGTTTCCTGTTACGTAGCTGCATCCTCATCAATTCATCTAAGAATCACTCTACGTATCAACATCTACGTTGATCAGTTTACAATGGTTCTTGACTAGTTTTCCGCTACATAGTTACACCTATATCAATGTATCTGCAATTCATTTAGCCTGCTTCCCTTCTACATTGTTACGTCAATGCCGTTTACTATACGCTTCCTTTAGATTATATCCCAGCTACGTAATTGCATCAATATTGATTCGTACGACGTTCTTCCTTCTACATAGCGACGTCTATGTTGTACGATTCCTTTTGATTCCTTTACATTAGTTCGTGCTACCAAGATAGGTTATTTCGATTCATCAATAACACTATATCAGTTTCCCTTTACATTGCTAAGTCTATGTTTTCCCATAAACGATACCTTTGGATTTCCTTCCTCGTCGATACGTTTATGTAGCTTCATGAAAAATCTATTAGAATATTTCCCTGCTACGTTGTTAGGTCTATGTGAATTCATTTACGATTCATTTACATCAGTTTCTCTTTACGTAGCTACGTCAATATCAAATAATCTACCATTTCCATGGACTATTCTCCCTCCACATAGCTCCGTCCTTCGATTAATATACGATAACTTTCGATCATTTTGACTCTACGTATTTACATCTGACGATTGATCAACAAAACTTTCAGATTAGTTTCCTCCTAAGAATGTACGTCCATGTTGATCAATGTACGATTCGTTTAATTTAGTTTCCTGTCAAGTAGCTCCGTCTAAGCCAATTCATCTACAATCCCTTTAGATTTGTTTTTCTCTACAAATCTACAACTACGTCAATTCACCTACTATTCATTCATATCATCTTGCTTTCATGTACGTCTATCGATTCCTATCCGATTATTCTATGACAATTCCCTGCAATGTTATTATTTCTATGTCAGTACATCTACAATTCCTTCTGATCAGTTTTTCTCCCACGGATCTACGTCAATGCCGATTGATAGCCGATTCATCTCAGATTACTTCCTCTCTATGTAAGTACATCTGTCAGTTCATCTACGATTCCTTTACGTAAGATTCCCACTTCATATCTTCGTCTATGATTCATATACTATTCATTCATATTGATTTCTCTCTACGTGAATACATTTTGCTGAATTTATTTTGGATTCCTGTTGACTAGTTTCCCTATACTTGCTATATTCATGTCGTTTCACAAACGATTTCGTAAATCATTCTCCCACGACGTAATTAGGTCTTTGTCGATTAATCAAAGATTTGTTTATGTTTTCCTTTACATAGCTATGTCTGTGTCGAATAATCAACAATTCCCATGAATTAGTCGCCCACTTTGTAGCTCTGCATGTGTCGACTAACCTACAGTCCTTTTGGATTTTTTTCCCACTACCTAGGTACTTTTAAGTTAATTTATCCAACATTTCTTTAGATTAGTTTCCATCTACGTAGCTCTGTCTATGTTGATGCATTAACTTTTCCCTCTGTGTTGCTGCATCTATGTTGTTTCATTTACAAATCCCTCGGATTAGATTTTCTCTGCCTAACAATGTCTACGTCAATTCATCTACGATTCAGTTAGATCGGTTACCGTCTATTTACCTACATCTACGTCAATTCATCTACAATTTTAAAAAAATCATTTCCATCAACATAGAAGTTTCTGTTTATGAAAATATATCTATGTCAATTCATCTACGATTCCTTTAGATCAGTTACAGTGTACTTAGCTACGTCTGCATCAATTCATCTACGATTCCTTTAGATCAGTTACTGTCTAGTTAGCTACGTCTACATCAATTCATCTACGATTCCTTTAGATCGGTCACTGTCTACTTAGGATCGTCTACGTCAATTCATCTACGATTCCTTTGGATCGGTTACTGTCTACTTACCTACGTTCGTATCAATTCATCAACATTCTTTTTTAGTTATTTCCCTCTACGTAGAAGTTTCCTTTTACGTAGATTTATCGATGTCAATTCATCTACGATTCCTTCACATTAGTTTCCTGTAACTTAGCTACGTCTATGTTATTTCATTTCCACTTCTTTTGGATTGGTTTCTCGATATACTGCTACATCGATGTCAATTCATCCATTACGAACGTTAAATTCAAATGTATATCTCAAACTATGTGAATTTAGCTGTTTCCACTACGTGGCTACGTCTATGTCAATTCATGCCCGATTCTTTTAGACTTTTTCCCTTTTACATGGATACGTATACGTTGAACCATCTACGATTATTTTAGATTACTATCTTGTTACGTCGCTTCATTAATGTTGATTCATCTACGATTCCCTTCAAATATCTTCCGTTCACGTAGTTACGTTTATGTTAATTCGTCTACAATTTCTCAAGTTCGTCATCTGGAATGCCCATATAGTTATTCATGCAATTCGATTTTCAGAAAACCCTGACCAAAATTCTAAACATTGTTGATATAGATTTGTTCAGTTTTCGAGTGATATTCTTGGTTAGTTGGCTACTTATGTATATGTCACTCGTTCAGATTGTGTCAATAGGAGGTTGCAAATTTTATCACTTGTTCCTTATTATGTTAGTAAAAAACAAACCTGAAATAAATTCTCGGGGTCTGTTCAAAATGTAATCTCCAGCTAAGGTGGTTAGTTTTCCAGCCGGTATCGTCCACGTTCGTTTTTGAAAATTCGGACTTTCAGTGTTTCTTCATAATACGAGGGAAGTAATTTATTCTTTGATCACTTCTGTTTCGATTTTTTGATTGATCAGCCTCATAACAACATGTGACCACGATGGTCACTTGGTGGTTTCTTTTGAGTTTTTGACCAGACCAGTAGATCCTCGTTAGTTTCATTGAAGTCTTTGATCGTTCTTATAAGTCTTTCCTACCTCTGTTCTTTGTAATCTATAAGTACCTTGATTGCAGCATCCACAAAAATTCTTCATGATAACGAGTCTGCTTCCTTTTCACTTACTAACCGTCAACAACGTCCCTCAGATAATAAGTTCTATGTATTCTTTTCAGTTTTCTTGTTATGAGCTCCAGGTTTTCAGGATCCTGTCTTGTCCATGTTTTCTTGATGTTATCAATGTTACAGCCTTTTATCGTTAAAGTGCAGCATTTGGGTCCGAGGAAGCTAACCACGTTATAGTCGATCCACGATAACTGGCTTAGTATGGACGATATTCCTGGACTGGTGATGAATGAAGGTGACAAACACCACCTATAAGTATAAATATATCAATTTTTCTAAGTTTTTTCTTCCAATTGAATAATACAACCATAATACATTAGAAATATGTGATATGCCAATGTTTACATATAAGATGACTACCTATTTACAACAATGATTAACTCTTCGCAACGTTAGCTTCTGTGCCTTTATTACCGTGTATCTGAACTTGTGAGAGAAAGGGAGACCAAAACAAAGTTTCCTCCATTGAAATATTCTTTGACTCAAACATTTTCTTCTTCACATTTATATTGTCTTATTTTTATTTATTTCTTAATTCTTTTTTTTGGCATAAGTCAAATATATTTTTCACTTTGGGATAGAAGTTATGTGACCTTTTCCCTCAAATGAGCTTCCACTTTAGTAAAATAGTGTTCAGTCCCATGCATCAAGCTTACTAGTTCAAAAGTAATTCATGTTTTTCGATGCCGTTTTCTGGCTGAGTATGTGAGGATACTGGTAAGAGATATTTGGTATATCGCATAACACAGATTACAACAGAGCGTTTGTTTCATGATTCAGGCAAAACTAAAGCCTCAAAGAAACTACAAGAAAAAGAGAGCAGACTTGACGAATTTTGACGAGTAATATATTAGTTTACTTTAAGGGTCATCTATTTACAATTATTAAAGAATAATGAAATATTTTCTAATCTCTAACACAAGCCTCCTTATTTATGAAAAAAGATGCTTCCTGATAATCATTTTTGCCCAGGGATAATGACTTGGCCAGCTTTAAATCTGGTGATATGTCTCCGACGCCGAATAGATTATAAAAGAATAATGAATCTTGGATTTCTTAGTGGGCTTCTGTCTAACATGGATCATATCTTCCATCTTCCTGAATCGGAATTACAAAACATAAGACCTCCTGTCAAAGCTGATTGTTGTATTATACTGTGAAAGTCTTTTTTACTTTCGTCGTTGGTAATAGGTGTTATTTTCTACTTCAATATGTCTGAAACGTCTTATTTCCAATTCGATAACAGACGAACAAGCGCATATTTGTCAGTCCAAAATAATTAAATCAATCACATGTAAATATCACTGTCACGAATCAAAAATTTAAAGGTAGTAATATCATGTTTTAAAACTTTCACACAAATAATTAGAGAATAACACTGACTACTTTGTGATACAACAAATTATATTTTGATCTAAATTATATTAATGAAATGGGTAATTTGTAATAAAATGAGTGATATGTTAGTAAAATAAATGTTGAATATTTCACATTTGATTTATTATTATTATGTTATATATTTCTCAAACTTTACATATATATCAGTAGACCTTAACTGTTTCTAGGTGTTTGAGATGTTTGTTCCACCTTATTTTAGATATAAACTTAACGCTGGTAACTCTGTACTTGCTAAATCGGCATACAGAAAAGAACTAACGCATCTAAGATCTGAATTACAGGCTTGCTTTTCAAAAAATTTTCTCTTTCATTAATCTTCTTCCATTAAGGTTACCTTTGCAACTTTTATTTCTCTTCTTGTCACTGTTTTATTAATCAAAGACTAAGCAATAAAGAATTGAAATACCACAACTTTGGAAATGACATGTTTTCCAAAAGATTATTTATTTTCTTTAGAAAGTTCGATTATAAACATTTTTAAGAATTTGTTTCTCGATTGACAGATGTTATTGACACAAGAATCGAAATATCTCATGTTTAATTGACTCATATGAACAATAAAGTCGTGGCCTAAATTTTATCAACGCTATTCATCACTCATCAACCAAAATAATCAGAATTTTTACAATTAGTCGTCAATATTTTATATCCTAATCATATATAACGTACTTGTGCGTTGTAAAAGTCCAAGTACTTAGCACTGAGTACTTTTTTGGCATAACACTTCAACTATGTTTGGTCACTGAGGCAAAAAGCTTGGTGCAGTAAACGATTAAAAACTCAGATATCCACATCGTCTTCACATATTGCAGTTGTAGAATATGTTACAAAGGACAGAATTGAAAAGGTTAACCAAAAGGTGCATGTTACACTTTTGTACGCTCGTAACGTTGTGTACTTTTCAAAATTTGTCAAAAAGCGTTGAAAACACATAATTGAAAGATAACAGGTCTGAAAATTGTCATGTGACTAAGTTTTTTTAACGGCATGACGTGTCAGTGGTGGCCAACTGGAAAATTGGAAGAAAGGGCGATAAATCATTAAATTACTTATATGGCCTTTTTGTGTGCTATCGATCTCTAAAAATGTCATAATTTCGAAAGGACAAACGTGAATTCTGCCCAACACAAACTACGGGACCAATGTAAGATGAATTTACATTACAAATTGAATTCCCCGATGAAACATATTTTCTAAACAAAATAAGGAATAAATGTTTGGATCATTAGCCCTCTAGCTCAATGGTGTGGTCTCTACTCCTGACACATACATAGAGAGCTAGTACTATAACCTGACAGCCGGAAAGACTAAGTTAAATAAAGAAAAACCTGTTAATATTCACTCTATTGATACTAATAGTTTTGGTTGATAGTTTCTGATGAGAAAAAGATAAATAAAGAGGAAAGATAAGAGCATAAGTACAGCTGAATTGTCAATTTCCTATAAGCTTCTTTTCCTGGGAGACATCTTGCATTGATCGTATGCTCGTTGCAAACTTATTATTTCTGGTCAAGTGTTATGCTTGCAGCTACTCTTCACATTGCAGTCAATCAGACTGGACTCAAAATACAGAATATATAAGTCTGTACCAATGAGTATCGACAAAATCTTCCATTAGGTGCCTTTCCACCGTCTAGCCCGCGGAGAGAAATTGCAGCCTATACCGACACCACAAGGCAAGAATCAAATTGTGTCTCGTGTTAAGAGGCAGAAAAAAATCGTCTTTTTTCTTCGGTAATTTCCCATCGTTGTACAACACAGTACTTTGTAAACAAGATTATAAGAAAATGTGCAATAATTACTGAGCAGACTAAGATGCACGTCTTACGATCCACTGCTTATTAAAAGATATTTTTCAGTGGATGTTTTGCATTATTTACATAGAATCCGTTCTTTACACTCTTTGAGTAGCATTCCGTACGGAATATGATATTTATTTATTAATGATTACAGATGCTAATCACTCACAGCGACTGAGTTCCCCCTTCCTCTTCCTCCTGCTCCCTTGTTTTTTGCAAATATAGCCACCAAAAACTTTGGACAACTCAGTCGAAGGTACCATCATATCATATATGGGGCCTGGGAATAATCTTACAGAAACCCTTTCGCCCCATCCCTCGCAAGAAAAAATAATGATGCTTCTACCGCTAATACAAAACAAGAATCACATTCTTCCATGCTTAGAATCAGAGGAAACGCATCCGTTCTATTATTGTGCGCTGTTCATGTCATTTCCATGAATTCGGGATCCTCAAACTGCGCAACATCAGAAAAGCGTGCTGCAACTATCTCTCAACTGTTCTATATAATATTTCCGAAAACGTGCATTTTGAGCTTTTGGTGAGACCAGCACGGGTATTACGTCTATCTATCTACATACACAGTGGAATGTAGTTTTATCAGTAGATTTTGTCTTAATCTTGTTAGTACGTATACTCTGTAGTATGCTGATGAATGATTTCTCATCATTGAAATGTTTTCATCTTTTTCATTTATTCTTTAGATTATTCTATATGCAGTATTTTCAGAAAATATGCAATCATTGCCGAGAAGACCAAGTTGCACGTGATAATATTCACTGGTCATCAGAAAACCATTAATTCCAGGGGATATGTTTGCATAATTTACACACACCTTATTTTGCACTTTACAAAGTATTTTTTCTCTTTGGAAGTTTTGTATTGCAAGGATAGAATAATACATTTATTTAGTAATGATTACGGAGAGTTGTCACCTGATTTTTAACGTTATAACGGAATTGCATTAGATAATCTGTCCCTGTATCATCACTGAAATTGAGTAACGTCGAGCCTGGTCAGTATTTTGTTAGACGACTATTGTTAGACGACTATTTGCCGCAAGCTGCTGGGAATTATTGATGAATCCTCCCATAAAACCATTAACAAACACACAGTGAGGGGAAACGAATTTATATACACTTACAGAAATATTTACTCAGTCTATTCTTATGCTCACACTTACATTAGATTTACTCAAGTGATGTATTTTGATATAAATCAACAATTGCTCAGAAAAAAACTACATATTTCAATACATACATGTAGAATAAAGCATAAACGAATGTAACAGCGGGAGAAAAGTCTTCAGGCACATTGATTTCATATTTGAATACTCAGTTACATAGCCCTGGTTTTCAATTCCTGCAAGGAGACGCTTTCCATAAATCTTTCACAGGCCATCTGCCACATTCTTCTGAAATCTTAGCCCACTTTCCTCAGCAAAGATTTGCAAATTTTCAATGTTTCCGGGGCCCATCTTTCGAATTCAATCTTTTAAACATTGCCACCAATGAAAAAAAATCTCTTGGATTCAGGTCAGAAGATTGAATAGGCAACTGAAGCACCTCAATATTGTTCCGAACAAACCATTTGTAAGTTATTTCAGCTATACGCTTTGCATAGTGATCTTGTTGAAAGACACAATTTTCTTCAAGTTCTGGCTATGGCATCGAAAAGGACACATTAGCATCTAAAATACACCAATATATCACTTCATATATGGTTGCCTCAATAATGCAAAATACCTCTGTACCATTGTAAAAAGAAGGACTCTGGACCATGGTACTCCGACATATGCACTTTATTATGAAGATGATATCATTTGGATCATAGGTGTATCTCATTTTTCCCTGCATTACGAACTTGTTTATTGATAAATCAGACCTTTGGATGTGCTCCTAAGTATAATTAGGCTTCTCCAGATGATAATTGTCGAACTTCATCCAAAAATCGTGTTGTTTTCCGTGCCATTCGAGATTTTCAACTACTCGTATGGTGTCCATCACTAACAGTTTTTCTTGTAACTGATGTAACTGCTGCTCTCAAATCATTCTGGACCTTCTTTTGGATTACCATTTGAATTGCTCAAACTGTTGTTAGCATTTTCCAAAATTCTCCGTTGAGTCCCAATTCGATTGAGGCTTTTGGTGATGACAAACTTTTTCCATGGAATAATCCGCCCAATATTATTTACAAGGATATCTAACATTGATAATGGCCTTGTATTTGACACCTTCATTAGGTTGCTTTATTACGATGTATTTTATTCAGTTGAGAGCACTATGAGCTTTAACCATGACAGCCTTGTTTCAAGAAGTTATAAGTACTAAATGATGACTGTGATCAAATTATATCAAGTTTTTTTTTCATATGTATATATACATTTCATTCTGCATTGTATGTTATGAAATATCGATTTTTTGGTCGCAATTTATAATCTGGAAAAATTTAAAATACTTCTGGGCACCAGAATATCTCATCAAATGCATTTTCTGTGAGAGTTAAAATGCTTGTCCCCCTCCAGTGCATGTTCGATAATGCACACTAAAACTATGTGTGTTTTCATGTGTGTGTGATCCATGTGCCATCATGGATTATTCAAGAACACCAGCAAAATTGATTCGATTGCAATAATTTTCGATAGTATGTAGTATAACATTAGAAACAATCCACTGAGTAATCCCCAGCAATGT
Organism: Thysanoteuthis rhombus; assembly: GCA_963457665.1. Taxonomy (NCBI): domain Eukaryota; kingdom Metazoa; phylum Mollusca; class Cephalopoda; order Oegopsida; family Thysanoteuthidae; genus Thysanoteuthis; species Thysanoteuthis major. The sequence goes on from OY735218.1 coordinate 47,566,518, forward strand.
TTTTCCTTACCTTTATAGGAAGAAACCCATTGGAGAAATGACGGAAGCAATGAAAACTAAGAAATAGATTGAAATAAACGAAAGTTTTCTTAAATGAAAGTCACTCCCATTTGCGAAGAGATCAGAAAATGTAAGACAGTGGTTCCCAGATTATTTTTTTCTCCTTGCTGCTCTTTCCAAATAGAAATTCATTTGTGTCTTGCATATATTTTTTTGCTCAAAAACACATTCAAATGTAAAGGGAGATTTTTCTCCCAGGAATCTTGATTTATGATTAAGAATGCAACTATTTCATAATAAAATCATGACAGATCCAGAAAATTCAAACAAGAAACTAAGTGAAAACACTAATAATTCTCAAAAAAAAAATTATAGAAAAGCATCTTCCATAAGTAACATTTCATGAGTATACACAGTAAAGGTATGAGCTTGTTGTTGCTGGGATATCTCATTTATATTAGGTGTAACTTGAGAGAAAAAAACTTCATCTCCTCCTTAATATAAAGATGCCTTTCACTTCCCTGATCCTTGATGTTTGTCAGAGCTGAAAGTGTCTGTTCACAAGTATAACCCGCAAAGAACGTACACTTAACAATGTTTCTTTGATTGTCCTTTAATCTTCCCGCCACACTATCCTTTCTCGCAGCACCAGTGTGGCACGCCGAACCCTTTAGTAAAACATTGATAAAGCCAAGAATTAATTAAAAACCCATTTGAATTTGAAAATCAGCATTCCGAAGGAGATTATGAATAACTGCCACCCAAGTGATTTCATGGCACTCCCAATGAGCTTTAATTTTGGTAAGGGTGTTGATCAGATAATATTTTGAATTTAATAGGAGTGCTTTTGAGGTTTATGTTAAACGTGCGTTTTGGTTTGAGGAGAACGAAATATGTACAACCCAAGAGTGGTGTAAGCTGAACAATTTAAATCATAGTTAGACAGTGATCGAAGATATCACAAATACGAAAACAAATAGAAATAACTGGAGATAAACAGACGAGTTATTTCTCTCATCACTTGTCTAAAAGTAATCTTGTTGGACACGTACCAAGCTACCAATTCAGCACGAAATCACAATGTATGTTTCCCTCTAAAAAAACCACAAAAAGGCAGAATAAAAATAAAATCAGATATAGATAAATATATATACATGAATGTCTGAACACATGTAAAACCTGAACCAAGCAACTGTGGTCCGTCATGGGCAGCGGTGGTTATCAATTAAAACGCCAAGAGTAAAAGTTGATGATATGGAGAAAATACGAAAAAGAAATGACATTTCATTAACATATATGAATAAACTGTCGAAAGATGGTGAGGAGGATTGTGTTCCAACAAAGATAAAAATGCTAAAATCAATTGTCTTTGATTCTATTATGAAAATATTTATGCACTAATGAATTGAAATGTAGAATTACAATATTTTGTTTGAGATTGTTATGAAAAGAGCCTCTTGTACCTCATTGTTTAGTCCGTGTTCTTTAGCATATTGTATTTAAGAAATGGATATTTATCTCCTCCATGAACTATTCATATTTAGATTTTCAAATTATTTCAGTTTGAATCATTTTCATTTTTTTATTAGACATCCTCCGTCGATTTACCCTATCAAAGGATTTCCGTTCTAACGCTTGATTTCCGTCTTTGTTGTTCTTCAATTCACAAAAATGATTTGTTTGTTTTGCATTACTAAATAAATGTGTTTATTTTTCCGGATCCTGATTGCTTTGTGACGAGAAAAATACCGCCAGGGGTAGTTCTTCTTTGCTATCAATTTTTGCATTCTTTTGCAACAGAAACACACATACACAAGAACATCCCAAGCTCACACATATACACACTCACACACACACACACACACACACACACACACACACACACACACACACACACACACACACATATATACACACATATGCACACACACACACATATATATATATACACATACATGCGTATATATATATATGTGTGTGTGTGTGTGTGTGTCTGTGTATTAAATACACAATCAAACACAGAGGGACTAAAAACAGTCGTTTTTGCAGAGTTAAAAAATTTCAGGCAAAGGTCTAAATAGTCAAATCAGGATGAGTCTACACAAATACACGGACGTGCACTGACATAAATGAGAACACACACACACGCATGCAAACACACTCAGCCCTATGAACCATACATACATACATACATACATACATACATACATACATACATGCATACATGCATACGGATATACTCAATTATACACATACATATATACATGGATACATAAAGTGATGTGTGTTTATGTGCATAAATGTATATATATATATATATATATATATATATATATATATATAAATATATATGTCAGTTGCTGATAAGTGAGTTTGACATGAAAAGCTAATATTTACCGACTATATATCCTATATCCTTGTAATACATACACACACACATACACACACACACATACACATATATATACATATATATTTATATATGTATATGTGTGTGTATGTATGTACGTATCTTTGTATTCTCCCTCTACAATGTCCCGTCCGTTGTTTACTGTTTACTTGAGATAAACAGGTAAATAATATATCAGTTGAACCACCCTAAAGCAGCAAAATTGCGTGAAATTGAGCAACACATTTTTAATCTGTAAGTGTTTGTTATTTCAGGTACATCTTCTTCTCCCCACCTAAATAATACTGATTTCTCAAACCCATTTAATTTTACAAAAATTTTGATTTTCATTGAGTTAGAAACTGACAACCTATACTGTCAGCAAAGCTGTCAGAATAAGTTTCATCAGTTTTCAAGTGGGGCTGGTTGCACAAATTTTACCAGACTACAGAAAATTCAAACACTTACCCTTTTTTAGGCCAAACATCTTATTTGTGTTTTTCTTGGAAATCCCTTCTTCAAAATGTTTTTTTAATTGGTGTTTCTATTAATGATTTCCCAGTTTATACATTATTGATTTCATTATTAGTGCATTGTTCACGTTTGATTTTTTTTTAATGGAGGCTTTTCCAGTTATCACTGCCCAAACAAGAGACAAGCGAATCAAAATACCCATTGATCACCCTTTTTAGCAACTTTTAATTGATTATCACCAGCAAAATATGCTGCCAATATTCATTGGTCACGTGACTGTTTTTAAAATTTTTATTGAGTTACTAACCAGAACTGTTTTTATTACATTCATCGCATACTATTTTATCACAGCTGCCGTTTCAAATCTAAAATCTGTCATTTCTTCTTCAACAAATATTGAATTCCATAATATCATTAATAACGGAATTTAATATTTGTTAAGTATAAGATTCATAGAAGAAAAATGAAAATAGAACGCAGCAACACTTTTTACCTACGATAAATAGGATATTAAATTGACGGAGGAAAGAAAATCCAAAATGGCGGTAACGACTCTATTTTCTTAACTGTTCCCATTAACCATACGTGAGGAAATAAATAAGAAATTATTGAAATATTTTTTCTTGTAAATCCTAACAATTTTATGAGCGCATTTGGCACTTGAAAACGTATTTTTCCAGTATAGCCCTCTGACAAGAAAAGTGCCGATACTGACAAATCCAGGAGATATGAAAACAATAGAAATGTCAATACGACTTTGAAAAACTGAAGGGTTTGCCGAAAAGATAGGTTTTGAGATACTTAGCGAAATAATTATCGGTTTATACTTGACAGGCTTGTGTCAATATTGTTATTTTCTTATCGTTTCACTATTCCCACACTTTATTATTCATACCGTCACCTTGGGAAGATATTTAGCTGTCTTCGTTGTTGTATTTTCATGACATGACATGGAGCATTAGATTTTGGAAATGACTCTATTCAGATCTCATGAAAACACACTACGCTTCATAATTGGAAGCAGATACGCAAAGTGCAGTGGTAGAGCGGTTAACTACTCGGAAAACCTAATTGGCGAACCAAATTCTAGTTTTGGCCAACGTTGCTCCCAACAACTTTGCATTGATGTTATTGGGAGAGGCACAAATCTACAACTCTCAATCAAACTACGGATGATGAGCAGGGCATTTTGGGCCATTTACACGTGTGAAGCGGTCAATCTAAAAATAGGTAAGTCTCATACACACACATGCACACACATACATCTCGTTAGCCACAATTACTAGTCCACGATCCCTGATGAAATTAGAGGGCTTGGTGTGTGGCTAGCAACCCAACACTGTAAACACTTACATGCTTTTGAAGCTACAATAACGATACCAATTTATAAATAGTCTGCTGGAATAAATATCATATTTTAGAAAATTTCAATAAAATTTTTATTTCGCTGATTGGGTAAAAATAATTGAATTAAATAGGGTATTTAGAGTTTGCAAGATTATCAAAAAGCGCTGTTTTCTCGAAAACTAAAAGAAAAAAAAATATTCTTGGAGAAAAAAGAAGATAACTGAAATGTAAGTCCCGGATGTTGAACTTATTTGGATCAACAGAAAGCCATCATCTTCTAAATATTTACTTATGATATTAGATAGTAAAAGATATATTTCAGGACAAATCTTTTCAACTTTATTGATTTCATCTCATTTTCGGGACTTTAATTTTTAAAAATCTATCCAACATATAATATTCAGTCTCTATCCATACGATGTTTTCCTGTTTTTTGCAACACCCATGATAGAGAGGTCATGCAAATTTTAAAGGAAATATCGAACAGCAGATGCTGCCACCAATGAAGATAATCATGATAACATCTGCACTGACGCATAGATATTATTAGTTATAAATATGATGTAAGCTAATTTCTCTGTACCTTTCCTCTCGACGTATCCAAATATCTATATGTACGTTCACCTGTGCATCTATATATGATATCTAACTGTCAAGCATTCCTCCTACCATTGTGTCTCCTAATTCCATCAGTTTCCATCCGGTTTCTCCATCATCGTTTGATATATTTTATATATTTCACATATTTCACTACTCTATGTACGAAACTGTCATACAAAACAGCTATCAATAGAGTCAAAATCAGATTTTTCAGTTTTGAAGTTGGTCTGGCTGGATTGATACCTATCAAGGCATAGCACCCGTGGGCTATACCAGTGAAGCTAGAACAGTTGTTGTCCATGGGCCTTTGGAGGTCCGTCACCATATATCGTACAGCAATCGGAAAATGTAATTATTGAACAATGATCATGCACCAACATTTGAATGAATGTAATCCAATTAAAATAGATATGATTTTGAGGATCAAACATTGCGTTTTTGTTTTAGTTCATGATTTACAATATGAAAAATACATACAGAAAAAAGTTCGTCGGGATAGTTCCTTTATATAGAGGGTCCTTGAGATTTCAAAGTTCAAAAACTATCTCACACGCACTCAGCTACAAGGCTGAGGATTTGAGGATTTACAACTTATGTTCGGGAGGAAACTTTTGATTTTGCCTTTTGAAACTCCCTTCCACTAACCCGGCTTGTAATGGAGGAAAGGTTCAATTTGCAATGTATTTTTCATGGTAAATGTGTCCGATTCATATCTGTTCAGGCTTTAAAAAAAACTCAGATATATTGGGTGGCCAATAATAGATTCGAGAAGTAACTTACTCATTGATTACTTCTTTCTCCAATTATTCAATTGATCATCCTAAACATGGCATACTGCCAAAATACGTTAGTCTCTTAATGGTTTCTATTGATTGACTAACAAGACATGTGCTTCATCGCTTAATAAATTTCCAATCAATGCATTTCACAGTGCCATCAGTTATCTTCAATCTCTATAGCTGTTTCATCATTGTAATTGTTTTTTTGTTTTTTTATAAATCACTCTATTCCTTCTCCTCTACGTGTTTATATTTTCAGGCTTCTCACTAAGTCCTCCCAATCATCACCCCCTTGGTTTCTTCTTTAAAATTCATGACGTTTTTTTTCGGAGGAATTTTCAAGGATATCTTGAAAGAACGAAACATAGTTCTGTTGAATTGATGCTCTGAAATGAGAAACAGCGGTTCCGTTAGATGGAAAACCATTTTAAATCGTCTGTCTAATTTTGATAATATTTTAGACTGACTTATGCCGTTATTTCGAATTTGAAGTCATTTATCACTTATATGAATGAATGGATGCGTACACACACACACACATACACACACACACATACACACACACACATACACACACACATATATATGTATATATATATATGTGTATAGTTATATGTGTGTGTGTGTATCTATAAGTATGTGATTCGATAGATAGATAGGGAATATATTGATAACATATGCGTATCTTTTTCAAGTATTAAAGCATAGGCTGTTTATCTTCTATTCTCCAATTGTAATTGAAATCGTTCAAACATTTACTTGAGATAGTTTTTTTCATTTATCATTATATTATTTCTTTTTTTTCAATTTATCATTTCTTATAATTGAAAATACAAAACATTTTTGTCAACAAACACAATCTAATAATGACATATTTACATTAATACAGTATAATGACATTCCTAGAAACTTTATTTGTATCATAGGAAAGAAAACAGTAGCAGTCAAAACTGTTATGTCACGTTGCATTTGCTAAAGATGCCAGCAACTGTCACGTACCAACAGAAATAAAGGAATAAATGCTGGTGGGCCGGAATTGACTACTCTTTTTCGATGTCTTGAATTCTATATTTATGGGCGAGATGATAGGTTTGTGCGGCTTTAGTGACGACAAAATTGTTACGTCCAGATAAAAAAGTCATTTCAGACACGGTACAGCTCGCAGGGTGCCTACGTCTACTAGTGATTAGTACCTATTGTCGTGCAAGTATGGGAGAATCACCAAAAGCCGACAAGACACTTGGTGGTCAAGACTTGTCGATTAGACTAGTGAACAGATAATTACCCACCAAAAATAAGCCACTAAAGTGCTATTTGGGTACAAAATATCAGATGGCTTCGGAGGGGAGATTGGAATGTGTCACGTGATGCAATACATGGATCTTTTTTGCATAATTAAAAGAAAACAATAGTAACAATGCAAGCAAATCCCTTTGCCCTAAGCGTATTCAATGGCTTTACCATCGATAGAACAATCAATTGAAGAAGATCATCTGCTTTAATGAATATCCTTTACTCCTGAATGTTCTTCTTTCCGGGATTAAATAGGGTCTTAGAGAATATGAGCGCAGTTATCCTGGGGAAGCGATGGCACCACAATACCCTAAAGGAGTCAATATGATATTTCGAGCAATATGATTGTCCTCTCATTCATGAAAAAAGCATTTTGCTGCGTACTATGAAACACAAGACCATTGAAAACCAAGTATACATTTCGATTGAGAGACATTTCAACAATAAGTGGCATTTTTTATCAGGTCAATATTCCCCGCCACACTGTACAAGTTGTATGGAAAGTGGTTCAGGGAACTGCATGATGTTATTTCGGCCGACGAACTTTCCATATTAAACCCAATTGAGAACGTTTGGCTTGTATCAGACAAAATGATTCGCTTTGTGGATCCTTGCTACCTGCTTTGCAGTAATTAAACGACCTATGGTACGAGATCCATGAGAAAGCCATCACAGGCATCAGTTATAATGATCTATAATCAAATTATTTACATTTTTGACGCTTGGAAACTTCTTCCAGACTAAACTTGGGATAAGGTATCTCAGTCATCATCCAAATACTTTTTTCAACTTCCTGCTCGATACAGAAACCTGAGAGATCAAATACAGACAAGGTAAACACTACCAATGAAGCTATGGAGAATTACAAGAATCAAACAAAGAGAATCGTGGTTAAATTAAAAAGCCTCTAGCATCTAAACTGGGATCGAATATATTTGGTTAACATTTCTCTGTATTAAATGGGATTCAAATTACCTTTTTCCTTTTGGACTGCTTGAAGCTGGAGAAACTGCAATTGCATTGCACCATAGTGAACAATGGTCCTGTTTGAATGTTGCATTAAAACACAAATGACTTTCTTCGGTAGGAAGTCGACAGTTGATCCTATTGTCTGACAACGACCGTCTCCAAACTGGGAATGCAACAAATCAAACGATGATAGAGGTAGAATAAGGTATTTTCCCACGTAATTTCAAGGCCTGTCACCTTTACACTAAACTTGTTTTCAAATCATGCAATCTGATCAGTAGTTCCAAAAATTCCCAGTTATCGAAAGCCCTCTCGAAAAATTCATCAAATTGAAATCGGAATCGTTTATGGTGGAATACTTCATATGTCTTGGAAATTTCGTGAACCAGGGAAAAAGGTTAAATCACTGGAAAATGATTGTATCAATATATATGTAAATGTAAGATTTGGGTAAAAATGTAGGAAACTCTTACTTCAATCAAACAGAAGATTTAAACTTCGAGACCAAATTCGTATACCACGTGAAAATACAGACATTGAGAAAAAAATTGAATAGAATTTAAGGCGTGCGCAAAGATTCCTAACTGTGTAATCAGTCTTTAGTATTCAGGAAAAAGATGTTTGGAATTTAACGCGCTCAATGTCATTTACCGCACAGGATACAAAAGGAAGCCTTAAAACTTATTTGCCTCAATAATGAAAATTAAACTCACTCGTGTAATTACAAAAATGAAAAGAAAATTTGATAAATTTTGTTTTCCATTCACAGTATCCTTCACTCAACTTTTTTTTGCTTCCTTGATGGTTACCAAGCGTTGATTAATACGACACAAAGCAAAGTGGCAGTAAATATGCATAGAAATGTCATGGTGCACCGATCTTCTGAGTGGAGAAGATCTGCTTTTAAAAGCTGCATTCATAATCTTGCTACAATCTAAGAAGCACTCTTTTTTATGAATTAATGATTTTTAACTACCTGACTGACATATTCTCTATCAACTTATGCACAAGCACAAGTCACACATGAAGGTTTTTTTACCATACATACGGATGAGTAGTATGCTAATTATTTGTAGAGAATGGATTTTTCAAGATATTAAGCTGTCATTATTTCAGTAATGTGTCGAAAATACATTTGTAAAAGACCTGTGCACCGCTAAGATTATTACATTATGAGACATGCCCCCACTGTTTTTTAATACAAGTATTTTAAATCCTTTTTGGACATATAGCTGTATGTTGTCGTTGCATCTCTGTGTATGTTTTGTATACACTTATGTATAAGTCCATATTGAATATATAAGAATCCTTGGATTTTAGCCAACAAATTATTATACGAACACATTTTGCCTTATGATTTTCAAGCAACGAAGAGAGGTCTTCAGTCATCTGAATACACCCTGAAAGATTGCATTTCATGCTGACTTGAATGTAAAACATAAATGGGACATATTTTTGGGTTTTAATGTTCGATTTCAATTTTCATCACAAGCCATAAATTTGCAACTGCATTCAGGTCAGGGAACCGTGCTCACCTGGGCGTAACCTGAATATCATTTTCGAATGAAAAAAAAAAACTCTTTCCCTTCTTTCTTTTCTCTCCTCATTTTCCTCCTTAGATTTGTTTCTCTTCTTTAGTAATCTTTTTTTCTTTTTTCTTCGTTGGCTTTTTTCTTTCTGTGTTTATTCTTTGTTTATTTGTTTGATTCAATTTATTTCGTTTTACTTTTTTTTTCTCTATAGATCTTTCTTTCATTCTTTCTTCCCTTCTTTCTTCCCATTTCATTTTCCATCAACCTTTCTTTATAATCAACCAATCTGTTTTTCTTTCTGTACTTTTCTTCTTTCTTTGTATATTTTTTTTGCATATCATTCAATTGCATTTCTGAATTTCTATTTGATTCTTTTTCGCTTCCTATCTCTTTTTTTCGTATTTTACCCTTGTTCTCTCTTCGTTTTTCGTCTCTTCATTCTTTTTTTCTTTCAGTTTTGTTTTTGACCCAGTTTTTCCTTCTTTCTAATTCATAAATTTTCTACGTAAAATATACTTGATAAATTCTCCGTATATTTCTCCATTCTTCATATCATTTTTTTTTTTTGTATTTTGAGTTCGTATTTTCCTTTTTTTGCCGTTATTCTTTCTTTTATTAATACTTCGATCTTCCTTTATTTTTTCCTTCTTTTTTCTTTCTTCCGTTTTATTCTTTCTTGTGTTTTCTCTCTTAACTTTTCATTTTGTATATCCATCATTCTGTATCAAACATTCTTCCGTTTCTTTGAATTTTCCTCCCTCTTTTTTACTTTTTTCCCTACGTATTTTCTCCTGTTATTTCTTTCCTTCATTTTCTTTCAATTTCATCAATTTTCCCTTCGGAATACTTTTCGTTTTCTTTTGTTATCTTTCTTCTTCCATATTTTTCTTATTTTTTTCGTATGTTCTTTCATTCAACCATTCTTCAAATTGTCATTATTTCTTCCTTTTTTTTGTATTTCTTTCCTTTTCCCCCTCTCTCATTCCTTCTTTTCTATCCATCTTTTTTTTCTTTTTTTTTTTTTTAACTCCAGTCCAAGTTTGATTTGGTTTTTGTTCCCATCCCCGTAACAAGAGGAACGAGAACAACTTTCATTAAATTAAAGGGAGTAAAATTTAAGTTATTTTCACAATGAATTCAAATCAAATTAGAATTTATCTATTGCTACGTTAAACAGAACAGCCCAACGGAAATAACCATGATTTGGAATCATAACCACGTAGTTGCTATGCAGCCTCCTTGGAAACTGAGTTGAAGTGGCTAGCCTTATGTATTCCAAAATTCATCTTGATTACATATATACAATACAAAAGTTGCTGCAGTCATCTTGCTCAAAGAGAAGTAAGAGTAGATTTTGACCTTGCAGTTGCAAAGCTTTTCTTTATTACCTTCTTTCTTTCCTTTCTTTCCTGCTTTTCTATTCTGAATTCTATTCGACGTTTTCCTCTTTGCAATCGAGTTTACATATGTTACTTTATGTTTTGCCCTTTTGAGAAACGAAATTCATTTTTATGAAATATCTCCTCCATTTATTGAGCGACTTTTTAAAAACTTTTACTGCTACACATGTCCACAACTTTTTTCCGATATTTCCTTCCGACGTTTTTTATTCTCAAGACCTAAAGCATGCCTCCCCCAAAACATATTTCCATATCCAAAGATTCTTTTAGAAATTCTGTTTATATAAGGTTTTTTTCTTGCCATCCATTTTTTGCAATTTGTCCTGTGAGATGTTTTCAATTTCATTCATACTTAGCTAAGTTTAATGTAATATCTATATTTCTTTTTCTCCTCTTCAATATATACTCTCCAAAACATGAAGAAAAATAAAAGCAAACATCCGATTGGTCATGTGTCTCTGATGTATACTATTAGACTATCCTTTGCTTAGAGGGGAAAAAAGTTATTGCTTTGCCAAAAAACCTGCTAACTTCGTTGGCATATGGCAATATATCTAAGAATGTCTCATAATATAATAAATATTTTTTGAAATACACGCATGCCCACACGTACTCAAACGTACACACAAGAACACACACACAAAAACATATATATTTATACATATGTGTATGAGTATGTATATTCATGTAAACGTATTTGCTTATTCACATATACGTACTTTTTGCACAGATATATATATATATATATATATATATATATATATATATATATATATATAAGCACAAATATGTACATGTTTACATTTTCGTATGTATTTGTATTGCGTCTCTCTCAATCTCTCTCTCTCTCTATATATATATATATGTGTGTATGTGTGTGTGTGTGTATATTGCGTGTGCATGAATGTGTATGAGTGCATATGTTTGTGTGTGTGCATGTGTGTTCGTTTGTGTGTGTATGTGTGTATGCTTGCATGTGCGCGTGTGTGTGAATTACTGATTTTCCCAAAGGGGGGAAAAACTTTGCTAAAAGTCAGACACTCTTTGATATTCCGTAAAAAGACTGCCCAAAAGTCCCAAATAAAAACTGAGAGGTGAGTTAACGCTACACAAGAAATGATGGCCTGAAAGGCAAAAGCGATAACATTTTCTCTCGGACAAAGACTGAATGCAGGAGGCGCATTTGAGTTCATTGAAGTAAGAATACTGGGCTCAATGTAGCATTTCGTCCATAGCAATGGGAAAAGGTTTTGATCAATACTTGAGGGTCCTTTGATCTAGGAGGCTTACTCAATCGATAATCTGGTCTGTAATTGATAAGAATGAATTACGAGAGGTTCAAGATGGCTGCAACGATAAAGGAAGGAATAAAGGAGAGAGAAATAATAAAAAGACAGGGAAGGAAAAGATAAAAATAGAATCAAGAGAGGAAACGGAAGGAAAAAAGGATGGAAACATGGAAAGACGGATAGAACAGAAGAAAGGAAAAAAGAAAGTGAGACCGGAAACATGAAAAAGTCTTCTCTTTCATCCTTTAAGAAAAAAAAAGGAAAGATGGAAACGCATCAATGAAATCAAAACTATCCATGAAACTATTTATGGTAGAGATGATCTTGGTAAAATAAAATGCATGCACACAAGCACATGTGCATGCACGCACACATGCACACACACATACACATATTCATATATATATATATATATATATATGTATAGAGAGAGAGAGAGAGAGAAAGAGAGAGACAGGCAGACAGACAGAGACAGAGAGAGAGAGACAGAGACAGAGAGAGACGGACAGACAGACGGTCAGACGGACAGACAGACGGTCAGACGGACAGACAGACAGACAGACGGACAGACGGTGACAAAGAAAGAAAAAGATACATATGTGTCCGTGTCCATGAATGAATTATAGACACATATGGATACTTAGAACGCGAAGTATGAACACAGTCACACACAAATACACACACAACCACATGTACGTGCACACACACACGCACACATGCATGCACGCAGATACACACTCATATATATATATATATATATATATATATATATATATACACACACACTCACACACATATAAATATATATACACACACACATATATGCATATATATATATATAAATACACACATATATATAGACACACACACACACGCCTATATATATGCATATATATATATATATATATATATATATATATATATATATATATATATAATGGTGCAAGGATTTGCTACATAAAATGTTTTTCTTCTTTCTGACCTGTTTGGGCGTCATCAGGCGAATCTGTTGAATGTATCCAGCAATTTATGAAATGTTTGTTCTGAAATTGGTTTATACACACAATCACTTGGACGGAAAAAGAAATGGGAAGGTCAGAAATTTCGAAAAATGTGGGAGAAGAAGCGTGTTATAAAGATCGAAATAACTGGCCATGGAGACAAGATGATTGAGGAAAGACAAAAGACTTTTGTCTAAAGAAGATAAACTAAAGGCTACCAGATAATGTACATGGATTGATGATGAATAAAAGAACGAAAAAGACTAGAAAATGATGAAAATGAAAAGAAAAAAAAAGGAGGAGAAAAAAAGGAAAAGAGAGAAAGAACGAAGGGAATCGGTGAAAAGAAATAAACTCTTTTCAAATAAAAAGAAATTGTCGCGAAAAGAGAAAATCATTGCAACACAAGCAAGAAAAGAAAGACAGGAAAATCAAGAGAGGAAGGATAAAAAAGAAAGAAAAAGGATGGAAGGAAAGAAAAAGCAAAGATACGAGATTCTCAAACCAGAATACAGCGTGACAAAAATAGAATAAGAGAAATGAAAAAAAATTGGAAGGAGAAAGAAGTTTGAATGAAAAAAAAAGAACGTTAAGCGGGACTGAATGAGCAATAATGGAACAAGCAGACAAAAAAAGAGGAAAGGAAGAGTCAGAAAGAGAAAAAAAATGACTAAAGAACTTGGATTTATTTCAGAAAAACTGATCAGCATGAAAGTTTATAGAAGATTTTACTTCGATCGGAAATGAATAGGAATAAACAAACAAAAAGCTTTCACATCATAAGTCGTACTTTTATAAGTGTTAATTCATGTACAGTAGACGGGGCATCATCGGTCAGTGCATGACACATTGGCTGCTTGCTGGACGGATGAAATCGATTAATACATTCAGTTGCGATTACTGTAGCGAAATCCCATGAATTTATGAACAAAGAACTGCTGTCCTTCATACGTCTTCTCTTTTTATAAACTGAAAAGCTGCTTCCCTATCTCTTTCGCTGAAATCATTGGTTTTAGAATTCTAGCTGAGCATTTCAATAGCAGGAATATACTGAACAAAAGAGGCAGGATATTTCAATGTCATCCTCGATGACGTCATCCTACGATTATCGAAACTTATCTGCTTGGTATCGTCCTTTTAACTCGAAAAGTTCACACTTTTTTGTGCTTTTTAGCTTCCAATAAAAGGCTGAGAATAGTCGATTCTGCACTCGGCTCCCTATTTCTCTCACTATTGGATGACCTATAGAGTGACATCAGTGTCGCTCCAATATACAGTACGGCCAAAACGTAAATATTCTCGAATTTGCCTATTGGTCTTTCAAAATGGCTGAGCCCGGTCAAACCACAAGACGGTCGAAAACGAATACTTATATCCAATGTGCGACAGGTTAGAGCTTTTTAGATTGATCGAGTGATTTTTTCAATAGCCAATGTTTGGCAGTGATCTAGATGTGACTGATAATAACTATGATGAGAAGGAAAAAGTTTATTTACCTAGTATGGCTGGAAAAACATCAATCAGTAAAATGTCTACAGTTTTAAGCTGAGAACACAATTGTTTAAAAAATGAGAAAAATACTTTGTGAGTTCATACTTTTTTTGTATCTTGGTTTCTTTCTTTCATTCTTCTTCCTCCCTTTATTTCGTCCCTTCTTTCTTTGTTCTGTTTTCCTTCCTTCCTTGCAAGAAATTTCCCTCTTTGCAGAACATTTTCCACATTAACTAAAGACTGAAATCACTTCAGTTGATACAAAGCAGGGAATATAAGTGGACGTTGGGATGTCCCTATGATGCCCCATCTTACAAGGTTGATGCATTGCAAATTGCGTTTTTTAAGCATCAACTTTGAAGCAGTGCATATCAATTTATGATAAAATGTAATAATTGAAATAAGAAGATCTAAATATACACATTTTATCCATTTATTTATGAATGCATTCATTTCGCACGAACCTTGTCTCATCCCCACCTTGATAAACAGCTGGATTTGCCGCTAGGTCGCACTCGTTCAATTTCAAACTAATAGTTTTATCATTCATTTCTCAACATATACGTGACAAATCCAAAAATTCAACACCAACAGATCAGGAATAATGATTTTTTGCTAGGCACCAGTTAATAAGATGTAAACTAAATATAGCAGCAAATACGTCGAATATTAGAATTGAGGGAAATTTTGTAATTCTCTCATCGGACTCCACTAGGGAATATTTGTACATCCCAAACTTGACTCTAAGGTTAATATCCCCTGTGAAAGACGCAAGATGATATTGAGAATTGGATCCTAACTAAACATGTGTCTTATATGCCACAAAAAATGATACATTAATTTTGTCTGACGATTTGATCTAACGGAATTCGATTCAATTCAAATATTTTTTCAGACTAACTTCCTTATCTTTTTATTACATTAATCGTAAAGTATGGTCTTGTAAATTTCAGGGTTAAATCGACTATGTTGAATGTTTGAGAGAATTCAACAGAACAGTATATTTCGTTTTGGACGATATGCTTTTTTGGTCTGGCTTGTATCAATTTTGGTTTGTCTAGCGGCCCCCTACTGTGACTGAATTTACTGTAAGTTCTGTAATATGATCTCTGATATGATTTCATTTGATAAACCAACCTTAACGTTAAAAACATCTGATCGATAGATAGATGGATAGATAGATATTTTTCAAGTGTTCCTCCCAGTTTTTGCAACAACGTGTTATATTCAATAAGGAATTGCTCTGGTTAAGTATGTCAAGACTGATTATCATTACATGCATCATGGAAAATTGAAAGACCATTTCACTCGTTGTGTAGAATAATGTTTGTTTTTTTTCTCCATTAGACTATGAAATTAAATTTGAGACCACATTCAATGCTGACTGATGGTCAGAATGTTTTCTAGTGCCTTGGTGAGTAAAGTAGTAAAAGGAGAGTGGTTTGCTCTCATTTTCACACCCAAACCTTTTCCATTGAACTTTGTGATATGTCAGAAATGAAGTCTTTTTGTCAGGACAATAGGCAGACGTAGATCAAACCATGTAATTAAGACTAAATTGATTAATGAACAGGAGCTTCCTTAGTTGCAATTCGAAATCAGTTCACTGAATCCGTTTCCCATGCTATCAGCCGTTACACCAAACTGCATCACTTTTTCTCTTTTGCTGTCACGTACCCCGTCTCTATCTCAGTCAGTCTGACCTTTTTTTCTTCAAAATTATACATAATTTTATACACAAATGACATCGTCCAACCAT
>OY735218.1:47587840-47607840 GCA_963457665.1 Thysanoteuthis rhombus
AAATAGATACATATGAACATATTCGCAGATAAATCGATCGATAGTTAGATAGATAAAGGAATTTATTGCAATGGGCATAAACATATTAGAAGTAATGTGAACATATTGAGATTATACATTTTTGAAATAAATGGATATGACCATACTGAAAAAAATACATAGATATGAATATATAGATATGAATATACTGAGATAAATGAAAATAAACAAATTGAGATCCCTATGGACATATGCCGATGTATAGATAGATGACAAATCGTGAAAGATGTCAAGATATTGAGATATGTGTGGATATATGGTGGTAAACATGAACACACTGAGATAGAAGATTGTGGACATATTGAAATATACAGACATGAATATTCTGAGATACGTAGATATGAGCATATTGAGATCGATAGATCGATAGATAGATGTAAAGATATTCATATGGATAGATATGAAGATATGGAGATAGATAGATTCGTATGACCATATTCCGATGGATAGATATGAACATATTGAGATAAATAGATAGATTGCCAGATATGAACTTTCAGATGTAAAGATAGAAGGACACTGTCTACTTCACACACATAAACACACAGTCCGTGAATACCAAACACCACAAACAAGTCATTATAATGATTGCTTCACTATATCATTACTCTAAAATGTTTTTGTCTTGCCCAGTGAACACTGCTTTTTCAGTTGCTTTCGGAGTCAATATTCGTATGGGAATGAATTTTTTATATTCCTTTTAGAGGCTTTCATGATCTTATTACCTTGTCAAGTGAAGTGGTCACTAGAGCCTTTCTGGCTCTTTGCCATTACACATTGTTTGATCAGGAGATTCAAAATCCTAATGCCTTCATATAAATTCCCTTTGTAGCATCTTTTATCATAGTGTAAAGAAATAATGGACCTTCTTGACTTTTTTCTATCTCTGCAAAGATGATTCATCTAGCCCAATTATTTCTTGTATCTACTCTTATAATTGACTGTATCCTCGGCACTTTGTATTTGAACTGAAAAAGTATTTGACTGTGCAGATACGGTCATCAGTCATTTGTACAAATTCTTACGGTTTATTGAGATTTCTTTGTCAAGAAATTGCTTCGATAATTAGGTCTCTATGGATAATTCGGGGGAAATCATTGCCTCATGTGGCATGCAAATTGTGAGTACTTTCACTTTTCTCCATTTGTCTTGATATTTGTCAGATTCTGGGCGGATAAAATCGTAAATTTGTACCCCCCCCCAATCTAATCTTTCTCTTTTTCATTCATTTCCTATCCACAAAAGTTTGTATGTGAATAGATTTGAAACAAATTGAAAACTGGATATTTATGTGATTATTGTAGTAATCTCCTTAGTCTATAAAAGGAATATTAGCAGAAGATTGAGATACCTGATTAACTCAACTACACTCTGTAACACTGAACATTAATACAACATCTGCTTTGAAAGTATCCAGCAATTTCATTCCGCCTTAAATAACTTATTTGAAGCAATGGTGGAAGAGAAATGAACGAAAGTAGCATTCCACTCGCTGTAGCATTCGTTTTTTTTAATCTTTCGAATCCCAAAGTTATTGCTCCAATAATACCTTTATGTGTCAGAGTACTGCAACATATCTACCGAGAGCTCCTCCGTCAGATTATATAATCTGCCTCGAGATAATCTTCCTATACTTAGAATGGGAAAAAAAGAAATAAGGATTGACAAATACCTAATTAACCTCAGATTTGCTGACAACATCGTTCTCTTTGCGAAGAACCTTCATGATATTCAAAGATTGCAACTCGAATTCGATGAAAAAAACAAAAACAAATTCTACGTACAACAGACATGTTCAAAACAAGGACAACTGTCTGAATAAAAAACGCAGAGATGAAGAAAGTAGACAATAACAAGTACATTGGACAATAAACCTCCAAGAAATCCTCAAAAAAAAAAGAAATCAAGCTGAGAATCACACTAATTTAGCAAGCTAATTGGTGGCTGCTTGTGATGATGATGTCACTCGAGCGATGTCTCATAGCAGCTTGTTTTTTTGCCTTTGATCAATTAAAGGAATTGTCAAAAGGGAGAAACAATGGATGTTATTTGTTCCCACTCTTCTTGACCGCTTACAACTGAAATGTCCAAATTTAGAAAAAAAAAAGCAAAATAAGCGTGGCCGCTGCCAAACAAGTAAGGGACCATTTTACCATGAACATAGTAAATTGAAACCAATCTGCTTATTTATTTTTCTGCAGGACAGGCAAAGAAAGAAAGTGAAATAAAAATGAGTTTGCTAGACAAAATGAGTGATATGTTTTGAAACATTAGTCATCATAAATCAATCAATCGAAAACTGATTGACTATATTGACTGTCCTGACTTTCCTTTTTTCTTGAAGAACATACGATGTCCCGAGTAGCCTTTTC
Organism: Thysanoteuthis rhombus; assembly: GCA_963457665.1. NCBI lineage: Eukaryota > Metazoa > Mollusca > Cephalopoda > Oegopsida > Thysanoteuthidae > Thysanoteuthis > Thysanoteuthis major. Next base: position 47,590,252 of record OY735218.1, read on the forward strand.
CTGTTGATGCTCAATAGGTACACGTTAACATTAGTTTGATTTATTATCAGAGAATAAGTATCAGTCTATTTCCTCTTCCTGGATTTGGAATCAATTAACCAGCTTTCCATTCCGTTCATGTATTTATGCAAACCTTTTGAATATTTTCAAAAATGATGGGCTCTGAGATTGAATCGAAATACCAGTTAAAACTTATAGAAAACTTGAAATAAACACATTACTTGGAATTCACGTGAAACTTGCTGGGTCTGTCATTTTAAAATCGATTAACTATCATTAACGTCGTTTCTCCCTGTAGCTGACACTTGACGTTGTCAAAGTGTCATTTTAAGATATGGGGAAAATACTTCCTTATGTTTGACGTTCTAATTAGCGAAACCAGTCTGTGATCCCTTTTGGGAAATAGTTTCGTCTCTTCCTTGAACAGAGAAACTTCTCCCACGAGCGAATTTAGATGTTTTTGATTAAACCAACCCTAGGATTGAACAATTACATTTTGGATAATTGTGTTTATGCACACCTCCGGGAGAAAGAAGCACTTCGTAATCATAATTTATTCCTCCGTGTATAAGCATGTAGGTGTGCCAGCATATGCATACACGTGTCATTGTTATTAGACACCGTGAGCCCGAACTGTCAACAAAGATTTCATCTTTTTAAGTTGCTATCGCTGGTTGGCTTGCTATTTATATTTGAAAGGATTTTAAGCACAGCAGGATACCCATGGGCAAAATGCCTTAAAATTTAAGCATTTACTTATGAGTAGATTTTTTTTTTGCATTTTTGCATGGTCCATTTGAAATATAAGTTTATGCTGAATCGGTCTTATTTTTCTTAATTCTGATTTTTTTAGTGATCAATGACCAACACGTAATACAGGCAAAATGCATTGGTCACGTGGCAGTTTCTATTGAGTTTTCAACTTGACCTGTTTCCTGCATACACGGATAAGATATATTTGAAGCTTTATCTTTATGTGCCATTGTGCTTCAAAAGCAACGTTTGAATATCATTACACACACATACTCATTGACTCTCAAGCACAATAAGAGCCATAAACGCCCAGACACGCACGCACACACACACACACACACACACACACACACACACACACACACACACACACACTTAAGCATATATATACATTCTTTAAAATGATTGGAATTCTCCGATTCTTTGAGCACATAGGTAGTCATAGAAGCAATACATTTTATGCAACTAATATAGATTTACACCTACCTACTCAAAGTTCGACGAACCCAATGCGTTAAATGGTTTCCTAAGAAAAAAGAGAGGAGGAAAAAGCAGAAAGTTCAGAAGGAGAGAAATTCTTCATTTTCGACATATTATGGGAACACCTGATAACTTGATAAATCAATTTATCTGTTCCAATTTTGAAACATTCTGCTGACATTATATATATATATATACATATATATATATATATATATATATATATAATATATATATATATATATATATATATATATATATAATCAGAATTCACATTTCTCTTTCTCTACCTTTTACCCTGAATTTTCTAAAGACTTGTTTCTTTTTTCGCCTGCTCAATTGGCCTCATTGTTTCGATTCAATGCATTTATCACCGGCAATGGGTTATTAAATTTGCAAATTTTAACAACTTTGAGAGTGAAGTTAATCCACTACAAGACCCTACCTGTCTATCTTGCTAATGGTCAGTGTCAGAAAAGAAGTAGGAAAAGTTTATATTCACAAGAATAATAAGGGGATTTGATACGAACTAGACTGAATAGAACTGAACTCAATGAAAATAAAGACAGAAAGAATATTTTTAAAGATGAAAAAAGCAAAAACTAAATAGTTTTGAACGATAGGATTACATCAAAGTAAGTCTGAATAACCTTCCATACTAGGAGTTCCAGAAATATTAGCGTGATAAACTGACATTCCCCTTTATCATTCGTTACACTTTGACATGTCTCCACTTGGGAAGATTGACAGTAATTTCAGTTGAATTAAAACATGGAGAAATGAGAGAGAGAGATATGGTCAGGCCTATGCCACTCTAAAATACTTGTGGATCTGGTTAGCCGAGAAGAAGGAAATTGCAAATAAATATTCGGTATGTTAACAATTCTGGAGAAGAATCGTCTTTGATAACGAACGCAAATTTACTAGCGCTATTCGACATACAGCTATCGTGATGTACAAAATTAGAGTTCAATCATCTTTTCAATACGTCATTACAGGTGGAGGAAACATAGCTGCATTATAGAACCAACGTAGTACTGTTAATGAATAGAGAAATGTGCAGTCAAACCGTTGTTATCCTATGCAACGCTGTGCAAATTCACATTCATGTCTTCTCTCAATAAGAATTATCTCAATGGGTGCCGGTGGAGCTCTTAGGCTACTCTGTTGGAATCATTTGTAACCTATCTTCTCCCCCAAAAAAGTCATTGCCCAACATGGTGGGGTATGATCTACCACTCCCCATAGTTCACACATTCGAAAATACAACGGCCGTTCCTGCTGGGTCAGCTGTTCCAAAATGTTCCGTCAAGTCAATTGCTTTGGGTGGTGGCAATTTGTTCCAAGAGCGACAAATATTGATACTTCCTACTGGATCAGCGCTTCCAAAAAAAAACAGCTGCATCATTTGATTTTGGTGGGGTTGATATGCTCTAAGAGCTATTACCGAAACACAATGTCAAGAACGTGGCAAAAAATCAACACATTACAATAGTACCTACAACGTCCAAACACTTTCTACAGATATGCACTATGTGACCTAAAGTAAGACATAATCGGTATCAGCAAAAGAAAAAAAAACAAGAGAAAAATTGAAAGAACTAAACAGCAAGCATTCCAGACACCTACAAAAGAGATTAAATCAAACCAAGGTAGGCTTCCTTATTCATAAAAGACTAAACGCTCCAGGAGTCCAGGCTATCCAGTTTCACCGTTCACCTCATAAAACACTACAAACTGAACGTCATTAAACTGTACGCTCCAAATTCATAGACAATCGATGAAAGATTGACAGGAGCTTGAACTCCTTTCTCAAAAATATTCTATTATAATGGGAGACTTTAAAGTTCAGGGAGGAAGAGACAATGAAAGTTGCATCGACAAGTTTCAGATACAAAATAATGAAAGAAAGGGATAAAAATTTTGTTAATTTTGCGATTTTTTTCAAACCAAAAACCCAAGGACAGCATCGACTACATCTAAGCAGACAAAAGCGACATAACCAAAGACGGCCAGATCCTGAATCAAGTCAATGTAAGAAGTGACAATAGAATGATGAGATTCCAAATTCAAATCAATACCAGGAATTAACACAAGAAAATCCTGTGCACCAAACCGTAACCATAGGTGCACAAAAAGGCTCAGTTGATTCTTCTATCTCAGACTGAAAAACAATCATGAACTCCTGACTGAACCAGAAAGGAACATCAACAATAGTAACCACTCTTAGAATCCCGTTGAAAAGCAATGAAATCTTAAACCACTGATAACAAGAGAAAAAAATGGAAGCAACCGAATTCAACAAAATCATCCGAAAGAAACAAAGTGAAGATTTTTTTTAAATATACACAGCTGTAGTCAACGGAAGCATTTTTAAAATGGATAGAGTTTCAGAGCGATTAAAAAAAGCTCTCAGCTGAGGGTGAACACAAAAGTATGCTAGAAAAAAATGGAGACATAATAGCGGACAGGGACTGAATTATTTAACAAGCCCTGGGATTCTACAAAAACTTTTACTCCTCCAAGCAAGAATACATGGGTCACAAGGAATTAGTTCGGAGATTTTTCTGAAGTTACTCAGTGAGGAGTGAAGCAAGTTATTGAACAAACAAAAAAGTAATACACCGAGACCAAATGACATTGGCCGACTCAAAAAACTGGTAAAGTCCCAGTAGTTTTATTTTGTATCTACATGCTTTTCTCCAAAATGGTCATCGAACCACCCTAACACTGGGTGAGAATCCACGAATTGAACAGGCTGGCTTCAAGAGAAGCTGATCTACCGTAGACTATCACCATTTGATAATCATCAAAAGCAGACAGCAACAGAATGTGTGTAACATGCTACTCACAGTACCAATTGTCGACTTCCAGAAGGTTTTTGATACAGTGAAAATCCCCAAAGGCCATCGATGCTATCATAAAACAAGGCGTAGACTTTGTAATGCCAATATCTTGCAGCATATCTACTGACATAGCAGTTCTTTAATCAGGCGACATAAAGCTGAGTCCTTTCAGCGCTAAAAAGGGGTGAGACAAGGCAATATAAACTCATCTAAATGCTTGACAGCCTGCCCTGAGATGATATTCAGAATCCTAGATAAGGGAAGCAGGAGGAATCTGGAATCTAAGACGGCAAATACTTAAATAATCCTCGATTTGCTGACAGCATCGTCGTTATTGCTTAGAACCTTTATAATCTCGAGAGAATGCTACACGAGATGAACGGAGAGAGCAAAACTTAGGCTTTCGTATGAACTTCAGTAAAACAAATGTCATGTACAACTAACACTGAAAGGCTAAAGAAACATCAATCAGTATAGAAAATAAGAAGCTGGAGAAAGCAGACCTTTCCAACTACTTAAGACGACGCATCTCTATGAAATCAACCAAAAGAAGAAAAATTGATCGTAGAATCACTCCAAGTTGGCAAGCTTTTGGTAGATCCTACTCAAACTTTAAGAACTGGAGAATTCAAAAGAGAATATACAACTTATGCTCCACCTGGTAGCCACCTATGAAGCTGACACATGGAACCTTATCAAAATATTGACCCAGGAGCTGATAGCCAAGCAGCGTTCAACCTCACATAGTGAAATCAGTGGACAGCCAAGTATTTTAGAGCATAGTATTAATAATCCACTGTTTATATATGTATGTGTTTGTGCCTGTGTGTATTCATTTAACCATTGACTCACGGGAATATTTTTTATAAAAAATCTCAAATTCTATGAAAAGAGCTTGATTTTTCATTTATCTGATGAACAATTTCTAATGTTTCCTTGTTTGGTTCTGAACTCATGCTGATCTGCTCTCTGGTTTTTCCTTCCGAAGACATACTTATTTACTAAAACTAAAAATCCTTCTACCGTCCAATAAATTTTACTTCGTGCAATTCTACTTTTTATATTTATTGTATTGCCCTTGTGTGAAATCTTAAACATTAATCTCCCGTGTAAAATTTGGAATTCATTTTGAATTATTCAGGCAATTCGTGTATACTCATGAAACTTTATATTACAGGAAGAGATGAACCGGTTACAGGCAATGAGTCACGCCTGTTATATTTCGGGGGATTAGGAAATTAATGCTGTGACTTTGAAACATGACAGAAGAAGTTGCTATGAGCATTACATACTGCTGAGTGTCGATGCTGTGGTGAATGTCGGATACCCGGTTGCGTTGGCTGCTTTCGTCTTACTGACATATGTACACACATGGATGAATTCTCCCCAACAAGAACAAGAAGGAAGCTTCAGCAGTTAACAATTGGCTGAACAGTGGAGAGTTTACCGGTTCTAATCAAGGAATCCGATGTATGTCTACTATTGACACACTGAATGCAAGCAAGAACAAGGTTATTCCACAGAAAGAATGATTTCAATTGTGCATTTTGCGATAAAAGCATATAATTTGAGACACTTATATCAATAGGCATTGAAAATGTATATTAAATCATTAATTAATATTCAATGGGCGACAACAGTTTTCAGATCAACTTTCTCGCGAGCGATGGATATAATATGATATTGAAGACATTCGGATAACGATCATCACTATTATCAGCAGCACTATCATCACTACCACCTTTACCACCACCAACATCGCTGTCATCATCATCATCATCATCATCATTATCACCAACATCATCACTACTACCACGAGTACGATCAACGGCACCGTCACCCTTATCAACGCCATCATCACCACCACCACTATGATAATCGTTTCCATTATGATCAGCCTTATCTGTACTGTGAAAATAGTTTCGGTGTTGACACCAACTACTGAATGAACTTGTGATGGTCACTTCGAAAGGATAAAACAAAAGCTTCTGGGACATTCTGAAGTAATTAAGACGTCAATTTATTATATTCATTGTTGAAAGAAAATGATTTGGAAACAGTTTTCACCGCAGCTATTTTCGTTTCAACCATGTATATAACGATAATTTGAATATCTAGTGTTTGGGAAATATTTGTTAAGTTCTTCAGTTGAATATGTCGGTAGAAAATCAATTCAAGGATGAATTAGTATTCCTAAAGAATATCATCACATCATTAGCTAAATATTAAAAGTGTAGCTGAAAGGGAGATGATATTTGGAATGTCATGGTAATGATGGTGTTTTTTTTAAATCTCCGAAGCAGTTGCACTGTAAATAATTGATGACCAGAAGAGAAAATTCACACACAGTACCATGATTACATCGTAGATGAAATTTTTTTTTATACGTTGGGAGTTTGAGAAAATCAAGCATTTTAGACTATATATATATATATATATATATATATATATATATATATATATATATATATATATATATATATATATATATGCAATACTTTTTCATTGGAATAGAGCAGTCTGGTGGATGACAAATTTCCGCCTGAATAAATTTATCGCTTAAATTCAGCTTTTCTGACCGTCCAGTTCCGTAGTCCAATCTTGCCTCACGGTACTGGATAGGACAATAAAAAGTCTATAGCCACACTGAAGAGATGTAATACATCGAAACAGCTGTCTTAGATGACATATATATATATATATATATATATATATATATATATATATATATATATATATATATATATATTGCCTCATGTACATCTTTCAGTAATCTGGTGGGTATTCAGTTTAATATTCTGAAGTATTCACCTGGATCATTGCTCCTCCGTAGTATTGTTCTTTTGTATCTTTGGTATCAACCGACAAAAACCCTTTTGTAGAGGTTTTTCAGACCATTACAAATGCTACAATGATTATTGGCACATGATTGACTTTCATTAGACATAAGAGTTTCGGGTTTTGAACTAGTATTCTCCATTTCTACTTCAATGATAATTTGTGGCACGTCAGGATTGCCATATACACTGTCGAGCATTGTTTATCATCTGTGCTCCCTATAATTGCTGAATAAGTACACTTTCCCAACAAACCACAACTTTATCCTCAAAATATCTATCTATATTGCTTCTATTTTTTTAGATATATATCGAATACGCCTCTCAACTCTTTTTGAATCTACGTTAACGCAGCTGGTGCTTCCTCAATAATTGTATTTTGAACGGCTCTCCTGAGATGATTGATGATATGTATCATATATTTTACTTCAACGTTTCAAAATATTTTTTCAGTTTTCTGTCATGGTTTAGATAGTTCTTAAGCTTTCTCCTTTCTCTAAAATTCACACTATGATTTGCTGCACCAACAATTTCCTTTCCCTTGCAGATATCGTTCCCCTCATTTACCACAACTATGTCTGATCTTCAGATTTGGATTCGATGATATATTTGATTATCCTTATTCAAGAAAATTTTAGGGGTTTTTTTTGTTCGAAGACAGAATGTGGTATTAAATATTCATTTCTATGCCCAAATCACTGTCTTTTGCAATGTACTCAGAAGATTATATTTCCACCAAGCCATACATATTAGAAACTGTAAACCAGAACTGAGAACATCAACATAGGTTGCCTGAAATTTTTAGCGGGTCTGGCTGGCTTCCTATCATTCTATATATATGTTGCACGTACAAGCCGCACCAATGGAGGTAGGTGATTGAAAATGTAAACAATTACTCTCTATTATGCCACAAAAATATTTTTTATAAAGAATCTACCCAATTTTTTTCTTTTTAGAAGGTATTCAATCTGCAATGTAAGTTCGTGTTAAATTGGTCGCTAATTTGTGTCAGGCTGTATTCATGCTTGTTTTTCTTCAAATGGGGATATTAAAATTTTTATCATTCTGTTAAATTTGAGAGTTGGAAAAAATATTCGAAATTTCTCGATTCGTTTCGAAACCTTCCATTAAACTACCTATGAAATCTTTCGCAGCAGAGTGTTATGAAAGTACTTACCGTATCGCCAATCATTCTTCTGGGAATTGGACGTGGTGGATGTATTTGGCTCACCGAAATTCATGAAAATCAATGCTTCATTTGAATATTGGCGTATCTCTCTCTATGGAATTATTTGATGAGTTGGCAAGTATGCTTGAACAACAGCCTGATTGATTTGTACATTCAATTACCTGACCCTGAAAGCTGCTAGTACATACTAATCTAGTGTTAGCTCAAATTCCAGTGATAGGTTTTTGACAAAGGTACTGATCTTTGTTTTGTCTGAGTTGAAATTTAAAAGAAATGTCATCATCTTCCCTTTTTTTTCTGCACAGTTTTCCTTGGAGTAATATCAGCAATAATATTGGAATCAAGTCAGTTTTGAATCAAAAAAATGACATCAACAATATATAGTAATATGTATCAAATTAAATTGCAATAATGACTAACGGTGATGATTTAGATATTTTCCAAAATGTTCATTGAAATGAATCAAGTTAAGCTAAATGTATATCACAGGCAGTTACCTAGGCTAAACTTTACAAATTTTTTCTTTGTTCAGTGACAGAACCACAGTTTTGAGTTGATAAGTTTGGAGGGAAAGAGGATTGTATGGAAACAGTAATTCTTTTATCATATTTCAATTGATTTTTATTGTTTTCATTGCATTTTTACAAAATTAAAAAAACTAATAGAAAATGAGTAGTAATTGACAATCTTCTCAACGTGCTTCTTTTTAGCTTTGTGCCATACTAATCTCAGCGAATATGAAAAGCAGTTATTACATTTGCTTTCACGAGTGAATGGGATTCTACATTTCTTTAGTACTGAACGATAACTCTTTACAGAATAAGCGTTGCTAATCAGAGATCCTGAGTTCCTTATCCAGTGGGTGCTTGGGTGAAAAATAGTTAAAATCGATCTAGAAATAGCTCAACCAGTGTTACGCTGCGCTATCGATTTTGATGCGTGTAAACAATCTAAACGTTTTCTCTAATAAACAAATGTTTAATTTCACTTCAAACTAAGAAAACCAATCAGAATACGTAAAAAAAATATCGCATTTTCCTTCATGATTTGATAGATTTCTGCTGTTTCAATAACCCCTAGAAAAAATCTCCGCTTCATGACGATGAGCTATCAATTATTTCTCTAAATGACATTTTTTAAGAGGAAAACGAGAGTTTAAACGCTCTCAAATATTAATTACTGTATTTTTATGCTGGAACCATTCTTTTAGCATTGGGATTTTCCATAAGTAAGTCTTTCTAATCATGTACAGAAGCTGATCGATTACACAGACAATAAAGAGCTGAATAATGGTCACAAGCGTGTTAACGTACATGATCACTGATCTTATAAAAGATCCAGTAACCCTTGAATAAGAATGGACAGTTTTACAGATGGTCATTACTAAGCTCTTTTGGTAGATATATAACATGCTTATGTGTCTACACTGTATTATTCTATGTGTATACTTTTAAGATCATTGTTTTCTTGGCTATTGATAAAATGACGCTTCTTCTTATATCCTTGGTCTTTTTTGTCAAGAATTATGTCTCTTTCTTTATTCCATATATTTTCGAACTGCTTTCTCCATCGATGGTGATTAAATAGAATGTATCAAACAATATACTTTCAGGATTTATTCAATTTTCTAAGAGTATTTCTCCTCATAATTTCATTCATTATCGGATTGAGATCCTCCTTTCTGCTATTTTATGTATTGTTTGTAATATTCATACACCATCTTACCGATATTCTTCACACCTCACTCTAGATCAAAACGTCCTCCATTATTATTATTTCTACAACTAGTTTGACCCAGTCTTCTTTCTTTTTAGAACTTCATTGTGCATCCATAAACTCTTCATCAACATCATAACTTTATTACTAATTCGATTCCATCTAATTATTGTTGTCTATCATTACAACTCTCGGGGTTGATAGACATTAGAACTTTAATGTACGAAATCATAAGCATTGAAGGTAAATTATATGAAGATATATACGTGAACTAACAGAAGAAAAAAAATAACTCAAGTCAAGAGGATCCACATTTATGCCTTTGTTTTGGCTTAGTTTTTCAACGGGTTTTACTTATTCACTTTCCTCTATACTGGGTATATCTATAAGCGTGAGTAAGGACTTTCCTTCCCATAATGACTCAGTAATCGCGTGTCCATTTTGATAAATACGGTTTGCTCTAAAGTACAACCTATTTTCTCATGTTCATCGCACTCAAATTGAAACAAAATATGTCACAGCCGACAAACACTTCCAATACTCTGTACTGAATACAACATTACAATGTCATAGTCAGAGCTCTGGCTTACTTTTAAAAGTATACACGAACTTTCGCTGTTTACAAATTTCATATGACGGAGGCAACACTTGTGCTCCTATTCACAGAACTATAAATAATTCCTTTGTTGCTTCTTGAAGAAAGGATGGGATAATAAAAACTGTCGATGATCAGAATTGTAAACAGTTACAGACGACAGTACAAACGAAGTCGACTAAGATACTGACAACGTTGTTTGTAATACGATAAAACATAATGGCACTTGGCCTACAACTGTTCTCGCATAAATATTCAAGCATGCCGGAAAAGAGAATGACAACGTACCATGTATACCAGCCAATCAAAATCTCATTTTCGATAACCGGGTTTTTCCACTACTTAATCCTTCAAACAGCCAAATCGACAAGCTGTGAAGCCTGAGCCAGTGATCGATCTCCTATATAAAACAGCATAAAACTAGATGTACTACATTTCATATAGTTGATTCTGTGATTTTATCCATTCATTGAGAAAATGACCCCCTTTTATATGCCGGAAAATACGATACTCATCCATTAAAATGTGAATGGGGAAAAACTGAGTTTTTTGAGTGATACATTAACTATGTAACAACCGGAGATCATTTCAAATAAGTTTCCATACAATATAATGCAATTTATTATCATCCTCTCGGGTCATGTATATCAATCCTTTAATACACACCCATACATGTGAATACAAATATACATATTTATACACACATAAGCAATGAAGTTGCAAGGTGAAGCCAGCTCGCCAAGGGCCAACACAATCCCTTAAACTAAGGGTTGGCAACCAATAGTCCACCAAGGTAGCATGGGTTGGAGCCGGATTTCAAGGTCTTAGGTTCGACAAGGGTGTCCTGCTAGCAGATGTATGCTTGCTATGGGAGTGTTCCGAGAGTAAGGCTGAACTGTCGTTAAACCACAGGTTTAAACCAGAGTATGAGAACATATGGTTGTTGGCTGATGCCTGATCTTGATATAGGGTTCATCCTAACCTTTGAAAAGAAATCCTTGGCAGTATGGCTGCTTGTTACTCTAGGCATAGATCTCCAGCTGTGAGAACAGATCCAAGACTCTCAGTTAAGAGCTAATGTGAGCTAACCTTGCCGGAGTGACCTAACAGTAAGGCAGTCTCAACGTATACACACACACACGTATAGATAGATAGATAGATTGATAGATAAATAGATTACACTGTCTCAAATAATCCTGTTCAACGAATATCCCGGACTCCATTACATGACAAGAGACATACTCTTCAAATACTCAGTCTGATATTGATAGCAGTGAATATCTAATCAATTTTGTGCCTCATAGCATTATGTATTCTTTGAAAACGTAGCTCACCTCCTCCAATCAACCTTTTTTGTACTGCTCTGTTTTTAAGAAAAATGGAAAAAAATGAAATCTTTACACACACTGAATACGAATTCTTTGCTTCAGGAAGCGAACTAATTTGAAAATAAGCATTGAAGCGAATGATGAAACAAAGGAAACATGTTTTGTGCAAATAAGAAACAGATTTTAAAAAAATGATAACAGGAAAAACGTAACAGAAAAAGAAAAATAGATTGGAAGATCATGACAAATGCAGTTGATAGGAGATCAACAATGCAAGGGACTATTGTGATTTGTGCTTAGAAGTCAAGGGGTATAATTGGTCAGTACAGACCATTTAACTAGCTGTACCTGGGTCTTAATAAATTTGATAAACAGATTAAATTACTTCATATTTCATTCCATCTACATCTTATCAACTTATAATTTACTTACGATACCATTGTAAAAAAAACAGCTGATCGAGTTTCTTCAGCTTTCATTAAAAATTGTTAATCATCATTTTCGGCATTTTTCAATCATTTTTTCAATGACATATCTATAACATCTTTTACAGCTGGTGAAACAATTTTTTGGAGGTGTGTTCTTTTAATAATGTCACGTGTTTATAATGGAATATATCTTTCTTACTTGTTCTGTGAAAGACTGACAGACCGACTGACCCGAAAGCGTCTTATAGAGATATGTGGACACAAAAAAGAAGTAATTTTAATTATATGTTTTATGACAAGCACTTAAATTACGTGCAATACATGTACACTTACACTGCAATGGGTCATTATAATATTCAGGTTTACAAAAAGTATCAAAGAAAATTCTGTGGTTTAAGAAAAATATACAAATTGATAAAAAAATAGAATTATTTTAAATGAAACTCTACCCACGCCTTATTTGATAAAACTTTTTTTTACAATTCAATCGTTTCTTTTTCTTTTCTCTTGAACTTTTTCTATTGCATTTTGACTTCATTTTCGTAGGTAACAACAATGACAGAGGAGGATGATTTGACTGAAAACCACTGACGTCATGAACCAATGACAGTGACGCAGTAATGTACGCAAAAACTGATGAATTCACTCCCACTTCTAAAAGCCAATTCAGACCGACTTGCTTTGGTAAAGTTTTCAAATATCATTCACAGGAACTACTAATAAAGGAGTTGAAAAGTGACAGTTTGGAGAAAATGATACATGAAGAGGAAAGATTTTATTCTTTTATTTTTCCGATTTTAATGAATTTACGGAGTCTGATCTTAGTGTCGCTAAACTTGTTTTATTTTGTTTTGTTTCCTTTACTACCATTTTTCTCTCGCCTTCATTCAATTGTTCTTCCGTATTTTCTTTCCTAATCATAGTCTTCTAACCTGGCAATGTAATTAGCTTTTCAACTTCTGCTTCATTCGTTTCAATTTTCAATTATCTTTAAAATTCTTTTACGTTTAGTGTTCCACTTTCCACTGAACACTCTCTTGCCTGTCCCCTGGCCACCTTTTAGAAAGGTTTGTGGGCTTCAGTGTGGTGGAGCAGGCGACCAACCTCAGTGATTTATTCCATGTCTCCACCAATATCTTTTCATCGTGACCCTATGGCATGGTGTGTGAATAGGAATAGTGGAGGTTACGAGATGAACAGCATAGATCAGTATTTTTTTCGAGATTTATTCAAACCAAGCTGATCTTTATTTATGACATAAATATAATCATTTTTTGATACGATATGTAATTTCATCCAAAAGTGAGTAAAATTTATTTTAATATATGAGCAACTTCACCCAAAAGATTAGTATCAATTCGAACTTTTTCCTATCCTGGTGTAATTCTATGATCGCCTTTAATACAATTTGATCTTATTTTATACACTATTTAAAGTTCTCCTCAAATTATGCCTGAAACCGACATGAATCATTTCAATTCTGATTGGTAAATCATCCTCGAATCGTACACGAGGAGTATTTCTAGGAACAGAAATTGAACTTTTTACAAAAATATTCTTATTCGGCAAAAATCCAGACAAAACTGGCTGTAATATTTGTCGATAAATTGATAATTTGTTTCCCCTCCTCGATCAACCAATCTTCGAGCGAGGTACAACGTTTCCTAAGAGGTGTATTCCAGTAAATTGCATGATAGAGGTCTCATGCCTGCCTAGCCAAGAGAAAAAAAAACACACAGAGGTAACGATTTTCATAAACCCAGGATTGTACAAGATGACATAAAAGCTTTAGTCTCATTGGGGGATTTTGACTATGTTAATAATACGTCTAGTTTATCACTGGATAGACACAGTCACGTGACTAACGAATGTTAACATCCTTCCGTGTTTTTGATGATTAAATATAGAACCAGAAAAAGGGGTAATCAATGAATGAGTTACTTTTTTCAGCTTTCATTAGACAGTGTTTACTAAAATAATCTGAATTTTCAAAAAACAAGTGTGACTCTGCCAGGCGTATAGTTAAGATCCAGTTTCACATAAATATACTTTGTAAATTGGCTCACCCAAATGAATTACAGGGGGAATATTGAAAGAAATAAACACACTTATTCTAGATATGATAAGGGATGGGGGTCTGAATTTTTATCCTTCTAGCATCATCGTTACGGCCTGTACGTATGATGGATACATATCCATCCAGACAAATTTGAATTTAGAGAAATCTTCGTTGATTTTGACAGTTTGATGGTCACTGTTTTGATTGATGGTTTTCAGTTTGATTCATGACGGAATTAAGGCAATGTTGATAATTGTTATTATGTTTTGATGAATAAATAAACCATTTTCCCACTTGAATATGTTTTTATTCCGTCTGCAAAACATGATATTCTTAACAACCCCATACGTATCTGCGTTCAGTATATATAACTCAACCTACATATCTAAATGAAATTGACTTCATGGATACAAATTAACATGCTAACGATGGAATAGCTTTTGAGTTGTGTTTATATATTTACATGCATTATTCATCCTCTAACCCAATCTTAAACACTGCATCCATTGAAATATCACTCGTCAAAAATTTACAAAATATCTATCAGGGAAAAATATTCGGCAAATTCTTTTAAATATAAGCCAACAGTGAGTATAAAAAGAAGTCGAATTTGTAAATCGGAAGATTCGAATATAAGTTGAGCCCAAAACCATCATCAAGGTATTAGATGATTTTGACTGCAAGGAATGAACAGAACAAAACAAAAAAAAAGCCCTTTGTGGGCACTACGTTTTTACGGAATACAAACCACAAAGAAATATATTGTTGAATAAATTCACTACTACTGCATATAAGATAAACGTACCTCAAACTCTTTCCTATCATAACGCAAACATGGAAAATAATTACACTTTTTAGTGTTCAACTATAAGCCAATGGCATCAATCCAAGGTAGAAATACGGATAGGTTGGTTGAAATAAGTAAATGCAAATCGACTAATAGCTACATTCATCATCACTTACTTGAACATGTGTACAGGATGGAGTATAAGTTTTCATTTGCGATGGTTCTTTGGGATGTTAATTCTAGATCACTTTTCCGGTGAGAACCTTTTCGGCTTATATTTGAAAATATACAGTGCATGTGGTATGAATATAACAACCTTGACTCGTCCGTTTTTGAAAAGATAGCAGTACTAATAACCGTGATAAACCACTGGAATGAAGGTTGCTAAAATGGGGTGTTGGGGAAAAACAAACCGGAAAATCCTTTGGTCTCCTTAAAAATTATTTGGATTGCATATTTCTTAATAAGAAATGAGTTTTTAATTTAGTAGGAGATTGCCCTAAATTAACAGTTCATTTATGTTCAGGTCAGTTAAAAATGGTCAATACTTTTTACTGTATGAATACTGCACTGATAAGTACAATAAAGCTTAGTGAACAATAATGTCGGTTGTTTTAAATCACTACATTATCATGGTTTTGTCTGAAACGCTACGCAGGTTGTATGCATTGCTCATAAAGTAATAATCATTTCGAATAATTTTTCAAAGGTGGGGGTATATTCATAATCACTGATTAGAATTTCTCCAGAACAATCAGTATAAAAAAGATAAATGGTGTATTTATAATTTACAATAATTCATGATGACGTTATGGCATGGTAACGGACAGATATTTGAGTCTTTTGATTTGGTGAAATTATAAACTCAGTTCTCAAATTCTCACGGTCAACTTATGTACAAGAATATACGACATTTGCTTACTTTAGTTTCGTACGGTACCAGACCAAGATTATTGAGCATTCAATGAGGATTGAATTCATCATAGTAGTAATGTTATGCTACACTTGACTGTTTACCATTTCAGTGCTGCGAAATCCCTTAACATTTACTGTATATTTGAGCTTTGTACAGCTTCATCCAACTGGGGATCGAACTCATTCCAGTATTCATTGTCGTCTAGTCTAACTCTCTAAACGTTACTCTACTCTTGCAATCTTAGTTCAATGAGATATATTTATCACATAAATGGTGCCCTTATTGAGGATTCAAACAACAAAAGTAATGGTATGTATGCAAGTTTGCCAATCCTTACAATACGGTAAGGCAACCTGAAAATGCAATATGTTCATCTTTATCTAACACGAAGCCACGCGTTTACAGCTTGGAGAAAGAATAGAAATACAGTAGTCAAGAGCGTTTGGCTAGCTGCTAGTACATCAGTTCAGCACAGTCAAGCACCAAACATTGTTAGAAATAAACTTGCAAGAAATCCACATTTATAAAATAACTTGTGTGTCCATGTATATAATTATTTTGTCTCCAGACATAATGACACTTTGATATTAATATATGTACAGTGCCTAGGAGCCACAATTTGATCCCATACAGACCGCACATTTATTAAGATCCTTACTGGAAAGTCTGTACGTTTTCAAGTCCACCGTTTTTCGACATACTAAATTGGCGTACAGAGTCACATTCATGTCCTCGGCTCTTGTTAGTTATTTTGCAAATGAAATAGTTGAGTCTCCGTCCTAAAGTCATCTCTCAGGAACATCATCACCTACCAAGTCACGTAGTACTTATCATCTTTCATAGTCCGAACTCACTTGGGGAAACACAGAACTAGCAGGTAGTCAAGTCCTAACTGAAGGGCGCAAAGCTGACAGTCCTTGATGATTCGATGTTTTTTCTCCAAGAAAATGCCCAAGGCATGTCCAATGACCCGCTTGGACATTGTGATCGCAGCGTTCATACAATACACATACTCACTAAATGATGACCCATTGCCGACTGAATAAGCGCAAAGGAGAACATGCAGCAAGGAATTCTCTGATCATTGAAACATTGCACAAAAATTACTTGGATATTCAAAATGGCATGATACATTCCAGTGAAACCTCACACATATATATATATATATATATATATATATATATATATATATATATATATATATATATATATATATATATATATATATATATATGCGTCTACTGGATGCAAATCAGTGGAATTTCTCACTGGTTCTCTCAGCATTCCATGATAACAAACTTTCATCTTGAATGAGAAAATAGGCATTGATAAAAAAAAGACGAAGTGTATCTGAATGGAAATCTCCCTTCGAATCCATGAATTTAATTTGATACATTTTCCCAATATTCAAAAGCAGGATCCTAAATGATTACATTCCTATTATACTGGCAAAGTTTTTTTCTCCCTTCTTTTTTCTTCTAGGCATGCATGCAAATGACAAATCTAATCTTGTCAAGATATTATCGTTCAGGTTTTTCGATTCCTCACTGGAAGCGGATCTGTGATGAGCCGAATGGAGTGATTGAATCAGTGATTGTAAGAAAGAAAAATTCCATGAGTGGACAATCGGATGAAACATTTAAAGTCGATAATGA
>OY735218.1:47615340-47617840 GCA_963457665.1 Thysanoteuthis rhombus
ATGATCACAGGACACAACCATATATTAGAGGAACACAGGAGTTAGAGATATCATGAATCCATTAAGGAAAACTAAATAGGAAATGAGCTGGTAATGTTGCAAGAATGGATAAAAGATATTTGACTTCTTGACTTGCAACGTCGATTCGCAGAGATCATTTGCAAAATTATGGCCGGTAAGAATGTGATGGATTAGACAAGTTTGAAGAGTCTTGGTTCTGGAATACTTATGATAGGGTGGTATGGGGAATCTTGGGGAAAATGAGTATGTTCAATGACAGACCTTAACAGATAGTAACGCTGAGATATCTAGTCGATGGTCGTCATGAATTAGATTTAAATTGCTAATATACAGCGCTATTATATAAGTCATCCTCTGATGTTTACACGTATATGATATAAGTATGATTGTGTGTATTTGTATGTCGGGGGCGAGTGGAAGAGAGAGCTAAAAGGATGTAGAGAGATAATAAGAAAAGAATGAACCTGTAAGCGCAAAGAAAACCCGAGCAAAGCTCCCGGGTTCGGTGTGTATGAAAGAGGGAGCGAATCCCTCCTCGGAGCAAGTTTCAAGATTTCAAAATACAACAGACACTCATGGACGGCCACAGTGTACAGCAGCCGAAATGATGTGTTAAAGAAACGAAAATGAGGAAATTAATCTGACTGAACAAAATACATGGACGCCAATATTGTCCGTTTGGGAAAAAAAGTTTGACACCCAAAAACATTTAACATGTTATTTTCTAATGAAGATAACAATCGATTTGCACACCCACAAAATAGAACTGCTCGACACGTAGAGAAATAGAGAGACACGAAATTTGTAAGCAATCTGTTTCCATGCCTGTGTTAAGACTGCAAGAGAAACACTTCCAAAAGACTAGTAGGAAAAATCGTCGGCAATTACATGAAGACGGAAGGAGCTGTCTCTGCACACACGTGACTGCACATGCATACACACACATACGCACATAAACAAACATACTTGTACACAAACACGTGAGTTAAAACATAGAAACACGGGCATCTCATGCATGCACACGCTGTTGCACACACACGCATGCAAACACACACACACACACACACACACACACACACATACATACACATGCACACACAAACCTGAGAAACAAAGAAAATCGAGATTCTGCTATTCGTCTCTCTAATTGGTCTTTTGTCTACTGACCGGGGTTGTCGTCAATATTCAACCCGGACAGAGTCACTTAGAAAACGTTGGCAAAGATGGGCAGAGCCACGTCAAATTTAATTAAAAATCTTTGCGCCCAAGAAAAGAATTTTGCTGGCCAAATTATTGATTTAAAATCAGATTTTTACTCCATTTACTTCTCTAAATAGCTTTTATCGAACAATTATTCAGCGAATTTGCGAAACTTCACAAAAATGTCTTTTTTAAGGCCATTTTTGTAGTTTTTTCGCGTGTTTCTTTCTTGTTCCTTTTTTTTTATTTTCTTTATTTTTTTTTTTGCCTTAATTGCTTCTTTATTGAATCTCCTTTTTTTCACTTCTCTTTTTTCTCTTTGTTCAGTGGTTTGTTTTGTTCTCCTCTTCTTTTGGTTTTTCCCCTTTCTCATATTTTTTCTCTTTTTCTCATTTCATTCCTTCTTTTTTTCCTCTGATTTCTTCCTTTCTTGCTTGATAGTTTTTTTTGTTTGTTTTAATGTTTGTTTCGTTTGTTTTCGTAGTTTTTTTTTTCTTTATCTTTTTTTCCATTATTTCTGTTACTCGATTAATATTTCTCCCTTTCTCATTCATTTTTCATGGCGTTATACTTTTTTTTTGTTTTTTTTTCCTGGACTTCATCCTTTCTTTTAGTTTACTATTTCACTTCTTTTCTTTAATTTCATTTTTTTCTTTTTTAAACACTCCTTTCGCTATTTTTCTTGAAACCATTCTTTTCGTCTGTTATAAATCTTTTTACTTCTGCGTTTATATCTGTCTTCCACCTTTCCTTGTTTGTTACTCCTTCACTTTCTTTTTTCTTTTCTCCCTTCTTCCTTCTTATTTCGTTTTTCATCTCTCTTTTATTTTTTTTTCTTTCTTCCTTATTTTTTTTTTGCTCTTTCGTTTTGACATCGTTTTGTTGTAATCTTCACATACAATTCGGCCTTTGCTTTTTTTTCTTCTCGATTGATTTTTTTCTTGTTATTTCATTTTTTTTACTAATTTTTTCCTCTTGCCTTTTCTCTTTTCTTCATTTCATTTTCATTTATTTTACTTTTACTTTTTTTCCCTCTTTATTTTTTTCTCTCTCTCTTCACCTTAGTATTTCCATTCACTCATAATTTCCAGCCAATAACGAAACTGGGCATAAAATGTAAATGTCTTCACCCAATAAAATCGATCGATTTTTTATAACTTAAAAAAGAAGTTGGAGAAATCTTAGGAATTGAGGTGAATTTCTATAAAAGCCATTTGCTTTTTTTTTCATATTGATTTGTTTTCTTATTCATGTTTAGATGAAAAGGTAACCAAGCATC
>OY735218.1:47622840-47645340 GCA_963457665.1 Thysanoteuthis rhombus
TACTAAAACACTCCATCTGTCTGTCTTTGAGCCACAGGTATTGATTCAAAGTACACATATAAAACAGTTCCAATCTCAGTTGAGGAGGAAAAACCTCTTTTAGAGCTAATGCAGAAACTAGCTGGAATGAAGCCTCGTAGGACTGGTGTTCAGCTAACATTAATTATTCAACCTTATTCTTTATCGAGAATTTGGCTTTCACAATGCACTCAGTTTGTCACTTGGGTCATCGCTGCATTAATTTTGACATCAAAATTCGTTGGATGGTGTGTGATTAATAGAAGTGGAGATTTGCAATTAGAAAAAACTGTACGAAGGTCAAATGCAATCGTTAATGAATATTTTGAAAAAAAAAAAAATGAAACGCCCTCTAGTCATGCACGCAAAACATAGACATACGAGCAGTCGTAGACCTGTCACACGTAAGTGCACACATACATACACTTGCACGTGCATACATAAGAACTGTTGTAAACTCGCATAAACAAGGATTCATGCAAACGCATACATACACACGCACAAACATTATGGCTGTTGCAGACTCGCCCAAACAGGGGTGACAACAAACGCTCGCACATCTGTATAAATTCACACACACGCACACAAACACATGCATACACAATCCATTTATTCTGAATGTAAATAATTCGAAACATATAAATTCCCATTAAAAAATTCTGCATGGTAAATAAACCAGATATTTGAAATATTTATGGTTTAATTATATTCAAATACGTCATTAAAACAATCTCTATTCCAAACAAGAATAATCATGTTCTTTTTTTTCTTTTTGTTCTTTAATTTTATCTATGTAGATGTATATATGCAAGTACGTACATATCTAACAATCTTTTTATATATATGTATACATGCAAGCCTGTATGTATGTAACCAGTTTTCTATAATGATGTATACAATCAAATATGTATACATATATTTTTGTATGTCGACGTACACAAGCAAGAACTTATACATGTAACCATCCTTATATATAGATGTGTACTTGAAACAAGTATAGATCAATCTCTGTATGTATGCATTCATTCATGTACGTATCTATCCATGAATATATGTATGTAGATATGCCTACATACATGATCGTAAGTGAGCAAATATTTATTCATGTATGTCCGTATGTATTTATGAATGTATCTTGAAGATAAATCATCACTGTTAGTTGTATGATTATTAACTCGATTGATGATTGTCCAAGTTGACTCCAGTTTATCAACAGCAAGCGTGTTTCGAGTCGACTGAACCTTCTAGAGGGACGTAATTGCTTTAATCTGGTCGGCTGTAATTGTGGAACTGTTATTCATATCAAACAATTGACTTCAGTAAGAATCGTCAACCAAAACGGTCACTAAAACTGTCAAAGTAGGTTTCTTCAGTTTTCAAGTTAGTCTAGCTAACTGGCTGGTTGTCTATGTATGTATCATGCAGGCTTTGCCAGTGGAGCTAAACGGCAGCAAATTTTGATATTCACTTCTTATATCGTAAAAAAAGTTGGGTTTCCTTTTTTTTTTTCAAATCGGCCCCCAGAGATCTTTTCAGAGGGTTTTCCAATATCCAATGTACGTTGATGCTTAGTTGCTTCACAGTTTGTTTCTTGAGACATCCAAGCTTTTTTTTGTTTTTTTTTTAAATTCAGACTTTCTTCGTGATTACTATCCAACAATGGATTTGTTTATTGATTCTTTTTTTTTTCCAATTGATCACTCCGATAAGGTAAACATCCAAAAGAAGCTGGTCATGTGACTGTCTCTACTGAGACCTGTGCTTTTCCTATTTTCGTTCTTACCCTGAGAGCAATAGGTTAAAGATAGCATCTCAGTTAATATTATATCTCATCATTTCCGGGTTATCTGAGTGACAAAATATAGCAATTACTTCTTCAATTCTTTGAGCACCGTTGAAGAGAATAGCCTAAGTAACCTGAAGCCGTTTCTGTTAATGTGTTCCTTATATTCATTTTATTATTACAAGATGGTATTGCCCGTATTGTGATCTTTACTTTAAGATTATATACCAAGCAAACAATTACATTTTCGTCAATCCTGTTACTATTGCCTAAGATTCTAAAATCTGACTCGAATGGAGTATCGTCATTCCTGAGGTACAGCAAAATGTCAGCTCAAAATAGATACACTTCAGTGAAAGTAGTTCAGTGAAGTTGTCTTAAAACGGTGTGAATTATGACAAGATATGACTCGCCCTACTGACTTCTGATTCGCCACTTCAGAACTCACAACACCGGAGACTTTTCCAAGAAAAAGGTCATTTATCACATTATCCTAAAGTCTTTCATGGAAGATTCCTACTTTGACGACTGAATAAGCAACGATTTTAGGCTAAACTGATATTCTTTGGTGCGAAACATAAATCAAAAGTTCATAAACCAATCTATTTATCTATTTTTAGTTTTAGCTGGTAGTATATTGCAATATCATAATACATCATTTCCGAAAACAAAAGTATAGTTTTGTGTATCAGCTTAGAAAGTAAACGTTTTAGCTGACAGTAGAAACTGACTGTTTGATATCGAATGATGTGAATTTCTCCTCATGGGAACAATTAATATAATATGAGGATTTCATTATTCATTGGAAAAAGTATGATTTCCAGTAATTATATTGTTTTCATATGGAGAGGCGAATGTGATTTTTTTCAAATGTTGGGATAATGAAGAAAATAGAAAGATGCAAATCAAAGAAAAGAGGGAAAGCAAATCAGAATATTGTTGAAAGGGCAGAGAGAGAAAGAGAGAGAGAGAGAGAGAGAGAGAGAGAGAGAGAGGGTGAAAAGGAGAATAAAGTGAGAGAAAAAAGAAGGAAAAGTGAAAAGCAAAAATTCTCTAGAGAAGGCAGAGAAAGAATCGTTTTGAAAACGAAATAAAAAAAGGATAAAAATTCTGACGCAAACAGAAAAAAACGAAAAATAAAACGTTGAAATGGAGGAAGTGAGTTTATTCTAATGTGTGCTGTTATTGTGGCTGTAATTTTGTTGCTCCTGTTTAATTGATGCCGAAAGGCAGAGCTGGAGAAAGGAGAACTTGGATGGCTATTTCAGAACGCCTCTAGACACCAATAGAGGGGATCAAAAAGCTTCATAAATAGTTTACCTACTGCATTTATATTGACATGATACAATAACAATGATGTGTTTGTACATACATGAATTTCATGACTATTAATTTACCCTTTGGGGTTGTTTTTCTTTCCAGTTAAGTTACAATGCAGCTTTATTTACTGCAAATAGCTCCCAGTAGATATTGGGAAGACCCTTCAAGGAGCCCAGCCGTCCTCCGGGTTCCCAAATCTGTAGTTGAACCCCTTTAGAGTGGCCAAATATTTATGATATACTATCGCAGATATGACTTTTTCACGTTAAAGTGAAAAACGACCAAAAAAGAATAGAAAAACACCTTAAGATTTAGTTGGAATTGTAACAGAGTTCACAACAGTAATGATGTCTAAGATTGAATAGTTCACACAAGAATGAAATATAATGAATCATGTAAAATCTACTGAATGTTGACAAAACCACAAGAATACAACACTAGCAAGTACACAACAGAGTAATACAATAGGGAAAATGATATGGCAGTCTCTAAACTCACAGTAAAAATTATTGTATTAAGTACGGACACTTAACCAGACAAGTGACTTGAAATGATCACGAAATAAAAATCAAGTTGATTCTTATACAAAACATTAATTAAAAATATATAAAATGACGGATATATATTTTACTCATTTATAAACACTGATACATGGACGTGGCTGAACTCAACAATCTCAAAATATCTCAAAATTGAGCTACACATATCTTTCTGTACATTAAAGACGTAGGTGCTGTACAGTGCACGCGTGTGTTATTATGATTTCAGTCTGTGGTGCTATAAATTGGGTTTTGATTTTGCTTGTGCAAGATGGCTGTGAGATGTACACAATTCTAATTTCACAGCAGGAAATAACTATGTTTAGGTTTTAGGTTATGTCGATTCCTGTAAATCAAAACACAGAAGAAGTTTTATAAACGTGTTTTAAGTCACTACATAATCATCGAAATTTTGGATACTATGCAAATGTGCAGGATTGTTCTGAGAAAAGAAAACGTATTACATTCACTTATCTGTAAATCAAGTTTTTTCACCATTAAAATACAAGCTCAGAAATAGAAGAGTCGACCTATTCTAGATGAATAAGATCATTGTGTTCAAATTTATATACAATGATGATCTTTAAATGCAACTCTTAGATTTTGAAATGAGAAAATTCACTTATTGCGATCAGTAAAAAAGTGGGACATTTGGCACGTATTCTTAAGTAATGAGAAGCTGCACAGCGCCAGACGAGGTTTACTGACACGGGTAAAGATGAGTTACTTCACAATATTCTTCCAGTGGTCTGCGTGGACAGTTTGTCATTTCAAATGTGGTATGAGCGTATCCCTAGGTCTAGGGGGATTGAAAGCTATTCGATATTTCCAACTCAAGGAAACTGCAGATACAACAGCTCCCCTAAAACGTATCTCATGTACTATACACAATTATACTTTCATTACTCTCTATATTAGCTGGGTTATTGCAAATGAAACAGATGTTTTCCATCCGTTAGTCATTGTTGATATTATGGAGAGAGAGTGCTAGGGATAAATCTTAAAGATTGAAAAAGATCAACAAAGATCCGTGAGTGGACTATGGTGAAATAGATTATGCTACAAAGAAAGCGAATAAAATGAAACATAAGATAAAAGATAGAAAGATGAAAAAGATGGTTTCGCCGATAAGACATGGCAAATATCAGCAGAATCGAAGTCGTCGTGAGAGGAAAGGCCTTTGTCCAGCAGTACAACGACCCATGATGATGTTGATGACTAAAAAATGAGATCAACTGATACAAAACAACTAAGGCTCTGTAATCCACGAGTTCGATTTTTTTACGAATCTTTATGGTATTTGCTTTTGAATATGAATTTTCAATTAAACACATTTATAAGTGTTTATCAATATATATGTACAATCAAGTAAATGTCGACTGTTTTTCATTGGATTTCTTTCACTCTCTAGACGCCTCTCTGACAGAGCAAAGGTCAAAGTTAAGGAGGTAGTTCGAGCGGATAACGTCTGTAGAATCTATTCAAATGATTCTCTTCGTATATAGGTCGTTATATGGAAACGAAATGAAAAACGAATGCAACATGATTTACGTTTGTTGATGCTGAGAGATATTGTCATGTCACGTGATGGTATGATGGCCATGACAGTTCCTGAGGACATTAGACATGCCAAGGTAATTAAGCAATCAATGAACATTTCAATGCTTGTTAGGCTTTTGATTACTTTTGTCTGTTGAACATGAGCGAGCTAGAAGATAGGGAGGAAAGACTAAGAATTGGATAGAAGAAGAAGAAAAAGAAGAAGAAGAAGAAGAAGAAGAGGAAAAAAGAAGAAGAAGAAGAGGAGGAAAAAAGAAGAAGAGAAGAAGAAGAAAAAGAAAAAAGAAGAAGAGAAGAAGAAGAAGAAGAAGAAGAAGAAGAAGAAGAAGAAGAAGAAGAAGAAGAAGAAGGAGAGGAAAAAAGAAGAAGAGAAGAAGAAGAAAAAGAAAAAAGAAGAAGAGACGAAGAAGAAGAAGAAGAAGAAGAAGGAGAGGAAAAAAGAAGAAGAGAAGAAGAAGAAAAAGAAAAAAGAAGAAGAGACGAAGAAGAAGAAGAAGAAGAAGGAGAGGAAAAAAGAAGAAGAGAAGAAGAAGAAAAAGAAAAAAGAAGAAGAGACGAAGAAGAAGAAGAAGAAGAAGAAGAAGAAGGAGAGGAAAAAAGAAGAAGAGAAGAAGAAGAAAAAGAAAAAAGAAGAAGAGACGAAGAAGAAGAAGAAGAAGAAGAAGAAGAAGAAGAAGAAGAAGAAAAGAACAGAAAAAAGAGGGAAAGAAGAAAGAAAGGAGGAAAAGGGGGATATAAAAAAAGAGAGAAAATTGAAATCTGTATGAAGAGAGAGGGACTGGGATGGATAGGCAGACAGAAAGACTAAAGAAGAAAAAGTGAAGAAATAGAGGGAGATAAGAAGGACGGAAATAAAGAAAAAGTTAAAAATAATGACTAAATAAAGACCGAAGGTACAGAATGAATTGGATGAGAAGAATTTCAGTTGAGGTGTCTTTTTGACTGTGGAGAAAAGGGGAAAACAGTGAAGAATAGAAAGAAATAGAGAGACGGATACCATATGTGATAGTAAAGATAGCAAATAGAACAAATTGGAAAAGGGGTGGGAGAAAAGAAAGAATCGAAAAAAAAAACCAGATGAATGACAGCAATCATAGCAGAAGGAGAAGCTGATATGAAAGGACAAACAAAACAGAGGAAGAAAGAAAAAGGAAAAGAAGGAATGACAATAAACACAAAAAGATTATGAGGATTGGGAAGAAACGATGTAAAAAAAGGGACAGAAAGATTGGAAGAGAAATAGCGAAGAAAGAAAAAGAACAAAAGAGATCTAATAAAAGACAAAAGAAATGAAGCCAAAGTTAAAGCGAATCATTAATATTCAAATAGAAAGAAAGAAAAGACAAAAAAAGAAATATGACTGAGGGAATAGAAAGAGAAAAATAATTAAAGAAAATTATAATGAAATAAAGAAAAAAAGGGAATAACAAAAAAATGAAAGTGAAGAGACAGCATAAAGAAAACGAAAAGAAAAAGGAAAATGAACAGGGAAAGATAATCAGTGAATCGAAAAAATGAAGGGGAAATTCATCACAAAAGACAAAGAACATAAAAGAAAAAAAGTAATAAAGAAATAAAAATGTACGAAAATACTAAAACTTGGGGAAAATACTGAGGGTAATTAAAAAAAGGACATTAAATAAGAACTTAAACGAGGAATGAATTCAAGAAGTATCCAATGTGAAAAAATAAGGAAACAAAAAAAAAACTCATTGTCATTTGGACAATTGCCACGTTCTTAATTAAATACCCCAATTACGAGACTGATTCTTTCGAATAACAGTCGTGTTTCAACGCGTTGTTCTATCAGCCAAATAAGATCAGAGACCTAAAGTTGGCTATTGCATCTGTGTCTCGGTCAATGTGCGAATCTGTATATCCGATCGTGTGAATCAGTGCACTGAAACATGCGGAAATATCTTTGATGCAACCGTTCATAACGGCAGATTTTATGTATGTGATTACAACTTATCTGTTGATAAAAATATACATATACATACATATAACCTACTTCTCTCTGTCTTTACTACATTGATTTGCCAACTCCCTGTTTGAAATTCATAATGGTTCCTGCAATCGTTGGTATCAAAATTAACTTAAATATTTATAACCAGTACCCTATTGAAAATAATGCTTATGAATATTTTGACAAACTGTTTCTATTTATTTTCTTTTATACTTTTATATTTTCTACACTTCATTTTTCGTCTGGTTTCGAATTTTGCTTGAAAAAAAAAAATTATTTCATAATGTTCCCATTGTTGTCTCTCTAAAGCAAGCTATTTGAAGCAAACGTATATTTGTTCAAGTGCCTATCGCGAGTACTGTATATGCATGTGCATGCATACATTTCGCGCATTGAAGATCCAGACGATAGGGATTGTCAGTGGTCAAGAATTAAAGCGAGCATTTGTAACGAAACACATTTATTATATGCGCAATTTATATATGCTCGTATGAGCGTGAGAGAAACAAATTTGCCTATACAATATATACTCGAATATTGTCTTTATTATTTCACGTGCAATCCAGTTGAGCCCCTGCATTATTCACGAGTCGTCTTAGACAATATTTGTATTCCATTGTTCGTGAAGTTGAGCAAATATATAAAACCTAGCAAAAGTATCGACGTTATTCTGCAGAGTGTTTTTAGTTTGCTTTGTAGGAAATCTAATTCACATCCGAATTTTCGTATCTTTCGTATCATTTGCAAAATATGCATCCTAGTAACAAATGAATTTTGATCTGTTTTTATAAGTTTTGAATAAAGATCGCACGAGCTTGTTGTTGGAATACAAATTATATTTGACTGAATAACTTATAGACAAAGTCCAAAAGAATAAATAAACATGTCTGGCCAGTCAGTCAACAGAAACTCGTGGCCAACGTATTTTGGCAGTTTGTTGTGTTAGAAATGATCAATAAAGAAATATGTACGAAAGCGTTGATCAATGAATAAGTTATTTCTCTTGCCTTTTGATGATTGGTGATCGCTAAAAATCTTTAAAATTTCAAAAATGAAAAATGCTCCAATACTGCCGGACAAAAATTAGGGACAAATTGAACATAAAATTACACTGTAAATTCAACCTCGACTAAAAACTTATTTTGAGGGGAAGGTTTTTGTAGACAAAATAAGGAGTAAATATTTAAATGATTTAGATCTCCAGTTCCATTGCTGCAGCCTGTACGCATTACATATACGTTGAAGATCAGTCAGTCCCACCTAAAAACTGACGAAACCTATGTGGATGTTGACTGCTTCTATTGACAGTTTTATTGATCGTTCCTAACTTATGACACAATTAGGAGTTCCGAATGAAACAAGACAGTCTTCCTCCGGAAATCTTGTGATCATGCTTACTGGAGATAAATAGTTGGGACCTGGTATGTTTGTATCCGTTTATTTATGTGTGGATATCCATTCGTAAAGGGTGAAATTGGTAAATTGGTGAGCCGAATTTAAATTTTGGCTGAGGTTGATGTTTTCATGGCACTCATGCCTTTGAGAAGGGCATGGAACCAAATCATTTTTGCCAAGCTACCGGTTAAACAACTGAGAGTACTGAACTCTTCGTCCTTCGTTGGATGCTACTCTCCGTGAAGTAACACAGTGAATTTGGAAACGGGAGTGGAATCTAATCATCTTGCCAGCTATGGGAAAAAAACAAAAATTGTAATTTTAACCTGTAAAAATTCAATGGCTCAAGATAATTAGCGCTTAAGCTGAAGGGCCGATCGAGTATAGGTTATGGAATATCTATGTATAATGTAAACCATTGCTAATGATTTGTCCGAACAGTCTAGTTTTATATCGAATCTAGTCAATTCCATGAAAATAAAGCCGAGGATGTACTCAAATTTCTGCCAATACTAAACTATCATCGTCAAACTTTTTGTTCACTATTTCCATTCATCTAAATATTTTCAAAATCACTGATCTACGATCGTGAAAGCACAATTCAGAAATAAAAAAAATAACTCTCCGTCTTATTTTGCACAAAGAATCCTGGTTAAATGACTAATATGAAAGTGGAAATAGTTAAGTCAATGAAGTGGAAGGGTCTATTGTTTCGAATGGTGGATAGGGTATGTTCTTAGCAGTTAAATTCCCACTTTTAAGTGGAAGGGTACATGGTTAGAGAAAGAGAGGTAAGAAAATCTCATTGTTCATGATATAAGTAGATTCTTTTCTCTGACACAGAGTATATGCACATTTATGCATGCATAAATGCAAATTCAAAGCTGACAAAACACTGTGTCTTTGTTTACGCTGCGTACAGATATCAAAATATGATGGAATATGTAAAATTCAAGCATTTCATTTTTCTCTCTTATTTTGAATAAATATTTATAATGTGTCTTGTTGATAAATCGGATTCCCGTCCATCCATATTCCCTGCCTATATATATTTCACTTTCAGGATCAAAGATATTAGATGAAAAAATAAATAAATATATGAATTAATAATAATAATAATAATAATAATAATAATAATAATAATAATAATAATAATAATAATAATAATAATGATAATGATAATAATAATAATAATAATAATTATTATTATTATTATTATTATTATTATTATTATTATATGTAGTAGTAGTGGTAGTAGTGTAGTGATGAAAGGTGGAGGAGGAGGACTTCAGAAGCGCCAAGGACAATAGTTTTCACTTTATTTTATATCCTTTTGAATGATCTATTGTTTCAATAACATTTGTAGTTTTATTTTTGCTTGGTCAGGGTTCAAACCCAACGCACAACTCTCTCAGTTTCTTTATTAGACTCATTAGATGGTTTATTTTGTGTGGCTAAATGTGCTCCAACTGCTCAGCTATTTATCTATAGATGAAGCGATGAATGGATTATTCCTTACAGTGAGAACATCGATGCATGTTAAAGATCACGCCGGATATTCAAACTAGTTTTGTTTATTTGGTATTCTATACCGGTTACTGTTATGCCACTACATATCCACAAAAGTTCTATAGCACCTGCAAAATGCTAATAAATGACACCCTAGAACAAAATTGACTTCAGAATAACTGACAATATCAATAACATCAAATACACCACCGATATAAACAAAGTAAATATGGAAAGCGATCATAAAGTAGCAGCGGGAATAACTAAATGAAACTTCAAACCGGAAAAAAAACCCCCAAAAACAGGATTATTCTTAATAAGAAAATACTGAATTGAATTATAGCTAGAGAAAATTACCAATTTTCAAGTAGCAATATAGATGCAATGCCAAGTTTTGTGGAATAGCGTCAGAAACACAGTTAAGAAATGAACGCATGAAACATTACAGAGGGAAATGCTCGAAAGCAACATTGAAACTAATCGAAAAAAGGAAAAATATGGAAATGAAAAATAAGGAGAAGAAAACCAAAAACGTGAAACTTGTCAACGTAATAAACAAAAAAACAAAAAGGAAAAAAAGATAGAAAACACGGAGGAGGTAGTAGATCTTATCAGGAAAGAGAAAGGATTCAACACATGCCTGAGCTGTAGAATATGCTGGCAAGCAACAGATGCTTACACGAAAAAAAATGAAATAGCAAAGTTGTCAAAAGTAAGAATAACTGAATGATTCGATGAAAATGTCTACACTTAAGAAAAAGAGCACCACAAAGTGATGAGCTGATATATATTCTGGTGGTATCCCAATCTTAAAAGAAGATGCAGTAGTATTTGCATCAAGGAATATGGGACACGATTGAATGATTTGAATAGAGGAATGAAAAATGTTGACTTGAATATGTACAGAACAAAGTCAAAGGTAATGTTTGAAGATAAAG
This sequence comes from Thysanoteuthis rhombus, assembly GCA_963457665.1. Taxonomy (NCBI): domain Eukaryota; kingdom Metazoa; phylum Mollusca; class Cephalopoda; order Oegopsida; family Thysanoteuthidae; genus Thysanoteuthis; species Thysanoteuthis major. The sequence goes on from OY735218.1 coordinate 47,633,869, forward strand.
TTCTCTGGCGAATACGAATAACTTTGGATTCATAGTACCAGCTATGACTTACAGATGTGAACGTGGAAATCAATAAAATTAACTGGGAACTGTGTGAGAATTGCAGAGAGATCCATGGAAAAATTATTATTTAGGATAACTCTAAGGGATCGGAAAAGTTCAATATGGATAAGGGAGGAGCCCAGTGTGAAGGAAATTTCACAAATGACGAAGCAACAAAAATGGAGATGGATTGTGCGCTTACTAAGAAGAGGCGACACAGATGGATCGAGGGACTTATCCATTGTTGCCCATTGGACTGTAAATGCAGTTGGAAAAGGCCAGACACAAAATGGAGGGATGAGATAAAAAAAATTACAATAAGACGTGGCAAAGATTTGCGCAGTCTCGGTCGTATTGGAAGGAGATCGGAACAGCCTTTATCCAGCCGTGGATTTATAATGACTGAATATATATATATATATGTGTGTGTTTGTGTGTGTGTGTGTGTGTGTGTGTGTATTAGGGGAAATATTGTCTCGGTTATTGGGATAGCCATGTTGATTGATTAAAGGAAGATAAGCCAAACGTGTTTTCAGATCCACAAGAAAAATGACAAGGGTATGAGCATTTAATTGGTCTCCGTATTTCAGAAGACGTACATCGATATGTCAGCTCATTTGCAACAGGATTTCATTCCAAAAAAACATAAATAGATCAAAATCTCCACCACTTTAACAGCACAATCATTGATCTGACAAGTTAATCACACCCAATTTCACATAAGTAGTCATATCGTCTGCTTCACTCAACTTTTGTTTCTGACAATCATTATTTTCTTTATTTGTTTAAGCTGATTTATTCCTCTCTAAAAGCCTTCAATGTTTTCTTTGTATCATCACGGAGACTGAAGTGCCAATATCTTGCGGTGGTATTTTAGGAAAACTGAATATTACTGACAATTTTAAACAACGCATGACTTGTTATAAATAAATCTATGAATATATCCATTTGTCAGCACACAGACACGTTAATTCGTACGTACATAGTTGTGCAGATCATTTTATCACAATGTATTGGTTGTAATGTATGGAAAAGATATATATGGCTATTACTGAAAAAAATGGATTATTTTGAAAATCTACTTGTTTCGTAGAAAAAAAGAGAGAAAGAAAAAGTAAAGCAGTTTTCAATTCCACCATTATGCAACTTTCATTCGAATGAAACCTTGAACTATTGTCACATGTAAATTCAAAGAAGAGAACAAGTCTTTCGAGTGACTTAGTAGTAACCATTACGTGAGCTATGTCTTTGGGCAGAGTTATTTTTCTCGCCCTTTATTCAAAAGCTATCACTGAAAATGTTCAAATTAAAAAGAAAAGCAGTCACGAATGTTGCCATACACAAAGTAACTTATATTTCAAATTTGAACCCAACTGAAACATTTTCAGTGGTAATCTCTTTTTTTAGACATTACAAAAAGTAAATATTCAAATTTTCTGCACTCTAGCTCTAGGTGCGCCGTCCGTACTCATGATAATACCAGCCAGCCAAACAGAACTGAAGGAACCAATGTTGTCAGTTTAATCAGTTCTGGTCAATGGTTCCTAATCCACGTTTATTTATCTGCTCTTGGTGCACCGGGAGTCAGAGAAATAAGCAGAACTCGAATAGCAATTTGCAAGCCACGTTGCAAGAAGACAAGACAACAGCTCGCAAAAATACGATGGCGTGACGATCCAGAAAACTTTGGAAAGCACAGCTGCAGCCACAATCGAGAAAGCTTGCAAATCATTGGGAAGGTCTATATCCAACGATGGACATTTAAAGGATGAGGCTGACAATTATGATGTTTTTCAACTGTGTATTCATCTTTGGATTCCATTAGGCTGTGGTATCGTGCTAAAAAAAAAGAAGTAATGAGCTACCGATCAAATAAACAACGCAACCATGCGCCGTTTTGACTTATTTCGGGATTTAATTAGATCAACAAAATGAGAATTTTGGTACTTCGTAGGTAATGAGAGGAGTCCATTATCATCCACCCTCAAACAAACAAGATCCTCATAACATTACACCGTTGCCATTATTTAAATAGTAGTGACAGACAACTACCGTGGTGTAACTGATATCAATGTAAGAGACAGAATCAGTATCAAGATCTGACTGAGACTATTTTTGACAATGCTATGGTCTCCTTCATATCACTGGATTGACACAGAGATGTATAGCCCTGCCAAAGGTTATTGTTTCATTCTCATCCGATTCATTATGTATATATCTATCTATCTATCTATCTATCTATCTATATATATATATATATATATATATATATATATATATATATATATATATATATATAATCTCCCAACATTGGAATAGAATACTCTGATGGATGGGGAAACAGATAGTCTATAGCCACATGGAAGAGTTGTAGTACTCCCGAACAGCTGTCTGTGGATGATTTAATTATATATATATATATATATATATATATATATATGTGTGTGTGTGTGTGTGTGTGTGTGTGTGTGTGTGTGTGTGTATGTCGGACGGCAAAGCTCTGAAATACGCTTGAGTAGATGACCAGCAGGAGAAAACTCAATCAAAAAACCTTTACCACGAGGTGTTACTCCCATTCTACCAACTTGAACATGGAAATTACCTCTTAGTTCAGTGGGTCGTCACAGTACAGGTCTGAGTGAATTTTACTTTTCTCCTCACTCGACTGTGTTTTTTTCTATTTATCGAGCATAATTCATTTATGGCTGCATACCTAGGAAACCTCAGCTAACAATGGGCGTTTTTGCAACGCTGCTGACAGGTTGCATTTCAAATTGGAAATATGTAACATTGTGGGTAGGTAACTATAATTTTGCAATGGAATAGGTTTTTGAACATAAACTAGCGCAATGCTATGGTAATGTTACTGTAGTTGTAGTCAGAAATACTGCACATTCTGGAAGACACATCAAAAAGCATTTTTGACTTAACAATATAGATAGGATGTATCAAATTTCATAATGTTTTTCTTCATTTGCGAATCACCAATTTAGATAATGCCATTTCTATCATCTCTCAGAAATCTATTATCTATTCTCTGTGGAGCGTGTTGCACCATTTTCAAATTTTATCGTCATGAAAAGTAGAACTGCACAATCAAGATTCGAGAAGATATGCTTTTGGATAACTAAGGAAGTATAATCATCCGATTGGTGTACAAAGTGACGTCTACATAACACCATAGTGCAGTCACGTGACCTTGTCAGTTTGCCTGCCCAGAATTCCATTTCTAAGACGTCTGTACCTTGGTCCTTAGTGGAAGACGAGTAGTTTCTTTTTCAAGATCCCTTTTTCTGTAGAAAGTAAGTTTCAACCCGTTAAAAAAAAACACAAAAAAAAACTTTTAATGATCACTAAAAGATAGGTTTAACTCATTTGAAAAGCTTATTTCTATCTATATTAAAAAGTTGCTTGTGTCAGTAAACGTCAACCCATTAAAAAATACTTTGATAACATGTCATATCCTACCTTTTCAATACGGTTTGATTCGGACTTTTTTCATTCTAGCTTTTTTTTCTATTCTATTTATTCATTGAGATAAGGTACCAAAATGTTGCTTGTGATCAGTTGGTTTGGGGAATTCTAAATAAAAATGCAAAATTTGTAATGAAAACTACTTTCAATTATTCTTTCGTCCTTTATCAAACGAGGGTCTTAAATTCTACCAAAAACTTTTTGTTACATAATTTATGGTAATATTTTAAAAAAGTAAGTGTATCACTCTTTTTCAACTCGTGAAAATTTCAGTTAACTTACTGGTGACTTCTTTTGTTGCTAATAAAAAAATCAGATTTTTATTTCAAACACCCAATCAGAAGGTAAACAAATTGCTGGTGAAACTTATGTATTCTTAGTTTGGATAAAATTTCTATTGTTTTTGGTACTGATTAAAGTCAACGCTCAATGTTGCAGCGATGTTGTGAAGATTTTGCGGGGAATGTCAGCTGCAATGTTGTAAACATGTTGTCAGAATGTTGTTGAAAATATCTGCAATGTTTGTAGTACGTTGCTTCTACAGGAGTGGGTTTAGAAGCACGCTGCGAGAGGTACCGGTGTTGAGTTATTTCTGGACACTCCCAACTGGTTTATTTGTGAGAGTCACTGCGTTAACAAGACATAGTGTCCCTTAATCGTCAAATGTCAATCTTTGAGACGATGAGATATACAGGAGAATCCATCCAGCACAAATGAGAAACAGGTTTATCATCAAAGAATAATAAATACCTCCACTATTCCTTGGAGCATCAAGATAACAGAAGTTCAATTTAGTAGGAATTGGAAATAGATTCGAAGTTCTAACCAGAAAGGACTGCATCATTTTGAATAATTTAAGAAATACTAGAATCTCAACCATGAAAAGTTAATAATGTAAATTTTCTTGCGTTTGAAGATGTGTTGGGAATGAAAATAAATAAAAAACAAATACATTGAAGAAGGAGAACACGATGAAAGGAAAAACAATTTTCCTTGGTAACAACTTTAAAGCAAAAGTTCATCCATACAGACCTTTACATCGCTCCGAGCATGCAGGTTAGATAAGGCATAGATCAAGATTTTTGAATTACAAGTGAGATACATCGATTTGCATTACATTATATGCGTTAACAATGATTTGCATAAGCTTGGAGAATAGCGTTCTGTTGACCACAAAGAGATTTTCATTCTCTTTTTTTATTGCTTTTAATATTCTGATCATTCTTTAGATTCAGCATTTTTACTACGTCATCAGAATATGAATTTTGTTTCGCAGTGTCCTCATGGCAACTTTTCTAATAATAATATGGATGAGTTGCGTCCCCGAGCGTGACAGGGGCAAGTAAATAAAGAAATACTTCTATCAAGACTGAAAATGATTACAACATATATATATTATTATGATTATATTATCATCCACAGACAGCTGTTTCGTTGTATTGAAAACTCTTCGGTGTGGCTATAGACGATCTCTTATCCCATCCGGTACAACAAGCAGAATTGAAACCTTCTCTTCAGACCCGGAGGCCGGTATCCTACCGCTGAGCCATGAAACTGGACGGTTAGTAACGCTGGATTTAATATACTATTTTTGCTTGAATCCCCCATCAACCAGAGTGCTCTATTCCTACGGGTGAGCATTACATAATGCTTACAATAAGCGAGTTACCTCACTTAAAGAGTGTTCAACTATATATATATATATATATATATATATATATATATATATATATATATATATATATATATATATATATATATATATATATATATATATATATATATATATATATATATTCCCGCGGAGGAATGTTGATTTTACATATCCATCGGTTTATCGGGATAAATAACTATTTAATCAAGAATATGCAGACTACTGGGGGTAATCGGCTATGTAGTCTCTGTTAATCATAATTTCGTGAAAAAAAAAAAAGAAAAAAAATCCAGTGGGTGTCTATAACTGTTTGTTATAGGATAAAAATCAAAGTTAGAATCGTCAGAGCAAAACTGTTTTCCTTTAAACAACACACACACAAACATGCACACACACACACACACACACACATACTCATATACATATATATATATATATATATATATATATTTACATATATATATATATATATGTATATAATAGATAAATTCTGCAAAAAGGACTGAACAATTTTGTGAAAAGAGAGCTAAACTTTTTTTGATGTTGTAAAGGTATGGCAATCTTTTATAAGCTTTAACCAGTTTATACGAGTCTTAAGGAGCCCGATGTCATTTTTTTTTTGTTTTTCAGTTCCAGCTTGAAGGATATAGCATGTTCTTTTGGTATGTTTAGAGGTTGCAGTTTTGTGTGGAACATTTTCCTACGTTCTTTGTTGGCGTTTACCTGCATTTTACATCTTACCATTCTGTCGTCGCTGCCTACATTGACTTGATGCAGGACCTGGATGTCCTTGACGATATCGCTTTTGTCCGTTAGGATGTAGTCTATTTCGTTCTTTGGTTTGTGATTTGCGCTCTTCCAAGTCCATTTCCTATTATGTTTTATTTTAATTTGTTTTCACTTTCTCTTTCCCGTAGCTGTAAAGAAGATGTCGGCTCCTCAGTTCGATTAGTCCTTTTCCCGGTCTTTTTACCTCGCTAATGTCTATGATCTCCCATTTGACATTCTTGATTTCACTTTCTAGATTGGTTAGGTGCATGTCAGTTGTCAGTGTTCTGACGTTGTAGGTGCCTATGTATAATGTTGTCCTTTTGGTGACAATTTTAGTAAGTGATATGGCTGTGTCTTGGGGCTGATGACCTTGCAGGAACAGATGCTCTCTTAGTGTGGTGTTTGGGCTGCTGCCCTTGGAGCACATCACCCCCAGCCAAAGCAAGTGATGTGGCTGGTTCTTTTAATACCAAGGACCCAGCAGGAACGGCTGGTATAAGTTTCAGTGTGCAAACCGTGGGGAGTGATAGGTAATTCCCTGCCACGGTGGCCCACGACGTATGGCAGGGAGTCTGGTGGATTGTCTACTGTTGATGTGGGTCAGTGGCCCTAGAGCTCCACCAGCTGTTAACATCCATCCCATTTGTTCTTGTGAGTTAGGAATGGGTGTGTGCAACGCTGAAAAAAATTCCTGTTTCTCATAAATCTCCCTTTTTTTCCGGAGTTTTCAATTTAGTTAAAGTCCCAGTGTTGGATTTTTGAAAAATCTGTTCTAGCCTTGTCAATCTGTTCAGGTAAGGGAGGGACACACAGAGAGAGAGAGAGAGAGAGAGAGAGAGAGAGAGAGAGAGAGAGAGAGAGAGAGATCTTCACCCATGGAATCTACATTCAAGATTCTAGCAAAATATAGGAAATATAATTTGAAATAAAATCAAGATAAAAATACTAGTTATCAGTGCTAAGATTAAGCTTTTGGATTGAATGTTGAGTGGATTTTCATACGACGGTCGCAGTTCAAAGTTTTCAGAATTCAAACATTTGTTATTTTGTCGAAGAGTCTCGCTCTCTTTTTCAACTTTACTTGGATGTCTGGGGACTTCTCTCTTCTTTTTTATTACATTACCTTAGAAGTCTATCTATAAAATCCTTTCTGTTGGGAAACTTTGGGGGACATTTTTATACTGCCCCCATTTCCTCTACCCTCCTTGTGCTTTGTTTTGTTCTGTTTCAAATTTACCTCTCTTTCTCTCCCCTACCTGATGAGATATTTCCCCTAATAGTAGATAACTAAACAGCTATTTCATACTATGAAAAGTAGTTAGACACAACATCATTATAGAAGTTACATGATCAACGAAACCAGTTTATTGGACGAATTCTTTGCACTGCAATCTTTGTCCTTTTATTTTACAACTTTTTGGTCGACTTTTCAGATCGATGAAATTTCTCAATTTGCGAAATTTACTTAGTTTAGTGAAAAGAAATTGATTCCACTTTCTTTACATGAACAATTCGGTAGTAAAAAATCGTTTTATATCCTTGTTCCGAGTAAATAAACTTTTAAATCGATTTGAAACGTCGTGTTTATTTATATTTCGTGAAAAAAGGTTGAAACTACTCATTTACAATTTCATTCTCAATGAATCCTTGTTTTGTATCCTCGTTTTGATTAAATGGACAGTCGGTTTACTTGGATTACGTATTTATTGATATTTTTAAAAGTTGAAACTTTGCCTGTTAGGCAATCAAATAACCTAATTCAGCGTAAAATAAAGCAAGAATAGCTGTCAGTGGTTCGAGTGATTCAGCAGTACAGCAGGCTAAAGAAGTGGATAATGATAATCGTCAAGGTAGATAATCTATGATGGATGAAATGATTATCACTGCACAAATTCTACATTGTTCTTTGCGTGGGTCTTTGAACTGAAGATTATTCCTGTCAAGGTGCAGACAATACCTTACAGACTTATCTTAGTTATACATGATGCTGAATTTACAACAGGCTCAAAGCTTGGACGCCTTTTCTTAAATTCATATAAACAAATTCGATTTTCAATTCAAGGGAAATAATTTTCTGTAGTTGCTTCCCTTGCATTTTTAAGTAAGTCCTTTATATTCAATTCCCGAAAAAATTCAAATCTTGAAAAATTCTTTTCAATTTGTTTGAAGCAGTTTATGAATCTAAGTCTCAAAGTACATCATCACATCAAAAACTAAATGAAACATGAATATTTTACTTGATATGTACTCGTTTTTACCAACAGTAGTTGATAATTTACGATAAATCTTTTATTTTTTGTACATCCTTTCATTGAGTTCCAAAAATACCACCCATAAATATCGCATGTGAATAAAGATGCAGACACTCAAATCAACAGGTAGCCATATTCAGCAGTGAGAAGTAGACTTAACGATCCAAAACGTCTCACGCATGACTTGAATACGGTAAGAAATACGTGATTTAACTGACTACTCTGAGAGAAAAGTCTTTTTTTTTTTTGGTTTAAAGAAATTTACGTCAACTCATACAAACAGATGCTGCTGAAAATATAATCCTCATTCACACACATTACATTAGATCTATTCACTGTAAACATATCTAGATTTTGTTCTCTTCTATGTTCGCCATTTGAAAGAGATACCCTTTTTGGAATACGTCTTGATTAGATGTTGAACTCAGTGACACAGAAAAATGACTTAAAAAACTTATAGTTTGAGATTTAAATTATGCTGAGTTACCAAGCGTGTTTGAAGGAAATTGAATTTATGATTCCTATGTATGCTTGCATAGTATCCATGAAAAATGATAAAATCATTCAATTACAGATCAGCTCCCCAGCGGAGTGTTTGAGTATCAGTGCCTAGGATCAAAGTTTCATTCCCTGGTCTTCTGTTCAAGATCAGAGTGTTGCATTTATGTACTCATTTAACTGTGTCAAACATACAAATTTGTATCGAAAGAGAGCACATAATAATGACGGATAATGTTATCAAATGTATACAATCATAAAATTCAGTTGCTCAAAAACACTTTATTCTAAGTCTGTATATCCCTCCCTTATCATCCAGTTATTGCTATCAAAATGACACTCCCAAATCATTTGCACATTCTGTTTGAAAAGAATAAACATAAAAATTAAACATCAGCAGAAAAACATCGCAAAATGACCCAAATCCAGTCCAGTCACAATAGCAGCTACTGATGCTTCGTGTGAGACGAAATCGTTCAATTCAAGATTGCTTTTGTGCTATTGGAAATTTTTTTCGTGTAATAAAAAAAGCACTATAGATTACTCAAAGCCCTTGCAGACTTCACGTCAAGTCTGTACCGCTGATTCATAAAACACAAAAATAAAACCAAGTTAAATATGTCTCGTAATCACAGTTTATTGAGTAAAGTAAGGCAACACCTTGATCCTATGTAGATCACAGGGATATTCTGTTTCTAGTTTGAAATGCTGATGCATTTTTTACCGGCACCGTGCTTGTCTATCTATAAAACACACAGATATCGACATACCTTCATTAAGTACTTATTTGGATAATGTTTTGGCAATAAATATGAATCAGTGCCAAAAAATTACAAGAAATATTTCTGATGTACCATAAACACCGGATGCGTAGACACCGCATGAATATAATCACATAAAATAGACACTCATTTGGAGACAGACTATTTTAGAGCTCCATCGATTCCCTAAACGGAGACGAAATTATATTTGCAAATTTACCGGTTGCACATTCCAAAATATATCTTGTGGTTCTGAATTCAATATGACTTCCTCAAACCTAATTATGTATGCTTGTGCGCCAGTATCTCATATATCTACATTCTTATAGGTTTGTTAATCAGGGCCTGCGGATATAAAAATATCTTCTAACCTCTGAGTGTGGAACTGAATTTTCTGTGCTTGTGTGTGAGTAAGCACTGAACACAATATGAAAATCTTTGCTTGGTTTTCTATTCTAGGCATAACGATCCTCCATTTTGAATTTTACAAATGCCCCTCTGGGTATATAGACAAATTTTATTCAAAATTATGGTTGTCCTAAACTTAAACTACTTTCCGTTAATTTTTTTATGTGACTGATACGTTAAAATATTCGTTGGGGTAAGTCATTTTTTGTGGTGCTACCAATTCGTTTAGTACTTTTCAAGAATTATTTAGAGAAGTTTTGCCGTTGCCTCTCAGTATTACCCCAATTTTCATCCATAATCTTATGGAAACCACTGTAAAGTGAAAAAGCGATTCCCTTTAGTAAGCAGAAGTTTTTTTTTGTTCTCCCAGCTCCCAAAGATGGTATGATGGCATGTTAGGCTGATTCATGGAAGGTTGATGTGATTGGAACTACTCAAGTCTCCAGTGTAAAAAGGAAGAGAGTGCACATTGCCTGTGGATGGTCATTTCAAACTAATCATTGAAACCCTTTTTTTTTTTGAAAAAGTGGCTCCGAATGTACTTCCGAAGAGCAAGACATACTTGAGTGTACGATGTAAAGTTGAATATTTCGTTTTTTATTATTCCAATTCGTACATTTTTTATTTTCCTGAGGATAAAATGTTACATAGTCTTGAGTTCTGAGATGCTATTCATCGTTAACACAAGTCAGAGCAAGGACCTACAAAATTATCTTGTTTTTTATGATGTTGAAAAAAGAAGATACTTTGGAAATGGAATTATAGATTTGTCTGGTAAATAAACTTGTATGTTTTGGATAATTCCCTTTGCGACATCATTTGAAGTATAAACCCTCCTAGGAATATTTGAAAATGTCTGTTTCATTCCTGATATAGTTGCAACAGATGACTATATGTTCCGTGACATTTCCTTCAAGATTCGATATACTTGGATTTGATCTTTGCATGTGTCTTTAGTTTTCCTGGTTTTAGGTTTTTTTCTATTCAAACGATAAACAATTCTATTTGATCTGATATATTTTCATTTCAATCCTGATAGATAAAACTTTATGAGGATGATTCATTTGATTTTTAATCAGTAAGAGGATGCAAATAGTTGTGAAATAAATCTCATTATTAATCCATTGCATAAATGGAAAGAATGAGGTTAACTTGGGATCAAGCGAAGAGTCGCCGTACAGGATGATTGTCATACATGAACGATGCAAAACATAGAAGAGTGACAACTGAGCTTAGACTTGTTTATAAAGCTCATACATGCTTGTTAGTAGTGAATGCCAGTAAATGCACGCTAGTATCCTTGTGTACTGAACAAGCTCATCGCAGTGGGTTGGGGATAGTCCATATAAGTCAACATTGATTATGGGTGCAATGGATTCCGCAGTGATAAGACAATCTTTTGAGGATCCATTCAGACGTATCTGATCATGGCTTCGTTTACCATGACCAAATGCACTGTTTATTTGGCCAAAGCAGCAGAGTTACAAAATTGATAAAATCTAAAATTAAATCTGAATCACAAAATTATTTTCATGTATAGTCATGTTGGACTAGCCCGTTAATGGGTGCAAAATAGTTGGTCCGGAATTGTCCTATTACTGGAATCCAGTAT
>OY735218.1:47650340-47695340 GCA_963457665.1 Thysanoteuthis rhombus
CCATTTTTGCTATATTCGATCTTCGATTAATTGTCAGCCTTTCATTGTTCGAAGCTATCTATGGTTGTGATCTTTGATATTGATGGAAAAAAATTCCTGTCAATTGAAATTTGCAATCTTACTTAAAAATTTGGAATAATCACAGCGTCCCTTTACTCAAGATAGAAGTTTATTTCTTACGTTGTATCGATACTTAACTCAAGCAACGGCAAATGAAGGGGTTTAATGCTATGTCGACGCCCTTGCGTGACCTTCAAGTATAGCCGACAAGCAAGGAACCAGAATAGTCAAATAATATTCGTCAACTTCTTTCTCACTTCCCTTTACTGCATCCTACGTTTTATCTCTATCTTTTACTATAAAAATGTTTTAGTTGCTCCTCATTTTTAGTCATTCTTATCTTTTGGAACAAATCGTGCTTTTGGTTTTCCTTTGCGTCTTTTGGCATATCCGGAGAAAAATTAGATTTTCCTGCTGTATCAGATGACTGCTTTCACCGAATTTCTATCAGGATTTTCGATTTCATTTTGTCTCCATTTCCTTGCCCTTAGCGGATGCAAATCCCTGGAGGTATTTTGTATGACTGATCATTTTTTGGATAAAATACCAACTTTCCCCAAATCGTCTTTGCTACGACAGGGTCAATATCCCAAACTTTCTTCCTAATATGGGTATTAAGACACGGAATATGGGAGGAGATAACAAGAACTTATTTTTCTTCAACTGTGACAATGATTTTCTAAATAAATGCAATTGTTTCTATTTCATTTCGTCCGAAACACTTCGCTGTGCTTGCACTAATAAGACTTACAGAAATAAAAGAAACAAAGATCTTCGTACTATTTTCTATTACAGAAGAATTACATGTGACATGTTTTTGTAGTCATCTAAAAAGGTTTTAACCTGGATGATCATGACATACTTATAGAATAACTTAAAAATTATGGAATTAAAGGATCTATGATGAATTGATTCAAATTGTATTTAAATAATGGACTGATTTGGTATGACATTATGCTCCAATACTTCAATAGCAAAAGGTAAAAACCTGTTGGTCCTGACACAGTAGTTAAAGAGGGGTGATTTTTGTGGATTCAAATCGGTGTTTTGTGCTAGATGATTATTCAAAAGCCAATCATCATCATCGTCAGCAGCAGCAGCAGCATCAGCATCAGTCTCGTAACATCGTTCGTGGGACATAGACTTCCTCCTCCAAATTTGCAAGACCTCTTTATCACAGGCATCGTTGGACCAGTGCTATCTGAATTTATCTTAATCTCTGGAGGTCAATTTATAAGACGTTATCTCCACCGGTTGCCGGGCATTATTGCAACATTGTTAGCCCATTGCCATTTGAATTTTCTGATATTTTCTCTGATTTTTCGAATTCCTGTCTTTGTCACTAATATGATGTGGTGTCTTATGATCTCTTCATGTGAGTTTGAACATAATTCTTTCTCACGCACATTTTACAGTTTTTATTGATTGGAAAGTAGGAGTATCAGGTTGAAAAAGTAATTTCATCGAACTTGAAACCCTTCAAAAACTAAAATAAAGGAAATCTCTGCAAGGGACTATGGTGTCCGGAAGAATTTATCAATGGTTAAGAGCAACAACTTCTATGATGATTTAAACTCCCTACTACGAGATACCGAAAATACTTCAATATCATCATGGGACACTTTGATGCACAGGTAGGATGAAAGATGCGTTGGAAAATTTTGATACAAAAAACAAAATGAAAGAGATGTAGATCTTATAAACTCTGCAACTGCAAATAACTTTGAGATCATAAATACATTCTTCAAAAAAAACTCCAATAAAAAACTGACTTGGAAGAGCCCCAACCATGAAACCAAAAACACAAAAGACTATATCCTAACGGACAGAAGCGACACCATCAGAGACATTCAAATTCTAAACCAAGTAAACGTGGGAAGCGACCATGGAACGGTAAGACGTAAGATGCAGGTGAACGCCAATAAAAAACGTAGAAAATTGCTCCACACCGAACGACGACCACTGAACGTACTGAAAGAACTCACTCAACCCTTCAAACTATAATTGAAAAAAACAGATTTAAAATATTTACCAATGAGAACGACGCCAACATCAACAAACTCCACGGCAAAATAACAACCTCCGTAATAGAATCGACTGCTATGTTTGAACCAAGAAGCACAGACCCTGAGTGAAATCTCTGATGAAACTCATTGAAAAATATAGAAACCTCAAACCACTAACAACAAGGAAAAAAAGGAGACCAAACTAAACAAAACAATTAGAAAAAAAAACTTAGAGAAGACAAAAGAAGGTATACAACAGCAATCATTGACACCACTCTCTAAAAACGTTGGGTCTTTAAAGCGATAAACGAAGCTCTCAGTATAGGACAGAAACAGATAACAGTATACTCGAAAAAAACCAGAAACATAACAATAGAGAGAGATAGAATTGTCGAACGCACCTAAGAATTTTACCTAGAACTCCACTCTTCAAGACACAAGCAACAAAACAATGGCCAAAATATGCAAAATACTGACTATCAGAAGGTACACCATGGGAGGTTAAACAAGCAATCAAGCAAACAAAAGAAAGAAATGCTCCTGGACCAAATAATATCACCATCGATTTACTCAAAAAAAGCTGGTAAGAGCGTCAACAAAAAACTAGCTTTTCTATTAAACTTACGTCTAAAATAGAGCAAAGTCCTGTATAACTGGAACACAGCAATCATAATACTTCTATACAAAAAAAAGGAAACCCCAAGGACTTCAACAACTGTAGGCCTATAAGCTTACTAAACTTCATCCATAAACTTTCCACAAAGATCTTCACCAACCGGATCACTAAAACACTAGATGGGAACCAACCACTCGAGCAGGCTGGATTTAGAATAAACTACTCGACAGCAGACCATCTCCATCCAATAAATAAGCTGAAACAAAAGCGACAGAATATAAAATGCCAATCGCTGTAGCATTTGTAGACTTCAAGAAGGCATTTGACTCTGTAAAAATAGTTACAAAGGCCATCACTCTACATGGCGTTGACTCTGTATACGTCAAAGTACTACAACATATATAAAAACACAGTAAATCTTTACTCAGGCTACATAAGGACTTTGAACCCTCCCAACGCCGAAAAAGAGTAAGACAAGTTGATACCAGTTCACCCTAACTCTTCACAGTCTGCTCCGAGAAGATCTTCCGAAACCTGGACTGGGAAAATAGAGGAATCAAAATAGACTGCGAATATCTGAGCAACCTAAGATTTGCAAACGATATCGCCCCTTTTGCAGACAACCTACATGACCTTCAACTAATGCTAAATGAACTAAATAAAGAAAGAAAAAGAGTTGACCTACTCAAGAACTTCAGTGAAACAAAAATTATGTGCAATGATCACATTGAGAATAAGGACATAACTGTAAAAATTGAAGATGCAAAACTGAGGAAAGTAGACCACTATGTTTACCTAGGACAATGAATCTCTATGAAACCTACGAGACAGGAAGAGATCAAGCAAAGAATCACCCTAGGATGGCAGGCCTTTGGCAGAGCAATCTCAACCTTCAAAGAGCAATTGATCCTAATAATCCTTAAAAAAAATGAGTATATAACCAATGCATCCTCACAACAGTCATTTATCAAAGCTGAAACATAAAATCTAACCAAGAGGCAGACTCGCAAACCGAGAAGCTTGCAACGCACACATGAAAAAATCATGCACAACCTCACATGGAGAGATCACAAGACAGCGCAATATATATACAAGGAAGAGATTGGGAGTCAGACACATCATAAAATCTATTAGAAAAATTTAATGGGAATGGGCAGGCCATGTTGCAAGAATGACAGACAACCAATGGACATCACGACTCACGATATGGATCCCCAGAAATCATATGCAAAACTGAGGCTGACAAAATACAAAATTGAGGGATGAACTGGACGAATTCAGAAAATATTGGCTCCACGATGCCCACGATAAAGAATTGTAGCGAATCCTATGGTCTATGTCCATCAACTGATGTTAAAAAACTGATGATGATGAACAGTAATTGACAAAGTGGTCCATCTGCTGAATTCACTCACGTGGTACAAAGATTTTAAACATGGGTCTGTTCCATCAGTATAAAATTCACCAGAGAAAATACAGAAAGTAAAAATTTTCCCAAACAAGATCTTCTCTATCGCCATACATTTCAAGAGCTTATCAGCAAATGGTCCGTGGAAACATGATGATCAACCAAGCCAAAACTTGCCTGATCCATTTGGTTTTGGATGGGAGATGATGACACACAAAACACTTCAGCTGATCATATATTCCCTTGTGCCCAGTTTTTGAGATGCTACAAACTCAAAAGATGATATGCTGTAATGGAGCCTAAACCCTGATATGTACGGAACTATGTCACTGTGAGGATGACTAAAGTTTAAAACAATAATAAAGTTCAAAATGACCCCTGAAACTCTGACGATTATAAAACATTTAGTCTTATCAACAAACATCAATACACGTTTAAATTTAATATATATTATTATCCAATGTGATGATGATCATAATACTCTCTTGTCCACTTCTCAAAGTTCTCAGTTCGAAAAACAATCTTTTGATTAGGTTCCATATTTCAGCTCCATAAGTGACCATCGGTGGGATATATCTATTGGACGTAGACCTTTCCCTAGAATTCGCCGCACTCTTCTATCGTGGCCATCATGAAGACAGTATTTTCTATTTTTTTTTTTAGTTCATCTTTCCGTCTGGTATTCTGTCGGCCTCGGTTTCGCATGTGATCTGTTGGGATCCATTTAGTGGATTGTGATGACCATTGGTTGTCTGTTATTCTTGCAACATGGCCTACCTTTTGCCATTTAAGTTTTCTAAAAGATTCTATGATATCTCTGTAGCATATACCTGTACAAATTGATGGGGTTTTTACGTGTAGATCTGCACCCAGGAACATAAAGCCAATTTATTTGGTAATTTATCCATTTGGGTAATCAATATTTCAAATGTTCTATTTTCAAGTTTCTTGTATGACTCAACTTTGATCAGACATAAAGTTTTAAGTCAAAAAGGGTCAAGTTGTTCCAAAACTCAATAATATTATGTTTATTCGAAAAAAAATCAGATTGAGGAAAATAATGTTATTGCATGTGCTTTTGCATGTAAAAATGACAACAAAAGATGGCAGAATATATTTAATTATGGATCGAATCTTTAAACTTCCATTGTAGATAAATTATAAAAATATATCTTAGTATCATTTTCATTGATTTACTCATGAAAAATCATTTTTCATTTCCGATATCGTCGCTGAAATGTAAAGTATCAAGTCGTATTTGAATTTGAATGAATGTTATTTATGCATGATCTTCAAAAGGTTCGAATTGTTTATAACTTTAGTTCAACAATTATAGGAAAAACATACTTAGTATCGGAGGAGCAAGAACAGTTTTTTTTATCTAGGAGGTGTCCTTGAGTTTTCAAAATTGCTGCATTATACTCTAACACAATTTCGTTAGTTTTCTGGCAATAGTAGTGAATTTAATCTTCAAAGCACGCATTTATTTTCACGCACACTGTCAATTACATTTCGTATATTTCCGAAGGGTGCCATGCATAGCAGTCCCCATCCCCAATCTGATGTGGGTAAATAAGTGGTTAGCAAAGGTTGCTAAGATATCATCACAAATCTTCTAAAAATTTTCAATAATTGAAAATATGGGGTTGTGTCGTATCAAAAAAAAACAAAAAAGAAAAATTCTTCCCT
The DNA here is from genome assembly GCA_963457665.1 of Thysanoteuthis rhombus. Lineage (NCBI taxonomy): Eukaryota > Metazoa > Mollusca > Cephalopoda > Oegopsida > Thysanoteuthidae > Thysanoteuthis > Thysanoteuthis major. The sequence continues at coordinate 47,656,120 of OY735218.1, forward strand.
CCAAGTTTCCAAAGAGGACTTCTTAAAAAGAATGTACCCCATATGGCCATAATTCTCTACTTTTTCTTTTATGTCTGGAAGGGTGTGGCGGGATAATCAATTATTTTTTGAGCGGCAAACAACTACACGACGTTTTGGTATATCTCAAAAATCATCGAATCATGAACAATTTCTCTTTGCAACAAACTGTATGGCAAAATGAAGAGAAAACTCAAAACGGCATCAAAGATTTATATTGATCCTATGCCTGCTGCTAAGGACCGCTGCTGAGCCCTACCAAATTGGTCAATAGACAGCTATATGTCTCAGTACATGGGTAAAAGCCCGAATGAAAATTATGAGGCTTGGAGTTCATCAAGGATTATGTTGTAGCCCTTTTTTTCTGATATACCACTGGCATTTATTGATAATTAAAGAATTATTCCACAATTACTTTCTTGATCACACTAGTAGATAGAGAAATCTCAAGAAAAATATAGAAAAAATGTATTTTGATACTAAATATCTCTGTAAATAGTCACTGGCCCATAAAGTTTCCCAAAATACTATTAAAATCGAACTAATATTTTTCAAAGAAATTACCTGAAAATGTAATAATAAACTTACCCAACTTCCTATATCAAATATTCAAGCATTAAATCTCAGTAGATATTTTAATGACCCCCATTCATTGTTTGGAGCTAAGAATTACATCGTCATCATCATCATCATCATCATCATTATCATCATTATCGTCATCATCATCATCATCATCATCATTCTTCATCGTCTGTCGTAGGACACTGACTTCATCCAGGATTCATCACAACCCTGTATCATAGCCGTTGTGGAGCCAATATTCTCTGGATATGTCGATCACATTTTGCTATCTCATATTCTGCGGGCCTTTGTTGCGCTTCTGATCACTGACGATCAATTTTGTGAGTTGTGACGTCAATCAGTTGTCTGACATCCTTGCAACATGACCAACCCATTGCCATTTGAGTCTCTATTTTCTTTGAGTACACTAGTCTTGTAATGAGAATATCTTAATACATTTAATCGTAGGACTTTTTTGAGAATCGTTTCGATGATTTTTTTCCTGCACCTATTTTTGATTTCTTCTCCTTTCAGCTAGTTTTATTTTATTCAGTTACTTCAGTTTCCTTTCTTGTTGTCGGTGGCCTGAGATTTTGCGTTTTCCTGGAGGTTTCACTGAGGGTCTGCGTATTTTTTTGGTTAAAAACATAGTGGCGATTCCTATTACACAATCTGCTATTTTGTTGTTGAATTCATTTGTTGTTGTTCTCTGATGGTTATGCAAGTTCATACCCGTTTTTCAGTACAAATTCGAAGGATCGAGCTCTTTTCGTACGTTCAGTTTGGTGTGTAACATTTCCCTGCAACTGACAGTTTAATTGAATGCTCTAAAAAATTGAACCTTATCTGAAAATTCACGAACTTTGATCTTTCTATCAAACTACTTTCAATCGGCCTTGTTGTATGGATATCTGGTCCAGGGCCCTATTCCTCACCGTAAACGACGGCAAATTGATTTTTTTTCTAAACATAGCCGTAAAAATTATAGCTCATAGTCATAATAATAAAAACATCGATCATAATTTTCATGATGAATAATAACTATGGCAATGTATTTACTGATATTCATGTGAAACTTCACTATGAGTTTCTAAAAATCCTCAAAATGAAGTTTGCAAAATTGTTTAAAATAACTTCCTAAGAGTTTTGATATTTATCACTCTTTTTGAACAGAAAAAGGCTCTGTTAATCCAAGGAAGTAATCAAGAGACACTTTGTTTTGTGTCACGTATACATACAGACAGATATTGAAGGAAAAATCTATAAAACGCAAGGCAATAATTTCATAATTTTTTTCTCTCCCCCCAAAATATAATATATAAGTAGCAATAATCTCAAAAGATCCATCAAAGAATGTTTTATTAAATCATATTCATGATTGATTGTCTGTTCTATAAATATTACATTTATATTTGTTGTCTCTATTATAATTTTTATCTTATTGTTTTCTATGTAAAAATATATATATAAGAAAATTATAACAATACATTGTTTAGAGCAATTCATAAATGTGGTTACTGATTGTGAGGCAATAAGCTTAATTTGTATTTTCCATAAATGTTGTATTTATTGAAAAGTTCTAAAATTGATACGTCATTTTTCATTTTTTGTGTTGTGAAAAATTATTATACGCTATTGAATTACAAAGAGCGATTATCTCTTCATGATTTGCACATTGTGCATCATACACAGTATATTTTGCTTTCATTTGCACCTCTTCACAGGTAGAGTATATGGCTTTTTCTGAACTCTATAGTATAATCCTCTCGCTGCATATTTCAAAGAGTGGATACCTAGGAAGATGAAGCTCAGTGACGTCGAGCTTGATCATTACTCGGGTGCAAATATCAGATGCTGTACGCAGCAACAAGATTTTTCTGTAACTCGAGAGCATTATCCTAAGCAAGGGACTGGACTGTGCACCAAGACCTTTCTCAGGCACACGCTATCCCAGGGAGGACATATGACAATGTGCTCTCTTAGGCGCCACCATACTTGTATAAAATGGCAAATTATGATCATCGTTATACGTTACATCATGAGGATTGAACTTACTATATCTGCTCACTTCTCGCTCACTGCCAGCCACCATTCATGCATTTATTTTGATAGAAATGAATGCGTTTGTATATACATGTATACGCACACACAAACACACACACACCCACACCCACACACATACATATACATATATATATATATGTGTGTGTGTGTGTGCATGTGTTTGTACGTGTGTGCACACGTGCGTTTGTATGTGTGTGCACACGTGTGTACGTGTGTGGTTGTATGTTTAGATAAATACTGATGTGTAAATGGACGTTCAAATATACACACACTGAATCATATGAAAGCAAATGCATATATTTCCGTTAAAAAAAAAAATTCATGATACTCGATTCAGCATTGCAATGGGCGTTGACATCAGTTAAGTTATTTTGTAGCTTCCCTAAACCACTTTTGGGTGTGCCACGTTTGCATTCTATGAATCCAATGGGTGAAAAGAGAATTTAGCCGAAGATATTCCAATTAGAAAGATATAATTAAAAGCTAATTAGATTTACCGATTTTCTTTAATTGAATTCTTTTGGAGTAATATTATTTTTATTATTATTTGAGTTTTCACAGAGTTGGCTTACATTAGAGAGTAAGTGACAGCCCTGCCAATTTCCATTAATTATTACCGAGGCCTAATTAGCCCTTGAGTAATTAGAATTAAGCAATATTTCAGCTCTGAGAATTCAATTTACTTATCTATCAATTTATCTATCAATATATCTATCCATGAGCTATCTTTCAACCATTCTGTTTGTCTATATTTATATCTATATGGCAACCAATCTCTATCTTCCTCTCTGTCTTGCTATCTATCTATCTATCTATCTATCTATCTATCTATCTATCTATATATATATATATATATATATATATATATAGAGAGAGAGAGAGAGAGAAAGACGGACAGACAGAGGGAGGGAAAAAGAGAAACAGTGAAGAATAAGAAGTGTGGAGTTTGGTCTCTGACAACAGTTCAACCGTGTATATACATACACACACACACACACACACACACTAATATATGTGTATTTATGCATTTATATATGTTTAAAAGCCAACAAAATCTTTCAATCAAATACTGAAATACATTCACTTAATTTTTTTAAACTCACACACGCATATATATATATATATATATATATATATATATTAAACTTATTTTTCAAATAAGTCACTTAAATCACCTATTTGCCAAAATCTGTTAATGTAACTAATCTAATTTATTTTGTGTTTTTCTCCTCTTATACATATACTTAGTTATTATGGTACAATGTGTAAATTTCTTCCCGTTGGGATCACCAGTTGTTTACCGTATAACCGTTTCGAGGATTTGAAAACAAAATAGTTATACGAATGTAGCATCCCAGCGATATTGATCAACCACCATCCTCCTTCCAACTATGATTTTGATTTATGATTTATGTCATACAAGTGGTTTGTCATTTTATCTAATGTAACATAACATTGTTATGACATGAATATATACTCATGCCTATGTAAATACAAATTTGCCCTATGGTGCGCAGATCCATATACTCTATTAGCTTCCTTGAAAAAGCATTCTCCAATAAGATGAGGAACATTTGCCTTAAGGGTAGAGTAAGTAAAGGTTGCCTTTTTTGATTTACACCAGAAAGCTCTAGGGTTCGTAAACCCAATATATTCATCATTTCCTCCTGAAAATTACAAGTCTATCATTTTATTTCATTCTCTAATGGGATCTTCATGTGGAAAATTGTGTGAAGAGTATCAAAATTGTATTTTGAGATGGATTTACTGTAAAAAAATCCCAACACAAAATAGCCGATTCTCTACGATTCCTATTATTATGAGAACCAATAGGGAGATCACCAGATCAAGGTAAGGGAGGAAAAGTACTCATTCCGTCTCTCCAGAAGAGCTTTGCTTCTTGACTTAGATATTTAGTCAGTAAGGTAATAGAACGCGTATGGTTTTAAAAACGGCATCTTCCCTCTGCTGTTTTATTTTAAGCTCTACTTCATCTATCTTCCCTAATCTATCATATCTATTTCTTTGAAATTTCACAAAAATCCCCAAATGATGATTTGGTAAAAAACCCTCTAAAATGATCAATTACACGCTGGCAACCATCAGTACAAATCTATGTATATTGATAGGTTTATATAAAGGGAGCACAGTTTTATTGACGTATTGTGAATTACAATTTTTTACATGATAACAGACGGATTAGATAGTGCGTCATATTTTGTTACTTACATTGAATCTATATTCCTTTGTTGTGATCAGTATATCACATGCTTTCTATAATGATGCTTCACAAGGAGCTACCATAAAAATGTTGGCCAAATTAACCCTATTTGCTATATATATATATACATGTATATACACACACACACACACACACACACACACACACACACACATATATATATATATAGATATATATATATATATATATACTTTTTTTTAAAGTGGAAACCATATGTGATTTTTTTAGATATATAGCTTATTGGAGCCTAACTGGAACTGCTTTGATCATTGATTATCGTAGAAAAAGTGGTTCAGTTGGGAATCAGCCATTGTGAAATAATATTAGGGATTTTAGAATGTCAGGTATATACGTTACTCGCACAGGAAATAATGTTGAAAATTAATCAATGTTTTCAAATAGTAAACTTTGATACAAAATTTTAGGAAAATAAAAATAAATATCTTACTTGCGGGAAAATAGTCAGCGTATCCGATACTATCTGTTTAAACGACAAGGCATTTTTTTCAATTAACAAGGAACGTATTTCACAATTTTTCACTGCTTTGTCTACCGCTTCATTTGTTTATTTATCTATTTTTATGTCAAATGGAAAAGGAAAATTCCACAAAGAGTTTATTTCATCTATTAATGAACGTTTTAAGCAACACTGTTCTGGTATTTCTCGAGAGACTTGCGTGACGAAAAGCTGACAATGTTTAATTCAGGGCGAAAAAATCAGCAGCAGATGCTAAAGAATATTTGATATTCTTTTTGCTAATGATAACTTTGAAGAAGAAAAGAAAAAAAACCGTAAAGAAATAATTAGTCTCGAAAATTGAATTTCATTGCACGGCATAGTAAATAAAAGTTTCTTGAAAGAACTTCATAAAATAGAAAAAAACAAAACAAAGAAAATAGAAGTTGGGTTTAATGACGATAATAAATCCAAGTTTTTTCCAAATACAAAATATCAAAGTGATGCAGTGCAGATTTAAGAGATTTGAAAATGGCAGACGTTCGCAAAATGACATGACAGGTGCATCAAAAGAGACGTTTTAGATGCACATTCATTCTTGACACTTGTATTTTATAAAGAGGTAAAGGTGTGTGACATGGTATTTTACTCGTATATAACTTCAAAGATTGCAGCTTTTTATACACACATATAGATGTGTGTGTGTGTTATGTGTGTGTGTGTTATGTATGTGTGCATGCATGGATATGCATGTATGCGTGCGTGCGTGTGTGTGGATGTAAGGATGTTTGTATGATTGATCGTCTGTGATGGTTTGAAAGTATTTTCCTGCTTTTGAGATCAATTATCGATTTTAAAGGTTGCATTAGCATAACATGCAATCGTTGCTTAATTGACTAAATTTGCCTCTTCTCGTGTTTCCCTTCAAAATACGAGTGAGCAAAACATGTTAATATATATATATATATATATATATATATATATATATACAGATATAATCACCTAGGCACTTGAATACACATGCAATTTAAGAGGTCATAAGCTGACCTCCTATCTACATGTATGTTATTGTATATATGTGTGTGTGTGCATTTGTATATGTGTGTGTTAGAAACGCACTGCTACAAACAATGTATATAGGGCAGGTTTTTTCCAAAACAGTGAATTCTCAAAACCTGTCGTCTTCAGATGATAATTTGTGTCGCCTTATGAAACACTTGTTCCTCGGTAACCAATTTGAATTCATCGAAATTAATCAGATCGAAACTGGAATCATTTTTTATGATCGAAAGAACAGTTTAACTGATATGTACATTGATAGATTAATTGATATATAAAAGGATTGGCTGAGAGAAATTTTTACATCTACAGGGAAAGTCATATATGATTTTGATATATATATATATATGTATATATATATATATATATATATATATATATTCCTCTATTTTGCAATCGTTGAGTGCACTTCTGTGAAAGTTATGTGCTATCAAAAAAAGACACAATATTGTTCTTGAAGATGATAAAGTCAGTTCTATTTCTCTCTCGAAAGGACATCGATGACCCAAACTATCAGATCATAACAACCGTCTGCTATGCCTCAGAGGGGAAAAAGGATTCAATTCTCAAAGAAAGAGAAAAGTATATTTGCAAACAAGCTATCCCATTCTTATCTTTTCATCGCCATCATCAACCTTCTGCAGCATCTGTCTTTAGATATTCACCTTCCCTGAGATTCGACAGACCTCTCTATCAGAAAGCCAGGACTTATGGAATTTGTCGAGCTCATCACTTACTTCGTTTGGGGTTTACATATTATGTCTCAGGATCCGTGTAGTGATTCTTGATGTCCAGCGTTTGTGTGATATTCTTGCAACATGTTCAGCCCGTTGCCATTCGAGTTTTTTAACAGTTTCCATATCTTTGACTCCTAATTTTCAATGAATATACAATGCTGTTTTATATCTTGATTCCTTGCATGGGCGTTTGGCATGGTTCCCACGTCTCTGTTCCATAGGTGACTATCAGGAGGATACATTCCTTTTGAGACTTGTTGGATTCCTTTGTTCTTGAAAGTCAAGTTTGCTCTACCAAAGCTCAACGACAGAGGGTGATTATTCACTCGATTTCTTCTTCCATTGAGGATTTCATAGAGGTATTTTATTCTAGGTAGATGTAGTCGTCTTCTTTCTTTCTGTGCTCAATCAACCTCGCTTGTGTTCGACTTATTTAGGGCAGGGACAGGCAGGAATATCATTTGGTCCCCCTTTGGAGGGTGGATCACGAGTGCGTTCAACAAATGTCTAATGTCATTGAACTACGATTATATGACTGATGCAAAAATTTTGAGAATCACTTTTCCAGAACCGTTTTCATCTATTGGCTACGTGTGGTCACTCAATCTAATACGTAATTTCGTCTTCCCAATGCGAAGAAATCATCGATCATTAAATGCATGTAGATGTCAGAACATAAAAATCCAAACAAAACCTCCAGCGCTCAACAGAGATCACCCAAATGTTTCGCATTTCTGGATCAAGAGATTCAAGATATCTGTGTGGGAACACAATGTCCACTTACAGCCAAGTTATGATTAAATCCTAATTATTGACGTTATGTCATTCCTCATCATTCTGTTATGCCCCAGTGCGTATCCATCTGTGTCAATATTAGTCGAATATATCTATTGTCATATTCGTTTCCTCGAGTGCAAAATTTGAATCATGCTGTATGTGTTATAATCACAATATGAATGCAACAAGAAAACATCGAAATTTAGAATTGCTCATTTCATTGTTGAGTATTTGAGAATTTAGATCATTTATTTTCATTCATGTTATATTTGTACACTTTGTACTATATATATATATATATATATATATATATATATATATATATATGTGCAAGCCATGCCTACAAACTATTGCTTACAAGATTCAGAATTGTTCTCTGATCAGCTGCACAGTATCAATGTAACGTAATCATGGCTACATCATGAATAATTTTTTTTCTGTTGCAATATTCTAAGATATCTGTTCAAAATGTGCTTTTATGTATGTATACATACAACTGCATCTGAAAATCAGGTATTTTTGAGCACCATCACCATCATCATCATCAACCTTTAATCACCCACCGGTAGACATGAAACTTCCCTGAAATTTGCAAAACCTGATTATCATTGTGAAGCCAAAACTTTCTGAACCTGTCTAGTTTGTCACATCATATTATATTTCATCAGTCACATCTCTGCATATAATAAAGGTTGTAATTCTTGATGCCCAACAGTTGAATTTTGACAATTTTTCGATGAGACAATCTCACTTTTCAAGAGCGAGAGAATCTCATCAGATTTTGAAAAAAAAAAACTATCATCATCAGTCTTCCAACGTCCGTCGTTTGATATGGACCTTCCACAAGATTTGCCACATTTCTCTATCATGCACGTCGCGGAGCCAGTACTACTTGAATTTGTCTAGCTCGTCTCTCCATCAAATATTCTGCCGACCTTGGTTGTGAATGTGATCTTGGGAGATCCATGTCATGAGTCGTGATGTCCATCGGTTGTGCACCATTCTTACAACATAGCCAGCCCACCGCCATTTGAGATTTTTGATGGATTCTAAGATGTACTTGACTCTTGTCGTTTCCCGAATTTACTGTGCTGTCTTGAGGTCCCTCCATGTGAGACCAAGCATAATTCTTTCTTGTGCACGTTGCTTGGTTTTCAAAATCCAGATATATCTCTTGATTAGGTTCTGTGCTCCAGCTTCATAAGTGACTATTGGGAGGATGCATTGTTTATACACACTTCTTTTTAAGATTAATAGGATCTTCTTGTTTATTAAGGTTGAGCTTGTTCTGCCAAAGGCTTGCCATCCTAGAGTGATTCTTCGCTTGATTTCTTCTGCTTTTGAGGATCTCGAGGAGATTTGTTGTCCTAGAGAGATGTAGTGATCTAATTTCTCCAGTTCTGTGTCTTCGATTTTGGTCTCAGTGTTTTTATCTCCGATGCATTTGTTGCGCATGATGTTCATCTTCCTGAAGTTCACATGTCGACCGACTTTCTGGCTCTCTTCATTTAATTCATCTATAATTAGTTGGAGGTCATGTAGGTTCTCTGCGAAAAGGGGAATGTCGTTTGCAAATCTGAGGTTGCTCGGATACTCGCCGTCTATTCTAATCCCTTTACTCACCTAGTCCAGTCTTCTGAAGATCATTTCAAGGTGGGATGTGAAGAGTTTGGATGAGCTGGTGTCACTTTGTCTTAAAAGACTATACAACCATATAAACAACCATGAAACGTGGAACCTAGTGAAAAGATGGGCTTCCAAACTGAGAACCATGTGGAATGCACAAGAGAGAATCATGCTCAACATTACATTGGAATACAATGTAAGTTAAATTGAAACAATATTGGTATTTAAAAAAGACACCAAATGTTTTATAACTAATCATCAGAGTTCCAGGGGTCATTTTGATCATTTTGAACTTTATTATTGTAGTGAACTTTTATCACCCTCACACTGGCATAGTTCCATACATATCAGGAATTAGGCTCGATTACAGCGTATCATCTTTTGAGTTTGTAGCATCTCACAAACTGGGCACAAGGGAACATATGATCAGCTGAAGTGTTTTGTGTGTCATCATCTCCCATCCAAAACCAAATGGATCAGGCAAGTTTTGGCTTGGTTGATCATCATGTTTCCACGGACCATTTGCTGATAAGCTCTTGAAATGTGTGGCGATGGAGATGATCTCATTTGGGGAAATTTTTACTTTCTGTATTTTCTCTGGTGAATTTATACTGATGGAACAGACCCATGTTTAAAATCTTTGTACCAGGTGAGTGGACTCGACAGATGGACCACCTCATCAATTGCTCTTCATCATTGGTAAATTCTTCTAGATACCATAGTCTCTTGCAGAGATTTCCTTTATTTTAAATCTTGAAAGGTTTCAAGTATGATGAAATTACTTTTTCACTCACAGTTTCTAATCATTAAAAAGTCCTCAGGATTAAATTTTCCCCTAAGCTGATATGAATTTGTTATTGCTTCTCTTCGTGAACAATGATTTGGGATGGTTTACTGAGTCTGTTACAGAGGCCTTTCAGGTGACCAACCTCTCTGTTCCTCGGTCTTACTCTCTCCTCTATTTGTACACACACACACACACACACACACACACACACACATATATATATATATATATATATATATATATATATATATATATATATATATATATATATTGTGAACAGCATTACGGGTACACAATCACTATTTCATAGGTTAACCCGTGAGACAGTTACTCAGCTACGATGATTTAATATATTTTTCAGTTACACTCATATGAAACTAAATTAACGAATAATTTCCAGTGGCATGAGTAAGTCTCTTTAGGACCACAATCTACAAGCCTATTACAAAGACTATTTTAAGTGCTTTAGCGGTAATTCTTATACTATTCTTATTGTTAGACCCTATTCTGACTCTTTGTAGTGTTTGATTGGTTGTAAACAGAGTTGTTAGAAATATTTTATTTAATTTTACAACTATGTCCATCCTTTCCTGTTTTTCTATTTCCATTAATTCCTCAACAGAACCATTAAATGAACTCGTTTTATAGAATTATAAGCAGATGAACTGCGCACTCATTTTTCTGCATTAACTTTTCAGTAGAAGTGAACAATCATCCAATTACGAAGGATTGATGTCAGTTCATGTTCATTATATCATGTATTCTTTATTATGAAAGTGTTTAACTAATATCTAGGTAATAATATTGATATATCCTATGTATACTACAAATCATGCTTTTATTACATAGTTGATTTTTGTTGCTACGACGGCATTAGGACAAACGAATTTTGACCCGATAATATGGGAGATAAGAATACAAATTTCCGGTGAGATTTCGCACCAAATTAGATACAATTCAATTTTTGTCTATACTACCAAGGTGAATTATACCGAACGTTTTTTGAACAATTGCACTCAATAATATTGACAAAAAATACATGCCTGCGCAATGAATTAGAGAATTGTGAAACTTGAAAATACTTAACAAGAATATGTTAACATAATCTAGACGAAAAATATTAATGTAATGGCAAAACAGACCAGTTTTTATCTTACAAAATCCAGTTACATGTGGATACATACCACTTTAAATAGCTATTTTCGAAATTCTTCATCTATCTTAAGCTAAAATATCCTACTTCAGTATTTAAAAAGAGTTTTTACTCGTATATTAAACATTGAACAGGATCCCTTTTATCTCACTGTTTATAAATTTTGTAACCGAATGCATCAGTGTGTAACGGTTCACGGACAGAGAATTGTTGCGACGAAATCCAATCTTGGAGTGATGTGATAATAGAGTGATGTGATAAATAGGTGAAAGAAAATAAATGATAGCATTTGGTTGGAGTTGTTGCGTTGAGCGACAAAAATTCCAGTAACAGAAATATAGGTTGTTTGAGACGGAATGTTAGAGCATTTTCCAAGGAGATACCACTAGAATTATAAACAAACCTGCGACTTTATGGTATTTTACCGCCAAAATAAGATCATATTTTTAAACAACAGCATAAAAAAATCGCTCTCCGATATGCATCTGAGCCATAAGGAATGATTGACTCCGTTACCTCCAGATTCTCGTAAAGAGATGCCTAAAAAATATCCTGAATATCAGATGGTCTGAAAAGATTTACGATGCCAACTTCTGTGAAAGGACCAAAATCTCATCAACCAGAACAGAAGTTGGGTTGGATAAACCGACAGACAATGTCTCTAGTAAGACATTTCACTGGAATCCACAGGGGAGGAGATCAGCTTTGAGATAAATACAGATTTTGAGAGGATCAGTTGGGAATAAAGCAAAAGAGGCCAGGGTGATGTGGGGTTCACTGAGAAAAATTACTCAGAAATAAGTTTTGGTGTGGGTAATGATCCATAGTCCAAAAGGATTCTCCACGAATGAACAAATTGTTAATAAAAGACTTACATTGCTGCATCAAAGATATCAAGATGATTTCGTTATCTGAAGCGTTATGTCATGGTGATGAGGGTCCGCAAATATTAGGAATGGAAGCAATGTTTTTTATATAATTTTAGAAATAAATGATGCTAATAAGTTTTATCTATACTTGGACATCAAAGACCAATTCATCTTGTCTGTAATACGATATTCAATCTTTAGTAACATTAGATCTCTTAAAATATTTTCAAGTGCTTATTGAACAGACAGTTTCAGACAAATAGTAGGTATTTTTAAGCAGAAAACATGACATTTTTTTTTCTTATTATTCAAAAGACTAGAAACGAATGAGAAAAACATTTCAAGCGAATAAACTTGACGGGGTGCTAAAGTAAATGGACGATAGAGAAATGAAAAATGGGAGAAATGATGCAAAGAACAAACAAAAATTATGATATTCATTGATTTCAACATTAAGAATTGTTTGACTGCCTAATTGGCCGTGAACAAGAAGAAGAAGAAGAAGAAGAAGAAGAAGAAGAAGAAGAAGAAGAAGAAGAAGAAGAAGAAGAAGAAGAAGAAGAAGAAGAAAAAGAAGAAGAAGAAGGAGGAGGAAGAGAAGAAGAAGAAAGAGGAGGAGGAAAAAGAAGGAAAGGATTGAAAGGCAGAGTTGGTTATGGAAAGAAACAAGAAATATCAGAAGAACGGAGAAGAAAAAAAAAGAGTAGAAAGAGGGGAGGGAAAGCAAGACGAGGTAGGGGCATAAAAATAGGAAGAGGGGAAAATTGGGAGGAGGAAGAAAAAAGAGGAGCAGGGGAAAATAGGAGGGGTATGAAGAGGTGGAGGGTGAGGCAAAAGATCTAAAAAGGAGTAGGAAGATATTTTGAATAATGAGGGGCTAAAAGGAGTAGGGTGAGGATAAGGAGGCGGTGATAAAGAGGCTAAAAAGATGATAAACCGTGGTATCAGCCTAAGAGGTGAACTATTCAGTTTCTTGAAGAGAATGTACTTTCCATAATGAGAAACGTCTAAGTAGAAAAGTGAACATATTAGCAGGTACATCTAGTCCAGTATCTGCAGTAAGAATATATATATATATATATTCATTTCTGGTGGTGGTTAAATGATCTTCATCAAAGGAAATCAACAAAAGCTGCAGCACCGGAACAATTAAAAAAAACACCTTTCAAATGATGTAAATGTTGGTTATTCACTTTAATTAATCAATAGTTGCTGTAAACACAGCCTTCCATTCTAGACGTCCCCGTAGCAAAGTGATAAATTTTCAATTACTATATACACACACAAACACACACATATATATATATATATATATATATATATATATATATATATATATATATATATATATATGTATATATATATATATAGAGAGAGAGAGAAAGAGAGAGAGGGGGAGAGAGAGAGAGTGAAGACCGTGTAAGGGATTTCCTTTGTGTACTTTGATGTTTCACGAGTTCATCTTGGCAGATTAAGAAAACTGGCGAAACTTCATAATAAACTAAAGAAATCTCATGTATACTCGACAAAGACTCCTAAATTGTCATTCAGCTATCATATTCGGAGGATTGAAGCCTTGTTGTTGTATTCTAAAAAACTATATATATATATATATATATATATATATATATATATATGTAATAAATCATTTATCATATTAATTTTATGTTGATAATAGATGTGCTAATCCGTCATATTGCAGTTTAAAATATAAACATGTTCAGGGATGCTGCCTGGTACACAAGCAAGACTCCCAAGATGCGATCGATGCCCAAAATCAAATTTTGCGCAGGGATCAATTAACGCTCAAGCCAGCCCTAGTTGGACACAATGAATTGGTGGGTTTCTTTCATAGATAATAGTTCCCATAGAAACTTTTTTTTATCTTGTAAGGTGCGTGGGCAAGTATGATGCGAAGTTTGGTTGATATACCTACCCCTATTAATATCTCGTTTTTCATATTCAATTTGGACGAGCATCCAAGTCAGAGACATTGGGGATTGGGTGGATTTTAATCTGATTCTCGGTAAAAATGTCTCACGGGCAGCCATTTTAAGCTAATCAGTGAAGGGCTGCAATATATCTCAGTTATTAACCCTAGAAAAATTAAATAGGGGGCACAAGGTATCTCAGTAGTACCTTTCTGCTCCAAAATATTCTCTTAGTGATAGTTCAGTTCACTTAGAGGAAAACACATACTACATTATAATCAATCCACAGTCAGAAAAAAGATGCATATCGTCTGACGTTAGCCAACAAAAAAATGTATATTTATACCACATTTCAGCTTATCAGTTGTAAAACTGTGGCTTGCAACTTAGAATGTATACATACATACATACATACATACATACATATATATATATATATATATATATATATATATATATATATATATGTGTGTGTGTGTGTGTGTGTGTGTATGCGTGTTTGCATATATATATATATATATATGTGTGTGTGTGTGTGTGTGTGTATGTTATATATGTAGAGGCCGAATCATTTGTATTCAAGAGTAATTAGACATCGGGTTGACCAGAATATGTGGTGATGATGTCAGGTGACCACATCATAGAATTAATTTAAGATCTTGTCAATTTTGTCATTTCAAATATAATAGCGATAGTTAAGAATGATTGGTTACATCGACCACCGATGATCAATAAAACTTAAATGGAGGTCAGATCCATTTGTTCTTTTAATCTCGAAAGAAAAAGTCAATTTCGGTGTCTTCGGACCACTTGCTGAAACTCTGACCTCTCTATTGATCAAGTTTTCTTAACGCCTGGTAAACCATCAAGTACACACACACACAAACACACACACACACATGCGTGCAATCAAACAAACACACACACACACACACACACATATATATACAGACAGAGAGAAAGAGATTTGGGGAAGGGAGGGATGGCTTGAGTACTTTCCATTGAGTGTTGGTTACCATGCGTATTTCACATAGTAATCTTAGAGGGTCCCTCACTTAATATCGAATAACCGTGAGTCAAAACTAGCTCAAACAGCACAAATATCTACTAGCGTTCTGTCCTCTAACTATAATCCATATTCAATGCTTTAAGCTACAGTTATTCTTTGAAATTAGAGCGTTAGAAATTGTACATCATTTACAAATATCCGGAATATTTTTAAGGTTCACTTTTTGAAGTTGACCATTTTAATTCAAATAATCAGTAATATATATACATACAGACATATATATATATATATATATATATATATATATATATAAATTAAAAAATTCTGCAAGAACGTTTTTCGAACATGTAGTCGGAATAACATCTCATATCGTTCAAGGAAGAGGTTTTCGCTATCCAACTGTGAATAATGCAAACTGTGACCACGAATAATAACGCTAGATTAAGCATTACTTAATGCATAACACATTCATTCTTTATTCAATAGCAAATGTGAAATTATTTTCGGAAAACATTGCTGAATTATTATAACGAACTCCAAGTAATCTTTCAGCCCTTTGCAGCATTACACAAAAAAAAATCAATATTTTGTCAAAATTGTTTTTACAAAGTTTGAATTCAATTCTTTAGTCTTCTTTGAGAATTAGAATAATGTTTACTTGCTGGGGTTATGGTACCATACATATTTTTCTTAAAACTTTCCCCTAGATCCATTGATTATATATCTCAAATTTTGTTCGATGATCGGACTATTAGTATTATATAAAAGAGGTCATTATTATCAGAGTTACAGCGACCCAATATATTTTTTGGGAAGGGGAAACCGTAGCTGAATCTGCAAATACATACAAATTACTCGAGGCCTACTGGAACCGTTTCAGGCACTGGTTACATTCAAAAGTCGAAGAAGGAGTGGTTCAACCGAAACTTCCCACTATGAATGATCAATAATTGACAAATCATCGATAACAATTCCAAACATCGATTCTCATCATCACCAACAACCTCTAATGAGAAAATATACTCAGTTGGGCGATATGTTCACTTGCTCCCCCGGGGATTAGGTCACAAATCATAAATTATATTTGAGTCATATACTGGGCATAAAACAACTTTACCATGATGCTTGACCAGCCACTTTTTAGATCAAAGTGGAGAAAAACAGATAAAAAATACACGAACCGCTGAACGATGATACCACCATTCGGGGAGTACTTGAAGATTACCCTGAAATACTGTCCAAAATCCACTGCACTAATGGATTGCAAACGATAAAATCATTTCATGAAGTCGAGAAACCTCACACCCAACAGTTTCCTCTTCAGTCTACACAATGATTTATGAAATGTATTTATTAATTGAATGATAATCACCACTCGATTAATTGATTAATTACTTAAATACATCGAATAATTAAACTAATCCCCGAAAAATATATAATGCTCATCTTCCCAAAATGACAAACGATGCATTTAACAAGGAAAGTAAATCGTAAAGATATTAAGCGACACGAAATTCTACCTTAATACTCATCAATATAACGCATCCCTGATATTGAAATGGGAAAGCTGTACTGCCGAAAGTACTTCCTGTTTTTGATAATCATTACACTTCTTGAAATCAAATATTTGTTCATTCGTTCAAAACTGAGAAAAAAATACTAAAAATTACTCATCCGTCATATTTATAGACACACGCACACACACACATACATATATATATATACATATGTACGAACAATCACATACACACGCATATATATAGAATCTAGAGACTCTTCTGAGAAATGATCACTGTTATAACACTGAATGTAATGTTGAGCCTAGATTATGTACATCCATCTCCTAATAACATGATTGTTGCACTAAGAAAAACAACTAATAAAGCAAATACAGACTGTAAATGAGCAGGTTGGGAGCTGTGACTGTTATTTGGGCCTTTGCATTACTACAGCCTATTTACCCATATGGTAAGAGCAACACTACCCTATCAGTCGCAGGTTCGATTCCTGCAGCAGCCCCGTTTTCTTCAATTCTTTTTTTCTATTTACACTATCTACGCCAAATGGTACATTCACCGTGTAATAACGGTGATCATACGAATAAAAGTTTTTTTTATATCATATAATACAATTCATAATATCATTCTTTCGTATCATATATATCTATTTCTTAGACACACACATTATATATATATATATATATATATATATGCACACACACATACACACACATATATATGTATATACACAAACACACACACACATATATACATAATTATATATATATATATATATATATATATATATGTATATATATCACATGTTTCATATAAGTCAATGCACAGAATAGCATTTGAGAAAATATTTGCAGTGATGTTCCACAATAAATCATGATTATCATTGATCACATCCTTTTAATAAAACGACAGATATTAACAGACTGAATTTATCCGAATAATGTTCTCAAATCTGTTGTAACATTTAGAGCGATGCATTGTAGTCTCGTTGCTCTGACCTGGGAAGTATAATTTAAATGGGTCGAAGCTGAGACAGAAGCAGTTAAAGGAAAATAAATGTATAAAAATGTTTACATGCAGAAATAACTCAACTAGTCATCAAAAAAGCCAATAAGAATATCAAAATAATTTGTATTCTATAAAATTCAAAGGAAAAATCGAGTACATCTTATCAACTGATGAATTTCAAACGAATTGCCGATGATAACGTAGGGTGTCAGAAGAAACCATTTGAATGTGTTTTTCCTGCACTGAATAGTTGATTAGTGGACTTTTTGAAATAATTTATAAATGATGAGCCTAAAAAAGTCATGCAGTGTGTTTTTTTACTTAGTCTGCATTTGGTAATAGAAGGTAGCAACAATTAGCAAATTACTAGTGTTCTTTTCTTCTTTGTTCTGTCATTAAATCGTTCTCTTCGCCGTTTCCTTTTCTCTTTCATGTGTATCAAATTAGTTTAAAAGTGTTGAATTCTAAATTGCATTATGCATAATGATCAATTGGTTACACAATTTCTTCGATCAATTTTCATTCCTGTTTCTCATTTGTGTTTTTTGTTTGATCATTTCGGCAGTGCAAAATTGAAAAATAAAATAAAAATAATGTTTTAGATGAGAGTTTATTAATCATTCTACCAGAATGTCTATGAAATAGTTTTACTTGATCAAAAGATATATATATATATATATATATATATATATATATATATATATATATATATATATATATATATATATATATATATATATATATATATATATACATATATATATATACATATATATATATACATATATATATATACATATATATATATATATATATATATATATATATATATATATATATATATATATATATATATATATATATATCATGGAGAGTTATTCTGAACAGTTGTCTCTTCATTGCCCTCTGTGCAATTTTGAATTTGTTTTTGATTGGTTTCGGGAGCTTCCATGTTTCATATTCAAGCTTCATAGCTGCTATTATGCATCGATTGTATATTTCACGTTTTAAGCATATTGACAGTTAGCTTTTTAGTGTTGCTCTATTCATACCAGATGATTTCCAGAGAACCATTATGCACTGTCTTATTTCATTCTCATGGCCTTCTTTTAGCTCCATCGCTCGGCTAAAGTAAATGCTTTCCTCAACTTGTAACTAATTCTTCTGCTTTTATTACCTAAGTCTTTCACGGGACCATGTCATTGAACATTACTTCGACCCGTTTGACTTTGGATTTATCTATTGAAATCACTTCAAGAAAGGATCAAGGTGAAATGTATTTTGAAAGAAATATAGCAACAGAATAAAGGTTGGTAGGGTACGTAGCGTGTGACAACAGATGGGACAAAAAGTTAATTGGTGCCCGTGGGACAGTAAACACTGTGGGAAAGACCAGACACAAGATGGAGAGACGGAATTGAAAAGGTTACCAGTAAAACATGGCTGAGAATAGTGAGACCCCATTCGTCCTGGAAGAGAATGAGAGAGGCCTTTGTCCAGCTGTATATCTATAACAATCGATGATAGTGATGAAAAACCGTTGTAAATCGGCTGCTATTATCTTTTACTACCTCTTTAGACACTCACGCACACACACACACACACACACACACACGTATATAGATTGATAGATAGGGAGAGAGAGAGAGAGAGAGAGATAGAGTGAGAGACAAATGCATATATTTTGTTAGGCATTGGAATTTACTAATTAATTTACTTTACTAATTTTACTTGATTAATTAATTGATTCCATTGCCAATTGGAATATGTTTCCAAATAAATTGTCTCTATATTTTTCATATTCTGTCGGATAGTTCCATCAATCTAATGATATATATATATATATATATATATATATATATATATATATATATATATATATATATATATATAGTACAAGATTTAGCGTTTGAACTGTCTTCTCATGTGCACGTGTGTGCTAGGAATAAATAAAATTGGAGACTGTTGTCTAGGTATGGTCAATGGCAGCTGCGTTGTTGCCAAACATACTGTACTGCCGGGGGTTATTCTGCTGACTGGGCACCCCAAAATTGATGTATCCTTTACCAAGTCTCTCGCCCCAGAGATATTGTTTCAGTGTCTCCCGTGGTTCGCTGAAACAGAAGGGGCTTCTAAGTGCCATTCAATGTGATTTTTAGTTTATCAGCAATGCTATTCATTCTATCAAAAATTGTCAACCAGAACTGCCACGAAAATAGTTAACATACGTTTCTTCAGGTTTCTAATAAGGAAGGCTTTGTATGACAGCGTTTCGCTCCAAGGCAGCGTTGATTGAGCCTGGAAACTGAATATCCACTCCTCATCATGTGTAGAGAAAACTTATTTACGTCTTTTCCATTCACAGCATAGGTAGTCGCTTGATTGATCCCTTTTGTTCTCCCTGTTGGCGTTCATGATTCGTTTCTAAAAGCTATTTTTGGTCATCACAACCCATCAAAAACGTGAGTGATTCATTCATTGGTCCCCCAAACATGATGCTCTGCGAAAGGAACTTGGCCATGTGACATTTTTTCTTGAGTGACCAACCAAACCTACTTTATTCCAATTTATTCTAAAAACAAAATTTTCTCTCTTGGTAATTTCCTCATAAAATGTCAGAAATACTATGCAATCTTCCTTGTTCAATACTTAAAAACAAGTGATTAACTCCACTCACAGATTGATAGAGAGCATTGGAAAGAGTTTTGCTCCAACACTGCTCCATGATTTGAATACTGTCAAGATTTCGGAACGATCCAGATTTCGTAAACTAATTCAAAAATTTCGTTCACAGTTTTCTTTTTATTATCGTTATTCAATGCATCACAAATTAATGAAAGACAGAATGGCATTACCAAGTTAAATTGCACCACTTAAAAAAGCAATGAGAATCATTACTTCTTCGGTTGACTGGTTCGCTGTCTTTTTATCATTAAATATTTGACGACCAAAGTAAATTTTGTTTTAACTGTGACTAATATTTTGTAAATATTTTTTATCCTTAAAAGTAATAATGATAAATTTTAATAAATTGAATTCCAGCCTCAGTTAATAACTTATTACACATGCCAATATCAACTTTGCTTTGGGCTATAAAATTGGATATTTGCATTGAGTTGCATCAAAAATCTAATATATATTGCTTCGCCATTTGTAAATAATGAAACTAGTTCTGTTCTTCTTGCTTAGAAATTGTCCGAAAATTGATTCTTTTATTATTTTATTTTTACTTTTTATTGATTAATTCAAAATTCTTATAGCTTTTTTTTCTCGATATTTTCTTTCGCGTCAGAAACGTTACGACGATGCAAAAACATTTATTCTATTCAGAAATAAAATTGGTTAGAAAATTGAATTCGAACAATGATAGTGGAAGCCATTTATTTGATACCAATACATCGTATCTGCAATGCTGAGATTTTACTAGAAATTACTTGAATTTGAGAAATCAAATTAAGTATCCATATTGTATCATTTGTACTCATTGAGTTTTCACACCGGCAGATAGTAACTGCTTGCATCTACTGAAGATCAAGTGACAACAAGTCTCCTGAATGCTCTTACACTCTCACAAGTTGTGTATTCGATTTTGTAATGCTGCAGTCAGGACAATTACGAAATTTCCCCAATCGCTTCAACCTGTTTGCAAAAGGCTCGTCATGACTATTTCAAGCGATTCAATAATAATGATCGCAGTCACTGTCGCGCTAATTCTTTTTCCCAAGTTTCTGGAAAGTTCATGAGTGTTTACCTGCACTCCAATCTCATTCAAGAGGAACAAGTAGATTTACCTTTGAATTCTACACACAGACCGATGTCACATGCAACAAATATGGCAGGGGGTTGGCATAACAACCAAATTCGTAGAGATAATGAACCTCTGCATCTACTTGGTGCAATGTATCTCGAGGGAATCCCTAAAAGAAGAAGGAATCAAACGGAGAACCCCTAGGAGAACCCTTTAGGTTGGCAAGCTCTCAGCAGGATGAGCTCAACATCTGAGAACAAAGATTACCTAACAGCTTTGAAAAGATCCTCCAGATGGTCACTTCTGAGACGGAAACATGGAACTTAACCCAAAGAGTCTCAAACTAATAAGCATGCATCATGCACAAGGGAAAATCATGCTTAACATTACATAGAAATATTACACTCTATCAAGAGAAACACTGGAGTCTGAGATATCATAAAATCCATTATAAAAATCAAATGTCCTTGTGTTATAAGAATGTCAATAAAAACGCAGGACATAAGCTGAATTGTAGCTGGTAGAAAACGAAATTGTGCTACGACATTCTGTGTGACACCAATTCGAAGCAGGTCTGGCAAATCCTAAAGAAGGTCTATATCCGATAACAAACTTTAAAAATATGATGATGGACAGTAGGAAGACTGATCCCTCCCTGAGAATGTGTTACTTTGATAACAATCGTGTCCACCTTCACTTCGAATTGGTGTTCATAAAAAACCTTTTGTTGAGCTGAAATAACATCAAAGCAATTATCATTCATTTACGTGGTAATAACTTTTGAGCGTAAAGAGATCACTAAAAACGTTCAATTTTAAGCTGAGCAGAAAAACCTAGTGAGCTCTTTTAGACTTTTCTAATACCTAAGGACACATTTTGCTAACGGTTGGACAAAATATATTGTGATAAAGCACATAGGCCCACAGACTCCGTTTGGTGAGAGTTTGGGGTATTTTGCTGATGTGGCGTAAAGTGAGCTTTCGTAAAGCAAGGGACATCTGTGTTGTTTTTTATTCAACTCAATGAAAGGATTTTATACAGGAACGTCATCTTTATCACCGGTGTGTTGCATCGCTAAATGAAGCTACAATATCTTTTCCCAAGAGGAAATAAGTTTTGTTTTTATTGAACATTGAATATTTATTGTAATTGGCTAAACAATGTGATGGTAAGTGTTATGCCTTTTTTTTCTACTACCGACGGTAATCCTTTCAATATTATTGCTATACAATAGTCTTCAAGCGTCACGCCACTTTACTGGCCACAAGAATGCCAATCATTGTTTTCTTTTTATCTATTTAGTGTAGTCAATAATTCGACAGAGAGCATAGAACGTCATCGTTTGGACCAGAGATGCTATACAGACAATGACGAGCAGACTACACAATTCTGAACAGCTTTCTGACAGCTTAGTGTTACATTACCCATCAGCAGCTATGCCTAAAAGGTTGAACACATTCTTATATCCAAGTTTGTGAATCCGAAGATAGAAATGTTGAAAGAGAAGGAGAGGGGGGATAGAGGAGAGAGAGAGAGAGAGAGAGAGAGAGAGAGAGAGAGAGAATATATTCGTATATTTTTCCTTTCATTTTCTCTTTCCTTTGGTTTTACGTTTTGTCGGTTGGTACAATCTTTTCTTTTCAACAAAACTACATTTCCCATTATTTTCGTTTATATTGAGCAATTTCCAATCTAAATATCTGATTTGTTTGCCTTTGCAAATTTACTGAGGTTGGTTCTAGTTTCTGATCTCTGATTTGACTTCATGCACACTTTTCCATTGTAAAACTCAATTTGCCATTCACTTATAACCTTTTCGCCGTATTATTTATTTCACTATTTAGAATAGAATTCCGTTATTGGAAAAGCGACTTGATAAATAATGAATTGCCGTATTTATTGGAATATAATGTCTTTCTTATTTTAGCAGAAACTATTAAGAAAAGAATGCTTTATCCTGAATTCATCTCATTCAGGACTGTTTATTTTTAACGTCTTTCTCATATTCTGACTAATGTTGGGCTAGACAACAATAATCACGTTTACCCATTTGAACTATTTTTCGGGGAAAGACAGTGCTATACACCGTCAAATACGGTGCATTTTCCCAACAAGTGGTAGTGGTTGTAGCTTTGTCTGAGTTACTCTACAGGATTGTGAATACCGATTCCCAAGGAACGTAAGCAAGTCAACTCAACCTGGACATCCGGTAGAACAACATCTTTTTCCCCGAATCAAACTCGGTAGGTAAATGGTATTTTTAGTCGCGACTTTATATATAACAAAAAATGAATATATACAGTGTCTCCCACTGTGAAGGGATATATGGCCCACTTATACTAAAAACTGTCTCCTGATTCAAACTGTTGACGTAGAAAAACTGATAGAAAATAATAAGAAAGGAAGAAAAACGAAAGAAAAAACGTAACAGAGGCGAAATCTAATCATTTTCTCCACATTAATATATAAAGACGGTAGTTGAGCCTTGCTGTTTTATGATTATCATCGATCGTAGTTTCTTGACTTTTGTTTTCGTTCTTGTTATTTTTCTCACAACATTTCAAACAACTTGATCGACTAATGTCATCAAATGTCACATTTGACTCCTCGAAATAATAGATGGTCCCTGATGTGGGATGGAAATGACGTCAGAAAGGCCAGTCACGACTTCATTGACGGTGGACATTCGCAAATTGACATGGTGAACCCATCATTGAATCTGTTACTTTTAGTTATTAGGTCGTTTATTCCAAAATTCCAGCATAAGCATTGTTGATAAATATATTTCGAGAACAATGATTGATGAACAAGGTTCGTTGTTACCGCCGTCTGTACAAAACCATGGCCAACTATGTGAAGATATTGAAAAAAACTAAAGGCTGGAAGATTACGATAGACGGGATGAACTCACTGACATGGTGCTTCAGAAAATAGGCCATCATCGAAGAATTATGACAAAAAATACATTCATGCAGGTATACTAATATATATATATATATATATATATATATATATATATATATATATATATATATATATTCATAATTTATATATGCACAAACAACTCCATTCTTGTCACCGCTACTAAACTTGGTTTAATCATTAAATTAACGCTTACTTTTCTCAACATCATCATGTTTATTTTGGGGAAATATATATTGTATTTTAGAAATAATTGGTTGTCTACAAATCTGAGTCAAACTATCTATATACATATAAGATTGGTACAAAAATAATTGCAGTTTTTGGTATTTCAGATTTCAATGTTGTTTTTTTTATAATGCAATATTATCTATTTCCGTGTAGTATAACCTATAATATTATTGCTTGTTTCCTTTGAGCTGCCAAATCAAAGATGTAAAAAGTGAATTTGAGCAAATTTGTTGTATGGGTTCAGAATAAAAAGTAAGGTAGCGGACATAGTTTGCAATATCAACCGAATATTTAGCCAGGGTACCGTACAAGGATCATTAGTTCGAAAATTTTTGAAACGGAGACAAGAGCCTTGAAAATATGGCCATCCTTCTGTGATTAACAACGTCCAGATGTTGGCCATCATTGGGGCAGACCGAAGTAACACAACTCAAGAGGTTGCACAGGAACTAAACGTTGATCATTCAAAAGTTGGTCGACATTTGCATTTGAAACAGCAAAAAAACGCAACATGTCATACGGCTGACTATGCATTAAAAGTGGAACGGCCCATATGTCCTGCAGATTATTCTGCCAGATTCGAACAGACTAAACTACGAAACCTAGCTTATTGACCAGCTACTGCCTTTTCAAGTATTCTGATCAATTTTTGCAAGCAAAGGTTTTCAACATCCAGGCAGCTGCTCAAAACAAATCTGAAGAATTCATTTGTTCCAGGACTTTAGAATTTTATGCTTTTGGGATGAATGGGCTCGTCTTTTGTTGGTAAAATATGAAGATTGCGAAGGTCCTTACTTCGTTTGGTAACTTTTAATCACAGCTGAGATAAAATGCTATAAAGTTGACAATGAAAAACTGCACCAACCTTATTATTAGAGAAAGAGAGGGAGCTAGAGAAAGATAAAAGCACAAACTTGTATCAGTCGGAGAATACCCAAGGAAGAAATCAAACTGTAATTAAATTGCCTCATAGCAGAGCACTCCCTGGAAATAAATGTCCTTCTAAGTTAATTGAAATGATATTGAAAAAAGTTGCCTTTTTAAACCTTCTGGGACAGTCGGAAAGGCCACCATACTGGATCGTGCCGTATGTATAGGGAAGTGGGTTGGAATGATTTTGCAGCAAATAAAACACCGTGTGTAATTGATTTGAAAAAAATGTTATCCAATAATAGAAATCTTATGAAAAACTTCAGTTACAATTTGAGTATTCAAAACAAGACACGTCTCTGCTGCACGAAGAAAAGAAGGAGATTTATTGTTTGGCATCTTGATTTGGTGTTGGTATGCTACATGGTTGCTATTTGGTACTTTTCTAAGATAAATTTTGATACAGAACAGAGTTATCTGGTAATTATCCTACTCAGAGTGCCATTTGGTACTCTTGAAGATTGAAATTTGGTACCGGACAATGTTATTCAGTAATTATAGTATTCCTTCGGGTTTGCACTTTGGTACTTCTAGATACCAAATTTTGGTACCAAACTGCTATTTGATAATTATGGCTATCCATCGAGGTTGACATTTTGTATTTTCAAGCCTCAAATTTGATACTAGACAAAGTTAATTGGTAATTATTGAACTCTAATTTGCGTATTCAAAACAAGACAAGTCTCTGTAGCTCGAAGAGAAGAAGGAGATTTATTGTTTGGCATCTTGATTTGGTGTTGGTATGCTACATGGTTGCTATTTGGTACTTTTCTAAGATAAATTTTGATACAGAACAGAGTTATCTGGTAATTATCCTACTCAGAGTGCCATTTGGTACTCTTGAAGATTGAAATTTGGTACCGGACAATGTTATTCAGTAATTATAGTATTCCTTCAGGTTTGCACTTTGGTACTTCTAGATACCAAATTTTGGTACTAAACTGCTATTTGATAATTATGGCTATCCATCGAGGTTGACATTTTGTATTTTCAAGCCTCAAATTTGATACTAGACAAAGTTAATTGGTAATTATTGAACTCTAATTTGCGTATTCAAAACAAGACAAGTCTCTGTAGCTCGAAGAAAAGAAGGAGATTTATTGTTTGGCATCTTGATTTGGTGTTGGTATGCTACATGGTTGCTATTTGGTACTTTTCTAAGATAAATTTTGATACAGAACAGAGTTATCTGGTAATTATCCTACTCAGAGTGCCATTTGGTACTCTTGAAGATTGAAATTTGGTACCGGACAATGTTATTCAGTAATTATAGTATTCCTTCGGGTTTGCACTTTGGTACTTCTAGATACCAAATTTTGGTACCAAACTGCTATTTGATAATTATGGCTATCCATCGAGGTTGACATTTTGTATTTTCAAGCCTCAAATTTGATACTAGACAAAGTTAATTGGTAATTATTGAACTCTAATTTGCGTATTCAAAACAAGACAAGTCTCTGTAGCTCGAAGAAAAGAAGGAGATTTATTGTTTGGCATCTTGATTTGGTGTTGGTATGCTACATGGTTGCTATTTGGTACTTTTCTAAGATAAATTTTGATACAGAACAGAGTTATCTGGTAATTATCCTACTCAGAGTGCCATTTGGTACTCTTGAAGATTGAAATTTGGTACCGGACAATGTTATTCAGTAATTATAGTATTCCTTCGGGTTTGCACTTTGGTACTTCTAGATACCAAATTTTGGTACCAAACTGCTATTTGATAATTATGGCTATCCATCGAGGTTGACATTTTGTATTTTCAAGCCTCAAATTTGATACTAGACAAAGTTAATTGGTAATTATTGAACTCTAATTTGCGTATTCAAAACAAGACAAGTCTCTGTAGCTCGAAGAAAAGAAGGAGATTTATTGTTTGGCATCTTGATTTGGTGTTGGTATGCTACATGGTTGCTATTTGGTACTTTTCTAAGATAAATTTTGATACAGAACAGAGTTATCTGGTAATTATCCTACTCAGAGTGCCATTTGGTACTCTTGAAGATTGAAATTTGGTACCGGACAATGTTATTCAGTAATTATAGTATTCCTTCAGGTTTGCACTTTGGTACTTCTAGATACCAAATTTTGGTACTAAACTGCTATTTGATAATTATGGCTATCCATCGAGGTTGACATTTTGTATTTTCAAGCCTCAAATTTGATACTAGACAAAGTTAATTGGTAATTATTGAACTCTAATTTGCGTATTCAAAACAAGACAAGTCTCTGTAGCTCGAAGAAAAGAAGGAGATTTATTGTTTGGCATCTTGATTTGGTGTTGGTATGCTACATGGTTGCTATTTGGTACTTTTCTAAGATAAATTTTGATACAGAACAGAGTTATCTAGTAATTATCCTACTCAAAGTGCCATTTGGTACTCTTGAAGATTGAAATTTGGTACCGGACAATGTTATTCAGTAATTATAGTATTCCTTCGGGTTTGCACTTTGGTACTTCTAGATACCAAATTTTGGTACCAAACTGCTATTTGATAATTATGGCTATCCATCGAGGTTGACATTTTGTATTTTCAAGCCTCAAATTTGATACTAGACAAAGTTAATTGGTAATTATTGAACTCTAATTTGCGTATTCAAAACAAGACAAGTCTCTGTAGCTCGAAGAAAAGAAGGAGATTTATTGTTTGGCGTCTCGATTTAGTGTTGGTTTGTTTCAGGGTTGCCATTTGGTACTTTTCAAAATCAAAATTTAGTCCTAAACAATGTTATCTGGTGAGAACTGTATTCCTTCAGGGTTGCCAT
Source organism: Thysanoteuthis rhombus (assembly GCA_963457665.1). Lineage (NCBI taxonomy): Eukaryota > Metazoa > Mollusca > Cephalopoda > Oegopsida > Thysanoteuthidae > Thysanoteuthis > Thysanoteuthis major. The sequence continues at coordinate 47,684,532 of OY735218.1, forward strand.
CGGTACTTTTATTCGATTAGAATTTGGTACTCCTTCAGAGTTACCATTTGCTACTTTTGAACACCAAAACTTTGTACCAAACAAAGTTTTCTTTGAATTTTTCAAAACCCTTCAAGGTTGACATTTGGTACTTTCCAATACTAAAATCTTGTACTTGACTAAGTTATCTTATATTTACCGTACTCGTTTCAATGTTGACATCTGGTATTTTTCGTAACTAAAATTCGATACTGAAGAAAGTTATTTGGTAATTACCGCTCTCCTTCAGGGTTGACATTTGGAACTTTCCAAAATTAAAATTTGGTGTTGAAAAATGTTAAATATAGTTATTAATGTAATTGGAGGGTGCTCATCCAACGGAAACAGCTACATATACCCATATATATATATATATATATATATATATATATATATATATATATATATATATATATATATGTGCCATTTATATTTAGGACACCAAGCACAATGATTCATGGAAAGGTGTTTTTGTCTTTTATTTTTCAGAGAATGCAACGTCAGAAAGTGATCCAGGTTTGAAAATGCTGTTTAGAAGATTTGAAAACACGCAATGACATTGTCTTGAATCATGGCATCATGGTGCCTTTGACTGTTGTTCTAAAATGTATTCAGGGGTCAGGAACTATTTTGTTTAGTGTCAGGAATATATATTTTGTAAATACATATGGGTATATTTAATTGTTTCTATCTAATAATAAACATTTGGCAGTAGTTGAATTCTGAACTGCTTGAAGACATGAAAATAAAGATTTGCTATCGACGTTGAAATAATCCCTAAAACACAAATGAGATGATACAGCATCAGCATACACAAACAATAGATTAAGAATTTCATTTTAATCCATCTTCCTGCTGGCAAGATTGGATGATAGATCTTGAGCTATTTTATTTTACATAATTAAGTATTAAGACCATATAAATTTGGTTTTTATCCGACAAAATGCATCCATAAAACCTGACAATAGATCGATGTATTGTCTGCAACTCTTGTTAAAGATAACACAAATTCTGATCCATGTCTTCTTGCGAAACATTGGCTCTACTTTCTGTTCTCTCAGTATCAGATGGTGTTGGAAGGAGGGATGTGGGAGTAAAAATTTCCTGAGTACTTTCAGTTAGCAGTAAACTGTCAAACGATTGGCGCTGCCATCTTGGGAGCGAATCTTTCTGTCTTAAGCACAGAAATAGAGAAAATATGCACATCTGTTTTAAAATGTTTGTACATATTGTAAAATATTTAAATTCGTATGTGATATGTAATACAAACTTTTTACAAGAATATAAAAGATTTTATCATTTTTTTTCGTTTTAAAGTTTTGACAAAATTTATCAACGTGAAAAAAAAACAAACCAGCCTGAGAAGCGTATCGTTTGAACATTTGAAGACCCCAAACAAAATACCATTGAAGATTTGTTTCCTTTGATAAATCAAACGCAATGGTTTGAATTATCTGACTATAGGTCACTTGTCATTTGTGACCTGGAAAAAAATGTACAAAACTTATGTTATATATATATATATATATATATATATATATATATATATATCATTGTGTGATATATATATATATATATATATATATATATATATATATATATATATATATATATATATATGTGTGTGTGTATAAAGGTAGCGAGATGCAGAAAGAGAGAGAGAGATGTAGGAAGGGAAAAGGGAGGTGCATGTGTGTATTATTGTCAGATTACTTTGTAAAAGAAAAATATTTTCTCTGTATATTTCCCGTTTTTTCTCGCCTCATTGCTTTCTACTTTCGTTTCGCTTATTGTATTTTCGGTTCGGAAATTCTCGATAGATGAATGTTACACTCTGACGCTGCATATCACATACTTCATCAGTAAAGAAGGAATAGAAGATTCAACTTCAAAAGAGAGACAAAAATATATTCCTTTGATATTATTCCAAAACGCATTCAACCAGATTTACTGATTGAAAAATGACTGACCATTTTTAGATGGTGAAGCTCAAATGGAAATATTTCTCGACATTAAAGACATGTTTTATGAAAACAAAATCATTCAATTTGAATAACATTTGTCCACTTTTGATTTAAACACACTAAACGAAGGAAAATGCTTTTTGAAATATAATTTTGCCAAGTGTTTATATCTTTCTTTGTATATAATTTTGTGTCGTGTTACAATTTGATGACTTTCATGGTTTTCAAAATGCTTAGAAGGAATATTGTCCATATTCCATGAATTACCACTGAAATACATCATGGGAAATGATGCTAAAAGTTATACATTTATGTAATGGATGTTTGAGATACCATCGGTGTGTGCACAAAAGATTGAATAATTTCAATTATTGACATAATAAGCTACTCATAACGTCAACAAAGCATCTGGAATGATGACTCTGTCAGTTCGTAGTGTACAGTGTTGTTTCAAAAGGTTTCAATCGGGAACAAATCCATGTAATAAAAATAACTTTACAGAGATGGCTTATTATGATTAGAGAGTCGATTGCAAAGCTTAAAAGCGTTACATTTGGGTCATACAAATTGAATTTTTACTGTTTTTTTTTTGCAGGGTTTACACAATTCCCTTTCCTACTATTAGGAAAACGACATATTATATGTAACTAAGGAAATTCAATCCTGTCTGCTCTCCAAGCCTTCAAAATTTCACAGTGGTTACGTAATAGATTGCTGTCTGTATGAATGCTGGCCGATTACAGAGAATAAAATGCATCGTATACAAGAGAGAGATAAAGACAGACACAGAACATAAAAGAGTCTGAGAGATAGATAGAGAGAAAAAGAGATAAAAGGACAAAATAGTGTGTGTGACTATGCGTGTGTGTGTATTTACCACCAACATCAGTTGACATCAATTGAAACCAGATGAATTCATTATGAGAGATTCTTGTTTTAAAGAAAGCATGGCCTCCTCGACGCAAAATTTAGGGGAAAAAGCAATTTTCCTGTTTTCTTATATTTCCGTACGCAGTATGGCATTTTGATTAGCCGTTGTACATAACAGCCCTCATTCAATCCAGATCTTCAACTCGCTTTCTCTCTCTCTCTCTCTCTCTCTCTCTCTCTATCTCTCTCTGTCTCTGTCTCTGTCTCTCTCTCTCTCTCCTCTTTTCTCTCTAAAATAGGTCAATTCGCTCGGTCTCCTGGTCGGCTTGAAATTTACCGTATTCATCGTGATAAATCATTTTTCAAAAAATTGTTGCTTTCATTCGATCAGATGTTGCGTCGGGTGTGTGTGTGTGTGTGTGTGTATCTCTCTTTCTTTCTCTCTCTTCTCCATATCTCTCTCTCTCCTCCTCCTCCTTCTCTCTCTCTCTCTCTCTCTCTTAACGCATATTCACCACTTCACTCCACGTGAGCGATCTAGCGATGTGTTTACTACATAACTGTCACGAATGTCTTCTGCTCTCTAATTCTCCTCACCCCTGGGAGCTCACATGGGCCAAGTCTCACCCTATTTATCTTTTGTGATGTGAATAATTTTTCCATTGTGGTTTTTTTTTTTTGCGTCAAATATGATATTTATGTCAGCCCACGAGGATCATAAATACGGATGTGTCACATATTCACTACACAAGCTTGGATGTAAGGCATAACAGTGAATATCATGTTTCGAATAACCATATCAAAACAACCTGCAGTCAAGGTAAAGCCTCATTCAGGACCTCTGCATCCAGCCATAACGCTTGGGCAACTTTTCATCTTCTTTACTATTCCTGCAAGTTGAACATAAGACCTTATTTTCAGTACAATGACAAGCAGGAGAAAGATGGCAGGGAGCTATGTTACGTACAGGCTTTACCGCCTCAGAGTTGAACCTCTCCTAAAATAGCAAGACTCTAGGAGGAAATCGGGATAAATCGACCTCGATTGGAAATCCAATGACACGCTAACACCAGAGAAACCCCTGGAAGATGACAGTGGGAGACTGAAAAGTACTCAACTTTGTCCAAGGGTGATCTGGAGCAATACAAGGCAAGAACGTACAGCTTAGTATACCCCGATCAGTGCATCTGCGTACATACATTCATAACTACAGACTTCTCAATGGATTTTGAGAACATGTCTGATTTGGAGTTCGGTCTACGTTGGCAAACTTAGGGTAGGAAAAGCCCAATCTTCAAGAAAAAGAAAAAATCCTGAAAAGAAAGGGTGTACAACCAATACATCATCACGATAGTCACCTATAGAGCTGAAATATTTAACCTAACCAAACAATTGTCCCTCAAACAGAGAATGAGGCAACGTGCACCGGAGACAATCAGGTGAGTCATTATCTGTAGAGATCAAAAGACGGTACGATATAATACACGAGTCAGATACATCATAGAAACCATTTGAAAACCCAAATGACAATGGGCTTGTCACGTTGCGAGAATGTTAGACGACGACTGGACATCATGAATACCGACTGCAAAACTTCAGCAGACTATATATGAAATGGCACGACCAACGAGACAAACTCTGTGATACCCCTTTTAAAAAGGTCTAGCAAATTCCAAGGAAAGTTTATGTCCAACGACGGACTCTAAAAGGCTGATGATTATAACTGGTATTTATGTATATACTAGCATAATACCTGTAAAATCGATACAATTTACAGTGCATTTCTGAGCTATTTCCAAGATCATAGTGTCATTCCTTGGCCCTAAGCCTAATATCAGTGTAGCTTGGGATTCCAGTTAAGTATCGGTTCCTCTGTTGTGTACCAGTAAAACATAGCAGAAGATATGGACTGAGATGCAAAGAAACAAACTCAAATTATTCATTACGTGGAGGAATTCGTACGAACAAATTAGAATACCAAAAACCTACAAATGCAGAAAGTTCACTTGGCTTTCGAACAGAAACAACAGTTGAACTATATGCAAAAATGCAGACAAAACAACGAAAGCAGGTAAGATAACAGACATATGGTCCTGAAGCCAGAACGATAGCAACAAAACACCAAGATAGAAATCAACTGTTCTCATGGGAAAACAATCAACATCTGCGCAGTTATTCTAAATTAAGTATAACAATGCAAAGAGGTTCAAAGTATTGCTGTACCAAAATGTTTCCTTTTTTGACCAGTATTTGTAAATAGCATATTGGCTGTTGGCATTTTACCTTCTAAAAAAAGAATAACGTCTTTTTTCTGACCAATGATAGGAATTTGGAAAGGTAAAATGATTATTAGTGATTTGAAACAGCACCAGTACAGTGAAATCCAAAGGAATCGGTTTAGGTGCATTTTTAAAACAATACATTGCTTAATATCAAAGAATAATGATCAACAAAATTAGACAAACACTTCTTAAAATAGCAGTAAGTATTTTTGTATACTAATGCATTTTCTTTTATACATATGAATATAAACACCCCCACACACACATGCACACACACACACACACACACACACACACACACACATATATATGTATTTGCATACTTTTAAAACTTTCCTTTTTTAACATCATTCCTGATGAAGCCAAAACACACCCACAAACACACCCACACACACACACACACACGCACACACACACACACACATATATATATATATATATATATATATTTATACATAACAAAAGGGAAGAGCTTGGTAGCTTTATCGTTGATTGATCGATTCTGTTCAAATTCGAAAACAACAACAACAACAACAACAACAACAACAACAATAATAATAATAATAAACTCCGACCAAAACAAATATATATATATATGTGTGTGTGTGTGTGTGTATGTGTGTAAAGCGTATAATGATCACTGCCGGACAAAAGATTGAAAGAATAACCTGATTGATGATTCCTCTACCAAGTTTTAATCAATTGCCCTAAAACATAGCATGATGTGATATATTTTGGATGACAAACCAGAAATGTTCTTGCTTTCTTCAAAACCGTCAGAGCGATCCATTAACCTTTTTTCTGAATAAACTAAAAAAAAAAAATTTAAAAAAAAACAGAAAAAAAAAATCATGAGAACAGTTGCAGGCTCTTTTATATCCTTATTCCTTTTTGACGGAAACATCTTTCCAGATTTTTCTGTCTTCAGGATACATTGGCTATATCTTGTGGCATTTAAAATCAACAATACTGGGCACAATACCTCGAAGCGCTTTGGTTGTGGAAGATATCTTTCGGGCAAAGTGAAAAATATTTTTTTACGTTTGCAATGATTTTCAAATCAAAGTATTCATACAGGATATAGGATGAAAATAGCATATTTAACTGGATTATTACGCTGATTAAATCGACAGTATATGTAGAAGATATTTAAAGGCTCTTTGTTTCTCCATGAAAAAATCAAATTATTGAATTACATCTGTCTTGATTTTCTTTTAGAAATCAATGTTCACTTGAAACATTGATATACTTAGCACTGATCGATAACTCATGTTCCCATAAATAACATATCATATATTCTTGAATATGAGACGAGTTTTTCTCTCTAAAAATGGCTCTAAATCAGCATTTTGTTCATACTCAGGTCAGTTGAAAATGGCCAATACGTTGCTTATATGAAAACATCGACGATAGACAAAACGCTTATTGCTGAACAGATAATACCGATGTCTTGCATTTGTAAAAAATGCAAAGTAGGTAGTAGACGTTGCTTATCATGCAACATCCATTTTAAATCATTTTTCTAGGGTAGATTTGTCACCTTTGATAAGAATTTCACTTTTACACCCTCAAATCAAAGATCTCTATATTGAAGATAGAAGAAGTTTATATATCAGTGTCAGCTGACCAAGTCCCTTAAACAGTATATTGATAAAAAGGGGGATATATATTCCATGACAACATTTTGGACAAAACAGGCTTGAATTATATTCGAGCATGTCGATTTTATGAAATTATATACTCAAAGCTGAACTCGTTTTTTTCCACGGTCAACTTATATTCAATAATATACGATAATATTCGGCCCCCTTGAAGGTGATTCTTGGGAGAACAGCTTCCGGCTATTATTAAATGGACGGGTAAGTTTATTATGGAAGACACCTTACACCAAATATTCCTCTGTCAACTCTTTTTCCTGCTAAACTTTATGGTATGAAAGTGACAACATGTTTTATCTAAATGTCTGGCAATACAATTTTGTTTTTTAATGGACATCTGATTGGCGACATTTCGACATTGCTGATATTATCCGCAAAACCCACGCAAGACTTTTGCTTTTATCGGTTTATTTTTATTTGTTTATGTCTATGTCGGGATATGATTAAGCAATGTCAAAATGACGTACAATTTATCATTTGCAATCAAATATACAGTAAAAAGAAAAAAGAAAGCAGTAACGGACACGCCTGTTTAGTCATTTAATAGAAACTACCACGTGGCTATCTTCTTTTAGCAGTATCCTATGTTGAAGAGATCAAATAAAAATAGGGTAAGGTGTGATCAATGAATGATTTAATTTTCTTGCCTTTGATCAGTAAAAAAAGTCTGGAATTTAGGTGGGGAAGTGTGAACACAGCCGTATACAAACTTAAGAGCCAATGAAACATTGTCTTTACTTTGAATTGAACGCACATTGAAAACGTTTATGAGAACTGGGAATTAAGAAAAAACATAAAACGAAGTAAGACTTCAAATTTGATCCCTGCAGTTCCACTTGTGCAGCCTGTTTGCATGGTAAATACATTGCTAGCCAGCCAGACCAAGTCAAAACTGGAGAAACCTATGCAGACATAGTTTTGGCTGACATTTCCTAATACCCATTTAATTCGGACACTTCGCAGGTAAGCCACATCTACAAGAAAACCGATTTTGTTTTCATTCTCTTACGTAATATATTTTAGCAGTTCATCTACTCGAAATGTTTTTTCTGATACTGGGCAAAGTGAATGATACATATTTAAAATGATATATATAATACAAATCATATCATAACTACTATATTTGATAGTTATGTAATGCTTATTTAGGGAAAAATAATGAATTTGTTTCAGTTTTTTCTTTGAAAAAACCGAATCTGTTTACTGAGAAGAGTACATATTTTGGTGGTAGGTTGAGAGCATTTTTTTCTTTTAGCAAAATTGTTCAATGTTGCGGCTGACGGACCTAAAAGCTAACACTTTATTAGAGTAAATGAATGATAAGAATTCGTATTAGCATTCACCCATCAATTAGTTATATATATATATATATATATATGTTTGTGTGTGTGTGTATGTGTGTGTAATTTTTTTTAGCTTTAAACATTAAACACCTAATAAATTTTTAACATCCTTTTTCGTGTAACTTCAGTCATCCATTTCTCAATATCTGTTGTTGAAGGTTATGCAATTTTCATTCGGTGTTTTTTATGTTATACACAAACTTTGATATTATTGTACAATATGCATTTTTATCTCGTGGAATCTTCAGTTGTTTATCATGTAACGCTTTGGGGATGTAAAAACAAAATAGTTATATTAACACAGCAACCTAGGAGTCTTCAAACAACTTCCCCCTTTCAGCTACGATTCCAATGTATACCCCAAGTCATACCTGTAGTTTGTTATGTCATGTAGGGTATTATCATAATGTATTGTAAAAGGATGTTATTTTATTCCACTCATTTTTCCAAACACAGGGTTTAAACATGTATGGCACCTTAAAACGTATTTAACGATGAAGGATCAGGAAGTTCGGTCAAAATACAATTTGTCATTTTTTTCCACTGATCTTAAATTTACATTTTATCACGTTGTATATAATATCACTTCCATCAATTTAAATTATCAAACAAATCATCCTTATATACGTGATTGAAACGGAATCACACCCCATGAGAGTTCGCAAGGGTAAGACTTTCAATTTTTAATTGTATATTCCATTCGATTGTAATATGCAACTAAACCCTAATTCAATGAAGGTGAACAATAGAAGAAGAACGATATACCCTAATTGGGGCAGAGCTGGTCATACAAACAAACCACTGGAGCATTGTCAAAGAGATAAGGATCCTTAGTCCATCCATAGATGGAGTAATTTTCTTCTGTTTTCAGGACACCGGTGGAATCTGAACTTTGATGGACTAATCCATTAATAACCTGATCAATTTATTACTTGGCATTTGATTTTCGATATCCCACCATGCCCAACTACGTATCAGTCAGACAAATGGATCATAGCAAAATGTTTGCCCCTTTCACTGGTTTTAGTCAAAACAATGAACTTTCACACTGACCAAGATTAAATCCATCTCTTCTGGGTACCTAATTCCTCTAACATTAATACTAATATTCTTAGTTTAATATACATTTTTCATTCTTTTTAAGTTTATGCTGTTGTTATCATATTCTTCCATTTTCGTCATTATTTCATTATGGTTAAGCTGGTAAGGATTAAGGGGAACAGGATGTCCAATCATGGTTTAATTAGACTGTTTAAATATTTTACTAATTTTGCCACTTTGATCATTCTTACAAACGAAAAAACAATTTTTGATATAAAATCAATAAATCCAACTGTGACCTGAGCATTTCTTGAGAATTCTGATAATATAGTTCTGTCATATATATATATATATATATATATATATATATATATATATATAATACTAATTAATGTAAATAGCATACATGCGATGTGGGACGGAACTGAGTATCCTTCATCAAACAAATTGAAGACAAACAAATGAGTATAAACATATTTAATTATCAGTTTGCGGCTAATTTATGGTTTAAATCGTAGTTTGAAAATCTAAACTCAAAGAAGACAAGACGCAGATCTACAAGTTAACGGTGGCATATTCAAAATGTGGTTGACCAATGGAATTAGCAGAACACACGGCATCAGTTTAGATACTTTTGAATCTGCATAGTTTGACCAATTAAAAAAAAGTCTATGGAATAATAAAGAAAAACTTGAAACCCAAAGTACAAAAATCAGTGTTGAGCCCAAGCTGAAGATTTCAAAAAATGTATAATTCCTTGAGATCTTTTTAGTGGAACAAGAGTTATAATCCTCAAGTTACGAATGCCCAACTGATGTGTCAACAGATCTCAATTTACCAATCCTGTTTCCTGTGTTCATATGCAGGATATGTATTTGGGGAAAAACTCATTTAAAAAAACTTTCATACAATAAGCCGATTGGCTGTAATGCTGGGCTGAAAATAAGAGATATGCATATTAGCAAATCAGCTCATTGTTCTTTTTTTCTCGATTTTTCCTTTTTAGATGTTATCTCATTGTTATCCCGTTTTTAAATAGTGCATTATATATAAATATATATATATATATATATATATATATATATATATATACATATATACTTGCTTATGTTATCAGATACCACTGTCACAATGCATGTTTGCAAGAGACTTTTTCCAAAGCTAAGAATAGTACATAAAGCCTTGTATTGTACTTCTTTACTCATTGTCAAGCTTCACTTGGAAAATAGGAAAGGAAAAAAATATAACTTGAAGGCACATGTACAATGTGAGGACTGCACTAAAGTGGAATAAGCTAAAGTCCATTATCATTAAATACCTCTCCCAAAGATGAATGAATACGCAGTACATTGAAATATGTTCCTGGTAATCGAAAAATAGGTCCGTCCTAATCAACAATATTCTTTCTTTATCTTTTACTAATATATAGCATACCATAAGTTTGTTCCAAGACTTTGTTTGCATGTTGCCCAATGGCACTGGTCGTTCGTGTCCAACTCCTGGTAAAATACAATATTTCAAAAGCTGATTTTCAAAATGTGCAGCTCCGCATTTTCAGCGTTGTAACGTTTCTTACTGTGTACAGACATTTTCCAAGATCCACCAGACTTCTCCATTGTCGGCAGTGCGGTGC
>OY735218.1:47700340-47855340 GCA_963457665.1 Thysanoteuthis rhombus
ATCAAGCTGATCATGAGATATTTCTGGATGCACTGACTATAATTCTCAAGCTCAATTTTGGTGTACAATGCGAAACGATCGCTGGAATAGCATAGCAGCTACGAGAATATTGATTCAATATCTGGAAAACGTCGCTCAATTGCAAACGTTCCATTGAACAAACACAAATAAAACCAGAAAACACTGAAATCCAAAGAATATGTCACTAAACCAGTAGCGTAGTGCTTCAAAAAGCAGAGGGGAATGGTTGAGGCCCGATTACACCTACATTCTTTACGTATTGCAAAAGTTAGCAAATTTCAGGCTTACCTTGATTCAATATGAATAACCGCATTAATTCTTCTTATCTAAGACTGCAATGCAGAATGAGGGATTTAGCAGTTTATAAATTGTGGGAAAACATCGACCCCCCTTCCTTAGAAAAGTAAGGGAACGCCTTGCCCAAATCTTGCCGCAGTTGTGCACCACTGGTTTGGCATTGAAGCAATGAAATGTCTGATGATGAAACTATTACGGAATTGCATTCTGTGAATGACCCATGATATTGTTTGGAAAATATATTTTTGAGGTATTTACTTTGGAAATGGTTTAGTCTAATTTGTGAAAAGAATCTGTGTCTGAACAGGGACTTGCTTAGTTGAATAAATTATTTAAAGGACAGAATCTGATTATTGCAAGATATTTATAATTAGAGACGCTATTTCAAAAGACATTTGCCTGGCCCAGTTACTGTATTTGATGAATCAAACAGTTGTCTCAACTTGCAAACCTAGTACTGAATATATACATATGTGTGTGTGTGTGTGTGTGTGAGAGAGAGAGAGAGAGAGAGAGAGAGAGAGAGATAGAGTGGGAGGGGGGACAAAAGCCACCATACTGTCATATATACTAACGTATATCTGGAGAGGTAGCTGTGTCCTACTCGTGAGGTAATAAACTGCTACATCAATGGGTGTGTCTCAGATTATCGACGATGAGTGGTAAAGAGGTACGGGTGAGTGTTTTCAGCCATCTGTTAAACTTGCCTGAGATTCCGTGATGGTATTGAAACAAGTCAACCAGAATCGACAGTATTATAACCACCATACCGCTGAAACGGCGAGCCCAACCAAAGGATTGAAAATGAAAACTATGCATCGTGCACAGGACAGAATTCCCAGACTGAAATATAGTTTTAAAAAAACAAACGGAACCAGAGATATCATAGAAATTGGAAATTCAAATGGCTTGTCATGTTGCAAGAATGTCGGACAACAGCTAATCATTACGACCCTGAGATCACATGTAAAACTTTGGCCGGTAAAAAACAATGGCATGACCCACTAGATAAATTTAGAAATATGAAGGTCTATGTCCAACGAAAGACAACAAAACGATGCTGCTGCTGATGATGATAATGGTTACTGCTGAAAAGAGCAATAAGATTATCATTGATAACTCCATACTTAATAAAAGTCCAAGGATTTTGAAATGCTTTATAGCTTTGGTTAACTACTTACGACACAAGGCCAAATCATGTGAGGAAAAGAATTAGAAACATTGCATTGCACAAATTTTTCTCTGGAATACAGTGTATCCTTGGAGTCTTACCTCGGCTCGAAAACTGATTATTGAAATTAGTGGAAGACGCACAGCTATTTAAACCATGAAACAGGTTACACGATTCATGTAAATAATACTGAATTAATGCTATGTAGAACAGTAGCGTCTTCTATCATAGAATTATTTCTGCAAGAAGGATTGTCATACACTCTAGACATTTCATAACAAAAGTGTTTTCAGCCTTAGGCACAACGTGGCAGAGTAATCTGAAATTAATGAATTATACATACAAACAGCCTTTTCTGTCCGTAATGCTTGCATTAATTCACGTCCACTGACAATCGCAATCATAAATAGCTAATTTATTCAGTATTTCATTTAAACTTTTAAATATTTATGTTAAATTTGTTTTGAATTTCAGATGTAGAGTAGTCATCCTTATCTGTAGGGGATATGTTCCAAAACTAAAATAAGATGCCTGAAACTGAGTATAGTACTGATACATATATATATATATATATATATATATATGCTATGTTTTCCCCATTCATATATACCTATGATGAAGATTGATTCATAAATCAACCACACTAGAAGATCAATAGCAATAACTCGTACTACAAGTCTGGTTACTGCAAGGTCAAATACAATTCCTATTAGTAATCTGACTGAGATTATTTCTGCAACTTTTGTATTCTATATTTGTAACAAATACATGCATAGATACATAAAGCTTGTCCTTGGTTCATTCGGTAAGAGAGTCGGCTGCTAATAACTAGCGATTTCAAATCACAGTAGAAAATGTGAGTTCTAAGAAGGTATTTATCAATTCGTATTAAAAAAAAAAAGCCCGTCCATATTCCTGAAATATTCTTGCAGATATGTAATGATTTGTAATTTAGCTCAGTTTGTAATAGATCCGCTTAATAATCACATGCTTGGGATTTGAAATCACTGAACCAAACCTTAGCTCCATAAATCGTTTGGGATAAACATGATGGCATTGACAAACAGTTGAATGTTTACTACCCCAAATTTGGTGAAGGATATTGTTATTCTTATTTTCGTCCTTGTTCTTGTTATGGTTGAAAAACAAAGTCAACTCCAGACTTGGACTGGAGTTTGACAAAAATAAAACACGTGTAGCCTTATATTGCAATAAAAAAGATTATTCTTATTGGAATATATTGGTATAAGTGTTTTATTTTCATAATGTGAAGAAGAGAAGATTCGAATTTGTTCCCAGCATCAGTTCCATTGCACTCTGGCTTCATCATTACTTACAACTAATGATTTTTTTCACTTCTGGGGTGAACCACAGGGTGATATCACAGACAGGGAAACACGGAAAGTGAAGAATTGAACTACTACATTAATAGGATGAAAAATCTGGGTAGAGAAAGGGTGTGAAGAGAGAGAGAGAGAGAGAGAGAGAGAGAGAGAGTGTGTGTGTGTGTGTGTGTGTGTGCGCGCAAGGGGGTGTACAGAATGAACGGGATGGGAAAGGACTCATGGGCAGAGAGAGAGAGAGAGAGAGATGAAGGGAAGAAAGGAAAGACTACCTAATGATGCATAAGAAGCAAGTGTTTATTCATGAATTGCAACATTTTATTACGTCTACTTGAAATATTTTCTAACAATTCCGTATGGTTTGAATTTTACGAGGTCTTTATTTAATTTGATTCGTTCTGTTGTTTTTTTTTAAATTATTTGTTGAAGTGTTTTGAATCCTTTATAATTTACAAGCAATCAGTGTGCGTGTGTGTGTGTGAAGATTTTTTATACAATAAAATTGTTTCCATTAAAACATCTTCGTTAAGAGCACAAAGGGATTTTTTCTTGGTTTTAAGAGACTCAATAGAATGCAATGAACACAAAAACATGCGACAAATTCCTACATTTATTTGTAACTGTTTTATCTGGAATATTTCAGGGATATACAGGTTTCCCCACAACCCCAAAACAGTATGTATATATATATTGTTCTTAAACAGGAAAAAGTGTAAAGTGAAACAATTACTGTTCTTCATCATTCTCTGATCCTACGGTGAGAATGATATGTTAGGCTGAGTCATTGCAGGTTGTGGTATTTGGAAGTACTGGCTACTGCAGTGTAGACAAATGATGAGAGAGTGTGCGCTGCGTTTATAAAGGCTTGCTGCAAAACAATAGCTAAACTTCATAGCTTTTTGCCTTTCTATTTGATGATATTTTAAGAAATTATAAACTTAACTGATTCATTACTGAGGAAGAGTCCATGATAGGTAACACATATTTTAATCGGTGAACAATGTTCATTTTAAGTAGAATAATCCATAGGTATGAACATGAAGGGAATCAAAAAATCACATTGTTTATTATATAAGTTAATTTTGTCCCGAATTAACCCCATGCCTCCCTGCATAAAAATATATACATCAATACAACTGTAACTCGGTATCTGAATAAAAAGTAATGATCTCCATACCTCAATATATTTCTTGTCTTTGTTCATTGCATATATAATCCTTGAAACCTCCAACCACTTTAAATGTGTCGTTTCTATCGCTTCCTTCCACTAAGGATGCGTTGAACAGCAGATAAAGCAAACTGTCTACTTAAACAACGCAGTTTCACTACGATAAACATTGTATCGAATGCAATTAATCGATCCCAAAGAGGTCTTAGAGAAATTCTGCAAGCCTAAACCGAGAATAAAGAGGTCTAGTTAGTCACTCAATTGAAACCGTCACATGACCAATATCTTCTGGCTGCATGCAAAAAATCAAAAGGAGGAACAAGGGGAAATGCATAGGTTACTTATTTCGGTTTTGTTTGGCGATGATCAATGAAAAAAGTCTGAATTTAAAAAAAAAATGTGGGAACAAATGGTCCAATTTTGGATAAACTTAAGTTCAATCCCCACTGAAAACGTATTGAACGGGAGTATTTTCAAAATAAAAAGTACTATTTCACTTTGAAGATAATGAGGGGTGAATGTTCAAAATGTAGCCCTCTAACTCCATCAGTGTAGTCTGTGAGCCTGACCAATACATACGTACATTGCCATTCAGGCCAAACAAATTTCGGTGAATTGACAATGAAAAAAAGTTCGAAATATTTCATATTCAAGCATTACAAATCACACTGCAAATGCAGTTAAATGTTATTTGGAATGGAGAGCAGCTGATAAAATCGTCAGGCACAGAATGACCTCAGTTCTCAAACTAATTACACTTATCAAATTTTAATCAGGCATGTAGATAGTTTACCTAATGTACTTCGCGATCTTGATTCCAAAGGTGTAATTTCTTCACATGTAGCGCGTGTAGTCTTCCTGATAAGATGAAAGCTGTAATTTAATGTCTCTAGAATAACACAGCAGGTCCAAAGCTCGAGGCCTTTAGCTACTTTGTGTATCTTATTTAGAATGATTTTGAACTCCTGTATTGAAATGTTCTGTTCGAAAAAAATCTCGCTTATATTTAACCATCGCCTTTATTGCCTCATATACAGTAAAAACTGAAAATAGAACGCGTCTCTTGCAAAAGATGAGATGTGTTAAAGTAATATGGACTTCGTTATAAATTCGTTATCTGAATCGAAAATTTGTCTTAAAAGATTGCTTTGGAGCAAGGAAAAAGACGATAGTGTTAGTCAGAATTATTATAGAAGCGATATTTTTTTTTCTTTCAACTGACAGAAGAATAGAAAACGGTAATGGACTGGAGAAGAGCAAGAGGAAAATATTCAAAAATCCTAATCAAAAATACAACACGATTAGATTTGAAAACATCAAGAATTTTGTTCAAGAGTGTTTTCAGTATACTTTGACAAGAACTACAACATATCTCAGATATTAGCATGTAAACACTTATATGAATAATTAAAATGATGAATATACTATAGATGGTGCATGAAATATTGCAGGCACCTCCAGACACCTATGGATAGTTAATGAATGAATAGTTCCCGCACTGTCTCTTCAGACAATGGATAATCCTCTCTAAGGCACGTACCCGGGCAAGGGTTATGGAATGTTGGCCTTGCTGATGTAGTCCTGAGGAAAGTAGAAGGGGATACACGTGGCATCAGCTTGGCTACAGTAGAAATTTGGGGATCAAACAACCTGCTTTGAAGTCAGAGTTCTACATGACTGGTTGCCTTCCCAAGCCAGAGAGTTCAATCTGCCCTGCTACTTTCATACATATGTTTGGGAAGAAGAATTGGATTCATACTTTTCCTGAGGGTATTACTGAAAAAGTACACATGAATTGCCCAAACCGGGATTTGATCTCGCCAATTTCACTGTCTGTGCCGTTACACTTCCCAATAAATTCGATAATAAACCACACACTACAAAATATCAAAGACTTCTTACTTAGATGTTGGCTCTTAATTGTTAGAAGAAACTTTCCTGTAATTTTGTTGCAAATTAAAACTCTCTGTGAGGCGTATAGAAACTGAACTTGTACCTATTTGACCTGGCGATCTTTCATAGAGATCTTACAAACCTTCCCATACCTTAATAGTCTTCAGAACGGAATTGAATCCCCGCCCCCTGAACGGAGGTTCTTATCATTGCATCCCAGAATAAATACATTAGGACAAACTACATCAAAGTATGAAATAATAAAACTGAGAAAAACACTGAATGCTCCTCTGTGTTGAAAAAAGATAAGACGGCAAAACCCATCATTAGTGAATGCGGCTCGCTGGCTCAAAAGGAATATATTAGGTTGTTTCTCTTGAAATGCCTTTTATATCCTAGGGATTAAAGCTGAAAATGGAAGATTTACTAATGTAATTGCACGTTTGACAGATTCGATGTAAATAAAGACAGGTCTGGTTAGTCACTCGATAGAAGCTGTCATACAAATGGATTTTGACTGCGTGCCATGCTGGTAGTGATCAATCAAAAAATTGAAGAAGGGGTGATCAATGAATACGTTCTTTCTCACACTTTTAACTGAGAAACGATCACTAAAACGTTTGAATTTTCAAGAACATGGTAAGTGGTATAATGTTCTTTTCCAAGACATAATAATGATTGAATGTGTGGCATGTACACATGATACATACATAAATAGCCAAGTCAGACAGACATTCACAGCCATAGTACCTACCCCTCTAAACTAAAATATTTCCAAGTACGGTTTCAATTTCTGACATAAAGCTTCTCAAGCTGAGGATGATTGTCAAAACATTCTGGGTTGGTACTGTGGGGCTGAAAATCTAGATACGAAAATAAACCTCGCAAATTGATTATGGAGATTTATTGAAAGCAGAGGCTAACAACCCAAGAACAGCAGTTTGACCACTTTCCGAGGACTTGAAGAGAAGAAAGGTTAAATTGCTGAAAAAAATGGGCCCCAGATAAACTGAATGAAAAGCCATATGACAGTTCTAGAATCCACACTTCTCAGGTGACTGTGTCTAAGCTCAGAAAATTTGGATATGGAGTCTGGCAGTTAAATATACAGCTGTCACTTCTCCCACAACATACCATCAATTATTCACGCTTCTAAGGAATTAAAAACTTATAAGAATCGAATATTTTTCAGCCCTGTTGCTCAACTGGAGTAACGTATACATATATGGCCAGCCAGTCAGTCCAACTTGTAAAATGAAGAAATTTATGTTGACAGTATCGGTGTCAGTTTCGGCTGACGGCATCTAAAAGGATACTAAAATGACGCTCAGATTCAGACTGACCAACACATTCAAGAATAACTGATCTGAAAGCTGTAAACTAGGGGAGGAGGAACTCTTCGATGAAGGATATGGTTTTAACTGCACACCACGGGTTGCAAATGGAAGAAAGCGAATATTTTGAAAAGTACCAGGACTTTTCTAGCAGTTACGGGAAGTAAAGACCGTCTAGCAGGTGCACTTGCAGCATTGCCAAAAACATTAAGGGGAAGGTAATAATCAACTAGACGTTCAAGAGAGAATTGGAGTGAATATGCAGATGCATGGATAAAAAATGAATAGATGATCATAGAAACTATTCTAATTAGTCACTAGATCGAGTAATTCATGCTTTTTGGCAATCCAAAAATCAGCAGGACAAGTGATGTATGAATGAATTACTTTCCTCACTCATTTTTAGGTTGTCATCACTAAAAAGACTGAATTTCCATAATCATTGTTGCTGAACACAAACTCAAAAGTCAATTTAGGATAAACTAACTTTGCAAATTGAACGCCACACCTAAAACATATTTTATGGGTAGGTTTGAAAGATAGAAAGAAAGTAAAATGTATCCCTCCAGCTCCATTCGAACAGCTTGTACGTAAGTTACATACATAGCCAGGCAAAACAACTTAATGACAAAGAAAAAACTATGTCGTCAATATTGGTTGACGGTTTGATTTAAAAAAAGGAAATTGATAATCCATAAATGAACAAAGATACAAGAGATTCGTTTTTTTTATATATAAAGTTATTACTGGGTTGTGTGATGGATGAAATGGTCATATATTCTCCACTTGTTCCAGTGATTGGAGGTATATGTGTATGTTCTTGTACAAGTGTAGAGAAAGACACATGCTCGTTTCCCCATTTATGGATATGTGTGTCCATGTTTATGTACACGTGTGTGTGTGTGTGTGTGTGTGTTATGTGTGATGTATTCGTGTATGCTCTTTGTGTAAATGTATAATGATTCAAAATATATAGAGATTTCAACATGTGTATATGTGTCTCTTTCCGTTTGTATGTGTGCCTTGAAGAATAAATAAGTTTGGGCGAAAGGTTGACCCCGGGAAACAGACAAGGACTATCAAAAGTGTGTTGGAACTAATAAACACAGACTGTTATTGCAAACAGCAATCGACAAATATAAAAGAGATTTTTCGTTATTCAGAAGAGAAAGGAAGTCTTATTATCTAATAAACCGAAGAAATAAAACTTCTTTTTTTTTCTGAAAAAGGCCAGCATATCCTTCTCGACTTGTTTTCTCATCGTTCTTATTTATTTCATGACTTGAGTGAGCGATGATAAAAGATGCAGATTGCAACGCAATTACTTCCCTTATTATACATTTATTTACCCGGACAATTATCCTCATCCTGATTATTATAGTTACAACGTTTCGGCCGTTGTGATAACTGGCTTTCTTCGATTGTTTGTCGTAGTTGTTAACTTTCCGGGAAGCTAACCATTTTTTCAATCCACTTTAGTGGATATTGGTGCCACAACGCTGGTGAGAGAGATATCTTGTGAATTTTATGAAATGTCAATATTCAGCAACTGACGTCGAAAGGCTGATGATAATGACGCTAGTAGAGAATTTGACATTTTAGGGGATATTTCGTAGCAGCTAACTCATCCTCGTTCATTTGTTTTCGTGGATTAATTTGAAGTTTGAATAAATAGTTCGATTCGATTTTCCTCAAATACAATAGACAACTGAAGAAGGTCAGAAAGTACGATTGAAACGTCATGACTATAAGAGACAAAATAAATCCACTACTCCAAATAAATTAGGCTAAAATAGAATAAAATTTCATTTCTAAAATTCAGACACTTGTTTTTTTTTTCGGCGCTTTCCTCTCTTTCCAATGAATACAATGAGTATGGTTATCCATTGCTTTTTTTTTCACTCTACTGTGTCAAGCAAAATCAGCTTCACATCACTTCTCTGAACGAAAGTTAGCATGACACTTCTTCGCTAAACGAGAGTCAACCTCACGCCACTTGGACGAAAGTGAGTTTCACCCCAGTTCGCTAAAAGAAAGTCAGCTTCACCATCCAGAACTCTGACGATTCAGCTTGACATACAACCATCAAAGTTTGTGGCGATAGAAAGGCTATCCCTCATTTTACACCATTTCGTCAAACAAAGAGTTTAATAGGAGCGCTGTACGTTTGGATAGCTGAGTAAACCTGAATCTGGCACTCTTGGTCCTTGTGGCTGACATCACCGTAAGTCCCTGACTGTAAAATTTCGGATACAATGGAGCATTACTGTCATATCCGAATTCTGCTGCGTCTGATATTCGTGAGTTTCCAGTCGAGTGAGCGCGACAACAGGCTGATCGATTCACTGAGAATGGAAATACGTTTTTGAGATATTGTTCTTTATATTTTTCCCCCGAGGGAAAGTATGTATTTGCTTATGTTTTCTTTTTTTCTGTTTTCATAAAATTTGTCTGTTGTTACAAGAATTATACACACGAACAAATCGATGAAGCATTGTGGTAAATTAAATGAGTCAGCGGTAGTGGATGTTGGTGACATCAAGAATTATATGAATAGAAAATGATGTCAATAATAACAATACTACTGCTATTAGCAACAACAACGACGACAGCAACATACCTGCTTATTCCATTAACAGAAACCGTCTCCTGACTACTGTTTAAAGGGTAGCATGTCGTGTTTGGTTAAATAATTTGAACATCGAGAAAAAAGGTGTTTAATGGATAAGTAAAATCTTTCGCCTAATTTTTTTTTTTAAATGAAGATGATTGCTACTGAACTTCAATTGAAGGACCATTTCAGAATGAAACTGTATTGTGAATTGAAACTGTCATATAAAATAATTGTTTTAAAGTGAAGGTCAGAATTTCTTCAAGTCATAATAAGGAGTACAAGTTTCCGCCCTCAATTCATATTAGTACGGCCTGTATGCACCACACATACATGCATAGCAAACCAGCCAGCCAGACCGCTTCCAATAATAATAAATAATAATAATAATGATAATAATAATAATAATATGCATAAAGCATTACACCCTAGAGATGATACAGATAGACTATACGTTAAGAGGAAAGAAGATGGCAGGGGGCTCATCGGCATAGAAGATTGTGTCCAGAGAGCTAAAATAGTCCTAGAAAGATATGTACAAACATTAGTGAAGAAATCATAAAGAGTGCGAGAGATAGTGCAACAAGCAATAAAGTAGAAAACAATGGAACAGTACAACAAACAAGAAAAGAAATATGGGAAGGGAAAAAATTGTACGGCGAGTTTAAAAGACAGATAAAAGATATAGCAGACGAGAAATCATGGACGTGGTTACGAAAGGGGAACCTTAAGAGAGAAACAGAATCGCTCATCATGGCAGCCCAAAACAAAAGCATAAGGACAAACTACATAAAAACAAAAATCGACAGAACACAGACTAACAGCAAATACCGCATGTGCGGTAAAAGAGATGAGACGGTAAACAACATAACTAGTGAATGTAGTCAGCTCGCCCAGAAGGAGTATAAGCATAGACACGATAGAGTAGCAACGATGATACACTGGGAACTAAACAAAAAAATGGGATTCAGCCATGTGGAAAAGTGGTGTCAGCACAAGCCAGAGGCAGTTTTGGAGAATGACAACCACAAACTACTGTGGGACTTTGACATCCAAACTGACCACCTCATCCAGTTTAGAAGACCAGACCTAGTAATAGTAGACAAAAAAAGGAAAGCCTGCCAAATAGTAGACATTGCTGTGCCTGCAGACCATAGAGTAAAAAGAAGGAGGGTGAAAAAAGAGAAAAATACCAGGACCTAGCAAGGGAGTTAAGGAAAATGTGGAACATGAAAACCAGGGTAGTACCGGTCATAGTGTGCGCACTAGGAACTGTCCCCAAAACACTGAGGGCGAGACTGGAGGAGCTCAGGATTAGAGGAAGGATTGAGACTATACAATCTACATCACTACTAGGAACCACACAGATACTGAGGAAAGTGCTATAAATATAAAGACTTCAATTCTAAATGTCTGCCTTAGCCCAACAGAAGAAAGAAAATGAAAGCGGAAATGTCAACCACAGTCATAGTGGGCGCACTAGGAACTGTCCCCAAAATGCTGAGGGAGAGACTGGAGGAGATCGGGATTAGGGGAAGGATAGAGACCGTACAGACCACAGCACTACTGGGAACTGCACGGATACTGAGGAAGGTGCTAGAGATATAAGTACTGCAACGAATTGTAGCTCTGTCATGATATGCGAAAGAAAGAGGAGACGTTAGCTGAAGACCTGAGGAGACTTATTGTCACTCAGCCTTCAGCGATAACCACTGGGCAACCGGTGTGAAACTATAAATCGTAGAATTACTGCGACCTATGAGTACTAGGAGAGGAGGGCTGGAGACTTGAGGAGACTTGCTGTCACTCAAACTCCAGCGGTTACCACCAGGCAACTGGTGTGAGATTCCAAATAATAATAATAATAATAATGATAATAATAATGATAATATTATGCCCTCAGAAAAAAGAGCCAACTGGAGAGCACGAGGACCTGATGGGATACACGGATATTGATTCAAGAAATTTACCACACCACACGACAGGCTCTACCACGAACTCCATTGTTGTCTAAATGAAAGCTAGGCACCAGAAAAGATGACCGGAGGCAGAACACCTCATCCAATTAGACCCTGAAAAAGGGGACCTTGCAAACAATTACAGACCAATCACATGCTTAATACGTATGTGGAAAATTCTGACCAGAAAAATAGCGGCGAGAATGTAGATATCTATGGAAAGGAGAGGACTATTACTGGAAGAAGAGAAATTACGCAAAAAAGGAACCTAGAGGGCAAATGACTTGCTCTACATCGACCAGATGATGTTAAAAGAATGGAGAAAAAGGGAGAACATCACATGATGGATAGACTATAAAAAAGCATATGACATGATTCAACACTGTTGGATACTCGAATGCCACAGAATATTCAAGATCAGTGAACTAAAGGTGAGATTCATTGCCGACTTCATGAAAAACTGGGAAGTAGACTTGACAGCCACAGGAGAAAATTTAGCAGAGGTAAGCATAAAAAGGGGAGTATTCCAGGGAAGCTCGCTGTCTTCATTACTATTTGTTCTTACTATAATATTACTCTACATAATCCTGAAAAACAGATACCAATTCCCTAAAACAAAGGGAAAAGTCAACTACATAATGTACATGGACTACATAATATCATATGCAAACCACCCGGGAAAAATAAGGACGCTGTTCAACAAAGTGAAGGAATACAGAAATAACAATGGGATGGAGTTAGGAATGGAAAAATGTGGATTTATGATAATGCACAAAGGAAGGCTTGCAGCAGCAGGAGGAATCGAACTCCCGGACAACAGGAAGATTAGAGCATTGTCTAAACAACACCGATACAAATACCTGAGAGTTCTTGAAAGCGACACGATATAACGGAAAGAAACGGAGGAGAAAATAAAGAGAGAATAACTTAGGAGGATAAGGAAAATATAAAGCTCAAACTAAAGAACAGGAGCTTGATAACAGGAATGAACACATGCGCTGTATTGGTAATGAGATACACAGGACTATTCCTTGGATGGACAATGGAAAAGCTCCTGTCAATGGACCGGCGAATGAAGAAGCTTATAATAACGTACAAACCCTCACATCCCAGATATGACACGTATAGACTGTAAGTGAAGAGAGAACAAGGCGGCAGAGGACTCATCAGCATAGAGCACTGTGTCCAGATAGCCTAAGCAGGGATAGAAAAGTGTGTGCAAGCTAACTGTGAAGTCATCATAAAGAGTGCCCAAAGCAGCGCAACGAATTACAAAAAAGTAAGAAACAGGGAAGCAAATAGGAACAGAAGAAACTATATGGAGAATTTGGCAGATGAGAGATCAGGGACATGGCTACGCAGTGAAAACCTGAAGAGAGAAACAGAATTGATCATCATGGCACTCCAAATCAAATGCATCGGAAAAAAACTATATCAAATCAAAATTTGACTGAATACAGACAAACAGCAAGTGCTGGGTTGCGAGATGAGACCATAAACCTAAACCATAAACCTTGAAACACAACTAGTACGAGTAGTCGACTAGCCTAGAAAAAGTATAAACACAGACACGATACAGTAGCACTGGGAACTGAGTAAACGAATTGGATTTAACCATGCAGAAAAGTGGTACCAAAACAAACCAGAGACAGCCGTGGAGATTGGAAACCACAAATTACTCTGGGACTTTGACACCCAAACTGCCCACCCCATCAAAGCGAAAAGACTGGACCTAATTATCGTTGACAAGCGAAGGAAAACCTGAAATTGAGATTGGAGAAACTGGAAATAAAAGGAAGGATTGAGACTGCACAGACCACAGCACTGCTAGGAATTACGTGGATACCGAGGGAAGTGCTTGAAATATGAGATCTACGAATCCAGCTGTTAACAGAGAAGAAAAAGAACCAAAAAAAATAAACACACAAATGGGGGGTAGAGGTACGAACCACAGCGCTTCGGTGATTGGTGAGGGAGAGATGAGATGAGAGCTGAAGACCTTTGGAGGCTTACAGTCACTCTGGCTTCAACGATAACCACCGAGCAAGTGGTGTGAAATTGTAATCCATCGTACTGTTGTGGACTGAGAGTGTGGAGAGGAAGGCTTGGGACTCAATCTCAAGCGGTAACCACCAGGCAACTGATGCGGAATTGTAAATAATAATAATAATAATAATAATAATAATAATAATAATAATAATAATAATAATCCACCCAGCCGGCATTGGAACAAAAACAACGAATATCGAAGACAGCCTCCCAAATTTTTTGACAAAAAGGCCTCCTTCCTTTTCAAGATGAATTCTGGTGACTTACTTTGAAGACCTAACTAACTCAGGCTAGATTTTAAAATTTACTCTGTGATTGAATGTCTTATCATTAACAATAATAATAATAATAATGATATTAATAATAACAATGCTATTTTGACTACAGGCTGCCCTGGATGATTTTGTTCTGGGCTTAGTTAAAGAAGTTTTCTTTAGATTCTAATGATACTTAACGTTTGGCCTTGAGATGAACTCTGATTATTTTCGAACATTTTAATGATATTTTACTTTGGTTGATTATTCCTGATATTTTGATGGTATCTTTGTACCTCTGAGATGGTTTTCTTTGTAAGTCTGAGAAATTTTCTCTTGCAATGAAAAGGCCACTGCCAAGTCAAAAAAGGTGTTGTTTTTTGGACCTGCACGTGGGTAAGTGGAATTAAAATTAAATTTAAAATTATTATATTTATAATTTATAATTCAAAATGAGTTGTCCCATAGAAGTATAGAAAAGCGAGGGGCGAGTATATATATATGTGTGTGAATGAACTTTTCCACTTGCATCCCCTCCCTCGAGATTAGTATAGTATAAATTGGCTGCGGTCGCTTGGCCATCCATCCATCCACCCAGCCGGCATTGGAACAAAAACAACGAATATCGAAAATTATACTAAGTCGAGACTTAAAACATTTAAGGGAGACATATGATCTTTAATGTATGTAACCCCCCCACTCCCCAAGAAAAAGGCTTAGTGTTTTTTCTCTAGTTCAACAATCAGGTAAATGTCATATCACTAAATAGATATCTCTGCAAGCCTGAATGGCTTGTCATTGTGAGGCCATACCCTGGGTGGTTGGAGCTGATGGGGCTCTTTGGTTACCACTGTGCACACCGGTCTCAATGAACCCACCAAGGTCTGGCGCTGCCTTAAAAGAACCAAAAGGGCCGGTGGGGCTCTTGGGTTACTTCCGACTCACATCGGTCTTAACCAACCCACCAAGGTCTGGTGCTACCTCCAAAGAACCAAAAAACCCAATCATGACAGTACAACCAAACCATTTTACCGCAAAAAACGGGGCACAGATCCAAGACCTGTGTGTCGTAACCGGCAGGTGTTCCCTTGTTAGCCACCAGGAGGGACCCGGTCGTCATCCTGTGACTGCTGGCCAAAATCTCGGCTCGTGTACCCTTAATGGCCTTCAGGAGGGACACAGTCGTCACACAGCTACTGTTAGCCAAAACTCGTATACCACTAATGACACCCAGGGAAGGTGCAGTCCTCACGGAGTGACTGCTATAAAGAACAAGAGAAAGAGATGGACAAGGGAAGAGAATAGACTAGTTATGTACTGTTACTATAAAAGCAAGCCTTCAGTGCGATCTTATAGAGAGCGTAGGCTCCAAATATGGAGGGAAAAATCTGCTGTGGAAGTATCGAACCAACGCCTTGCTGACCAAGTAAAGCAAATTCAAAAGAAGAAATGGCTGTCTGAGACTGAACTACTAGAGATTCGCATTAATGTAGAGAGAGGTTCAGGTGACACATCTGGAGAATGCCCCCCAGCACAACTAGTACCAATAACAAAACTAGAATAATCCCCCATGAGACCCCCACAGTAAGCTACGCACCAGAGGGTGATGACGAGGCACCAACGGAAGAAGAGAAATCCAAAATACAAGCTTTGAAAGAGATCATGCGAGGAGAGAAAACAACACTCCCCTCCCTAAGAGACAAAGACAGAAAGAAAGTCGGAGAAGTGACCGAACAGGTCAACTGCCTCTTACAGCACATAGAAACAGACACCCTCCTAGAACTCAACAACCTAATTTACGCAGGGGCGAAAATGGTAGCACAAAGCTTCACAACACAAGATAGGAACCTGAGCAATGATAGGGAAGGGAAACCCAACTGGGAGAGAAGGTTACAAAGGCAGATCTCCCAACTACAGAGAGACGAAGTACAGCTTAGAAATACACCACACACAGACAGACCACGAGTAAGACTTTATAACAAATACAAGGTAGCGCAAAAAGGCATCGCAACTGTAGTCGAAGAGTTACACCAGAAAAGACTAGCCAAAGAGGCAAGACTAAAAAGATACAGACTAAGAACGGCCCAATACACACAAAACCGCACATTCCAAAACAATGAGAAAAGTTTTACCAAGATTTAAATGGGGAAAGAAGGCAGGACATAAAACCAGATGCCACAGAGGCCAAGAACTATTGGAATAGCATATGGGGGCACCCAAAAAGACACAATGTAACACCGCAATGGTTAGGAAACATGAGAAAAGAACTAGAAGATATAGACAAGGGAGAACCAATAGTACTGAATGAAACCACTTTGAAACATACTCTTAGGAAAGTAGCCAACTGGAAAGCACCGGGTCCCGACGGGATCCATGGGTATTGGTTCAAAAAATTCACCGCGTTACACGGCAGACTCACTAACCTACTCCAAAATTGTCTAAATGAAGGCAAAGCACCAGAATGGATGACTAAAGGCAGAACAACCCTCATCCAAAAAGACCCGGGAAAGGGGAACATAGCAAGCAACTATAGACCAATCACTTGCATACCACTTATGTGGAAAATCCTGACCGGGCAAATAGCAGAGAGAATATACATGTCAATGGATAAAAGGGGGCTACTACCAGAAGAACAGAAAGGGTGTAGGATAGGAACCAAAGGGGCAAACGATTTACTCTACATAGACCAGATGATCTTAAAAGAAGTAAGGAAAAGGAGAAAGAATATCGCAATGGGATGGATAGATTACAAAAAGGCATACGATATGATTCCACATAGCTGGATACTCGAATGCCTTAGAATGTTCAAAATTAGCGAACCGGTGGTTAAATTCATTGGTAATTCAATGGAAGACTGGAAAGTAGATTTGACAGCCGCAGGGGACAAACTAGCCGAGGTAGGGATAAAAAGGGGAATCTTCCAAGGAGACTCGTTGTCCCCACTATTATTTGTTCTAACAATGATACCGCTTAACAGAATCCTAAAAAACAGCAAAGGATACCACTTCTCTAAAACAAAAGGAAAGGTCAACCACTTAATGTACATGGACGATATTAAATTGTTTGCAAAAAACAGGGGAGAGCTTGAGACTCTGTTCAACGAAGTGAGGGAATATAGTGAGGACATAGGAATGGAGTTTGGGATAGAAAAATGCGCAATCATGGTGATGCATAAAGGAAGGCTTTCAATGACTGTGGGAATTGAACTTCCGGACAACAACAATATTAGGGCATTGACTGCACAAGACCGATACAAGTACCTAGGTGTCCTTGAATGTGACACGATAAAACGGGAAGAGATGAAGGAGAAAATTAAGAGAGAATACCTCAGAAGGATAAGGAAAATATTAGAAACCAAATTGAATAGCAGAAATCTAATAAAAGGAATGAACAGCTGGGCTGTGTCAGTAGTTAGGTATACAGGACCATTCCTAGGATGGACAAAGGAAAAGCTCCAATCAATGGATAGGCGAACAAAGGAACTTATGACGATGCATAAAGCATTACACCCTAGGGATGATACAGATAGGCTATACGTTAAGAGAAAAGAAGGTGGTAGGGGGCTCATCAGCATAGAAGATTGTGTCCAGAGAGCTAAAATAGTCCTAGAAAGATATGTACAAACATTAGTGAAGAAATCATAAAGAGCGCGAGAGATAGTGCAACAAGCAATAAAGTAGAAAACAATGGAACAGTACAACAAACAAGAAAAGAAATATGGGAAGGGAAAAAATTGTACGGCGAGTTTAAAAGACAGATAAAAGATATAGCAGACGAGAAATCATGGACGTGGTTACGAAAGGGGAACCTTAAGAGAGAAACAGAATCGCTCATCATGGCAGCCCAAAACAAAAGCATAAGGACAAACTACATAAAAGCAAAAATCGACAGAACACAGACAAACAGCAAATGCCGCATGTGCGGTGAAAGAGATGAGACGGTAAACCACATAACTAGTGAATGTAGTCAACTCGCCCAGAAGGAGTATAAGCATAGACACGATAGAATAGCAACGATGATACACTGGGAACTAAGTAAACAAATGGGATTCAACCATGTGGAAAAGTGGTATCAGCACAAGCCAGAGGCAGTTTTGGAGAGTGACAGCCACAAACTACTGTGGGACTTTGACATCCAAACTGACCACCTCATCCAGGCAAGAAGGCCGCACTTAGTAATAGTAGACAAAAAAAGGAAGGCCTGCCAAATAGTAGACGTTGCTGTACCTGCAGACCATAGAGTAAAAAAGAAGGAGGGTGAAAAAAGGGAAAAATACCAAGACCTAGCAAGGGAGTTAAAGAAAATGTGGAACATGAAAACCAGGGTAGTACTGGTCATAGTGGGAGCACTAGGAACTGTCCCCAAAACGCTGAGGGAGAGACTGGAGGAGATCGGGATTAGGGGGAGGATAGAGACCGTACAGACCACAGCACTAATTGGAACTGCACGGATACTGAGGAAGGTGCTAGAGATATAAGTACTGCAACGAATAGTAGCTCTGTCATGATATGCGAAAGAGGGAGGAGACGTTAGCTGAGGACCTGAGGAGACTTATTGTCACTCAGCCTTCAGCGATAACCACTGGGCAACCGGTGTGAAACTGTAAATCGTAGAATTACTGCGACCTACGAGTACTAGGAGAGGAGGGCTGGAGACTTGAGGAGACTTGCTGTCACTCAAACTCCAGCGGTTACCACCAGGCAACTGGTGTGAGATTCCTAATAATATTAATAATAATAATAATAATTAAAAGAAATGTTGTTGTTTATGTTAGGAAACTTGATGTCATCAGACAATGATATCTACGCGATTTGTGATTCGAACATAAATGCATGAAATACGAGGCACAAAAAATAACGGTCGATACAGCATTTGTGGAGCAAGAGATGAGATGATGAATCACACAACGGGTTAATTTAACTGTGTCAAAATGAATATGAAAACTGATTGGATATTTCTGGTATTACCACGTAAACAATTATATCACTGCCTGTTGCAACATACAGCACCAATTTCTGATGACTCTTCTGATTGATCCTGTGCTTTTACCAATTAACCACAAACGATGAGGCTGCGCCCTAGTTCATTGACATGGAGTGCCATCAGTGAAAAAATACAAGAGAAAGCGATATAAATGTTAGGCGAAATAAAAACATTCTAAACACTAATTTTTCTCGAGATATACTAAAAAACTCTAAAATGAACCAATCACTCACCTCTTCTAATTCCCTTTCTCCGCTGCCGACTATCCGTGGATACTGCTATGAACTAACAATTTCTTCCCTCCACCACCATGTTTCCCTTGTCTACCTATTTTCCCGTCACGGACAAACAAGCCGTGGACTAAGCCGAATTGGTTAACATCTTGGTGAAAACAGGCTGCACGTTCTTTTTTTTCCTAAAAGACGATCCACGCCAAAATTCGAAGTTTTTCATCTACTCTCAGCCAATCAACCCGTACTTTGGCTCCTATCACTCTTCACCTTTTCATACATTTCTGTTACCTTTCCATCTTTCTATCTCATTGATGCAGCCTATACGTGCGACACTTAAGATTTGAAGAAACCTATGTTGATAGTTATGGTGAACGTTACTGTCGACAGTTTCGACACATGATTTCAATATCCACATTAAAGCCCTTATGAAAGGTATAAATTCATTCCTCCAATCGACTATTGATACAATGGCTTCTTTTGCTTCCTTCTTCTTCTTCTTCTTCTTCTTCTTCTTCTTCTTCTTCTTCTCCTCCTTTTCCTTCTTCTTCTTCTTCCTCTCCTTTTCCTTCTTCTTCTTCTTCTTCTTCCTCTCCTTTTCCTTCTTCTTCTTCTTCTTCTTCTTCTTCTTCTCCTTTTCCTTCTTCTTCTTCTCCTTTTCCTTCTTCTTCTTCTTCTTCTTCTTCTTCTTCTTCTTCTTCTTCTTCTTCTTCTTCTTCTTCTCCTCCTCCTTTTCCTTCTTCTTCTTCTTCCTCTCCTTTTCCTTCTTCTTCTTCTCCTTTTCCTTCTTCTTCTTCTTCTTCTTCTTCTTCTTCTTCTTCTTCTTCTTCTTCCTCTTCTTCTTCTTCTTCTTCTTCTCCTTTTCCTTCTTCTTCTTCTTCTTCTTCTTCTTCTTCTTCTTCTTCTTCTTCTTCTTCTTCTTCTTCTTCTTCTTCTTCTTCTTCTTCTTCTTCTTCTTCTCTATCACTAACACTTTCATCTCAATATTCTTTTTAGTCAGCTTCGTAGCATATGAATCGATTAGCAGAGCTTTGTTTTTTTATTCGTATAGATTTTTATGCTGTGGTTTCAGTAGGTTTTATTGGTAGGAGATGCTGACCCCACATTCAGCCCTTTTCAGCCATCTACACTGATAGGTTAGTAAGTATATAAGGAGTGATCAATTAAAATGGTAAAATGGGTGATCAATGAATAAAGAAAGCCTGTTGCATTTTGTGGTGATGGGATCACTGATAAAGTCCAGATTGAAAGAAAAACAGAAAAAAAAAAACAAAAACAAGCATGAATGTTGCCGGACTCAAACTAACTGATCAGTTTTGTGTACTCTCCCCCAATTAAAAACAAACAAACAAATAAGTATTCGGAATGAAATTTTCGAAAAATGAAAATGTATCTAATAAGGATTACCTATTGTAGATACATTGGTTGACATATAATGGATAAATATAGAGCCAGCCAGCCAGACCAAATTTAAACTGAAGAAACCCATGTTGACGTTCTTGATGATAGTTTTGATAGACGGTTTGAAATCGTTTAGGTGTACAACCAAGTTCAGCTCGTTGATGAATATATTCCTCCAGTGAGCCATCTATTTTAACTATCAAATACTAAATAAAGTAGTCTCTCATTTATTTATTTGCAGATAAGTAATAAAGTATCTTGATACAATTGAACCTTTAAATTGAATGTTCATTTCGGTCTGATCTGATTGAAGTATCCTTCCGTCAGAGAACGACCCAAACAGTCATAGGGTTGTCTGGTGTCTTACGAGGAAGAAAAAAAACTACTTGCATATGATGATTTAAAAGAATAAAATACGTGCACTGAAAGAAAAGCAGATTGAGAGATCGGACCGGAAACAACGAGAGGCGCAGACAAAGGTTGTGAAACGGATACAAACAACGAAGCCAATGATGAAGTGACGTTGAATTTTATCATCATTCTTGCAACAAACATCGTCTAATTGTATGAGACACCGGTCGAATAAGGAGAGATGTAATTGTAAATATTCATAGACACACTCTACCGTTGATACCACGGACACTGATAACACATATAAGTATACATGCATATTGACAACTTTCAGTATTTTCTGATATCGATCTTAGGCGTATATGTTTGTGTACATGGATAGACTTATGATGATGCTTGAATAATTAGAACTATCTATTTCAATCACGTACGTGCAATGATCAATATTTATGAATTATATATATATATATATATATATATATATATATATATATATATATAAGTCCTTGAAAAAGAAAGAGGAGATATATGCATATCATCATATGAGTTACTGAGAGAGATTATTCACACACAAGTACACAGACACACATATATTGGAAGAGATAGACAATGTATATATATATATATATATATATATATATGATATTAATTGAGTCATTGACAAACAAAATATTCAGATCACCCTACATTTCTTGTACGAATGAAAGTCTGCAGTCTGAACACATAAACACACCCACCCACCCCCACACACACACACATATATATATATATATATATATATATATATATATATATATATATGTATACACTTATGTGAATATAAATACAGCTTTTGTCCATCAAGTTGAATTGATATCCCTTCTTATTCATGCATTTCATTCCTTAGGTCCCAATATATATATATGCATATTGAGAGGGGAAACGTATATCCTACGTCATTGTCAGTCTCTTATCACTGCATACGTAGATTTCTTTTGAATAAGTGTCAAATATCTGACCTTTTCTTATGGGTTCAGACAAGACAATGGAGCAGAAAATCTTTTAAATCATCAAACAAGAAAATACACACTAACACACACACACACACACACACACACACACACACACACACACACACACACAAACACACACACACACACATATATATATCATTGATATTGCCTGGTTTCGAAAATTAGTCCAAGATTGAATGCATAATACATGAGAATCGACACATTGTAGTTTCCTTCAAGGAATACTTGGTATACATTGAAGAAGATTCTCAGAATATATAAAGTAGGGAGCATTGTTGTGATAAAGATTTTATAGTTACATACATATGATCTGTTATATATATCCTGAATATATATATATATATATATATATGCCTGAATACAAAACAGTTGATGATGACTTCATGTTATGTAACGAGGGAAAAATCCATTTTGAATAGTTGAAAATGATTATTTAAGTCTTCAGTTGGATAGGTTGGTAGACAATCGACGCAATTTTTTTTTCGTGTAATCATCATTATTTTCAAAGAATATATTGTAAGTTGGTTAGCATGAAGTCTGGAATAACACACACACACACACACACACACACACACACACACAAACACACACACACATGTATATATATATATATATATATATATATATATATATATATATATATATATATATATATATATATATATTATCATGTATCAAATGTCAACTGCTAGATAAAACCTTTTCTGTTATCTTCCCATTATGCTTATCCCTGCAATGATTCACCTGAAAACTTTTCCATCACATCCATCCATCTAGTGTCAGTGTTTTTTTTTTTAGCCTTTACTCTCCAACCATCAGCTTACCTTTTTGCTCCGTCCACTGTTCCCTCATGTGCCTTACCTGATTTGAAAGTTAACATTTCCTTTGTATCTCTCTCTCTTTCTCTCTGTCTGTCTGTCTGTCTGTCTGTCTGTCTCTCTTTCTCTCTCTCTCTCTCTCTCTCTCTTTCTCTCTCTCTCTCTCTCTCTCTCTATATATATATATATATATATATATAACCTTATAAATCCTACTTCATTTATTGATGGCACGATCAAATTTTCATTTCTGTGAAATTTCATTTCATCTGGTATAAAGGTTTTAGTTGCAGTTAGTTGCCTTATTGGCCTGTGGTTGTTGAGATATTTCGGGTTCCCTCTTTTTATATAGCAGTATTATGATTACAGTATTCCATTCTTCTAAGATCCACTTTGCTTTGGGCAAAAGTTTAATAGAATGGATAGCTGTCTTGTAATGACTTCCCAGGTTTTTTCTCATTATTTCCATGTTGATGTTATCACATCCATGGGTATTTAATTCTTTTAATTGTTTGATGGTTTGCTTCATCCCAACGGAGTAGCTTCCGGGAAATCTTTGAACTAGTTACTCATGATTTGTATATTTTGTTCGTTTGTCAGTGTTCCAGTTTTGGAGGGATATAAGTTTTTGTAGATTTTGGAGCACGTTTGACAATCTGGCATCTGTCCAACGTTAGGTCTCCATTATCCTAAAGTTCACTGGTCATTTGTTTTTCCCTACATTAAGAGGTTTGTAAATAACATTGAAACCTCTACCCTTTTTGAGAACTTGCTCAGACAACTGCTGAGGAGTATCTTCTTTTCTCTTTGCTTCTTCTACGTGGTCTTATTCAGTTTAGTTACTTCAATCCTTTCTCTTGATGTTGATACGAGATTTTCAATGAAATTCTTTTTTTTTTTCTTTCTAGGAATTCTACTGATAGGATGTTCGCTCTCTGGTTCAGATATATTAGCGACTTCTATCAGGTAGGTTGTTATTTTCCCTGACATTCACAGACAGTGATTAGAGAGATAGATAGATGAATAGATAAAGTTGTGATTCATCAATTTTCAAAGATCAATAGGATCTGTCCAACTCCTTTTCAACCGTTTTCAATAAAGGGAGAACTGGTTGCGCAGCCTCAATTTTAAAAAAGCTGCTAAGGATGTAATTGCACATGCATAGAGAGACAATATGCTCATCTCAGGGTCATCAATCTACTTACTTATTTTACATTGCTCTCAATCATTGATAATCTACACCCATTGGTGGATGTATATTTGGGAGATCTTAAGCTTGGAAAGTGAAGGAAGGATTGATGGGCTGGTGTCCTCGGAAATGGGGCCATGCAGTAAGCTCCTCTACACCAGCAACAAAATCTGGGCAACAATTGCTTTATTTCTCAACAGGTTTGGGAGAATCAGTGGCTATCTATATATATTTCGCTTTGACAGCAATCTGGGGAATTTGTTGACATTTTTTAGAAGTGGTGGATTGTTTTGTTTTCAAAAAGATGCTTCCGGAGAACCTCTGGGAATAGAAGCTTAAACTTTATTAGTTTGAAAGTTTCGCAACTCTTGACACGGAATGCTCCCATCAAAGTCTCTTCACCTTATTCTGTGTGCTTTGGCAATTTAATGGCAAACATTGAGATGTTCCAATTTAGTCGGGGCCTGAATTCTTCTTTTCTCTTTGCAGACAGTAATAAACGTTTACAAAACTCTTAGAAAGCAGTGTCTTGTAAATTTGTCTCATAATTCGCATAATTCGCATAATTCGCCAGACCTTGAATAACTACTGTGTCATGTGAAAACATTGAAGTTGTTTCCCAAAATATAAAAAAAAAAGTTAAAAAATGATCACGCTTATACATCCATGTCTGCAATTTTAAAATGATATAAATTGCCAAATGTCACTGCTAAAACATTTCGGGAAATGGTTATTTGATTTAAAAAAAATATATTCATTACTATGAATATTCATAATGCTTGTTTGTGGTGTATTGATTCTAATTCAAGGAATGATTATTTTATTGAAAACAAAACCTCAAGTTAATTTGACCGTAAATGAGATTCATAGGCCGGCCTTGGAAATACGCTAATAACGTAGTACAAAAGTTTTCCCCATAAGAATTAAAATCACTTCTCTCTTTTCGAATTTCATTGAAATATTTCAGTGAGTTATATAATAGTTCAAGTAGTTGTTTACAATTGATTTTCTTTTCAAAACAAAGTTGCAAGAAAATTATTCTGTGTAAATTATTTATTTTACCCGAGGCATATTTATTTTTCGACATAATCTTCCTCCATTGCAAGGAAACTAATTCAGTAGTGGAAAATTAATCACATCAATTGAACATGATACAGAAGATAATTCAAATCAAAATTCATTGCAATTTTCAATTAAATCTTTGATCTGATCGACATCAACCGAATGTTTGCTGCCAATCAAAAATGTGAATCATTACCTAAACCTCCTTAAGTAATAAATATCATTCGTCCTCAAATGTACGATAATAATGAATGATTGCATGTTGCAAATCGCTGTTATTATGGAAACAAAATACATAATCATTGTCAGCAAGGTATCTGACAATAATCGTGTCGGCAAATTCTTGATTGTCATTCATATTTTCTTCTTTGAACGTAAAATCTGAACCCCAAAAAGTCAAAAGCGGAAATTTTCACATTACACCATACAAAAAAAAAAAAATGAAAATTTAAATCAATTTGCTGCATAAAATAGTATCATAAGATACTTCTTTTCAGTTGAATCAAATTTGATCATAGCTTGAGTTGTATCTTTTTCAAGGTCCAGGTTCTAGATTGTACCTTTTCATTCCAATGGTTTGATGCCTCTTTTCCTGATCATAGACATATGGCCTAATCGAAAGAGAACATGTGGTGCTAATTTTAGATTTGTGTTTCTTCTTCTCTGTACCTCTCCCGAAATGTTTTTCATTTTCAATCAATCAAACCAGCAGTTATCAAATGCTCACTAGCTCTAGCACTGAAGGAGAGAGAAAATTATATTATTCGGTGACCAGTTCCGGTGTTCCAAATAATAAGTGGGTATTTAGATCTGTTGAATATTTCCCACATTTTCCTTTTTGCTGTCTACAAAAACAATAGAAATCAATAACAACGGGCAGTTTGAAGATCTTTGCTATGATTGAGACCAAACTTTACGGTATGCTTGTTTTCAACAATCATAAAAATAGGAAAACAATTCAAAAGAAAAGTCAGGATACACACACACACACACACACACACACACATATATATATATATAAATATATATATATATATATATGTGTGTGTATGTCTCTGTGTGTGTGTATGCGTGTGTGTGTGTGTGTATTGAGATACTTCACATTTCCGAAGTCGGACAAATGTAGTAATATTTAATGATTGAGCTCTTGTATAACATTTTTAATCGAAAGATTTTTGTCGTATTCATAGGTTGATCTTGACCTGTGTTTTCAAGTGGTTCTCAGATGAAGATCTTTCAAAAGATTTCAATTGTTGGGATCCAGTCAGTGAGAAAAATACATGGCCATCGTGGATGAATGATTGCCCATCCAAAAGGTTATTGAACAAGGAGTTTGTATGAAATTGATTGACTTCTTAAAAAGAATCCTAGAATATGCATGTCACCCCTGGGTAGCCTACAAAGAGTTTAACAACTTCCCATTCTCTCTCTCTCTCTCTCTCTCTCTCTCTCTCTCTCTCTCTTTGTGATTGGTCTAAAAGGGATTCAAATTTAGAGGAGTTCTCTTTTAAACAGGATAGAAGAGGTTCTATATGTGCTCAAGATTGTCGTATTCAATGAACAGCTGCAGTTGAATGAGAAGTAGAAAGAATGAGATTTCTAAAAAAAAAAACGTAATGTGTTAGCCTCGTATATGTCCTATTCTGGTGTGAGGCATTGTTTGCCGATGGGAACCAAAGAATGGTTTCGACATGGTTCCTCTTATAAATTGTAACCCTGTCATCGATCTCGAGGTGAGTGTTTTGAAGGCTGCTAAGACACGGTATTATTAGTTGTCAGAATCACACATTGGATTCTAGAATTTGGAAGCCGAAGGGGAAGAAATACTTAAAGTATTAGAAGGAAATGATTCAATGAAAACAGCCGAACGACTCCATCACCCGCTGTACGAAGACATTGTTTGCATTGTTGGGGTCGATGACATAAGGGAATACTACAGTGATACACTGAGAATATCCATGAATGGGAGCATTGCTCTGATAAAGATATTCAGCAAGGAACTAATTCGTTGTCTACGGACAGAATATATATATATATATATATATATATATATATATATATATATATATATATATATATATATATATATGTGTGTGTGTGTGTGTGTGTAAATCAAGAGTATAATATGAAATAATATCTGATGTGTGATGAGTTTATTTCATAAAGTGCTTGATAGATTGAACATTAGGTTGATTTACAGTAGTGATTGAATTATAATGAAGTGAGGAATTGCTACACAAACACGTTTATGTCTCTTCCCTATTGGGCTTTTTCAAGCGAATGCTTTGGTTCAATTCAGATTTCTATTTGGGACATTTTTGGAGGATGTCCATTTTTTTTTAGGTTATCTTCCTTTTAATCACACGTATATTTGTCTGTTTAGTGGTTGGTCATTGCTTTATATGTTGTTTTTTTCTGTTTTATCTAGTTGGGATGCTGTGCTTGTCGGTATGTATAAATAGAAAATCTGGATGATATTGTGTAGGTATTTCGTTATGTAAATAATCCATCAGTTCTTATGGTGTGTTTCCTCTCAGAGAGTGTTTTATTCTCATTTAAATCCGTTTCCTAGTGTTGGAATTCCTTTCTTATTTTTTCTATTTAATGATTCTGCTTGGGTCTTTCTTTGTTCTATTAGCAAAAATTAAGATTCCAAATGGCTTATTCGGGCATAGGTAACATAGGATTGCAATATTCAAACATATTTGTCTTTGTTTTTATATTTTCCATTCTACCGTAGGGTTTGAATTTGTTATCAGTTAATTTCCAGTAATTTGCCGACAATGATGAACTATAGAAACAAAAATAGAATTATTAAAGAGAAAAATTGAAGATGCAGTAAAATGTTGACATCATTTAAATCAATATTAACAAACATAACATAAGCCAGACGGGAATACACAAAAAATTAAGCATCATAGATATCTTATTCCTCTCGTTAAAACTATGAACAGGATTATCGTTTTATACCTCCAGTCACTTTAAAGAACTACCCAATCACCATAATTATCTTAAACAAGTGAAGATAGATCAAACCCAGTATAATTACGGTCATATAAAAGGGAGTCCTAACATTGGGAAACGGATTTAAGTAGTAATAAAATACTTTCAGATTGGAAACATGCCACAAAAATCTAATGGATTAACTAAATGCCGATAATGAAAATGTCTGTACCATACCCTTGGTTTATAATTTATAACTGCTATCAAGTGCAGCATTGCAAGTAAATAAAAAGAAACATAAAAAGCAATGACAAACCATTGAAAAAAAAGATGTATATAAATAAACGAGGACAACCTCAAAATATTGCCATCCCATCAAATGTTCCAAGTAGAAATCTGGAATGCAGCAAATGATTTGCCTCAAAGAAGCCACATAGGATAAAAATATGAACGTTTCTGTGTAGCAAATCCTTTCTTAGATATGCGTGTGCGCGTGTGTGTTGGTAAAATTACAATTTCAGAACGAAGAAAATATTCAAGAAAAAAAACGGATTGTACATTTCGAACATCTTAATAATCACTCGGGCATGTCCCGAAGCATTTCGATGGTGGTCAGAAACTTTTTCCAAGAGAACTTGTAGTAGTGCACAGAAAATGTTCTGTTTACGTATTTGGTATTTAAGGAATGTAATGTGGATATTTCTGTGTTGTGGGTTGTTTACTGGAGGAGGTTTGTCAGTATTTGTGTAGATGAGAGTCAGGTCTGTGGTGGGATAATTCTCTTGGAGCTCCTAAGAGCCCCCCCACACACACACACACATACATATATATATATATATGTATAACTTTCATTCTCTCTAATGATAGTGATACCATATGCACACATAGGTGAGCAGATGCAAAAATGACCGTACGTTCTGCATATCAACGTATATAGCGATATCAATTATTTATAAGATAGAGGCTGTGTCGGTCTCACTAAGCATCGTTTGCAGCCATCAGCCCCTTATCATTCAATCCTCTAATTGAAATACTTCTTTTTTTCCACTCGTCTCTATTTCTACCGTGTCTGTCACGCGTATAGAATTAGTAGCAACCATCAGCAAAAGCTGTCGTTGCACACTTATCAGTACCGTGAGCGAAGCGACAAGTAATGGACGATCATTGATGAATTAATAAATTGACCATATAATACTTGTAATCTTGATAGAGAACCTATGTAAAATTTCATAGCATACACGGAATAGTTTTGCAGCCTCTTTAGAATAATTTGATATTGACTTTTTTTCGGTAAGTATTTCATTTGGTGCAAGATCGTCGGAGCCGATCACATGGCCAGGGATGAAGTAATGATAATCTCTATAGTGCATCAGAGGAATTTGTTGGTTTAACCGATAGATTTTGCAGTATTTATATTTGAAGTTGTTTCAGAAAATTCGGCACTCACTCAGAATGTTCCACATTGAAAATCATGGAAGGATTATTCTTGACCGAGAACTAATGTATGCGTTACTTTTTGAGCGTACTTATTATAAGAAGAATGTAAATGCTTGTCTGGTGATTTTACTAGAGACATTCATTGCAAAGATGTTTACAATTGAAATGAATTGTAAAATATTTTAGCATAGATATGCATTAAAGTAAGAATAATCAGGAATCAAGCGTTATTGAAAAGAAGCTTATTTAATGTAAAAATCGTATTTCAGCCTACTGAGCTGCCTTTTGCCCCAATCTAAAACAAACTTTTGTTATGAATGCGTAGAGCGTATGGGCATTCTGCTTCAAGACTTTATTCCCGATTTAGTTTTGGTATAAAACGCAGAGTCTTACATAATTCATCTTTTGAGCTATCTTTGGCGAAAAGAATGAATGAAAACTATCATAAATTGACTGAAAAAGTAGGGGAAAATTCTCCATTCAAACATCAATTCAAATATAACAACCAACAGACTCACCAAGCGATTGCGGAACAAAACAGGTTTCATTTTCTTTCATCTTGAATTTATTTTTGCTTTTTATTGCAACTTCACCCAGACTTTCAGTCTGTGGCACTGAGTAAACAAAATAGGAATGCAGAATAAAGAATAATCTTTCAATGACACTTGAACTCATGTCATTCTAACGAAAAAAGAGCAAGATTAAATGCACTTGCTTATATATCATCTTAATCATTGGAGCTTCACTGATAATTGTTTACAATACTTTATTCTATAAAATAGTGAATAATAGATAATTCCCTAATTACATGCTGAAATGTTGGGACGCTGAATTCAGTAAAACCCTCCTCAACGGATGCAATATAGATCCCAGGTAGGTGACACTTAAGGTGAGGTGGAGATAAATTGTTACAAGAACAAA
This sequence comes from Thysanoteuthis rhombus, assembly GCA_963457665.1. Taxonomy (NCBI): domain Eukaryota; kingdom Metazoa; phylum Mollusca; class Cephalopoda; order Oegopsida; family Thysanoteuthidae; genus Thysanoteuthis; species Thysanoteuthis major. The sequence continues at coordinate 47,730,788 of OY735218.1, forward strand.
AGGCAACATTTCGTTTCATATCAGTAAAATTATTAGATGGGGGGAAGTTAGTCTCATTTGATTAATCATGAAATACGAATTAAAAGTTTAGAAACCTCTACGTTTTTACTTGGGAATTAGTTACGAAACCCCTTTTAGCTTGATATCTAAAACATCATTTCCATCGACGACCCTCCATAAAAGCCCTGGATGCACATGGTCACATGCTCATTGGCACTGTTACTCCGAGATGGTTACGCTTTTAGCCCCAGTAACTGGTTGCCGGTTTCTTTCTCTTTTTCCTTCTCCCTAAGATCGGAATCACTTCGCTGACTTAACCATTTTCCTAACGTAATTATTCTCTGTACTAACTTAGCCTATTTCAGTTAACCAATGTTGAATCACCTCTCATTTGCACAGCTACCCATCCCTGTCATTACCACGTGCTCGAAACACGTATTCACTTTTCTTTCTCATGAATAAAATGGCAATGCTTTTTTACTATTCGACAGCCAAGACGATCTCTACTAATTCTCTTTACTTCGGGGAACTGCCCGGATGGAAGTCGGCGTTGCCTGTCCGTCGAGTGTCTACCAGTGTCAGAGAATAGCCCCTAACTCACTCACATAGTTTGAGTCAACCATAAAACCTGGTCTCCATATTCATTCTTTGTTATGTTCCAAGGTATATAGATTCAAAAGCAGTTAAGACACTCCTGCTTCGGCTCCTACGCCTGTACTATCAATGACAACAAAGCTTTCACCTTCCGTTATCTCTTCTCTCCTCTTTACGCGATCGATCGAATTAATGTTATCATTACATGTATTTCATTTTCATCTGTTATTTGATATTAATGTTCCTGTATTAGATGTACATCTTATTTGTCCATCCATTTACTTGTACGTGTTCCTTTTTACATTGTTTCATATCCGCGCCTACATCCATACTTGGTGCGCATTCCCTTCATACATCTCCGCTCCTCCTTTCACCCCACAAGTGACATCGCTGCTAACACCAAACCACGCTGGAGCCAAATTCATTGTCTTCAACATCTTCGCGCTACCCATTCCGCGACAAGAACGACAAGAACAATCCAGTAACATTATTTTCGCAAACCATTCGCGTCCAAACCTGGATATATCTCACAGAAGAAATGTTTCAAACAATTTTTAATCTCGTTATGATGTGATCTCGTTATGCTAACACGCGTAGATCTTTTTGAAACATTGATTATCCTCTGTAAACACTTTATCATTAAATTTACATTGTACAATAGAGATGAGGCATTACATAAATGATTTCTATGTTCTTTCATTTTTTAGATTCACGGTCAAGCTACTTGATGTGAATATTCATTTGGCTAAAGACATTAAATAACGTAAAGAAGTCATTCTCAACGACCACAATATCTGCTGCGGGGAGCCATTTGATTAAAGAAATAACCAAAATGGGATAATAGGGAAAGAAAGGTTGGGAAACTCTACTTATAAATGTGTTGTTTATCATTAGAAAAATGAGGATTTTCACTGTACCAAGTTTCAATCTATGTGATTGATATTCACCACAAAATTGAGACCACTGAAAAAAGATGAGATTATGTTTGAAAATACGTATTTCTGGTGAAAAATATATTCTTCATTCATCGTTTTGCTGCAAACTTATTTTCATCATATTCATCGGTCTATATCAATAAGATAAAAGCATTCAGTTTTCATCATTACTTGTGGTTTAAAAGTTCATTTATGATATAAAAATAAACGACCAAACCACACATTTTGAAACTTATCAACTTAGAAAGGGAAAAATGTAAGAAGAGATATTCATCGATTGATACTTGTTTATTGAAGGTTTTATCATTTTTACGGCAAGTTTGGTGATTTGCTGAGGAATAAGAGCAGTCTTCCTCAAGTCACTTTTGGTAATCAGCGTACACAGATGTAAAATACGGTAACTATACACACACACACACACACACACGCATACATATATATATGTATATATGTATATATATATATATATATATATATATATATATATATATATATATATATACATTATATATATATATATATATATATATATATATATTTATATATATATATATATAGAGAGAGAGAGAGAGAGAGAGAGAAGGGGGAGAGAGTCTGCTCATAGTGTGTAATTGTTAGCAAGGCTGCCATAAACACACACACATACACACAGACACAGACACACAGACACACAGACACACACACACATATATATATGTATATATATATATATATATATATATATATATATATATATATATATATATATATATATATATATATATACCTTGTCATGTGGGCATTTTTATACACATTAATACACAAATTAAAATAATATTTTTCTTTGTGCAAAATATCTAACCATTCAATAGTACGTTCATCTAACAATGATATATTGCTTTGCAAATATACGCAAAATTTGCTCAAAATATGCCTCAGTCGTTATTTTAAAGTAATGTTCAGGACAGAAAGATACTATTAAATCATCACTTTACAAAGAAATATATGCAAGAAACCTGCCAATCTGGGGAGTAAATTTGTAGATAAATTTGATATACGATTGACATTTTCACAAAGATGTGGAAATATTCTAAACACGATACACATTTTTGTATTATAAATATAGAAAATTGCTTAAGACGCAAAAAAAAAATGAAAGAAACAGCAGAATGGTTGTATCGAAAATATTTCGGCTAAAATACCTTCATGATAAATTTACTCTTCACAAGAATAATAGGTAAAGTTTTTTCTCCTTGCTCAGTAGTTTTGCAAGTGTTTTCATCATGGTTTGGCTTCCCAAACACCGGTTTTTCAAATCTGTTGCAGGCCCTTAGGTTTCCAGTGCGACTTGTGTGGGATAGACAGGAATTTCCACGTACAAATTAATGAAACCTCAAACTTTCACCTACTTGAGCGCATAACTCCTGCGGTGAATAAATACACGTGAGAGGGAGTGAAGACTCTCCTAAAAAAACTGATAAGTATAGTTTCGAAGACATCAAATGTGTTTATTGACACCGAGAGCAATAAGCAAAACAAACAAAAAAGAAAAACATAATTGACTTGAAGTAAAATATCCAGAAAGAGGGAAGTTTTAGACACATCTGAGGAGAGTTGTTGACTCAAACATGTTTATTTCTTTGTTGAACAGGGGTTATATCGGGTATCATTCTACAATAATAACAGATTGCTTTTATCTATCCATCTATCTATCTCTATATTTGTCAATCTATTTAATTTTTCATATTCATCTACGTTTCTCGATATGTATCTATCAATAAGATATTTTATCAATTATATCTGTCCGTATGGGTTTGCTTAAACAGTTGAATCCATAAATAAATAATTCAATGATCGATTGCATCTTTTAGTGCTACGATCCAAATAAGGCTGTAACATTTACTTTTCAAACGAACAGGTAGGAACATTTTCTCATGAAGACTACACCAAGTCGAAACCTAATCACTCAGAAGAGTTTATACATAACGCACGATGTTGTCGGGCAGCCTACAACCATGATAATCTGTGGCTCTGAGAAGCTCGCCGAACAAAAGAATATGAATATATAGAGTCGGCGAAAATGAACTCACTTTTTGGAATGATTTATATAACTTTTGTATGTCCAAGATTTTTTTCTTCACTGGGATTATTAAATCAAATTCCAAATGAGGAGTATCTTTTTATCGATTCTGTACTTATAAAAAGATTCCATTTATTTGTGGTAATTCAGTTACAGCCGTATAAGACGAAATTCTAAAAATTCTCAAATTTCACTGGAAGGGTTAAAACCTTTGTCCTATTCACCACGAAATAAGTTCAGCATGTTAGTACGTTCAAACGTACATATAGGTAAATGGGTTACTTGGAAAATTATTTGTCTTCAATTATGGAGAATAGAGTTTCAAATGGAAATGGAAATTTAAATGGTTTACCAGGAAAAATTCAGATTTCAGTATGACTGGAATCGCCCTGCTTCTTGCAATGCTTCAATCAAGTTATCAAATTGCCAAAGGAAAATGGCGAGTCATACTGTTGCAACGGTAAGTTCGATAACTATAATATGTAAAACAGCTGTTCTTTGTTAATCGTTGTGTCCCACACTGCTAAACATTGGCGCTATCCAACCAAATTTATGTGAAATTTGGCATGCATACTCAATGTTTTAAAGTAAAATGTTTACTCTATTATAATTTTTGCATTATCATCGGTGTATTTAAATCCACTCTCAATAGTAAAAGTAAAAGGGGATTTTGGGAATGATATGTTTTTGCTATCAACTTATTACTTAAAAGTTTTAACATCAAGCAGACATCGAAAAAGCTTAGCTTAGTTTGACACAAGGGCGGCGTGCCGACTATGGACTGAATTCACGTTTCGAACAATGATATGACGGATATGTTAGCAATCTATTTCTCTTTGGGTGTGCCCCATTAAATATTTACTACGTCCCACAGTCTGGCATAAATAATGGACTTGTCAATGAGGATCGAACGTACTACTCAAGCTTACAGTTTGGTTACCCTCACTCTATGACATCAATATATTTAATCCCAACAGTCTTGTGCAAAGGTGAACTCGATGGAGTTTTGATTCACCATACTAAAGTAATCTACAATACATTGATAGTTGTCGTTCTACGGCAAACACTTTTAGATATTTTAGATATTTGACACATCCTTCTTAGTCCGGCAAAAAGATATATAAGTGAGTTATCAAATGAGGATCGATCATTATTGATCCGTGATCTGAGCCTGTTTGTCATCCCCAACAGAGAATTTTCTTCCCTACACGAGAGGAAAATTGTTCTTGTTTTGATAACGGACAAAAAATAAATTCATTTCGAACTCAAATTCGGAAATGTTTACACAGCTCAACTTAGAAATAATATCAGATACATTCTAACTAGTCTTTTCTTTACGGCAATTTCCGTTTGATCCTAACTGCTTTGTTTAGTCTGGCAGTCAGTAAGTATCGAACCCACTACGCTAATCATCTGCCAAACAAATTTGTCTACCTTCTCTCTTCGTTCTGATGAGCTATTTATAAAAATTCTTTGTACATAAAATTGGGTGTATGTGAAATAATCTGAATACTTTTTCCTAGAAAATACATTAGTTCCGGTACTGTAAAAGGGTTCCATAGGTATTTTTGAGTTGACGAATGAAACCAATTGGACATGCTAGAGGGACTTTCAAGGAGTAGAAATAATTCGGTTAGACATCCCAGACCAATGCAAAACTAGAATAATATGCCACCGAGCAAATCATTTTGAACTATTTGCAATAACATACGATAAATTGTTACTCGAAAATGACACACCGACTTGGATCAATAGCTTTGGCATTTGGTAGGTTATTGTTGATGAATTATTTACTTAGATAAACCTGATCCTCTGTGGTTTATTATCAAACCAAGCACAAAATTTAATTGAAATCTGTTGGGATCATTTTGAAGCTGAACTGGAATTTCTATCCAAGTTATTTTAATCCCTGAATGCCCCTCTGTTGACTCCAATTGGTTTCATCAATCAACTCAGGGGTTTGCACAATGCCCTGTGACAGCACCAGTATTACATAGAGAAAGGTGATGATTATAAACTAAAAATTAGTCGCAGTACTGTACCTAGTATCATTTAAAACCCACCTTTTTCTTGAAAAATAACGAATCTTATAGGCGAAGTGAGTTTTCTGCTATAGGTGAGACGATTTTGTTTTTTCTTGTAAATTACTCTAATATTATTTAAAGAAATATTTTCCGTTCTGTCTACATTGCATTTTAGTGTGATTTCCCCCCGTTATACTGTAGCTACTCAATACAATGATATTGGATGCATTTGTGTATATACATTATTTTCCTTCTTAATACTTCATGCAGGGATATGGGATGTATCTTTATGCCCGTGGCCTTATATATCATCAAACACGGTAATTTTTGCACTTTATCGAATCGGTTTCAATCGCCAAATTCTGCAAGCAACCGTTTTGTTTTTGCCCCCGTTTTATTTATTCATTTATTTTTTTTGTTCCCACAAGATCTGAAGATCGCGTTGTTTCTTATCTGATTCGAGACAACCCAGGTTTCAGTTTGTTTGTTGCTTTTTGTTACCTCCCTTTAAATTCAGAAACCTCATGACTGTTTATAGAAAACGAAATTGGTATCACTTAATTTTTTTTTCAAACTTTAAGATCTGAAGCTTGGCTATTTTTCAATGATACTATCTCCTTTTGTTTGTACGTTCAAGATAGTTACACTGTTTACTTCTTCATCTCACTATTATTTTTGATAATCTTTATCTTTTTTCTCCTCTGTTTTCATATTTTGTTTCCCTTCCTTTTGCTTAGGTTTATTTCGTTATTACAGCTTTTGTTTTTCTCCCATTACTGATATATATCATCGCGTAACAGATGAACTTTCCATTAAAACTTGTTTGTCTTTCCCATATATAAAATATCTGAGTTGTCTTTTGTGTTTTAGTGCATTCATCAAAATGTTTACTTAATCTCAACCACAGAGATATTCATTTTCCTTTGTTGAACATTGAAATTCTTTCCATTTATTTTCATTCTCTGTTGTATTAGTTTCATTATTGATTTTGAGGATAACTAGATTCTATCTATTGCTTTTCAATCCATTGTTGGAATTCCTTTTCTCTTTAACCTTTCTTAACAGGAAAACTTGAAATCTGCGTATATGATAAAAAGCAATGTATGTTTCTACTTTGTTAGGCTAAGGGACACAACTACCTAATTAATTATAAAAACTAATGAAAACGAGAAGAAAAAAAGAAAAATCCGTTTGAAAACAACAAAATGCTATCCTTCATGCTCACTGCTATTCGAATCTCTATCATCATCCCATATAAAAAGCAAAGTGTATCCATATATTTCAGAAATGCTCTCATCTTTAATATCATCTTTGAACTAGTCTACATTATATTTAGTATCATCAGAAGATCTGTCCGTCGCATTTCAAAAATAAAAACAAGAAAAGTTTTTTTATGGAAAAGTACCGTATAAGAAATGTTTTGAGACTGGAATTCTAACAAAGACTATGTAAAAGGTGGATATATTTTAAAAAGAACATGTGGCAGAATACAATGAGGTGGAATTAAACGAGCTTTCAAATATCTGTGTGCTAAAAAAAAAAAAGTTAAAGGCCGGGATTAATGACTTCAACACCAATGAATATTTCCTGATACTTAAGTGCTTTAAATTTCCAGCACTGGTTATACTTTTATCAAAGTATAATATATTGCATTGAAAGTGTTGGTTTATTATCATTTCGTAAACCATTGTAAATCCGTCCAAGGGTGATAGTAAGCGGCCAACCTAGCCGACCAAATGCATAAAGGCTCTTTTCTTTGGATTATACTTTGAATAAACCTACATTTTGTCGTCGGCTATGTTCAAATCAATGGGTAATGTTCAAATGCAGAGGCAAACAGGAATATATTAAACATCCCTCTAATTGCATCTTATTTCGTAACGTAAGTTCCATCAACATAAACATCCTCCAATGAATAGTTCAAAAGTTCCACAATACCGTGTTCGTAAATGACATTTGGTTTGGAGGCAAATGATATAGAGAGAGGAGTTTCGAATTTTTCTCGTCTTTTAAGACTCAGTCATTAAGACGGTTTTGTGAAATACAAAATGGATGGTTATCTATTTATAGCGTGAACTATTTGCATGTATTTTTATCACTGAGACAGCAATAATGATATTCCTATGCTACTTCCAGTAGTAATAATCTCATATTATAATTATATGCGCTTTCGTTGTAACTGAACTAAAGTTTTCAAGTGATTGCAAAAAGATCACCCGTTAACATCACACAAGTAAAATTGGAAAGTGTCGGAGTTTTCCAAATTGTATCAAATATATTTTGTGTTGATTGAAGAAGTCTATAATCGAGTTTGTCTATACCTGCAGATAAAAATGACTCCGAATCATCCCTTGAAAGATCAATAAGCTGCATTCCCCAGAACCTTAAGCTGAATGTAGACTTTAAAATCACAATCAAAGGTACCATTCTTTTCTGGAAAAAAAAAAGAACTATCAACAGCAAATGTATGTTCTTTATGTTCGCTGCACATTGCACGGTTGAGTGATCATGGATTCCCTGATCGAACAATTCCTCACAGCATCCATAAAGTTTTGTGCACTCACGTTTAAAAGGTCTCTCGCATCGTCCATTCTAATTTCTCTTTTTTCTCCCTCTTCTACATTTCCCAGACACACAGCTTTTTGTTACAGAAATGCTTTTCCTTCTTTTCCTATGGCATGACCCTTGAATTTACATATTCCTTGATTTGATATTCCAATTAATCATTTTTTGTTAGAGTGCATCGGAATGCTACCTCATTCTTCACTCAATCTCTTTGTGATATTTTCAACGGCAACTTAAATGATAACTGCTGTACACAAAGCAAAAATAATGTTCATACCATTCAGATTAATTAATTTTTTACTATTTACAGAGAGTGATGCATGAAAAAATGAATAACTGGAGGGACAAAATCGTTTTCGATGTATTTTCAATGGTACGTTTTTTACAGGTTATTTCAAAGTAATATCTAATTATTCACTTTATTAGTATACTGCACATAAAAAGAGACTGGATTAGTTACCTATGAGTCGACACATTTGCTTAGGATCAGGATATATGCGCACTTCTTCATATACAATATAATCTTATTTAAAGATTATAGTATAGTATATCTGCGTAATCTTTCGAAAGTTACTTGGAGAAAAAACAGAAACAAACAGACAAGTCACGCTGTTCATTAGATAGCTAATTGGCAATTATAAGAAATAATGGACGATGAAATAGTATTTGGAAAAACCTAGTATGAAGCCATTTTTTACTTCTTAATGAAACCTATTTTTGACAGGGTAGCTTCAGGTTATTAACTACAATTGCTATCCAACTAAGTGCAATCATACCAAAGCAAAAAGCATTACTTTAAACAAATGTGGGAATTATACTTTTCTTTTTATCTTGTACTATTATCCTGCTGGCTGTGAATAATGGTATCCATTTACAAAAAAGTAATAACCACATAATAATGAAAAAAAAATCTCAAAATACGAACAACGGACACAATAGTCTACATCGCAGAAGACCACTAACATGACTCCAGAAATATCTGCTTTAGTTCACATTTCAGCTCATTTCCAACCAGACGTCATTAATTTGGAGTTATTTTTGGGTGGATCCTAATGTTGTGCCCGGTTCAGAAGAAATTCTTTCGTAACATTTATAGACCCTCTAGGGAGAACCTGATCGAACAGGTCGATAATCAAATCATTCGATACAGACAATTATTCACGTGGAATCGTATAACCTTGGTCCCTGTTCTACATTTGAAGGTCTTCAGAGACAGAACGCAGGTTTCTTGGACCAAAGCCAACCAATCTTTGAAATTCCAATTTAGGTTTAATTGATTGATGATGGGATGGACAAATAACGAGAGAACACAATTTCGTAAAATGAAGAATGATGCAGTTGCGCTGCGGTTCTCAAAGTTGGTGCCAAAGCATAGTAGTGTGCCACATCTACTTCCAAATGGTACTGCATAAATTTTGCCAAATAAATAAACATGTATTGTGTGTCTCGAAGATGTACAGTAGGGGTATAATATCTTCCCTGCTGCTGCCAAAGAGTTGCCAATCTAGTATTATTACAAGATTTTGTAAGATTTCAACTGTTTTTGCTGGTGAAAAAAAAAGGAAAAGGTTCACCTGCTTATGGCCTAATATGAATCGACGTATATCAATATTTTAAGTTTTAATGCAGTGAATTGTGGCTGTGCTAGGTAAATCAATGACACAGTTGTGTGGTGGTTCTCAAACTTTACAGAACAGGTATTTCACCTGTTTTCAACAAAAGCTCGACATCCATGTTAGCATATTTGAAAAGATTCAAGTGATACACTTAAGAGGGTAGTCGAAGCTAACTAATATGTCACACCAGACAGTTTGAGAACCATAAGTTTAATTGATTAATGAAGAAATGGACAGAGAAAACAATTTTGGTGGAATGGAAAATGATGCATTAGTTGTTTAGACATGTGTGTGAAGAGGTGTGCATTTACGTTAGTCATGGCGTTGATCAAATGATCAATTACTTTCAGGGGAATAATCAATTATCTATTGATTAATGACGAAAAGTCTCAAACAATGATTATCTGAAGATAGCAAATTTGAAGAGTACATCGCATGTAGAAGCTCTTCTTATCATAGAACCATGATCAGGGCTGGATTAAGCTAGAGCAGGGCTTGCAACAAATATCATATAAGGACTCTAGAATCAAGGAAAACACATAAATACTAAAATGCATACATTTTTCCGTAAAAGTGTAGTTGTATATTTCGATTTACTATAAAGTTGGAATGCAACAAATATCTGACATTTCAATTATGATTTTATTTCGTTTCTGATTTGATCTTTTGTGCAGCAACTATGACTGGACTTTCAAATAATTCATTTATGCAGCGTACATGTATTGCATAGATATCACACTGTTATTAATTACCATACTAAAATATTAATCCAAAGTGAAAGTGATAATTTACTAAAAAAAGTATTTGAGCAAGTGTAAAATCCCTAAATCAGAATCGATTGCTAGCAAGCATTTACCCTTGATTGGAGCCCTTGAAATTGCAGCCCCATTGCATATTCTATCTTTGCCACATAGCTAATAAAAAAACTGGCCATGATCGTATACTGTATGTCATTTGCAAATTAAGGATGTTTTGTTATGGTAGGATTGGTTGAGTTACTTGCCAAGAAATAGACTTTTCTTCTCTTCCAATTTGTCATTCGAAGAAGCCTGTTGCTAATTGTTATACTACGCAGTATAAGTTTGTAAGGTTACTGCTATTTGCAATAAAGAATCTCACCAAACATACAGAATAACTTTTTCCCCAGTAGATTCAATTGAAGTATTCAGATAGGCTGAAGGCAGTCCTGAATAGAGACATGTTATCCTCTCTTTTTGGATTCTTGTATTAAATTGATTTTATCACTAGAAACCATATTGTCCAGACATGCCTTATTTTGAGTCGACCAAGAATGCAAACACAACGCTGACCAAGGAACCTTTCAGTAATTTCTTATAGAATCATGTTTTCACCGACTGATTTTTTTCTAAGGATTGTAACTAACACACTTCATTTGAATGTTTACATAAGTAATAAAAAGCTGAACAAACTTCAAAACTGTTTATAAAATATTCCTTACATCGAGCAAAAGATGACGCTCAGAACGCATTCATCAAACAAATACAAATTAATGCTAACAAGCCGATCACTATGCAGACAATGTTAAATCCTATCAATATACATTACGGATGAATAGACGGAAACCAATAAATTGTCTGAAAGTATTTCATTGCCAAAGTCCTACTATTGTATTCTGACTATTTTTGCATATAATAACATTGACCAGACCAAAATCCAGTAACGTCATGTATGAATAACGGTGACGTATGCAAAAAAAAAATAAATTCCTAATAGTACATGAGCTGAGATTGGACATATAGTCCTGGAATAATATTTTATGGAGAAATGAACTCTGTTCTGTTTAGCTTTTTGATTTTAATGAAGCCAAGGAATTTCACCCTACAGCAGTCAAACTCGTTGATATCTTTTTTTTCTGATTATAAATACCTTTGTCTTTGATGGCTAATCCCTGACCCGTAATGGAAGGATGGGTTCCCTTGGCCTCTATTCACGGTGTTTACTAAACAAGAAATGGACAAGTGCGCAGAATAATCTGTTCAATGTTATTTCAATTGCGAACGGGTCCTATTGTGTTTTGCAGTATTAAATTATTATTGAATATCATCTCCTTTCAAATTAAGGTTGTTGGATTTCAAAACCGACTTGATATATTGAGAAAAAAAAACTTGCTCCAAAAACGTGTGATTTATTCATCTAGCGAATCTGGGGGAAGGTCTATGTCTAAGAACAGATATTTAAATGATGATTTATCGTCTTGTTCGGATAAAAGATTTTCTAATCGTCAAAATTTTAAATTTAAATCTTGTTCAAATCTATTTCTTTATTTTATGATGATACGGCTTACTATCAGAGCATCAACCCTGTATCAAAATATTCAAAAAATATCTATCCTATATGACCCCAATGAACGTACAATGATCAACTGGTTTATGACATTGATGTCTTTCAGAGAGTCTTCCATTTCTGACCGTTATAAAAGCGCACTTTCTTTCTCTTTCTCATACATCCCTATCCTTGTAACCAAATCACTTCAGCATTCAACGGCTCAGCAAAACATACCAACATTTTGGGAACTAGGTTTACTATTCATTCCATGTGTATTAATGGCAACTGCTTCGTTGCTAACGCCTTTTCGATACACAAAAGATTTTTATATGAATGCTCCATTTCGGATCCTGAAGAAATTTATAATAGATGTCGGATGCCAACATTCAATACAAATCCTGATTTCAGTGTAATCACGTGATAAACTTGTGTGGCTATAGTTAGCAATGTTCTCCTGATAGAGGAAATAAAAGACAATGGTAGTCAAGGGTCGTTTTAAGTAATGTCGTCATGGGATTGTTTCAGGTAAATGGACAGTGAGGAATTTTGACTGACAATCAAATTGATTCGAATAGACACAGCAGAAAAAGTACGACACAAATATAGAGGGACCTACTTTTCTTGGCCGAAAAATCTTCTCTCACTGCCTCTCTATTTATTTACCCATCTCTCTCTCTCTCTCTATCTCTCTTTCTCTATTTATCTATTCATCCATATATCTCTTTCTCTCCCTATATATATATATATATATATATATATATATATATATATATGGCTCATGAAAGGATATAAAGGGCATCTTATATTCAGCATGATGTATGTCGGAAAATAAAATGAAGGACATTTACAAGGGCCTATACGGTACCCCTACTAAGTTCCAGGAGGTATCTCTTTGGAAGAGCTAGTTATTTAGTTTTTGGTAATTATATTTTGTCGTCTTTTTATTGAAATTATATATATACATAATTATATATATATATATATATATATATATATATATATATATATATATATATATATATATATATATATATATTATATATGTATATATATTTATATATGTATATATATATATATATATATATATATTATATATATATATATATATATATATATATATGTAGAGAGAGAGATAAATAGATAGATAGATATAGATATTATAATTGTTTAGTCAGTTTATAGTAACATAAACGGAAAGATGATGAAAGATCAGAGACCATGTAAAATATGAGGAAGGGAACATAGCAGAATACCAAGGTCAGGATGAATTAATGAATGAATGCATGAATTAAAGGCAGTGAAATGAAAAGTCAAAACTACGTGCTGAGGTCAATTTTATCTGGAACAGTGGAAGTAGAGAGTCTGGGGAGATCTATTGTTCTTGCAAAATTGTGATAACAATTATGTTGAAAGGAAGAAAAGATGGGAAAATTTTGACTTTCATTCTATTTGATTTAATTGGCTCTGACAATAATATACTTGAAAAACATTTTTGTTCCAAGCTTTCAATTTACCTATTTATATTTCACTTACAAATATATTTTACACTTTTTCTATACAATGTAATGATTAATCAGTGATGCTGTATACATCTTATGTAGTTGAAATATCAAGCTATTTTTCAAGAAACTATCTGGTTATTTTCCCAGAGAAACATGAGAAGGCTGTGTCCGATTTATAGGAATTTTTTGTTTGTATTTTTCCAGACGCGTATATTAAATAAGTGCTGGTCCCCCCGAATAGAGTAGACTCGGATAATAAAATCCATAACAATGAATTAGCAAAATAAACAACGCACATCTAATATATATGAATAAGAATATAAAATATGATTTGATAGTCCATATTGATTAATAGACTCATACAATATAATCCAAGATATGTAACTGATTATTCATATAACAATAAAGTAAAAGTAAATACAATAATATGAATAACTATAAACGAGTGAATGTCAAACGGAAGAAAGTAGAAGTTTTTTAGGTCGAATATTGAAGGTAAATACAGGTTGTAAAATTGTGTCAGTACACAACTAGGGGAGGCCATGATAAAATGCTTGTACAGTGTTTAATCCCCGAAAAAGTCCGTGCTTAAATAGATGGTGATCCCAACTATAATATTTAACGTACATTTGAATTTAAATATTGATGGCAATGATAACGTTTAATATTCTGTGCATTATGCAAAAATATCTGAACTTAGTACTTTTTCAGGGAAAGGAGAGGAATTAACTTACATGACGAAACATCATTCGATGATTTGTCGGAGTGTTTGTATCAAAACCACGAAATTTCTTTTAAAAAATCCTGTTCAGCAAAATTGTAAAGTGAATATCTCTATCTCTATATCTCGACCTCTATCTCTATATCTATATCTATTCATATCTATCTATCTATCTATCTATCTATCTATCTATCTATCTATCTATATATATATATATATATATACATATATATATATATATATATATATGTATATATATATGTATATATATATGTATATATATATATACATATATATATACATATATATATATTTATATATATATATATATATATATATATATATATATATGTATATATATATAAAAGAATGTGTTTGATTGCATGGCGTTCATGAGCATCATGTGCCTGTTTACATTTTCAAGTTGATCTCAGAATCAACTTTTCTTTTTATTTCGCCCATATAGATGGAATAACCAAGGAATAGACAGGGGGATAGTTTTGAACAGATTGAGGAAGTAATAAAGAGTATGAAACAATAAATTGATAGATATATCTATCAAAAACTACGCACACAGACACAGACACACGCATCTATATATATATATATATATATATATATATATATATATATATATATATATATATATATACGTACATATATATATATATATATATATATATATATATATATATATAAGGTGCTGCCAGAAATTGGAAGCAAATAGTATGCATTTCAACCGTCTGCTGTTAGGTCGAGCCAGTGGCATCTTTTGTCTGTTGGTGTGTGAATGGCCTTGTGCATGAATAGAACTGTTGCTGGCGTACGTTTA
Organism: Thysanoteuthis rhombus; assembly: GCA_963457665.1. Lineage (NCBI taxonomy): Eukaryota > Metazoa > Mollusca > Cephalopoda > Oegopsida > Thysanoteuthidae > Thysanoteuthis > Thysanoteuthis major. The sequence goes on from OY735218.1 coordinate 47,745,922, forward strand.
TTTTCGTAACGTCTTGTTTAGGTGATTAAGTCGTTCTGCAATTTCAGATTTCAAGGAGCGAATAACTAGCGTCAGGTACTGCTTTCAGAACAATGAGGCAGCTACAGAAACTCACCAGTTTTCCCGGGAAACCTTTGGTGATAATGCTATGTTCCAAAGCAGGATATATTTCTGGTACAGGCAATGGGCAAGATCCTTCGAAGATTATGATCGTTCTGGACAATCGCCGATGAGCATAACCCTAGAGAACGTTTGAATAGTTTGCAAAGCTCTCCTTACAGAAAATCTATTCATGTTGATATCGTATGACGGTCAAACGGGAGCTTTCAATGCATTTTGCTGGATATTTTGGACGCAAATCACATCGCTGTTCACACTGCACGTTGTTTGGTGGTCCGTGGCTTCCATGACACGGCAGTCATTAAATACCCATATTATACGTCTAACCGTGCACACTGAAATATTTGCCTCAAAGCAGAAATTCTGACTGCAAACACGTCGTTTTTGTTCGATTGAGGAGGTCCAGATAAGATTGCAGGAATTGCTCACGATTATCACATTTGAAATCTTCCGGGAATGCAAGTAATCTTTCAAAAAAAAATGTTGGGACCACAGTATACATGATCAAAGCGGCTACACCAAAGGCCATAGTAGAGGGGACAAGGAACTAGAGTAAGTTATTTCCCCGACAAAGCTCAAATTTGAGGAACTTCTTCGTAATACTCCATATATATATATATATATATATATATATATATATATATATATATATATATATATGAACATTAGTCAGTGTATATGTCTGTGTGATAGGTCTGTGTCCCGTGACAGCCTGAAAGCTTCTGAATGTTGAACACACACACACACACACACATACACACACATACACACTACACCTATGTTTATTCATTTATACATATATACATATATGTGTCTGTGTGTCTGTGTGTCTGTATGTGTGTCCATGTCCTCGTAGATATTCCTATTTCTCTACTGTTGTGTGTATAGCCATTAGTCTGTGTTTGCATAGGTCTATATATCACAGTGACAGTCTGACATCTTCCTCCGGATGTTAACAACGATGACAACGAAATGCACCAAGTCCTGATGCCGCATTACAAGACCGAAACTACTCAAGCAAACCTGATTTAACAACTAAAAGTACTCAAACGAAAATGAACATGTATGCAAAACTTTTTTCTCGATTGATGTATTTGGTGACTTCCTAAAAGACTGCTTTCTTTTTCTGTCTTTGAGTGACAAGTATTTTAATGCAGTCGACTTCATATCAAATGGCTGTTACGCCGACTCACTCGTATTGCCTTGATTTTACCAAGTAAAAAATGGCTCTTGGTTTTTGCCATCTTCAGTCAATGACCAGCAAGGAAAACAGAAAGGGTGTGTTCGGCATAATGCATTAGTATCTATCGAATATTTATCTATGGACTGTTACATATAAAAGTAGTTTTTTGAATACCAAGATGATGGATAATGTAAACAAAAAATGATTAATATTTAATCGAAACATGACTCATTTAGAGCATTAATCTTTTTCAGACAAAACTCTAATGATAATATGCCATCTACATGATATTTTTTCCAGTTTAGTAATCACAAATTCAGTAGAAGTAGAAATTGTAGGTCCGTTAGTAAAGGACTTTTTTTTAATACGGAATGATGTTCAAAATTTTCGGTATGATGATTATTTTTGGGTGAAATGTTTGGCAAATTTCAAGGATTCTTCAGGCTTCCTAATCCCATTCTTCAAGCTTAGACACAATCGACTTTGAGATTGCAGGGCCAGAACTATGGAATATCAACAAACAACAATGCCAATTCATTTCCACAGCTGAAACCCACAAAAATTCGCTCAGGTAGCTTAGTAACCGGTCTGTTTCACCATTCACCCACAAATAGGTGTTAAGTGATTGATTCATGTCATTCCAAAGGGCATCAGGATGAAATGAAGATAAACTTAATTTCAGAATCAAGTCGTTGGTTCCATTTTTGGTGCCGTTTACTGTTCGGTTTCACACTCTTCATCTTTCAATAGGAAGTGATTCAAATATTTCCAGACTTCATCTCATGGAAACATTCAGTTATTATAAGTAAATTAATTTGAAGCAACCGAATTGACATCTGGACCCTCATTTGAGTTTCGCCGTAGATGGCTTTAAACTGGATAATTATTGATTATGTCATGTTAATGAAGCAATTTCGAACCTATTGCAGCAAAACTTGTTCTTAATTTTGATTTTTAACCTACATCTGAATGCCGTAGAGTAAAGAAGATTTTTTCGTATTAGGTGAGGGAATTGTTTAGACAGTTGAACAGAGTAATCCTCACAATGACACAGAATACACGCAGTGTCAATGGAATAACAGAGTTTTTTAATTGAGCCAAGCAAAATTGTTGGGAGATTTTAGACTGCATAAATAGTTTTCCTTTTGCTTTTTTTAAAATTTTAGATTTTGTATCAAAATATTATGTGTTGGTTAAACATTAACTAATTCATTTTTTTTTGGTGATAACAGTTTTGCCTCGTCCCATGAATACAATCTTTACCATTTTCTAACTCCCAACAGAGATCAGAAACATATTTCCGAATATTCCCTCATTGCAATATAAATTCTGTAAATATTGCCGTTGGAAGCCTAGCGTGTCCTACATATTGCTACTAGTATAGAAAGAACTGAAACGGATGAAGCACAAATCAATAATCAAGTACCAGAAATACGTTAACGTTGCCTAGTAGTTTCATTGTTCACAGTCATCCATCATTATGAAAGTCACCAAAGTTGTTTTACAAGGATTAATGTATCATTCCATAGTCTGATCTTATGGCAAAAACATTGAAATCTGTTATCGTATGTGGACAATGCATAGGTTCAAGTTGCAAGCCATGGTTAGTGTGTTAATTTCACACTAGTCCTTTCATGATGGCTTTTTTCCAATGCATACATCATCATCATCATTAGCAGCAGCAGTATGGTTGTCGTCCGTGGTCAAATATGGCTATGGCTCCAGTTTCGAGTGAATCATCGTTTGCGCAGCTCTGATGCCGCCTTTGAACGCCTGATTGATATTATAGTAGAGAAGAGTTGCGCACATTGTCAGCCTCCCTCTCTCGTCTCTGTCTACGTGTCTAGAGACGGACCAAGGTCTGGTGTATAACCTTGGAGTTCAACGCGTCACATCATACTCTTCATACTCCAAAGTTCATTGCTCACCTCAGTGGGCCAAAATCCTCGGTTGTCCTCAATCTAGACTGTCTGTCTATCATTGCTAAAGAACTCTGTCTGCCCTCTATTTACCCATGGCTGGGAAGAGAGAAAAGATTAATTCATGACACTTTCAAGGGTATTAATGCGACGTGAATGCGGACTAAGTGCAAACTCGACTATGAGATTCCATTATCCGTGCCGTTAACTATTTCACCAACACTGCATCAAATGATCCCCGGTAAAAATCTATATTTTCCTGCCAACTGAGACCAAATTGACAAGTCTCACATATCTACGCAAATAATCCGACTGAAATGCAAGGACGTTTTCGTTCTAATGAAGAAATACATTAACAATGAAAAAGTATTCAAATCTTTTTAGAATGCATTATGTATAAAATTAGAAGTCGCAGTAATAATATTCAGTTGAAAGAAAAAAGTGAAGTTAAACACTTCAAGATTTGGGTGGATGCATTCTTTGGTCTTCCTAGAATAAATAAATCATCGATCCTTTTTTTTTTCTGAAAGACAGGTCAGGATATGTGTATAAAAAGATCATATAAAAAATCAAAAAACAAAATAATCTTTCTGTTTCTTCCTTGTTCTCTCCTTACCCACCATTGTATCTCTCTCTCCCTCCCCCTCTCTTTCTCTTTCTCTCTCTCTCACACACACACACACACACACACTCTTTCTCTCTCTCTCTCATATGACATAATAACAACATAAAGGTCCAAAGATAGGCAAAAAGTAAAGTTTTATCTCATGAAAAATTCGAACGAGTTAATCTTCTGCGTTGGCTGCGTTTCTAATCTGAAAAAAATTCCAATTTTTTTTTTTTTTTTTTTTTTTACATTTTTTCTTACCTAAGGTTTTGTTTATTCGTGACTGAATCAAGCAATCGTGGAAAACATCACTGAAGTTGAGGACGTCAAAGGGAAAGGAAGTAGGGAAAAAAGAGAATATTTCAACAAAGTATGCAATGATTGCAATGTCAAATGATTGAAATGTTGTGTTAAAGACAACACAGATAAAGATATTTGTCCAAAAAATATATAGCTTGATCTATCTCTGTATATATAAATCACAGTGGCATGTGTTATACCAGGAAAAAAGTATGCGATGTGATATTTTTTTCCAAATAGATCTTATATCTAGAATGGTATAAAAGAATAGATCTGTTATCAAAAATTACGGTAAATATACCAGCACTAAGTTTGGGTATTGTTGTCCAAAATTACAATGGATGATCAAAAGAGTACTTGAAAAGTGAAGTACTCGGGCACATTTCTGTGTTTGCAGCCCGAATTGTGACCAGGAGTATAAAAACATATACAGACACTCAAGGACAGAAGAATATGTAGCTTACTTGGTCAGGTGGGTCATTTGTGAGATTACGGGGATTATCTATGAATACATCATCCCCGAATAGTAGGCAATCCAGGATAACCCCACAATATTTCGGCTAAAACATTGCGCTAAAAATACTGAAATCTAAAGTTATAAAACGGGAAATAAATGACATGATTATAGATATCCTGTCCCCAAAGATCAGAAAGCAGATAAGAGAATAATAATAATAGAAAAAAAAAGGAAATACAGAAAAAAGTATCGTGATAACACTTAATAAAAAAAGGTCGAATCGGTGACTTTTTTTCATTGGGAATCCAAATGATGACAAGGTTCCCTTCTACATTTTTATGGCCATCGTGTTTTTGGCAAGACATGGATCTGAATTTGAGATATAAACCTGAATATTGATTGATGTTCGCTTTCATTGGAATATTCTGTATATTCCGGATGTATATATCCACGTCAATAAAAACAGTGAAGACTCCCAACATTGATTGGCACATACAAGCAATAAAAGATCAAATCGATAGACGTTCATAGACGCCTATTTTAAGTAAAGTCATGAAAGGGTTCGACATCATTCAGAAATTCTGGCTACGTTTTAAAATTCATATCACCAATACTTCTTTCTGTCGATCGATTAAAGGTGGACAGGAAATGTTTCAAACCATCCGAAATGTCCTCAATATCTGCCGGAATTCACTACAATTTATTCCATGTATTTTACGCTGGAAACTCGCCAGTGTTGGCTTTATTCAAAACATAAGATCATTCTAGCTCTATCTGGAAAGTATCCAGAAATTTAACATCAACAGAAAATTAGTCTAACTTTGTCCTCAGCCTCTCAAACTCCTTCAATTCACTCGAGACCCCACGAATTTACCCTAACATTCTCTTTACTTTCAAAAACATTCTGAATTGTCCTATTTTGGGATCGCCGTTAGCTGCTTCGTCACCTTTCTTAAATCTGCAGTTTGCAATCATTATGGTAGAAGTTGGAATTTTCAAGGAGCCCTGTTCAGACTTCAGTTGATAGGCCAGACTTGGGTGATGTGATATTTTGTCAAAAACCAATTCTTCCCTTGGTCATTGCAAATATGAGTTCCTCACGGTGAACATGCTGGAAAAATTCTATCCAACCACCGACTAAATAACCCCACAGAAGAATGTCTATTCACGCATGTGCAGTAAGGATCTAGTTTGATTGCCGAAATTCATCGAGGCGATGCCATTGGTTCCTGGTAAGCATTTATTTGAAATGGCAAATAAGCCTCGTATTTTGCCGACACGATGATCTTCAATCTATTTTGTATCATCGTAAAAAGTGTTTTGGACTCACTCGCTAGATTTCTGTCTCAAAGTTTCTACTTAGTCACATATTGGTGATACTAAGCATCGACTTCCATCAATTCACAGTCTTTTGGGTTACTTTTATTCCTTTCATTTCACTCGGCAAAAAATAATTTGAATACAGGCATTGTTCGCTGCAAACTTGAAAGTCCAACAAACTCATGCATTGGACAACACATTCACTTATAAACGGGTCAAGAATATTCCCATCAATCTGTACCCTGGGAAAAATTTTTTAAAAAAATCTCCAATAATCATGAAATATTGAATACTTTTTAAGAAATTTTAGATGATTCAGCCAGTTTGAAGAATCAAGGAATTCCTTCAATTTCACATCTGTTCACTGTATGTATTCAGTCTGATAGGCATGAGACTGCATCGAAAGAAGTGATCGAGTAATGCTGCTCCTCAATTTGGGGAAGTCAACCTATCTTAAAATTCGGCATTTAAAATCAACAATGAAATTAGAACACTTGCTGTTGACATCTGCAGAAGATATACAAAATTTTTAACAACCAAAAATACTTGAATAATGTGATCCATAATTTGTTAAACTAATTAATACGATTGTAGTCAGAAAACATCAATCAAATCATTCACCTAAACCGTCAGCAATATTGCTTTTAGTTTCCAATCTGGTTTTTCTGTCCGTCTTACTGGCTACCGTTCTATGCATCACTCATACAGGGCACACCAATGGAGCTTGAGGGCAGAACAACTTGAGCATTGACTCTCCATTATGTTTAGAAAAAACATTTTCTTTGCTTTCGTTTTTTTTTTTTTTTTTTTCTAAATCGATCGTTCAATTTGTCATACCTGTGGGTTTTTTTTGAAAAAATCCCAACTTTTTAGCGACCGCTGTCGAGTAAAAGGGAATAGGAGTAATTTATTTGTTGATCACCCCTTTTTCAAATTTTTTAATGGAGGAATCGGTTACATGACAGTGCCTATCAAGTAACTAACCAGACCTCTTCTCAGAATGTTTGGTTGCTACTTGCTTTCATTATTTTATATTTTGCTTATTTGACAAAAACCATGTAACAGTTTGGGGTCCTCTCTTCCAGTTTCTCTCACCGTCAGATGATTATAATTCATGAGCATCATCGTGTCAATACAAAGAAAACCCTTTCAAAATTATGATTTTTACATTTTCTCTGAAGAGATATATGGAAGCCACATAAGTAAAGATGAGTAAATATTAACGGATTCGAAGTATATTTAATAACGTTGCCTCATCTACACTGAACTGTTTTTTATATTTTCCTTTTATAAGGCATTCATGTCCCCGGGTGGGATTTCAGCTCCGAATTCAAGCCACTAACTTCTCACCGGATTGAAGAAATTGAATAGGCTTTTCTGTTGGGTATATGAGAAAAATTTAGTTCTTTTCAGCATTGTGTCTTGTGAATGCTTTGCAAAGAGCACTTCTCCATAATAAACATACATTTATTTCTATGTGAAAGAAAAAGGAAGTACAGGAGTTCCTAAATATATACAGTTTTGTTTCCACACATGTATATTATCATCGGCAGTTGCAGTCGTTATAAGTCCACTGCTTGACTAAAACCCTCCCCCATCTCCTTCCACGACGAGTCTGATTGCACTAATCCCTGCCTTGTCTTACCGGCAAGCCTTCTGACCTTGTCATTCTATCTTGTTTCTTCTTTTCCCTACTTTGTTCACTGTCCCTCGAGCACCATTCAGTTAGCCATTTGCTTCACACACACACACACACACACACACACACACACACATATATATATATATATATATATATATATATATATATAAGTATGATTTGAGACAAAAGACAACGAGCTTTTTCATTTATTAGTTAACATAGGGAACAATGGGCGGACGGTGGTGCTCATAATAATAAGTACACTTCGAAGAAGCTTTGAGATTTGTCAGATATTCGAAGAAGCATCCAGACTAGAGCGATGTTGAGGTAACCACGATCATTGTCGGGTATCTGATCACCAAATCTCATCAACATACCTCTGATAAGAATCTGGGTGGATCTTCACATGAGTAGTACTTGAGAGGGATTTAGTGATTAAGTTTTTTTCTAATCCTTTTCAGTGTCCTTAGCACACACTTTGACATAGTTTAAACTAGATAATTACGCCCCTGAATTCCTGCGGATTCTAATCATCACTTAAACGAAGGTCAATATTACACTAAATGATGATAGGAAATACATATTTTGACCGAAAGAATCGATATTTTTTTAATTCTAATTAGACCGAAAGGGAAAATGATACAATTAATCGAATTATACGGCAATTAGTTGTGTGGTCCTGATCATCAACAGCCATCAGAGCCCCAGCAGTTAATTTTGCCATCAGTCGACCATCAGAAAGTTCAGTAGCTCACTTTCCCGATTTGAAATTAATCTAACAGGAAGCAACCATATGATGGTCATGATTCCCAGCTGGATATTTCCAGATGTAAGGATTAGGATCTTTATTTTCATCACAGGATCTTCTTGCTCAAACATGAATTTGCTCTGCCAATTCCAGTGTTTCTAGTGTCCTCTCTGAAACTTTTTATTTCTTTATTTGAGCATAACATGCTACACGCTATATTTATATGACGTGTCCGTGTAAATATTTTAGTGTTTTATATTCACACCATTAGGGATGGCATCAAGTTTCTTATATTACGGAAGACTTTCGGTAACATATTAGTACCAAGCGCCAACATTATTTCTTTTGCAGTACACCGCAGAAGCACTTTTTTTTTTTTTTTTTTTTTTTTGCCGGCCAAGTTCAAATAGCATCATGTCTGTTAGACTGCTGAACACTTTTCAGAGCTTGATATATCAAAATCTTGTATTTCTGCATCACTACTCTTTACCCTTTTAATGTGATGTGAATTTTGACTAACGTGAATCTGCAGTGTGGGATGGTTTAACAAGTCTCTTTTTGTCTGATTAAGAAAGAAGAAAAATTCTTTTTCCATAAATTCAGTCCGTTCATTGTTTTGTGGGGACATCTTTCTTCCCCAAATTGCAAGATTCAACTTGTAAATTCAGTGAAACTTGAAGGCTTTCATCTGAGCCCATCAGCCCGACTACATATTGTAAATTAGACATTTTTCAATTTTAAAGTAAAATTTTTTTCTTACTTTATGTAACGTTATTTCGCATCGATTCTAGTGCAACGTGAAAATGCCAGCCTCCGGGTCTGGAGAGGAGGTTTTAATCCAATCTCGTTGTACCAGATGGTGTGTTTATTCGCTGTCCCACCACAGCAAAATGTGACATAAGGTTGAGGCTTAACGTGGGGAAAATAGGAGCCTTCCACCCAAAAATAGCTCCAGCTTTGGTTTGCTAAGCAACCTAAGTAACCTCCGCCACTGAGGGATCAGGACAAGTTCTGACCTGCTCCGTTACGTGCAACTGAGCATTGCTGCCCCGGGGCGCTATTTATTTACTGTCTCACCATAGGAAAATGTCACACAAGGTCGAGGCTTGACTTGGGCTCCCCTCCATCCAAAAATGGCTCCAGCCGACGCAACTTTGGTTGCCAAGCGACTATAGTTGCTAGAACACCCTCTACCACGAAAGCTTCAGGACAATCCCGACCCGTTCCTTATAGTGCATTAGAGCAGAGCTGTCTCAGGACAATAGATCCCCTGCAGCTGGGCTGAGTGATATTAAAAGAGCCCAAGGACGAGTCCAAAGGCTCCCAATGCACTTAGCAGTGCGAAGCCTCAGTAAAACCTCATTGGCCTAAAGCATTGCACCGGTGCACTCAGTCTTTGACACACATCATCAAGGGAGTGGGGGTGTTTATTTGCTGTCCCACCGCAGCAAAATATGACACAAGCTTGAGCTTAATGTAGGAAGAATAGGATCCATCCATCCAAAAACGGCTCCAACCGACGCGGCTACGGTTGCTTTTGTAAGCAAAGCAACCTCTGCCACGAAAGCATCCACCAGGAGACCTGCTGCTTTAAGTACAATGGAGCAGTGCTACTCTGGGTAATCTATTTATCTACTGTCCCACCACGGCGGAATTCGACAAAAGGTCGGGCTTAACGTGGGAAGAATAGGTAACCTCTTTCAAAAATAGCTCCAGCCGACGCGGCTTCGGTTGCCAAGCGACCGTTGAAGTTACAGCAACCTAAAACTACACCAAGAGTACGTCAGTTCCTGCTGGGTCATCGGCCCCAAAAGACTCAGCCACATCACTTACTTTGGGTAGGGGTGATGTGCTCCGAAAGCGACTACCCAAATCCTTCACCATGGGACCATCTGTCCCTACTGAGTCACCGAACAAACAACGACCATTTCAACAGAACTCTAAGACTGTCAACAAGAAGACAAATTTATACATAGGCACATACAACGTCAGAACGCTGTCAACTGACATGCACCTAACTGATCTAGGAAGTGAAATCAGAAATGTCAAATGGGACATCATAGGCATTAGTGAGGTAAGAAGACCCGGAGAAGAACTAATCGAACTGAGAAGCAAGCATCTTCTTTACAGCTACGGTAAAGAGAAAGTAAAACAAAGTGGAGTTGGCTTTCTCATCAATAAGAACCTGAAAGACAATGTAACTGGCTTCAAAGCCGTCTCTGACCGAGTAGCTAGCGTCACCATACAGCTTTCAAAACGATACAAACTCAATATAATCCAAGTCTACGCTCCCACTTCGCAATCAACCCAACAAGAAATAGACAACTTCTATGATGACTTGAACTCCCTCCTCCTAGGCACCAGAAAACACTTCAATGTTATCATGGGAGACTTTAACGCACAAGTAGGACAAGGAAATGAAAATTGCGTCGGCAAATTTGGATACAAAATACGCAACGAGAGAGGAGAAGATCTTGTAAACTTTGCAACGGCTAATGGATTCAAAATCATGAACACCTTCTTCAAGGAGGGACCCAGTAGGAAATGGACTTGGAAGAGCCCCAATCACGAAAAAAGAAACGAAATAGACTACATCCTAACGGACAAAAACGATATCGTCAAGGACATCCAAGTCCTAAATCAAGTCAATGTAGGCAGCGACCACAGAATGGTACGATGTAAAGTACAGATAAACACCAATAAAGAACGCAGGAAAATGTTCCATACAAAACCGCAGCCTCTAAACATACCAAAAGAGCACGTTCAATCTTTCAAGCTCGAATTGAGGAACCGATTCAGAATTCTTACTGAACAAGACAGCACCAACATCAATGAACTAAGCAGCAAAATGACAACGTCAATAATTGAAGTAGCCTCTACATTCAAGCCAATAATCAAACAACCCATTAGCAAAATCTCGGATGAGACTAAAAATCTCATGGAAAAACGCAGAAACCTCAAGCCACCGACAACAACGAGAGAGAAAATTGAAGAGGCTGAACTAAACAAATTAATCAAGAAGAAACGAAGAGAAGACAGAAGGAGATACACAACGGCAGTCATTGAATCAACTCTTGAAAAAGGTCGGGGCTTCAAAGCTATAAACAAACTCCTCAACTCGAGACGAAGGCAAATAACTAGCATACTCGAGGAAAATGGAAACCTAACAACAGACGGAGACAGGATTGTCGAACGTGCCAAAGAATTCTACCAAAAACTTTATTCGTCCAAACAAGGACTGCAAAACAATGAGAAAGATACGCAAGACACGGGCAAACAACTGGAGGACTTCCCAAAAGTAACCCCGTGGGAGGTGAAGGAAGCCATTAAACAGACGAAGAAAGGAACTGCCCCTGGACCAGACAACATCACCATCGACCTACTCCGAAAAGCAGGCAAAACCATCAATAGGAAACTGGCCGTCCTCTTCAACCTGTGTCTAAAACACAGTAAAGTCCCAGACGATTGGAATACTGCTATCATAATGCTTTTATATAAAAAAGGAAACCCGAAAGACCTCAACAACTATAGGCCTATAAGCCTACTCAACTGTGTATATAAACTTTTCACAAAGATCATCACCAACCGAATCACAAAAACACTCGATGAAAACCAGCCACGTGAACAGGCTGGCTTTAGAAGAAGCTACTCGACCATGGACCACCTGCACTCGATAAATCAACTGAAAGAAAAGGCAGCAGAGTATAGACTACCACTTGCCGTAGCATTTATCGACTTCAAAAAGGCGTTTGACTCAGTAGAAATCCCTAAGGTCATGGAGGCCATCAGTCGGCAAGGTGTAGATCCAGTATATGTTGAAGTGTTGAAACATATATACAATCACGGCAGCTCATTTATCAGGCTACATAAAGACTCAGACCCCTTCCAGCTCCAGAAAGGAGTAAGACAAGGTGATACCAGCTCACCTAAACTCTTCACAGCCTGCCTCGAGATGATCTTCAGAAGGCTAGACTGGGAGAGTAAAGGAATTAAAATAGACAGCGAGCATCAGAGCAACCTCAGATTCGCAGACGACATAGCCCTTTTCGCAGAGAACCTACACGACCTCCAACTAATGATAGATGAACTAAATGAAGAGAGCAAGAAAGTCGGCCTGCACATGAACTTCAGCAAGACGAAGATCATGTGCAACAACCACATTGGAGATAAGAACACTAAGATCGAAATCGAGGACACAGAACTCGAGAAAGTAGACCACTACATCTACCTAGGGCAACGAATCTCCATGAGACCCTCGAAAGAAGAAGAAATCAAGCGAAGAATCACACTAGGATGGCAAGCCTTTGGCAGAGCTAGCTCAACCTTCAAAAATAATAAGATCCCATTAATCCTAAAGAGAAGGGTGTATAACCAATGCATCCCCCCAATAGTCACTTATGGAGCTGAAACATGGAACTTAACCAAGAAACAGACCTGTAAGCTGAGAACCATGCAGCGTGCACATGAAAGAATAATGCTGGGCCTCACATGGAGAGACCACAAAACAGCACAACACATCCGGGAAAAGACAAGAGTTAGAGACATCATAGAATCCATAAAAAATCTCAAATGGCGGTGGGCTGGCCATGTTGCAAGAATGGCTGACAATCGATGGACATCACGACTCACAACATGGATTCCCCGAGACCATATGCGCAACCTAGGCCGGCAGAATATTAGATGGAGAGATGAGCTGGACAAGTTCAGGAAGTACTGGCTCCGTGACGCCCATGATAGAGAAGTTTGGCAAATCCTGGGGAAGGTCTTTGTCCAACGACGGACGCTAAAAGACTAATGAATACGAATACGAATACGAATACACCACGGAAGCATCCACCCAGAAAAAAAGGCATGTTATTTAATCACTGTCCCACCACAGCAGTTTGTGACATAAGGTCGGGCTTAACATGGTAGGAAATAAAGCAACCCTTCCAAAAATGGCTCCAGCCGACGCGGCTGTCGTTGAAAAGCTCATCGTAATGGCCAGACAACCTCCGCAACGAAAGCGTTCACCAGAGAACCAGCTCCTTGAGCTGCAATGGAGCAGTGCTGCCCTGGGGAAACAGACACTCAAAGGGCGAGTCCAAAGGCTCCCCGATGCGCTTAGCAAACGCAGCCTCAGTAAAACCTCATTGGCTAACGCTTCCACCGGTGCACTCGGTCTTTGACACCCATCCTCTCCGGCCAATTCAGCAGGCAAGAGTCAGTACCGACTCATCGGTCTATGCCATGGAATAGATACTACACTTTGATCCCGAAGAAAGGCCAGAAAAAGGGGGCGCTATTTATTTGCTGTCCGACTACAGCAGTAAGTAACACAAAATTTTTGTAACATGGGGAAGATAGGAGCCCTCCATCAAAAAATGGCCCCAACCGACGCGATTTTGATTGCTAAGTGACCGTAGAAGCTAAAACAACCTATGTCCCGAAAGCGTCCATTTTGGGACCTGCTCCTTTAAGTGCAATGGAGCAGTGCTCCGGGGCACATGATCCCCTGCTGCTGGGCCGAGGGATATTAGGAGAGACCAAAGACGAGTCCAAAGGCTCCCCTATGCACGTAGCAGAGACAGTGCGCAGCCTCAGTAAAACCTCATTAGCTGACTGTTACTGAACTGTTAACACTAATACTTCTAGATTTCATAAAATATCTCATTTTTTGTCAATATGGCCTAATTGGATTCATTAGGAGATTTTCTCCTCATATATTTCGAATTCTCAGTGTATCTTCACATATACCCCGATATGAAAGATTAGCAAGAGCTGAGGGTTGGACAGTATGAAGCTCGGTACATATATATATTGCACGCCAGTGAAAAAATCATTACTAAGGGAAAAGGTTCTGCCAGAAAAAAAAACCCGCCAAAATGCTAAATTTACTCATGTAATGCTCAGATTAAAAGTTTTAATGTTTCGAATTTCCACACTGACATCAAATCTATACATTCAGGGATCAAAATATTGGTTGTAGAATATGTAGTTCAAAAGATATTGTTCATATGGAATGGCTTTCTTTTTCTTCTTCTTCTTCTTCTTCTTCTTCTTCTTCTTCTTCTTCTTCTTCTTCTTCTTCTTCTTCTTCTTCTTCTGCTGCTGCTGTTGCTGCTGCTGCTTTTTCAATGATTCTTTGAGAAAAGTGACGAACGTGTTTGGCGGCAGGCCATATTAGGGATACTTAACAGCAAAAATTTAAAAAAGGTTGATTATTGAATTAGTTACATCTCTCGATTTTTGTTGGGCTTTAAAAAAGGACGGATAAAAAAACCCTTGAATTCTGCTAATTACGAGCTAATGGTTCAATTTAGGATAAATATACGCTGCAAATAGGATCCCACACTAACCAACTATTCAAGGATGATCTTGAAGAAAACGTTAACCTTTTAAATCAAGAAGAGGTAATTGCTGAAAGGTCTCGGCCTCAAGCTCCACTTTCTATATACATACATAATCAGTCCACCAGCCCCAAACCAAAGCAGAACAGACCAGTTTTAGGTGACAGTTTCTAATCTAATGGCAAAATCTCATGACAAAAATTATCAACACAGCATGAATGGAGAAACACCTCAGCCAATTTATTTACACACATTTAGCCCATACAAGTAGGCAGACATGAGGATGGTTCTGCATCTTCTGGGTGTGTCAATTTCAATAACATGAAATATCACGGTAAGAACATCACGCATAATATTCCATCAAATAAAATATTGACAAAATTTAAACAGGGAAGCCTAACAGAACCATGGCACAACATGGATTGCAACGTATTGGGTCCATTAAAAAGTCTAGCAGTAGCAATGTTTCACTCATTTACGGGGAGTGACATCATCTCATCCTTATCATGGATAGGCAAACGCAGGGCATGTGATACATGTCCTGTATCTCCAGATATCACTGACACTGAAGTATTCCTGCAGCCCTTTCTTAGTACGCTTGATAACCTATTTTGTTGGGGAAATATGTTGCTCTTATGTACAGCAGGGACAGTGGATTTTCAAAGCTAACTGAGGCAAGGCTGCATTTCTTGCAAGAATATCCTGAACTTTGATGAATATTCCACCAACACAAGCAGTTATTTAACAGCCTCAGCTTAGAATAAGTATGGGGGCAAGTGTGGTTTCAAGTCATGCAGATTGTAGCTGGAGTGAAAATCATGGCTCAGAGAAACCAAAGTGGAAGAATATGGGAAAAGCACATGATATAAGCTGATATATTGCAACATGAATACAAGAGTGTGTCCAAAAGTCACAAGATCAGATTTCAGTAAATTGCTCTTTGCTAATGTGACAGTAGCTATTTCCAAGACTAACCAGCTCTGAGAACAAGTACATATATTTATCTAAATTGATACTTTTAACCTTAAGTGTACAATTCAGCTCCAAATCCCTTCTTAACTACCCTTCAAAGTGGAACCGACTCATTCTAATCACTTTTGGATAGGACCTTCCAGATAACAATAACCAGCTGATAACACCTTGCACAGAATATAAAAATTGAGATGATTTGTATTGTCTGTTATACATCTAATTTCATTGTTTAGGGAATAATTATGTTGTCATTATTTCAGCTATGTACAAATAAATATCAATTCATAATTTATTTTAGATAATCATAATAAATAGCAGTTTATCTCTCCTGTCTCCCCATATATATATATATATATATATATATATATATATATATATATATATATATATATGAATGGCTGAGTGTGTATGCGCTCATGTGGGGCTGCATGTACGTATTTGAGGCAATTTGTAGGTGCTAAAAAACATTTTTTCATATCTTTCCGGGAATTGGGGCTAGCCTTGGGCGATGAGACGAGGACATCTGTTCAAATGTCTAATTGTCTGAAAGTGAATAACTTTTAGTGAAATGCGTCCTTTTTTTCCTTTTAGCTATTTAAAGTGATTTCTTTTCTTTTCTTTTTTTGCATGAGTTTGGGAAAGAACCTAATTGCCTGTGGTGCTGGTTAATCAAGCATTGTGTGATTCTTTCCAGAAGTCTGGTTCCTGAAACGAAGAAGTTGTCCTAGCGTTTTAGGATATTTACTGAACTCCGTTGGGAAAGAGGAAGATTGTGTTACTCTGATGTCCTCAGGGAGAAAGACTGGATGCTTTGGGATAAAAGGATACGCATATTTACAAGACCTAATTGTGAAAATGCAAGATTGTGTTACGCCAGTCTTTGAAGTGAAAAGGGCCATCCAGTATGCATTGAGAGTCATTATTTGAATTCCTGCTAATGACAGTTCGGACGACAATTTTTTGTGCATCAATGAATCAGTTTCAGATTAACTCTGCTACACTTGCCTGTTGGAAACCAAAAGGTAGGATGTTATTGGTTTAGTTCTCTCTCTCACTTTCTTCTCTCCCCTCTTTCTCATATTCTATCACCCTCTCTCTCTCTCCCTGCCCCTCTCTCTCTCTCTCTCTCTCTCTATATATATATATATATATATATATATATATATATATATATATATATAGTGGCTACTTTATTCATGTTAAAATGCTCAATATTTGAAAATGGAGTGCAAAAAGGCAGAAATTTGTAAATTCGTTTCTACTTATCAGTTTCACGCCATTATAATCCTACATTTACATGTATAGTGATCATATATATATATATATATATATATATATATATATATATATATATATATATATATATATATATATATATATAAAGAGAACGAAAGAGAGGAAGAAAAACAAAAATAGAGCTAGAAAAGGAATGGCAGAAAGAGTGAGAAAGGGGATACGATTTAATTCATACACATACACCAAAATCTATTGCTAAGTGTCTACAAAAGTTTGTATACAAATGTTCCTTCGCTCTTGAACAGAATCAATAAAAGTAAAAGCGACGACCTGTGTATATAAATGTTTGTTAAGTTCGAAGACGCTTTGAGATTCCTATAAAAACCAATAAACTCTCAGAATAAAATATAGATTTCCATCTGAAAGCCCAGTTGGTAATGTTCCAAGTCTACACATAAAAAAGTGATTTCCATCATATATTTGGGAAATGTTTAACGGTTATCTTTTTTCTTTCAATATTTTTGCTTCTTCCTTCTTTTCAAAATAAAATGAAAATACGAGGTTGGAACGAAAACTCTGAAAAAAAAAAATGGTTTCCCAATGAATTGAGAGGAAATACTATTCGATGTTGGCCGTATTTTATAGATATAGCTTTGAAGAAGGGTGAGTTAGGAGTATATTTGTGAAGTAAAGTACTTGGTTCTCACGTTATTTGGCTACATTGGTCCAGGGGCACGGAGACTATGCTCCCTGTGAGGATTGAACTCATGGGTCAAATGTAGAATCCAGATCCCCAAAGTGATTTAAATCAGATGTGAAAAAATTCATACTACATCTTGATCAAAATTTTAAATAATCTATCAAAACAAGGACGAAACATAGATTTCAGACCCCTTCATCTAAATAAAAGAATATTCTGGAGGAATTGTATCAAAAATGTAGTACAGCTTCTCCATTGCATTATTTTATTATGATTTAATGTGAAAAATACTTTTTACTCCAATCAATAACTCGGTCTGGATGATACATTTTAACTGCAAACCCCACTCAAATTATTTGGTCTGCAAAGCTAAATTCAAAAGCATTTTGCTCAAGTAGGGGATCCAGAATTTAATTAGTTAGAGGACTATTTTCTCTGTTTCAGTCAATCTTTTCAATATATATATATATATATATATATATAGATAGATAGATAGATAGATAGATAGATAGATAGATAGATAGATTATCGGATCATATTCTGGAATTATATACTGAATCTGTAGTAATAACGGCACAGAACATGTGCAAAAACATAATTAGAACCGTTATTCAAATAGTAGCTGAAAGTTAAACTACCGTAGTGTAGTAGTTAGAAAATTAGTCTGCGACAAGAATTAGCTTATCAACTGGTGCCTCACACTTGGGGCATGATGACATACTCTGTCAAGGAAATAATTACTTTGATGTATTCTTTTATTTTGAAACACAGCTCTAGCTAAAAGAATAAACTATTGAAATAACTGCTGTTTCTCCCCGAGTTAGTGATATCTTAATTGTATTGTTTTATTCATTATTTTTTTGTTTTTTTCCCTTTTATTGAATCACCGTAGCCTTGAGATATGGCCAGGCATTCTATCTTCTTTCAAAAGTGTGTGTGTTTGTATATTTGTTCGAGTGTTCATGTTTTTGTTCATGTGTTCTTGGTTCCAACGCTCCTGGTCATTCTTCTTACTTTACTTGGAAATTGGTATTGCATCAACAAACCAAATACAATAGGGTTTAGCTTTGTAAAATTACGAGTTGTGCATCTTAAGAGTCCGTCATGATAGAATATAACATATTCAGTTGTCTGATATTAGCAGACAAACATATATTTATCTGATCTCCATGATATATTCCAGAAAGAAACTTCTTAGGTGTAGCCCTCCTATATCTGCAGCCTATCACAGATCTTCACGTAATCTACCATATCTGTCGTTCTTTTTTTGTTTTTTTTTTCAAACTCAAGATGGCGTGTTCCGAGAAGAACCTTTCAACTTGGATTTCAGTAATGAGAAAATAAATATCCGACTAAAATTCATATTCAAGATTTGAGATCATTAATGTCGATTGATTTGTTATATTTCTCCAATATAGAAATGAAGTTTCTGATTAAACTATGAAAGAGATTATTTTGTTTCTTTGTCAATTTAATCAATGCTTAATTAGGATTCGATCCGTAATCATTAATGATCAGTTAAAAGAAATTAACTTTTTCTCTTTAATTGTCTTTGTTCCCCTCTCCTCCGATATTGTAAAAAGTTTGGGTTTTTTTTTTCAGAAATAAAGATTTTTTTTTTTAATGAGGAAAATTTTTTTGATTCATTTCTTGCATTTTTGCGTTTTCTGTTTGATATAAATCTATAATCATCCGAAAGATGATGTCTAACTTTTTATTTTTTATTTTGCAAAAAGTAATAAGAAAGAATTAAAAAAAAGGTAGGCCAACACCCAATCGACAGTGATCTAAAATCAAAGAACTTTGGTCTCCTCTTAAAAATAATTGAAAGGAAAAGTCATATATGTTTTTATAAAAGCTTATTTGTCTCTTTACAGGAGACGATCAAAAGCAGTCATAAAACCATATGTAAAAGGAAACAAATGTGTACTGTTTGAATACATGCACACACACACACACACACACATATATATATATGTATATATATAAATATATATATGAGTGTATGTGTGGGCACATGTGTGTGCATATGTATGTTAATGTGATTTATCTATGTGTGTGCATGTGATATATATATATATATATATATATATATATATATATATATATATATATATATGCGCTTCAAAGTCAAATTTAAGCATCAACAGGTCTGGTTAGTCACCCAGTAGAAACTGTATCTGGATCAACATTTTTAGGCAGGATGCTGTGTGGGGATGATCGATCAAAATGTGGAGAAAAGAATGTTCATTGAATAAATTACTTATTCCGCCTTTTGCCGGGCAGTGAATACTAAAAAAATCAGAATTTTTAAAAAATGATCGTGAATGCTTGGGAACACGAACTAAGTAATCAATTCCTTCAGATGAAAGGGTTAAAAAACAAAGACATCGTTTTTGTTGACATAATAAGGAGTACAGTTTTCAATTATCAATTGTTTAGGTCCCATTGGTGCGTGATACGTACATGTACAGTCAGTCATCAAGCCAACCTGACTAATTTGAAAACTGAAAGAAAAGTTAGGTTGACATTTTTATGACGGTTTTGGTTTAGGATTTCTAACAAGAACCATGATATTATTGTCCTTGGATAATAAGGTTTCTGATATTGATGATATCCAAAAGCAATGGTCGGAAGTGTCCAATAGCTATATAAATTGAATTTAAACCTAGCACACACACACACACACATGAAATGTTCATTAAGAGGTTGAAAACATTCCTTGCCGTCTTTAAAATATACAGACAATGGATTCCAGCCTGAATACTCATTATATATTGGTCACACAAGTGGTTGATTGACATTTCTGTCCTCCGTCAATCGATTTTGCATGCTCGTGACGAGACTTATGATTCTATATCTAATTGATTGGGTATAGTAGATTTACGCTTTCATTATCCCAAAGTTATACATGTGTATATCTTTGTTACTTTGCACCAGGGTTGCTTAAATTTAGCATATGGGTCCAAGAATACAATCTATGCGATGAGCATAACTGAGATTATTCAAGGTCGCCTGTTGTGATATTTTGGCTCTTTTGAAACAATTCTCCGTGACGATTTAGCTCTAAAATTGGGCATTGAGGTACAACTCTCCCTTGCAATGCAAAATTGATCACTGATGTCATCTCTAGTCATATCCAGCTCACTTTCAAGGTCGTTGGCCACACTCTCATACTAAAGATGGTAGAATTGAGCATATTGTCTCATCTCATTGAATTGTAAGTAACGGTCTGGGAGGTAATTCGAGATCAAGTAAAAACAATTTTCAAGTTTTTGAAAACTGTTTCGGATCAAATTAACCGAAATTTGGTATTGGGGTAAATCTCTTCTTAGCAAAGGTCAATGACAATGCCTTATTGACCTCAGAATTCATTTTAGGGCAACTGAAGTAATTTTTGGTCGAGTCATTTGTTTTTCAAAACTATGAAACTGAATAGTGGTTTTGACATCAGGGTCATTTCTTCCTTTTGTGCATCAGAATATATTTTTGTTTGGATAGAGCATATATTTTTTTTCCAATGACTGCTTCCATCTTGGAGAAATATATCAAAGAACATAATTTCCGTCTTTGGAAGTCATCTCCACCTCTAGGCAATGCCAGTTATCCCTGTTATATGTGACACTATTTCCACCAACAGTAAATTTCATATCCCCATGTTGTAAAGTATTGGATAGGATGATGGACCTTACCCGGCCACATTGGCCCATAAAACCTTGGGAATTTGGGAACTTTGGAATTGACTCTATCCCATTTCTGATTCCCCAACGATAAACATTTGATAAACCCAAATTTTTTTCTTCATTCAATTTATATACATTTATTTCACAAATAGAGCAATTATCCATGCCGAACACTATTTAAAAAAAAATTTTCGGTGATACCTGGCAGTGGATTAAACCACGGCATATCGGGAAATGTCTCGTCGGTCGTTTGTATCTACGTGCGTTCATGACCATTAACAATTTTCCCAGAAACTCTATCCAATTAATCGCCAATTTGCCAACAGTCTTGGATCCTAATGTTGACCAGGCTTGATAGTGACATACATCATCAGCAGCTCTGGAACAATATTTGACTTCATGGCCTCCATTTCTAAATCGTTCAGGATCATTATTCAATTAACTGCCGGTCTAAAAGACATTGGACAAATATAAAACCACTATATATCTCATCAGCTGCTCCACAATAAACATTTATTTCAATTTCTCCTATTGAATATCAAGTCCTGAATCATATTCGATTCACTGCCAGAAATAAACTCTAGAGGAAAGTGTTTCCCATGAAATTTCTCGTCACCCTTTTTTTGTGTATGTATCATCATTCTATGCTTATACCCTATCAAAGATGTCGTAGGTTTCGGTAAACAGTAAGATTTTCTCTTGACCAGCTAGGTCTGTCGAAGCTTTGTTCTGCGTCTTCAAAGTTGACCCATTCAGGTGATCTTACGAGAATCGATGTATCCAGTGAAATCTTACCTTTAGTCCTTGACGACTTTTCTCAATCCTAGTCCTTGTCGTGAGTAGTTCGACGAGGGGCAAAAAAGGAGTGAAAAGACTTCAGTGTGACTTGAGGATTCTTTAGAGCTTGGCCTACAGAATGCAATGAACGCTCTACCATTGGGCCAGGTTAATTTGTCACCCGATGTCTTACAGGGGCTAAAGAAAAGTTTACCATCTGATTATACCCAAATTTTTAAAAAAATGATATTCAAAAAGTTTGTCAGTAGATAGAATCGGAAAAAATGTTTGACAGAGTAATGTTTGATCACTCGTATGTGATCCAACACTATCAATACTATAATATGGCCACCTAAGCAAGTTGCACTTGTAAAGTGATAGGGTCAACACCGTCTGGTTATGCATTGTTATTTTAAGAGCAGCAATCTATCAAAGTAATTGCACCCTGACAGGCACATCGGTAACATTAATGATGGCTCGAGGAAAAGAGAGCATTGAAATGAATCTGAAGATACAGATAGTTGCTGTCATTCTAATTGTTCGGAGCCTTGCTGAAAACAAATGCCATCCATTTTAAATGCTTCATTTCATTGTTGTTTTGAAAATCACTTCTTTTTTTTTTTACGCAGACGTGTTCCAAGTATCAGCTACTTTTATGAATATTTTAGTTTTGTTTTCAAGGTTGATAAATGTGTGGGTGTTTTTTTTTTATGTCTATTCATTCTGGTATTGTAAAAGCAATCTCTTTGCTTGAAAAATAGTTCAAACGTAAAGTAAATGTCACAGTCTTTTTATCGCTATCAGATAACAGCTGAAATATGCCATTTTTGTTTGTTGTTTTTTTAACTAGAGCTTGTAATGCTCATTCATCAAGTTATTCAATATTCCATACTGATGGCATCTCAACGGTCAGCTTTCAAAACAGGGATAACGTTGGCGTGTAATAAATCATATACACTTTCCCTTCTGTTGTGTTCATGTAAAAACAAAAAAAAAACACCAACTCGGATCAGTTTCACTCAACACAACACAATGTTTAGAAGTAAAACATGCAGACTGCCAATCAAGTACGTTCATATAATCAAAGGTAAGAGCAAAACTTTTTCCAATGTAGATACTTAGAAAATATATAATGTTTTTCAAACTCAACACTGGAAGAATGACCGGGATGGTGATTGCTAGAACGACATACACATACAGTTATGCAAAAGACGCTTGGATATGAAAGTCTCTCCCCCCATAAAACAAAACAAGCGAAAGTCTGTTCGATTTGTACTTGGTTTCTCACTAACTGAAAGGAAGAACAGGGACATCATACGTCTTGTAGAGCTAGAGGCAGAGCACCAAGAAGCATGCTTCTGAGAAAAGATGCTATTGACAACTCGTTGATTGCTATTTTAGCTGCTTTTGGAGGAGTATTACTCTCATTCCTAGTGCTTCTTTAGGGCAGCATGAGTTTAAAATTCTGTTCAGCTGGAGGAAAGTGTTTATGTGGCATAGAATATCAAGATAAAAGTAAGCCAATTACGATCTGATGTAAAGCTGATAGAAGACAACACTCCAGGGCGAAACATGGTGACTGCGAGGTAGAACACCTCTATCGTTATCGACGAGCTTCTTGAACGTGAGGTGATGAACAATACCATCACAGATATTGCATTGAAAAAAGGGTCACCGATCTCCAGTAGAATGTTGCACTGAGAGGAAATCAGTATTGTTTACAAAGACCTTAAAATAGCCTTAAATGCGCTCCAATATCTTGTGCCATTAAGATTACTGAAGCTCATCCCTCCAGTTGGGTAGAGGCAAGTGATTTCTTTCTTGTAAGCACACGCCTCGAAAGACGGCAATTAGAAAGAGAGTGAAGTCATCCAAAAGCAGCTTAAATGATAGTATGTCTTCTAAAGTGGGTAGTTCTTTATGCACTTCCCCCATCGCTGCGTTGGTGAAGAGTCTAAAAAAAATGCTACTAAAACTAAAAAAATCGTAGGAATGAGTTTTCAAAGGTAATCGATCTGCTCCTTATCCGTCAATAGGGCAATCAGGCTATTAGATCCTAGGTCCCACAAATTATAATGAAAAAAATATAAGGTAGACTGGGTTTTCTTGTCTAGAGAGTCAACCAGTTCATGACACATAATACTGATCGCAAGCCACGAGTGGCGTCCTTATGACAGACTCTTTCCATTTCTTCCAAAGGGTCAGATTAGGATTTACTCCTTGATCTTGATATTGCAAACTGGTGCTTTCTATTGCATGTTATTTTGAGAGAAATGGAGTACTGCTAAGCAACTTCCAAGAAATTTCATGACAAAAAGCATTCACCATGACATTCTGACAATCATAGGTTGGATTTGAACTCGAATTATAACGGCAAAAATATAAAAATCGAACATATTTTCAGAATTAGAGTTAAAAACATTATTTTGATAAAAGCAATAATGAGGAATATAGCAATGATTTTCAAAAATATATCAGGCAGTCTATAAAAAAGATAATTTAAAAAATCACAGCAGAGGCGGCAGTAACATCAACAAAAACACAATAAGAGCAACAATCATCTTAGGGTGATGATCATGATGAATGGTGATGATGGTGATAATGATGAAGACTTTCCTGAAGACATGATAATAAAAAATATCTTGGAGTTACATTGTCAATTACTTTGGGCATCTGAAGAAAATTAAATGAAAGTGCTCTGAGATATCAAATGCTGATTTAATTAACTGACTATTGATAGTTCAGCATCAGCCAAAAACATTAATTATTGTTTCTAGTCAAAATAAAAGATCCAATTCTTAGAAAACATTTTGATGCATACTTTTCAATTTTCTCCTACTCACACTTTTTCTCCACACTCTTCTTGTTTTTGCTTTTCCGTCGTCGTCGTTGTCTTCTTCTTCTTCTTCTTCTTCTTCTTCTTCTTCTTCTTCTTCTTCTTCTTCTTCTTCTTCTTCTTCTTCTTCTTCTTCTTCTTCTTCTTCTTCTTCTTCTTCTTCTTCTTCTTTTAAAAAATCCCATCATTGCAAGTGATATCAGGCAATTTCACCAAAAACGTAGAACAAAAGCATCAACTCAAAAATTATTACTGATAATTATATTCAATTTCCAATATTATATTGAACTTTCAGCGCGAGAGGAATATTCTTAAATAAGATAAATTGATGAATCATTTTAGAATATCGATAGCAAAATCAAGTACGCAAATTCGTCATTGTCAAATATCCGACTGTCTTTCTTTCTTTGGTCCATGTTCATTAAAATTCCCTGAGGTGGTGACATGTTCCGAATGAAAATGATGAATAATACATGCAAAGAAGAATAAAAACAGGCCGGGTTAATCAGTCGATAGAAACAATCACCTGACTAATGTCGTTAGGCAGAATGCTATGTTTGGGGTGATCGATTGAAAATTACGAAAAGGGGAGAGACATGAAATAATTACTTCTCTTGCCTTTTGCTGAGCATTGGTCACTTAAAAAATAAAATTTCCCGAAGAGAGCGTATCAGCGTTCTACGGCGACGAACAAAGGGATTGATCGAATATAAAGTAATACTGAATTTCAAACCCTTGTAAACATTTATTTAGAGAGGAATACTCATAAACAAAACCATGTTTCCCCTGGAAAAATAAGGAGTAAATATTAAAGTTTCCATCCCTCTAAACCTATCAGTATTAATTGTAAGTGTGACACCCATCTAGGAGAATGAAGCTCAAGCGTACTTCAAAATACCTTATTTGAGACAACACTCTTATCACAGGCACCTTTTAAAGTCTGATTTGCCATAGTCTGAATCTGTTTGGGAGGAGCCAGAAGTCAAAGAGCGGTAAATTTGGACTGTGATATTTCGCCCCAAGAAATAGGATAGGCAAACTGAAGAATTGTGAATGCAACCAAGAAGCAGTACACCATCTAACAGAATGACATCTTACAACTGACTGAATCACCACATGGAAGGGTGTCTATCCAAGCATGCACACTCATCCCTTCTAATTTGTTCTATCAGGTTTCATTACAATACCCAGACAGACCACGTCTATAAATACAGTATTTAATTGAATAGATTTTTAAAAATATTTTATATAGAAAACGTTCAAATATCTACATCAGAGGGTTTTGCTTATATTTAGAGAGAGAGAGAGAGAGAGAGAGGGAATGGAAAATATCTCGTGTATATTTTCATTCATTCTCATTAGCCTTGTGTTCAATCATGTATATTGAATTACTTCCTAAAACGCGTGAGTGTATTAGACTATATATATATATATATATATATATATATATATATATATATGATGATGTATTTATTTTGTTTTCATAAGAGATTTCCCCATGTGTTATTTATATCAATTTGTGAATAGATTATAATGGACGAAGAAAGTTTACTGATCATATCAAACATAATGATCAATATAGCACGTGTCTTCTTTTAGAATTTTATTTTATTGCCTTCAGCAGATGTAGAAGTAAAAGAGGAAAAATGTGTCATTGTAGATGGTCATCTTAAAAGTCTTAGAAGAATTTATTATAAAACATCAAAGTCAAAATTGATGGATAACGTAATACTCGAGTGAGATAAAAGTTAACATAACATGTCACTGATTTGTAGCAAGACATCCAAAAGACATTCTTTTTTATTCGGACAAATACGTTAAGAAGGACCATGACGAATGTTTCTGAATAGTGTTCTTCCAAACCAATAATTCAAGAAATGTTGTCTTGTATGCCTAATTTTATTTTATTAGTTTCATATTCGTGAATATCTTCCACAAAAAATAATTTTTCAAAACACTTACGCTGTATTTCCTTCGTTCTCAAATTTCCAGCTGCCCCACAGGAGCTTTTTCAGTGAGATTAAAGGTGAAAATATTCTAAGAAGTTTTCCTCCCACAGAGCTTGACGGATTTTGTATCAATAGAAAGAAGTCATACTGTTCGATGAGTCCCACTTTCTCCTGAATAAGTTAGTACGTCTACAACAGTACATTTGGGAGAGCGATGGCATGAAGACATATTATAGAGAAGCAATAATCTGTTGGTGGTAATGTGATGGTCTGGGCTACGTTCTTCTGGGAAACACTGGGTCCTATCATCGATGTAGGTAAAACCGGATACTCTGTTGCAGTCTCCTATGAAGGCTGTGGCATCTTTCAGCAGAACAACGTGTCGGAGTGCACAGATTTTACCGTAATGATTTGGGAAAATCGGACCAAACGCCATTTTGTTACCCCCGACAGAGAGAGAGAGCCATCCCAATGAAAACTCATGGAATGTACTGGACCAATAAATTCACTCTTAGGAACATCTACCACATTACTTGCAGCACTTGACGAATCTTGGTAGTTGATCCCTGGGGGATTTGTCGTTCATGCCTGATCAAGTAAGAGCTCTTTTGCGTGAACATGGATGAAAATCGGCTTATAAGGTAGGGGGGGTCATAATGTTTTAGCTCATCAGTAAACACCGAGAAATATTTGATCGAATCAAGGTTCGATATTTATTTCTAATAAGCGAAACAAAATCAGAAACCAGATCGTTCTTATCAGGATTCTGATTTTGTTTCGCCAATGAAAAGAGATAATAATTGAATTCAAGATAAACAAGACTGTAATATTGGCAAAATCCGTGACATGAGGAAGCCAAGGTTAGTAGGAAAAATGTATTAAGCTCGTACAAATTCGATAAACAAAATTGAATTTTGAATCTGAATGTGACAGTACACCAGTGGAATTGGGATAAAAGAAAAATGATTTTGAGGTGTTACTAATGAACAGAAAATATACAATCCTTCCTGTTGCTCAATTTTACATGAATATCCAAGCGAATTCGAAATTCACCAATTCAGAAAGGACAGTGTCAGTTGTAATAGGCTCAGACGTTGGATATGACGCTCAGGTTTGGAAGCCCAGTGTTTTACCTCTCCTGCTCGGACAAAACACAATTTGACAATATATACATATATGAATAAAACAAAATGTACCATAACCGTTGTCTAATAGCAGATGACGAAGAAACCCTGCTAAAAATCTTAGAACCACCCTAGGTGACGTGTATGGGAGCAGAAGCACACGTCCTCCTAGAACAAAGATCTATATTTTAAAATCCAACACTCTAGGAGTAGGATAGATGGCACATCAACCGAAAAGTAGTGATAAAAACACAACAGAAAAGTGAATAAGAGCATAAAATACAGACTTTTGTGAATTGTCGGATCTTATGGAGACGTTAGGGAGGATCAAATTATTTCGAGATTCTCGTGAGCTTCAGAATTACACAAAACTAGTACAGAGACCTGTTACAGTAGTTGTTGCTAAAATATTTTGAGACTTCTACAGACTTCTGAGAGCCAATGAATCACGACAACTGTTGAAAATCATCGAAGCACTTGGGAAATTTAGAAACCTTTTTTTTTTTTTGTTTAATTTTGGGATAAATTGTTCCATAGGGCCTGTTCAGAATGTTTTGAATGACTTGAAATAAAAAATAAAACTGGATAGAAATATGATGATAAAATGTAATTTGAAAAGTTACCTGAAGTTGAATGAATTTATCAAAGGCCATTGCACGTGCCATAAAGACCCGTAGGAAAGAACAGATTTGCTCTCACAGTTATAGAACAAAGATTAGCATGCTTATTTTGCAAAGCCCTCCTTACAGCAATCTCTTTAAAAATAATGAATCACCAGTGATATTTAAGAGCTTTTTCAAATAATCAGACGTGCTAGCCCGGAATGGAATCAGGAATATTATAGGGAAGGTATGAAAATTGAAACGTCGAAAGAAATAATCCAACTATCGACCTTGAATATTTGATTTTCAGATATCTACTCCATACCACTGAACCAAATTTGGAAATTCGCACTGGAAGACTGGCCTATATATCAACGGGATATAGACTGGTATGCTAGCAGACTGGCATGCTGGGGGGAAAAATGATAACTGTCGTTTTCTAATAGTTTCTGTAGATGTATGCTTAGTGTGTTGATATCGTTAGCTTTTGCTGTTTTTGCTTTGTATTGGATATTCAATGAATTTTAATCTTCGTGAAATTGAATTAGCCAAATAGATATCCTGTGCAAAAATCTATTTTTGTAATTCAAACCATACCTAATGCAATAAAAAATTATGATTCTAATAGACTTAATTATAAATTCCAATGTAATGAATTATACTAATATATTCGTTTCAGGCATTTTGCGAAAAACTCAGGGCAGTCAATCTTTCCATGTGGGAATAGGTGAATTACATTGTTCCTCGTTCGTAAAACTTTCGTGACGGAGATTATTTTTAGATTTACAAGCTTTCGTCATCAGTTTTCCATCGTCCGTTATTGGACATGGACTCCCCAGAATATTTGCTACACCTCTCTGTCATAAACATGTGATCTTTGGGGATCCATGTTGTGAGTTTTAAGGCCCATCGGTTGTCTGTCAGTCTTGTAACACGACCAGCCCATTGCCATTTGAGTTTTATGATGGATTCCATGATGTCTCGGAATCCTACTTTTTACCTGATATATTGTGCTGTTTTGTGATATCTCTGAACGTTTGAAGGTAATTCGAATATGATTTCAGTTACTCTCTATACCATATATATTTGGATAGAATTATGTTCAGCCTATTACTGGAGTCTCTCCACTCATGAACTCTGGTTTTATCACTAATTTCAAAGTATATTGCCATATTCGGCTTTATACGAAAGCACATGTTTAGCCGGATTTCATAGGCCTTTTTACACATGGTCGGGAGTTTATCCGAAAAAATTGCCTGATTTGAACTCATTAAGTTCAAGACCCAATGGCAAAGGAAATAAAATGCTTCAACTTTCGGGACAATCCCATATATGTTTTATCTTTGCAGGATGGGGTATTTCACTTGATTTCTGTGTAGCCAATCCTTTTTCACTGAATCTTATATAATCTCTCAAGAACACAATCACTGTATTTATTTAATTTCCCTCATGTTTGAATCCTGGCATTTTGCCTTACGGTTCCTTATCCATAATTTAAAAACTTTCCCATCTTTTGAGAGATTTTCTATCTCTGAGTTTAAACCATGTCTGTGTGAGTATGTGTGAGTGCATACACGTGTGTGTGCGTGCGTGTGTGTGTGTGTGGGCGCATGAGTGTGTTTCTGCAGGCACGTGCGAGTGTCTGTCTGTGTCTGTGTATGTATGCGTGAGTCATCAGAGGTTGGGAAGCTGCGTTGGAGGCAGAACACATTTCTTACTTCCTGATAAACAGACAGTGCTTTTTTTTTGATTGTATAAATGATGACAAATTACGAAACATATCGTTTTTAATATCAGATCCGAAAGACAGGAAAGAAGTTAGAAAATAAATGGACTTTTACAGATTATAAATTTTGCTTTCTGTACCATTTTTCTTATTGTTTTCTAAAAATTATTTATTATTCCAATGTCTGGACAAAAGTTGAAAAAAGATAAAAACGAATTCAAATAGGTTCCTGGTTATTTATTATCATTTATTAGAAACCGTTAACTTAAACTGTCACCAAAAAAATTGGTTTGTTCAGTTTTTGAAGAAAAAAACTTTGCGCTATTTTACCCCCTTCCTCGTTCAAAAGATTCTTAGTAAAGAATTGAATTTGCAATGTAAATTTGTACTAATTCGGTCCTTTATTTTGTGTCGGGTGGCATTCATGTTTTCATTGAAGAATCATATTTTACCGGTGATCAATGATCAGTAATATGTGAGAGAAGTAACTTATACATTGATCACCACGTTTTCCATTTTTTTTATTGATCACCCCCTTCATGGTACTGAAAGAAGTTGGTCTGATGACGGTTTCTATTGAATGACTAATTCGTTTTTGTTTTGTTTTTGTTGTTTTTTTTAGGTTTGATCATTATTTCTGGATTTGTTTTCCGTTAGAGAACTTATGGGATTCATTATCTTTCATTTTACGGTATTGACATTCAATTTCCCATTTTTCAAACTTATTTGAGTTACTATTTCTGTCAGTAGCCAATAAAATCTAAAAAGATCCAGTTACTTCACGTTCATAGTTTTTGTCTGTTATTATACACGTTACAAGTTTCTTCTCTTATCCAAAAGTGAAACGTCACTATTTAAAACATTCGTATATCAAAAAGATGGAAAACAAATAAGACATCAGTGTCAAATTATACAGAGGAAAAATTTGAATGTTCCCAGGTCGTCAAATGGTAATGAGGGTATCCTAGGAAAAACTTTGGGAGGTTACTGTAGTGGTAGGGACAGAAGAAAGATATAAATATGAGAGAGAGAGAGAGAGGGAAAGAGAGAGAGAGAGAGAGAGAGAGAGGGGGGCGCTATCTTCATATCGACAAACTTACAAAACAAATGCTGAATGCTATGTTTGCCTTTTGCTTTTTCGTAAAATTGGTTGAGAGGGAAACAGTGCACGTAGAGAAAGTAAGAAATACCGATACGTAGTGGAATTCTGAAATGAAACGTTGAGTAACCAGTGCAGTGACGGGGTCGGGAAATCAAGTTTGGACTTTGCTTGACGGCACTTACTCTGTTGGAAAAGGTATGAATAAACTCTTTCTATCATACTTTCAAATATCTTCACATAATTTTTGACAATAGCAATGGGCCGCAAAGAGAAAAATAGCTGAGCCTGTAAACTACCCAGGCGATAGCATCAAAAAGCCATTACTTTTATAGTCAACCTTGACAGAAACCATCGATAAGACAATGTCCAAATGTATTGAGCATCAGCTCTGGTTTGTCACTCAACAAAAACCGCCACAATATCATCGTATTTTGGCAGAATGCAGTTTTAGGAGGATCAATTGAAAATTATGAGAAGGGCTTATCAAATAATTGGTCACTTCCTCTTTTTCACTGGGCAGTGATCACTAAAAGAATCCTTGATGTTTAAAAAAATGGTGAGTGTTTCTGAGCAATCAAGCATGAACTCACATTGCAAAACGATTCCTCCTAATATGAGATGAAGTAAATAGAGATAATTGAGGGGAATATATTGAAGTTTCCAGCTGTTTACGTATATTGATGTTATCCGTATATGTGATATACTTAGTCAGGTGCCAGTTAGATCAACATGAAAAATGAAAAAAAAAAGAAAAAAAACATGTTGACAGTTTTGGGTGACGGTTTCAAGTTGGCAAGGACGTAGAATTCCTTTCTAGTGTAGAATCTAGGCTACAGTCCCGCTGTTTTAAGTTCATTATGCCATTAGTAAAATACGAAATACAATAAAAGAAACCAAGTAATTTAGTAATTATTCTCCAAGGATGAAAACAAAGAGGAAAATCATCACCGAAATAGGCAAGAGTCTCTATAGAATAACGCGTAAATGGATTACATTTTCGACGAACAATTCGCTAAAATTTCCAAATGGGAAATAATTTTAGCCGTAAAGTTCTAAAATAATGCTCTGTGAGTTTTATTCCTTTGAGGACAATTTATCCATAAGAGCAGCCATTGCGTTCATCCATAAGCGTACGATTCTGAAATACTGAAGCAGTAATTGATTTACTTAAAGAAAACTATTTTAATCCAATAACTCCACAAAACATTTTGAAGAAGAGTGAACGATTCTAACTAAAAATGGAGAGTTCACTTCTTACCATATTCAGATAACAAATCCCTGATAATCCATTTATATAGCAGGTATATGGAAATTACGCCTCATGCCGTTTGCTCGTTAATACCATTGGTCAATTTACTGTCTTATTATGACATAAAAATGAACAATACGTCTTCCCTTCAGAACAACTTTACATGAGTTGAAATTTAGAAGATTAAAATTTGAAGATATTGCTTTAGTGCTCATCCATACACCTGTTATTTTGACTATATCGTAGTATTTATGCGTAATTTTCCGGAGAAAACTTCAATATGAAAAAAAGTCTGCAAATGATAGGCCCAAGTTAAGAGGGATTCTATAATGGTATAGAAAGTAATTGCGTGAAGAATGGAATCGGCTATCATCATCCAGCAGCCTTTTAGTTTTGTTAGACATTCCCCAAGATTCACAAGTTTCTTAAATCATGAACGTCTTTGAGCCAGCACTTTCTTTATCAAATTCGTCACGCCACCTACAATTGGCCACAATTTCGCATATGATCTCTGGGGAAAATGTTCTAAATCGTTATATCCAGAGGCTGTCTGACATTTTTGCAAAATGTCGAGCCTATTGCCATTGGGGTTTTTTTTGAGGGTTCCTATTATATCCTACTTCTAAAGCTAAACTCAGGTTGACTAGTTTTGTTAAAATTCCCAAATACCATTAAAAAAAAAATACTGATAAAGAAATTTGACACGTAGTTTTGGAATTATGTTGTATGGGAAAATGAATTTTGTTTATCAACTTGTAATAACTCATGCAGTTTTCAAAAACTGCATTCTATGAATATCTCATGCAGTTTTTAAACACTACATTTTCCATTTATTTAGCATCTGTATTCGTCAGTATTTTTACTTATTTATCGTATTATTATATGCACACCAAGATGTATATTTACGTTTATGTTTGTACTTACTATATGTAATATATCAAAATTGCTGGAATCCGTGAGGATCATGTGACTGTTTTGGTAAAGTCATACGATCGGATGTCAATCTAGTATGCCCTTTATCGCAAAATACCATGCAATTTTTTTTTTAAATTTCAAATTGGTCGAAGAGATATTGAAAAGTATTTCACTGAAGAGTTGAGCATAGTCTATGAGAGAATTGATTTTATTTTCAGACAGTTCCAGGAAGTTTTCACGATTACTTTCGCTCCATTGCAAATATTTTCCAAGTGTTTTTTAATAAGGTTTTAATAGTTGGCAGAGGTATGAGCTCTCTGAGTGCTTTGCAGTATCTTAAATCTCTCTCTGTCTCTCTCTCTCTCTCACTCTCTGTCTCTCTCTCTCTCTCTGTATAAATTGGTGGTCAAAAGTAATTTTCTCCCAAAATTAATATCAATCCAATCCAAGAAAATAAGCTATTCAGTTTTTGCTTTTGATTGTAATTTAATAGTCGTTCAATATATGCTTCCCTTAGATTTGGCATTATATTTAGGGATAAATCGGTCATTACTTTTGATCACACCTGCATAAATGACATTACGTTTTAACAGAAGGCAGCTAAAGATAACGTTTCCCAAATCCATGACAGGATACAAACAGAAGAACTAAAAATAATTTCTCCAACGAATCGACTACTCTCTAAAATTAAACATTTTACGTAAGAATATTTTATCATTTAGCTATGTAGTATTATCAAATTCATGGCTTTTAATTAGAATGAACTGAGGAAAAATCATTGTAATTCTGCTTTTGTAGAGGGAGTTTTTTGAAACAAAATTGAAAACATAGTCAACACAAGTTTCTCCAGTTCGGTAGATCGACTGGTAGGCTAAGTATGAATATGTTTGGTGGACTCCACAGCAAAATAACAACCTGTCTAATAGAAGCTGCCTTTATAATCAAACCAAGAAGCTCACAGACCCTTAGTAAAATATCTGACGAAACCAAGAAACTCATTGAAAAACGCAGAAACCTCAAACCACCAACAACAAGGGAATAAAGGGGACCAAACTAATGAAAACAATTAAAAAGAAACTTAGAGAAGACAAAAGAAGGTATACAACAGAAATAATCGAAACCACTCTCAAAAACGACGAGTCTTTAAAGCAATAAACGAAGCTCTCAGTATAGGACAGAAACAGATAACGAGAATACTCGAAGAAAACAGAGACATAACAACAGACAGAGATAGAATTGTCAAACGCGCCCAAGGAACTAAGAACTTTACTCCGCAAGACATGAGCAGCAAAACAATTACCAAGATACGCAAGACGCAGACAATCAGTTCGAGGACTTCCAAGAAGTTACAATATGGGAGGATACGCAACACATCGAACCAATGGAAAAAGAAAAAGCTAGATAACATCACTATCGATCTAATCGAAAAAGCTGTTAAGATCTTCAACAAAAAAAATAGCTTTTCTCTTCAATTTACGTCTAAAACAGAGTAAAGTCCCGAAAGACTGGAACACAGCAATCATAATTATTTTACACAAAAAAAGAAACCCTAAGGACCTCAACAACTGCAGGCCTATAAGCTTACTAAACTTCATCCATAAACTTTTCACAAAAATCATCACCAACCGGATCACTAAAACACTAGATGGAAACCAACCACTCAAGCAGGCCTGATTTAAAATAAACTACTCGACTGCGGACCATCTCCATCCAATAAATCAGCTGAAACAGAAAGCATCTGAATATAAAATGTCACTCGCTGTAAGATTTATAGACTTCAAGAAGGCATTTGACTTTGTAGAATTCCCCATGGTAATGAAGGCCACCACTCTACAAGGTGTAGACCCAGTATACTTCAAAGGAGTACAACATGTTACAATCACAGCAACTCTTTTCTCAGGCTACGTAAGAACTCTGAACCATTCCAGCTCCGAGAAGGAGTAAGACAAGGTTATAACAGCTCACCCAAACTTTTCACAGCCTGCTTCGAGATGATCTTCCAAAACCTAGACTGGGAGAAAAGAGGAATCAGAATAGAAGGCAAATATGTAAACAATCTCAGATTTGCAGACGACATTGCAGAGAAATTACATGACCTCCAACTAATGCTAGATGAACTAAATGAAGAAAGCAAAAGAATTGGCCAACACTTGAACTTCAGTAAAACAAAAATCATGTGCAATGATCACATTGAGAATAAGGACATAACTGTCAAAATCAAAGATGCAAAACTGAGGAAAGTAGACCACTATATCTACCTAGGACTACGAATCTCCATGAAACCCACGAATCAGGAAGAGAGCAAGCAAAGATCACCATAGGGTGGCAAGCCTTTGGCAGAGCAAGTTCAAACTTTTCTCCGAAACATCATAGAATCTATCAGAAAACGTAAATGGCAAAAGGCAAGCCATGTTGCAAGAATGAAAGACAACCAATGGACATCAAGACTCACAACATGGATCCCCAGAGACCACATGCAAAACTGAGGCCGACAAAATACAGGACAAAGAGATGAACTGGACAAATCTAAAAAATACTGGCTCTGTAACGCCTAGGATCCCCTGCAAGATCTTTGTCCAATAACGAACATTAAAAGATCGATGATGGTAGTGGCAGCTCAAATGGAGCAAAACAAAACTAGAAATTTGAACATATTCTCCTAATTTGGTCTAGAAAAATTAATTTTGATCTTTTTTTTACGAAATCTATCGAAATATTGGGTTTCAGTTTACAATGTAAGTTAATACTTGGTTTTTCATTTATTTTTAGCGGTAACGTTCTTACATTTTTTAGAAAATTCCATTTTTTAAGACGATAGAAGTATAATCTTTATTGATAACCATTATTCGTATTCATTGATTGAACACCCTTAACATGGCATGCTGCCAACAGACATTAGTCACAATTTCCATTAAGTTTGAGATTATCATGAGTCGTCAGTCTGCATATGAAGCTCAAGATATTTATTGAGTGGCTTCATGATCTAATATCTAAGTGAACCAAAGCAGATATTTCCATATTTCCAGAAATTTGATTTACTATATATATATATATGTGTGTGTGTGTGTGTGTGTGTGTGTGTGTGTGTGTGTACGTGTGTAGGTGTGCTGATGCGTGAATGCATGCCCATGTTTGTGTGCGTGTGTATGTGAGTGCATGTGTACGGTATACCGATACATATGTGAGTAAGCACCGTATTTCAAAAATTTGAATAATGTGTAGTATGAAAAAAAAAAACATCCATCTATAATACATTACGATAATACCCTATATAAAATAACAAACTACACGTAATATGACACGAACTTTTTTATTAAAACCACAATATACATATATATATATATATATATATAGAGAGAGAGAGAGAGAGAGAGAGTGAGGGAGAGAGAGACAGAGACAGAGACAGAAAGACAGAGAGACAGAGAGAGAATGAGTCAGAGACAGAGACACACACGAACACGCACAGAAAGAGGTGAGACAGAGAGAGTGATATGACTTTCTCAGATGAAATCTTTGTTAATTTCTTTTTTTCTTCCCACTTTCCGGAACTGAGTGTATTTACAGACTAAATTTTGCTTTTTAATTACGTTTGCTAATTAATTTGTTTCAATCATTGTAACATTGCCTTCATAAATGGGGTATTGGGTATGAAGCTCGCTCATTCAAAAGTATGTTTGGTGTCACAGGATTCAGTTTCAATTTAATGAAGTATCCTTGAGAGAAATGTTCCCCCTTGAAAAGCGGAGGGGAAGGATAGATTAAATCTTCAAGATTCGTTTTAAAAAAAGTGTCCAATCATATTTTGCCCATTGAAGAGCGAAATAGTTTCATTTCGATTCTGATCCCTCGAAAATCAGCATAAAAAGTTTATACTCGCTGTTGAGCAGTCAAATGAGGGTAAATTTACCTTAGATCTCTTCAATCAGTTTTTTGTTTCTTTTTGACAACTCAAGTGAATAGAGCAAGACTCCTTCCACGTTTGAGTTTTCAAAGGGGATGAATGTGACCCTTTGCTAATGACGCCTTGAAAAGAATAAAAAGTCTCCCTCAAAGATTTGACTTCTTGAAGGAGGAAAGGTTTATTTTGCTTTTAACCTCTTGAAGAATTATGTATGAATACTTCAAATTAAAACAAATGCATATGTATATAGAGAAAAAAAGTCAAGACCAACTCTAGCATTATAGTTACATTGTGAATTGAACCCCGCCTATCTCAAACACTGTTTTTTGTTTTGTTTTTTTCAAAACTTTTTTCATTGAAAGGTTAGTTTGGTGTTAATGTGTCTATGATTTTTTCATAAGTCATTAAACAGATAATGAAATGATGTGCTTATGAGTATTTGAACAAGCACAGCAGGTGGGTAGATTTGAATTAATCAGATATGCAATGTGGGTGCACTTTTTCAATCTCCTTGATCGATTCTGAACAAGATTTTTGAACTATCAAAACAGATTGCTTGTTTTTTCTCATTTGATAATTTAATTCTCAAATAGACTCATCTTGTACCGAAACATGACTAAATGTAAACCTTATTATCGCAGAAAAGTTAGTTCTCTTAGCATAATGTTCCTACTATATGTTTCTAAGTATAGATGGGTAATGCAATATGTTTATCGGGTTTATTTCGAGTGTTCGATACAAAAACATTGTTACAAGTAGATCTTCAAATATGATGGAATAAAGGATTTGCTACCAAAATATGTTTATATTTCAGCCCTTTTGAACTTCTTCAGGCGAATGTTTGGATTTATTTGTATTTCTATTTAGAACGTTATTGAGGGATATTTGTTCTTTTCTTCATGGAAAACTTCGCTTTATTGTATATGTATACTTCTTTTTTTACATTTTTCCTAATTATTATTATTTCATTCGTTGTAAGTAAGTCAATATCCCGAATTTTGATTCAAATTGTTTCTTCAGATATCATAAAATCAATAAAACAGAGTGATACTAGGGATAACTCTAAGTGATAAGAATATATCAATATGGATCAGATGTAGGACTTTAGTAAAAGATATGATGGAAGTGATTCAGCAACGAAAATGGTGATTTGCTGGACACGTATCAAGAAAGAATGACGACGGATGGAGTAAAACGTTACCATACTATTGCCCATGAGCCACAATAAATGTTATTGGAGAAGAACAAATAGAAAGAGGGGGGGGGGGGATAAAGGGATTTGATATGTAGCCACCATGGCAGGAGTTAGCATAATCAAGTTTGTCGAAGTAAGGAGAGTATATATATATATATATATATATATATATATATATATATATATATATATATATATATATATATATATATACGTATGTATATATATATATATATATATATATATATATATATATACATATATATATATACATGTATATATGCATATATATATGTATATATATGTATACATATATATATATATATACATATATATATATATATACATATATATATATGTATATATATATATATATATATATGTATATGTATATATATATATATATATATATATATATATATATATATATAAATATATATATATATATATATATACTGAATTGAATGGATCAGAGATATGTAAGTGCTTCGATCACGATATACAGAAATTTGTGTTGAATTGTTATGTTATTTACTGCAGGGGTGTCGGTGTACGTATATGCACATATACACATACATGGATACATACCTACACCTACACACGATTTCACATGTACACACACACATAGAAACATGCATAAACGTGACCACATGTATATTCTTTGTCAATTAATGTCTTCTCTTGTTAAACTGCGGTACCTTGTGCCAACGGAGGAGAAAATGAGAGAGACAAAAAGATAAAGACGAAACAATGAATATTCAAGACGTTGTGAGTAAGAAGTAAATAACTGAACAATGAGGTCGGATAATTAACTACAGAGCTAGAAATAACACACTTTATTCTTACTTCTTTTTTAACACTATCTTGATTAATAATGTCGTTTGGGAACAATACAATTGTCAATGCAATATAAAAAAATCCTTTGATATGCATCGGAATAACCTAATTAGTGTCACATTATTGAAAACCCTGCGCTAAAGCAACAAAAATTAAACCTAATTGTTTTTCTTAAATAGAGTCTACTTGGCATTTGGCGTTGCAGGACAGGGTAATAGTAATTGCTGCTGAAAATAAAATTAGCAGAACGAGTTTGAATTTTGGCTGATGCAGTGCATTTTCACTCTTCTCAAAAACCCTGGGCATGACGAGAATCGATCTTTTCAAGCACACTAGACATTTGCCTTATCACATCATTATCCAAACCTTTTCAACTGCGGTCCAGTTTAATTTCATGAAATAACCTCACGTTCACTGACATTTATCTTGTATAAATTGCTAACAATAGCACGCCATCTTTCATAAACAGGAGCGTGATATGATGTATAATCATCTCGCCAACATGATGGTCGCTGTGACTCAATACTAGAATGGAGGGTCTAAGGAGAGCACCCCTTAGAGCAGCGTGTGTTTGAGAAAGGACAGGGTGAACAGTCCGACCCTAGATTGGCAAGATGCTCTACTTTTCAGTGACATAGCATTGACTGAGACGACCGGATACAACATTGTTGCTGCATAGGGCATTTGGAATTCCAAAACGGTCACACATCTAGATAATGATCTGGCACGACGTCGCTTAATTTATATAGTTTATTTACGAGAACTGTTATCCCAAAAATGATTAAGTCAGTATGATACATGCATTCTGTAATGGAGCACTTCTTGTTTTAGTTATGTGCCCTATGACCGAATTGTTTTTTTTTATTGAGAGAAATGAATGAAAAGAATGAAAAACAAAAAAGTAAGCAAAAAAAAAAAAATTTATCCCTTTAAACCATACACGTTCAAAAAAAAAAAATTGAATAATGGATGATGAAGATAAGTAATTAGGAATAGCGGAAATATTGTAGAACACTGATCAAAAAAAGAAAAGGCCCAAGGAGACAAAGAAACGGAAGGGAAAGAATACCAGGAACAACAGAACAGAAACGGTAGCAGCGAGAGACATCGAAGCAAGTAGACATGGCTAGCTAGCGTCTCTTCCACAGAATATGGGAAGCAACTGAAGACTTCATTCGATAGTGAATGTTCTGATTCAGTCGAAAAAATCTTTCTCCCTTACAGAAAACAGGAGAGTTGATCATGGACTCTTTTGTGAACGATCGAGTCTTTTTGGTTTCCTGCTCTTTAGGGAAATTCGTCTTGCTTTATCGCGCACAGTTTGGTCAGGGGCTGTGAACAAAATAGGCAATAAAAACTTTGTGGGTACTGATATTCCAACTTTTCGCCCGTAGTCGACACGATTATTTAAAAAAAACTCTCTATCTACTATTCATTTCGCCAAAAACCAAAAACCAAAAACAATAACGATCTGTTTTTTCTGAATGTATTTTTTTTCGGCATTTTGGCTTCAGCACTCAACATACAACGTAACACACATGCTAGTTTCAGTATAAGAAATCCTTTTACAAGTCCTACGTGTTTTTTTGATAGCCTAAGACAGTAGATACGGGTGACTTGTCAAACTTCAGCTATGACACACATACAGGTGCAATGTAACTTAGGACCACTTGGCAATTCCAAATGCAAGTAAACTAATGTTTCTTACAAAGACGTGAATGTGTGTAAAGTACTTGCAGCTCTGTATGGGTATAAATCATGTTTTGCTACCCATCCTCCCATCTCTCTGCTTGAACCTCTGTGGTCATTTTTCAACCATGCACGGTGTATGAAGGTATAAATGAGATTATCAGATAACCTTTCAAACCCCAATTATTTGATTGTGATCCTTTTACTCTTCATCTATTTTGTTCTGAACCCACGTCTCTGTCAGTGGGATTATGCAATCAGTAATGAGTCCGGGCCTGAAATTCGAAGAACCCAGTCTGATCGACAGAAAAAATTTAGATCAGAGATTCTTGCATGATTCTGATACTATGTAACCTGGTTTCTATGTTTTCCACTGAGACGATCTGCTGTGAATTACGCCTCTAAATACTTAGAAATTCGGTTATCATTCATCGAAGGTTCTTTTATAAACAGATATCTTTCTTTTACTTTGATATATTCGACTTTATCTTTATATCCTTCATGTATTGTCTTTTATAGATGAGGAAGATAATAATGATATTTTTTCACAGAGTCATAAACCTCCAAAGAATTAAAGAATTCTACTGTTCTTCAGTATATTGATAGATGACATCTAATATATTCTGTGTATTACTTGGGTAGGAATAGTTATTATTATTCAGAAAATTTACCCGGTTCTTCCAATCTATGATGTTACCATGCTTATTACACTTAATGTAGGTCGTACAATGAATCAACTGAAATATTGTCTTGACGCCAAAGATGGTAGGAAGAGATTTGGTTGTTTGAACCAAGAGTTGGAAATTGAATATTTATTTGTTCAGTTCTTAAATCAAAGGGAGTTCATTCCAATGATTTTTAAGAACAGGATCTCCTTACAATTTCTAAACAGATGTTCAAAAGTGCTACTAGATAAATAATTCAGCGTTA
Organism: Thysanoteuthis rhombus; assembly: GCA_963457665.1. Classification (NCBI taxonomy): domain Eukaryota; kingdom Metazoa; phylum Mollusca; class Cephalopoda; order Oegopsida; family Thysanoteuthidae; genus Thysanoteuthis; species Thysanoteuthis major. Next base: position 47,787,970 of record OY735218.1, read on the forward strand.
AACTTAATAATCTATTTATAATCTAAGCGATATGATAGTCAGAAGTTCTCAGATTAAGTATCACAATGACTTATTCATGATGAATCGTTCTGATTTATTCACAATGAATTATTCCAACTCATATCCACATTTCACTTATTGTAAATATTGCATTTGTAGACAAATCTGAAAGTCAGACCATAGATGTGACAGAACTTTCGCTGAGTCAATATCAAAGTTTATTCAAATTTGCATGTAAAATTGAGTTAAAAACATCGTGAATCTAGATTGATTCTCAAGAAAAATCCAAAGTCTGATAAATATTGAATATAATTAATTCTCTTCCTAATTCAGTTGTGTTAAGGCAAGACCAAAACTGTTGCTGATATATACTGTATCTCTTTGGTATTTTCTGTGAGTGAACGATCGATACTTTCTCTGCGAACAATATTTGGATAATTCACACAAGTATTCACCGATTGTAGATAGGAATTACTTGATAATCGACTGTACGATATTAATGCTCAACCGTGGTATTTTTAAAAACTGTATTTAATCAAACAGTACTTTCTATAAAATATATGCGAATGAGTTATCCCAAGGAATATGTCAACCACGTGTGATTAGCTATGCGTAATGCCAGTAACAATGCTCATCTAATCTACTTACAACACAGATTTGAACGATTCAAAAACGTAACCATAGTATAACAGTAGTGCATAACTTCTGATCTGCACCTACTAAGGACATAGCAGCTAAATCATAATGCAGCAAAGGAAAATTCAGGAAAAACGAATTACATTCAGACTGTGGACATATCGATGACACTTCTGTGTGATACAGATTTGACAATATTCGGGTTGAGTAAAGGAGACCCTCTATAACGGAATAGACTGAATAACTCTGGAGAGAAAGCGGATTTCATCTTTCAATATGGAAAAGTAAAGCCTGAGGATATAAGATGAGCATACTGTCGTCTATCAAAGGTTTTTTCTGATACAGATTGCAATTAAAATCATTCATATAAATAATTTCCTTAAAGTCTTCCATCCTTTCTCCTATCCAAACACACTCCCTTCTCCTATCTGGCATAACATGGCATCCCTTCTCTAACGCAAAAGGCCGGTCTGTCCGACTGACAAGGCAGCCGAAAACTAACTGACTAGGCTTCCAGCTCCATCAATGTTTATCCAGAAGATGTTTTGTACTTATCACCTGAAAGGTTTATCAACAAACAACATCTCGTCGGAACATGCACTTGCTTAACATTTCCGTTTAATGCTTTTGATAAGTTAGTTATATTACACCATTTTTATGGTCATTAAGTTCGGAATGGCCCCATTGTCTCCAAATAGTCTAAAATACACATCAAGTGGATGGCCTTTCGAGGTGATCCAAATTTCAACGTCAGGGAGAATAGTCCACACATATTTTTACGTATTGTAAAGATGATTTCGATTTTTTCTTGTGATCTAGGTTTGTTCTTTCCAACATTCAGAGATTTGTGTAACGCAGACTTCCTTAACCACCCCCCCCATTCACACATGCTCAAAATCAAGTTATATTACGTTAATTCAAAATAATGCTTTTTTAGTCATGAATTGATTTAGTCGAGATATCAATTGAAATGTGAACTGAAAAGTGTAACGATTATATGAATTTATCATTTCTCACCATGCAAGGATATAAGAATTTCAACCAAAGAGAAATGTAATTTCTTACTTTCTGGAGCGTATCGATTATGATATTTTGATTATCACTGTATAGATGATATGCTTTGCTTTCCATCTTAATCGTCTTTCTCTAATTCACCTGATTTCTGTGTGTCCGTCTCTGTGTGTGAGCAAAACTAGAGAAAAGCCACGGACCTGTCCACCAATTTCCTGTGGTCACTAGTGGGACACCGAGGTAGGTCATTAATAAGTTTGTTTTTTTTTCTTCAAATCTATTCCTCAATAAGATTCTAGTAGGGAGATTCAAAGTGTAAGTGTTTGGCTAAAATGATCCCATCTTTTGTGGCTGGTGGCATTCAAGCTCACCTTAAAGTGTATTGTTATTTCATTGATTGTTCTCCAAGTAGTTTTTTTTTCGCTATTCATCTGCTCAAACCTTCCATGTAAGTTACATTCACATTTTACTTATGCTTTCTCTGCGCCGGGTGAGCGTTAATTTCTCCTAACCTTATTTCCGCTTTATACGCCCGGAAAATTCTAATTATGTCTAATTATTAGCAATAGTTTCCCTGTAGGTTTTAATCTCTTCAAAACTCCTCCATTTGTTTTTCGTGACATTCTTCGATAAAATCACATCTCAACTGCTTCCTTTTTTCCCTGTGGGACGAATCTGCCCAGCATTCATCGCTATATATATGACATATATGACATTCATTACATTACAGTCCAACGCCTTTTTCTTCATTTCTTTTGTCGTTTTCTATCTTTGAATATTTTGTTCAGTCTTTTTTAACGTATCTGCCTCTATTCATTTTTCTTCTTCGTATTTCGATATCACACTGTTTCTCCACCACCCAGATGGATCAGATCTCCAAGGGGGGGGCTGGAATAAAAACTCCCCTATTTCCAATCTACGTCTTTGGTTTTCTGTTTTGCTCACTTATTGGATTCAAATGAATTGAGTGAAAGTTTTGCCAATCTTCTAAACAAATAATCTGAATAGTAATTCATCAATACGCGACCATAAACATATCGACGAAAACCATCTGAATTTGCTACTGATCGAGGAACGTAATTAATAATTCGGTATCTCGACCAGTAACGACAATCGATGTTAAGCATGCAAGTGTATCTAAAAATAAGCGAATGAATTAGCATATTGAATTCTACTGTTGATCAATGGAATTGTGAAAGCCAATCTCTAGAGTAAGACTTTCAGTACTGAAACAGAGTATTGGTATATCAAGTCTGACAAAGCATCTAGGGAACAGACAAATCGGTAACAAGATCACAGCAGCTCGAAGAATTAGATTGTTGCGTGATAAATAGATGGATCTATACCCTGCATTAACAAATCACCGTAGCACGTGCGTGTATTAATTATGTAAGAAATATCAAATATCATCTAAAAAAACAGTTCTTTTATTCAAAAGTATCTTTAAAATATACCATCTCAAGAGTTGGGCATTGTTGGTCCAAAAAGATCATAGAGACGAAAAGGCACGTTGAAAAATCAATAAAACTGTTTTAGATGGTGCTCAGTGGTGTAGTCATACTGGAGACTGACACTAACGATTGATTAAAGGGAGCAATTTGTAAGCTACTAAGCTTGTTGGTCGGGCGGGCCATTTGTTTATTTCAACTTGTGATGAATACGTCACTGAAATATTAACATTTAGACAAGTGAGAATACTTATTATCGAGTTGGATGAATATTTCTAACAACTGATTGAAGATTCACTTCACCAAGAGTTCATTGTTCATAAAAAAAATATATTTTACGATGCTATTTTTGTCGGTAACTGTGCTGGTTTATTTAGGACGCCAGATTAGGCGATAGAATGTGGAAGAGAGGAACGCCAAACGTGAGAGAATGACATGTCACGATTTGACCAACCACGATCAGTAAATCCAATGTTTTTGTTTTTGTTTTTCTCTTCAAATTTCTGATTTCCACATACGAAAGATTAAAAATAAATATCGGAATTTGCAACCCTGCCACCTCAGACACGGGAAAAACGTGAAAAAGCGAGCAAAATCTGTAATAATTATCATGATTTTTTCACTCCCCTCCTGAAGGAGAGTGACATTCAGTTGTAAAGTGTCTGCCGCTGGTCATGTCACGTGAACGCATCTGCAACATTATTGATGCAGTTAGTAATGCGTGCCTAGGGCGACTTTTGAAGAGATTTTGCCTTTCCTGCAAGAGTTGTGGAAATTTTTTTGCTAATTAGGGGAAGTGCGGTGAGTTTTTCCAACGTTCGACTTGCTGGTTTTTGCTTAAAATGTCCATCCGTTCTGAAACATATGTTGTCAACGAAGAAAAAATAACCGACTGATATTATAAGTTTAGAGATTTATACGTCAAGTTTTATTTGACAATTTGAGAATTCAGTGATTGTCCTTACCGAAAATTACCAGTCGCTGGAAAAGTTTCTGAAACAAAAGCATCAACAGTGACTGTTTCAGAAGACATGCATTATTGCACAATTCATGGTTGGTTGAGACAATTAGCTTGTGCATTGATGCATGTCATCTCCATAGAGCAAACTTGAAAGAATCATTTTTTCAGGACCCATAAGAAAAGAAAACATGTATAAAACATTCAGTTAAAATCCTTCAATATTTACAATCACTCAAATTTGTACACACACACACACACACACACGCACACACACACACACACACATACATACACACACACACACGCACACACGCACACACGCACACATACACATATTCATATTTAATCACATATGGGTACATGCATATAAAAAGCCTACATGCAAAAACCTTTCCCAACTTGAAATATTTACGTAGCTAAAATATGTTACGATGTAAAAGGATAAACATATTGAAAACAAGGCTATTGCGATATCAACTATTTTGAAACATCAATTAATGTCAGATTTAAGATAGATACAAAACGTAATATATCAGCTGGGTGTGTTGAGGTTATTTTTCATGAAATTCAACCAAAAGCTGATAATAATAGTTATTTATACTACGACATAATAGAAGAAATGTGTTGATGTTGCACTGAATTATAAATAAGAAGCAATATGAAATCTCAAACAGTTATTACTTGCTTTGCATTGTTCCAGACTTTTTTGTTCCCAGGGGCGTTTGTTTGCAGTCAAAGATGAAACAAAGAAAATAAAAAAATGGTTATAAAATATTCTTATCATAATTTTTACAACGTGATAACGGACCCTATGATTCTAGGTATCACCCATTTTTGAAGGATCACTTTTTGTCACCTTAGCTCAAAAGGCTAGGCAAAATGCAAAAATACCATTGAGCGTTTGTTTGGCATCGAGCCAGATGAGTGTGCTTTCTACTCTTAATAGAATCTGACACTATTGAAAATCTCATGCGTTGTCTCCTCAGTTTTTTGTCACGTTTTCGACAGGGATCTTGCACAACACGATCTTTCCACAAACATAAATAGTTTTGTTTCGTTAGATTTGATGGCTGACTCATCGTTGAAGACAAGGATTGCGTGTGTCACGTCCGAATCTCCAAATAAGTTGGAAAAGCTTGTTTTTTTCTTTCCTGAAATGATGGATTCATCAGGTGACTAGGAAATTTGCCTGACCTCAATCTCACCAAGAATCTTGGAGCTATTTTGAAAGAGATTATTGGGAATGGTTTTTTTGGGGGGAGGGGGGTTGCTCAAAGGACATCCAGCATTTTTAAAAGCATTCGGCACAGATAAAGGGGGGTATCAAATGATGCCTTCCCAAAGTTTTTCTCTCAGCACATCTCTTCAAAGTTTACCGGATTAGTCATTTTTCGGCTATCCATGATATCCAATTGAATCTGGCAAATTTAATAATGGTAAATGTTCAATGTGTAATAATAAATAGATAAATGATTAAATATATAGAATATGAATGTGTAAAACATCAATATATTTGAAATAAGTATAAGCCAGCCATTTTCAAAGACAATTCAAACTATAGATAACAAATAGTACTTGACAGTACAGCTTTCTTAACTTTTTTGCAAATTACTTGCTTGCATGCCCACTTCAATTAATTGATGATGATAATAAATATAGAAATCTCCTCTGTTTGATCGAAACAAGGTTTGATTTCATGAAGGATTCTAATGAAAATTGATTGGATATATTGATGATAAGTTGGCTTCGTATTTGTGTATTAAAGTCATCAAAGGACGCCCTTTATTTTCGTACATAACTGAACCAAACCTAGTAAGGACCGACCCCATGATGATAATAATGGTTTTCACGATGCAAACAATGTGATCTATAAGAGAAAAATATATTTATATGAGGGAATTTTCTGTAATTTTGTATATGAACTGAAATTGATAATTCCAACCAAAGGCTTTAAGGTAAATGTATTTTTTTGTTTTGTTTTTGTTTTGTTTTTTGTTTTTTGTCTGGAACGATGCTGGGAATAGTCCATTATTGGGAGGTAGCCGATAGGATCTATGGTAGACTGTATTTCGTCCACTTTCTGTCTCCCTCTCACCTTCCCCGCCTATCTCTCTCTTTCTCTCTGTCTCTCTCTCTCTCTCTTTCTCTCACACACACACACACACACTTACTCACTAAACTCACTCCATTTCACTCTCTCCATATGTAATAATATATGTTGATGATTACTGTTTACTTTTTTGGAGTACACTGATTATTATACGCTTGATTCCTTTTAGTCTGTTAAGTCATTCGTGTCGTGAACATTGTTGGCTCTTAGTCCCAAATCCTAGAGTAGGTAGAAGTTGCTCGCACCCCCAATCGGTTCTACTCCAGCACAGATATGTCGATCTACCGACAGGTGCATGATTTTTCTTTCATTTTTGAAAAAAAAAAATGATTTTTAAAAATTCTTTTTTTGTGAATCAAGGAATATGTACACAATTTTATACATTTCCTTATCTTATTCACTTTACTTCAACACTTACTGAGATGGTTTTAAAAACGCGATGATGATATGCAACGAAATCGCCCTTATATGCAGATGAATAAATTGTATTTCAAAAGCTTTGTCCTATTTAGCAAGTAAAAAAAAAAGGTATTCTCTTTGATTCTCGACATTACCTTCACTAAACAATTTTTTTTTGTTTCGCTGGCTTTTTTCTATCGTTTTTAAGGCAGCCTCAAAATTTCATCTTTCCATAACATTTCTTTTTAAGGAAAAACTGCTTTTGGCACTATTTGAAATCTTCCAGGTAATTCATTTATTTCTATCAAATGAATTCTGCAAAGACAAGAATAAATAATAATCTACAAATGCAGCATCTAGTGAATACATTGTATAGAAAACGTGAATTAGTTATCCGATGTTTCTTCTACATACTATTAGATGTTGCACATAAACCAATATTGGCTGAACAGATATTCTGCTCAAATAAGTTCACTTCATACTCATCTATTGTATCAATATTGAATTATTTAGCTTCACTGTCTTTTACCATGGATCAGGCCCTTCCCATCTAGATGCAGCATGAATGAAGCAAACATAATTCTAAGAATTTCAACCCTTGAGCAGTACCTCCCCGTTGCACAGAAGCAGTATGGTCATAGGTCACTCTGATGCCTCAGTGGCACTGGCTACAGTGATTGATCAATGTTCATTGGTATTTTTATGCACTCATGTAAGATTCTGATTTGAACCAAATCTGTGCTGGACATCCGAATTTTGGAGGTCTGACAGGCCATTTCTGACCAAACAGATGCAAATATGGTGCCATATCGAATGGGGTTTTAGCTCATGAGGTGTGGTATTGCTCTGTGTAGTCAAGTCCTCGGGACTCAGGGACATATAATTCAGATTTTCCACTGCATCCAGTCCTGTTGACAGAATATAGTACATTGGATATATATATATATATATATGCAGTCACATTTCCACAACTAGCAAACAAACTAACTAACTAAATCCATCTATCTATGTATCTATGTATCTATGTATCTATATATCTATGTATCTATCTATCTATGTATCTATCTATGTATCTATCTATATCTATCTATCTATATCTATCTATCTATCTATATATATATATATATATATATATATATATATATATATATATATATATATATATATATATTTATAGATACATAGATACATAGATACATAGATACATAGATAGATGGATTTAGTTAGTTAGTTTGTTTGCTAGTTGTGGAAATGTGACTGCACAACGAATAAGCACACACATACATACACATGTCATAGCTGTACATAATTTATAAGCAACAGTCCCAAATGGCGATGCATTAGAATATTATTTGAAAGCATGTAGTGCATTAAAATAAACATAAAAAAGAGTGTTGATATACAAAATAAAAGTGACTGATTAATGTCCACCTGGAAAATTCACTTCGATTTCCATTTAGGAGCTTCTGACTCATATGCATAAAAAAAAACGAATAATGTCTTTCCAGTTTTGACTCGAGTGACATGATGCAACATATTACATGTCCCTGTGGACCAATTAGTTTTCATGAATAATTCCCTCGATCTACATCAACCGGCAATTTTAGATGCGCTTGCATCCCTACCACCAGTTGTCCCCATTGACTGACATACAGAAATGTCCCTTGCTCAGTGTTGATAATTTACATGTTTTCCATTTAAATCAAAATGTTTTGGTTGTGTTTAGATGTCAGAAATCGCTATTTACATGATTTTCGATAAAATAAGGAATATTCTTATTTGATTTACAATTATAAAACAAATAACATTTTTATTAGTTGAGTTATAACAAAAAAATGAATGTCAAATATTGAAATCACATTCTTATCAATAATATTTCATATACTTCACACACACACAAACACACAAACATATATATATATATATATATATATATATATATATATATATATATATATATATATATATATATATATGTATATAAATATATATATATATATATATATATTTCGGAAATCATAATGTGTTCAGGTGTTTGAATATCTTTTTTGTCTCTAACAAAAACATGAAAATAAAGTAAGCAAAATGCATACCCCAATACCAGGAACTCCTTCATTAATGATGTTATATATATATATATATATATATATATATAGAGAGAGAGAGAGAGAGAGAGAGAGAGAGAGAAAGAAAGAGAGGGAGAGAAGGAGAGAGAGGGGGGGTGGCTGTAGAAGTTTTGCGAGAGATGATAAGTGCCCCTGGGATTCGTATGTAATGACACTGGCTAACGAACCATGAACTATTATTGCAGGCTGTACATGTTTCAAGCCAAATCCACCAGACCATGATCAGCTGCTTAAAGGAAAAGCAATTGGGCTATGCAATGCCGGTATCATTCACGGCAGCTGGTGAGACAGATAGTGAGCACAGCCCAGAAACACCCAACAGTACCCAGAACTTCCAAAACCAGAACAAAAAATCAAATGAAGACGAAAAGAGCTGCAGAAAATTATGAACAAATGCCTCGTCAGCTTTTAGTCCTCCCAGCAACACAGAAATTGCGAAGAGAATTCCTACAAGAGGAGCAAGTAGTAGGGTAGAGTGACAGACATACAGGTGCCTGTGGACCCAGGCTCTGGGCCGCTAACCTGACAACCAGTTACTCTCACTCTCGTTTTCCTCTTTCTTGCTATGTGAATGTGGATATTATTTGTTTTCCAAGCGTTCTACGTTAAGTGTTTTCGGTTGGCTGAAATAAGCATGATAAAAGTTTGATTTTAAACCTCAAAGCAAGACCGTTTAGTTCCATCCTTGCTGCAATCGGGCAGCACATGCATTTAATGGAACCCATTATAATACACCCTCAGTTGCATGGCAAAGGAGTTCGAATCAGAGATAAAGACCTGGTTACACCAATGTCACCTCAGTGGGCATTGAAGCCTGAAGAAGGAAGAAATAGTGCATATATATATATATATATATATATATATATATATATATATATATATATATATGTATGTATATACACACATACACACACACACACATATATATATATATATGTGTGTGTGTGTGTGTGTGTGTGTGTTTATCTATGTATTCATATATTTGTGTCTTGGTAATTTTAACCCTGATCTCGGAAACTGCTGTTGCATAATATGTAAACTATTTTCAGAATAACGCTTGAATTCAAAATAGTCAGTAAATCAAATTAACTGGCAAATATTTTACAACCTTTTCTTTTTAATTATCAGTCTTGTGTCTTTCTCAGATCACAGGGCTAAACATGATGTCAGAGCTGAATGATCCTTGTTGGTCTTCGTTAACTATTTAAACGAACGCCAACAAGTATAAATAACTTAGTAAACACAGAACCTTGCTCAGGTTATCTTCTTATTTCTTTGTTTTTTCGGGTTTTTTTTGTTTTTTTTTGTTCACACGGGATTGACTGACGACCAGATCGTTAGCAATGAGAGGTGAGAACTGCCCTAAGCTGAGTCCCATCTTCCATTTCAGATGGATGCTTTAATATGGATGACCCAAAGATACAAGCAATGTAATTCTTCCTTTCTTAATTATTCCAACCCGTTATGTATTCCCTTTTGCCTCCATCCATATGTGTGAGAGTATAATTGCATGATTCCAGCCATGTAACCCACTTTTGGCAGGAGCATATCAAACTTCTGGGGAATCAACGAACAATAAAAGTGTTTTTGTTTTTTTTTAATCTGTAATTAGAGCACGGTTTCTCTCGAAGCTGATTTAGCTGCTTTGTTGTTTTACATCAACTGGTTCTGATTAGTGCATTAATTCTGTCTTTATCAGGAACTTTTCTTCTTTGAACATCACCTCAAGTGGCCTCGTACGGATCACTTTATTTCGTCTCAAATAAATTTTTCGTTGAGAAAAACAGTAATCAAAGTGACCATTGCCTACTCGTATGTTATGCCTGTGGAATCAAACACATGATTAACGTAGAACTTTGTACAAGTTACTTTTTACAAGTTATCAGGTAATAGTTACTGTGTAATGGTTACTTACAGACTTTTGTTTGGTTCGGCACAAGAGCACTTTAGTGCAGAACCAAGTTCAGTTTGAATTCTCTACACTGGCAAATTGACCGCTGATACGAACAAATGCTAGATTTCTTTTTCTTCGGTGTAATATCTGGTCTAGAATCTGACAAATAAGACATAAGATTAATCAGTAGATGCTTTCTGTTGATGATAAATAGCTTGAGCAATGATGGTTCAAGTGCTTGGCCTTTTCAAACTACTCTCCTTAGAATATCATACACATATGTAAGTTCCCCTTCCATTCTCCAACAGTCTGCAAAGTCTTCTTTCAGGATTACCATCAGCTACTTTATCATGTTATACATGATTTTATCTACTTGTATTTATTTTTTTTTTTTTCTTTCGCTGTGGAGAAACCATAAATCGTGGAGAACCAGATCGGAAGTAGGAATAACAAACGGTGCAATTTATTGGAAAAAAAAAGCCCTAAATGACTCCAGGAAAATAAACAGGACATGTGAATGTGGATGAGAGGGTCATACACTACACAAGCACACTGACCGGCTCATCATTGCTGACAAAGTGGATCTATGAAATGGTAAATTCATGTACGTGCTGTAAGTTCCTCTTTGATTGTTGATCAAGTTATATTGAGGTCAACTAACTATTTTTCGAGCTGTTCTAAATGGTTCTTTCCAGACAGACATAATAAACCTCTACGCGTGTCGTGCACCAGAATAATAATGAAAAAAAATAACATAAATCTGTTTACCTCTCTCTATACGTTTGTCTAATCGAGAGCATTTTCTCATCGTGTGATAGTTAAAACAAAATAATGAAGATGTAAGCTGAACTCTTCAGGGTACGATTACAAGTTTGATTACTTTCCGATTCATACCAAAGGAACTTATTTGATTCTATCATATGTGACAGCGATGTTGTCAGCCCCAGTAAATGAACAATATGCTCTAATAGACAAAGAAATTGTGTTCCAGTGAAGTGAATTAATCTCTCGCACACAAGAATTTGTGAGAATGAAAAACAGGTCCTCTACCGTAAGTTGTCTGGTTGGTTTTCTGGCTGCGACGCAATTGATAGTAGTTTGCATGGTAAATATCAGAGTAGCAGATTTGGATTTTTTCAATAGTATCAAAAACATATTAAAATCCATGGCTTTGCTAACTTGAAGCCGTCTACATGTTAGTTTGTTATCACAGTAATTGGAGTAGCTGTAGTTTATCATCAGCATCCAGTAGTCTAACGGACAAACATGAAGACTCAGCTGAAAATCATTTTACTGGTTCCTAATACCCTCCTCTATCTTAGCTGTCACATGGAAGTCTTACTATCAGTAGAGAGCAGCCCAACAAGCAAACGTATGAATAGCACGTTGCATTTGTTTGTTTACAATACCCCCTTCCTCGCTTTCTATTTGTTGTCATAGGCATTCTGATAGCTTGCAAAATATATCGGGGAAATAAATTAGGAAAGTTAATGCCAATGGGAAGGTCACTCGAGGAGCAAATAGTGTGCATAAGTTGAGTAGTGGATTTTTATTTGACTACTTCGTAACTTTCTTGGACTAAATGTTCTGTAATACATTTCTGTGCAATCCAGGAGGGGGAAAAGACCAATTGATGATGTGGGTGACACTTCCTTAAAGAATATTTCCATTTATTTTCAGATCTTTATGTAATATTCACAAAACGTCTGATTATCATAAACTGTGTAATATCATTTTATTCATATGCCCTGTATCATCAGTCTCAAACCCATATAGCAGATGTCTCTTTCTGTCTGTCTTTCTGTGTCATTCTGTCTGTTTTTCTATATATTCTTTATACATATATATATACACACACACACACACACACATATATATATATGTGTGTGTGTGTGTGTGTGTATTGTTCACTTTATCAGCCATTCTATTCTTTTAATTGGCAGTTCTTTGTCTTCCTTTTCATTCAAAATTTTCTTTTATCTTTTTCAAAATATGTTCTTCCTTCTTCGTATCAATCTAACAAGCTTTCTGTTTGGTATTTTGCATATTTTTTCTTTAGCCTCACTTGGCCAGCGTCTTAAGCGGCATACATGCATATATGTTACTTACCTAACATTTTGTTCGGCAGTGATCACGAGAACGTCAAACTTCTAAGAAACACGCGTGAACGCTACCGGAAATGAATCAAGGGATCAATTTAGCATGAAGATACATCGTAAATTGACCCCCTCACTGGAAAATATTCAGCAAAATAAGGTATAGACATTTAGCCTAGTAGCTTCATTGGTGCGACTCTTATGCATGATATATAGCCAACCAGACCACCATACGAATTTGAAAACTGAGGAACCCAATGTTGACTATTTTGGTTATTGCTTTTAAGGGCATTTGGGAAGCTGATCTTCAAGGCAAACAGACTTTTAGATGGTAACTTAACACGTAGTTACTGAATGGATTTTGGTCGGACATTTTCACTTTATATTGTTCAAAGTATTTGATTAATCATCACACAATCATGCATTGGCATAGGAAGAAAAAAACGTTGAAATGTAAATATTCACGAAGGTATTCATGCTGATGAAAAGTGACAAATGAAGAGAAAGCAGATGTTACATCTTAATTTTCATTATCATTCAGTAGGCATGTCTCCGTGCATTTTGGCTGGTGACAATCAACTATTTCAGATGAAAATTTGCGGCAGTTTACAGAAGATGTATTGCTGTTTACATGTTTGAGGTCAAGGAAAAGATGAAGGTATATCTGTGTTTTTTTCCTGTTATTTTGGATCTTTGTAGGCGAGAATCAAGTTTCGTTTGAGATGAGGAGAGTCTGCGAGAGGTGAGGTAAGAGAGTGTTTATTTCCAGTCTCTCAAAAAGATAAAAAGCAATGTGATGAGGGAGCTGGAACTGAATTAGTGCGTCGTTAGGAAAGTGTTGTTTTTTTTAAGAATGGAGAGATGGTAAATTAGCATTTAACTGACAGGTGTTGTTTTTCCTGAAAAGGATAGTGTCTGTGAACTCGGATCATTTCTCAAATGGACTGTTGGCTACTAGCCGATTCATCAGTACGTTAGTGTTGTAATGTAGTGTATCAATGTAGTTCTTCTTCAAATCAATGCATATAGGGGGTTTGCATTTTGGCAATGACCATACTTTTGTTTTATTGAATTCAATTGGGATATAGGAGCTGCTTCAATGCAGGTTTCAATATTTTCTGTGAGATGGGCTTGATAAAAGATGGAGTGTGTTTTTCTATGCTCGACCCGGGCATTTGTCTTTCAATCTTGTATGAGGGTTCTCTTATATTTAGATATTCTTTTCTTGATTGGTCTCTATGTCTCTCCGATGTAGATTTAGTTGCAGCTTTTACACGGAATTGCGTAAATGCCGGCTTTGGATGGTGAGGGTTTGTATGGCGTTTTGTTGACTAAATATTCGATGCTTGTTGAAGTGTTAGTGACAATGTGCATCTCCATGTCTTTCAGGTTAGAGCTGAGGTTGGTGGCAGTTCTGTCGGTGGGTAACATGATGTGTCTGATGATGGAGTACTCTTTCTTTTTGTCTTCTTTATTGTCGGTTTAGTGAATCTTATATGCTTTCCACTTAACATAGTATATGAAATATTGTGGGTAATGAAGTGAATAGACAGCCAATAGGTAAAAACCTATGATCAATCTTTATTTGATTTTTGATGAGAGTAAAGATTCTTGTGGTCGTTCTCGTTGGCAGCCTTGTGGAAGGTGCTGTCTTTGATGTTATTATTGGTTTTGTGTGGTAATGTGTCAAGGTAAGGTAAATATAATAGATGGTTCCAATGTGTTCAGTTCAGCTACACGATGTCTAGATCTGTGTATTGAGGGTATAGTATTACGGCGGCATTGTCGATGTAGCAAGAGTACGAGGCTTTCGGGGGTATGCTATATCAGAAAGATGTCTGATTCCAGAAATTATACGAAAAATAAATAAAGAAATGAATAAATGAGCTAAAACATCGTTAATTGGTAACCCCATCGGTAACCCGGAGTTCCATTGAGAGGAATTTCAGTTGGAACTCAAGAACCATTGGCTTGCCATTAGTGTACATATTTTGAAAAATATGTCAGTGGATAAGGCCAAGTTCAATATTGACTTTTTAAGATGGTTATTTAAAAATTGCAGGCTTTTTGTTTTTACAACATTTTGGTGTGAAGTGATGTTCCATCAAGACTGGCAATAAGTTTGTTTTTCATATCAATGTTTCTTTGGGTTTTTTGTTCTTTTTGTGTACAAAACCCACGGAGTTTCTTTTAGATATTTGAGGCTGTTTGTCCCTGGCAATTGGTTACTATTTTTGTTAATGCTTTTGCTATCTTATGGGGTGCACTGCTTGTTCCTAATTGGTTCTAAATGGATGTTGGCTCTGTGAGTTCGTGGTAGGCTGTAAAGTCTTGACAGTGTTGAGTGGTGTTTTATGAGTTAGGTCTGTGTTCTGTTTTCGCTTTGTAATATCTTTCGGGAGGATTTGTTGATCTTTTTTGTCAATAAGCGTTTCATTCGTTTTTTTTTTCATTTGTTACCGTCTTTGAGGAGGGAATTGATTTTGTTGAGGTATCTGTATGTGTCCATAATGACAACACCTCCTCTTTTGTCTGTGATGATGATGCGTATTTCGTCATCTTTGGCGATGTTTTCCAATGCGTTGATATATGAGTGGTAATGTGTTGCAGTCGTTCGTATTATTGATATATTATTGATAGCGGCGGTGATGCTTCCTTGTATAAAGTCTTTATTGAAATCAGTTTCAGAATGTCTGTAGTTTTTAGTGATAATGTTTGTTTTAGGGATGCCAGTGGCAAACCCTTGTCCGAGGCTGGGAGTTTCTTGTTTGGTGGATGTGAGTATACTTTTGGATGTTTTGTGAACAAGGTGTTGGCGTCCGATGTTTTCTCATCTACAGAGTTCGCATCGGGTTTTCAGTTTGTTTTGATATTTGTTAGCTTGCATGTTGTTGGTTTTATGTATTTTCTGTTTCAATATTCCTGTAGTTGTGCTGGGGTTTGGGCGGCGTGGTTTGCAGGTGTAAATTAAAAATTAAAGATAGCAGGTGATATAT
Organism: Thysanoteuthis rhombus; assembly: GCA_963457665.1. Taxonomy (NCBI): domain Eukaryota; kingdom Metazoa; phylum Mollusca; class Cephalopoda; order Oegopsida; family Thysanoteuthidae; genus Thysanoteuthis; species Thysanoteuthis major. Next base: position 47,803,647 of record OY735218.1, read on the forward strand.
CTCAAAGCATTTTATAATTTGGTGAGCATGTTTCGATATATATATATATATATATATATATATATACATATATATATATATATGTATATATATATATGCACTTATGCACACACACACACACACATATATATATGTATGTATATATATATATATATATATATATATATATATATATATATATATATATATATATATATATACTAGGTGTTTAAAAATCAGTTATAGCTTAATTTAGTAAGGCTGAGAACGAGGCAATATGCAAAGGATAAAATCATACTCAAATTCACACGGAAAAATCACCAGACCGCAAAGTATATTAGAAAACAAAAAATAACAAAAGAAAAACAAAAAACAACAACAACATATGGTTCAATCTTAATAGGCTAATGTTGATGAAGGAAAAAGCCCAAATAATAGCGATAGAGTGAAAAGACAATGTTGTGCAAATCTAACAGATAAAATATCTTTTTATCTTGAAATCATAACTCTTAAATCAGTTACTTCCCTTGGATAAACCATTGCTTGGCTAAACAGGGAGAAAGTTCAGTTCGAAGATGAGATTGCATCAATATCCTAACTTGCATGTCAGCTTTGAAAATCAGCATTCAATATTCTGGCTAATCATCATGAACAAGACTATTGCCATTGCGGCGAACACAATTATGCATTTGAAGGGACAAACCCCAACTATATTAGTTATGCTGATAAACATTGAAAAAGAAACAGCCTGCCTTGCAAAATTCAGCCAAAAGTTTCACTCAGTATCCCACAGTGTACTCCCCTTGGGGTTTCACACATCCCCTCCAAGTTTTTGAAACCGTCTACAAAATCTTCTATGGGTGCAATTAAGGAGAACGCCATGAGGCAGTTGAGGACGTCCTTCTAAGTCTTTTGGCGAGAATGCCATCGACTGCCTTTTAGCGTTTTGTTTAATTGCATCCATAGCATGGAATAACCTCCCTCTCAGGGCTGAAAATCCAGAACGTACATAAGTTACGTGATTGTCATTGTACTACAGTGGGAAAGCTGCAAAATCTTCAAAATTATTTGATTAGTTTTTCCTTAGAAAAAATTAAAATCACTAAAAGATGTTTATTAGCATTTAGGAACAATACCAACAAAGAATCGTTCAATCTATCACCATCATGTGTGTGTGCATGCGTGCATATATATATATATATATATATATATATATATATATATATATATATATATATATATATATATATGTATATATATATATATATATATATGTGTGTGTGTGTGTGTGTATGTGTATGTTTACATATATGGTATGAGTCTCTGTGTGTTCAGAAATACATGTGTGTATCAATATATTTTCTATGGATCAGTGTGTGTGGGTACGAAAATATGCGTGTCGATATGCTTATTGTTGGTCTGTTTGTGTATTTGTGTTTGGCTTATTCGTGTGTGTTTATATGTATACTGCTGGTCTGTGTATGACTGCATATGCAGAAATATATGTGTATATGCTGTGCATGCGTGATATGCAAACGGTCTTCAAGATTTTTCCAATAGGTTTACAATTTCTGCACAGAAGTCGTACTTGTTTTGAAAAAAATCCAAACAATTTTCAGACCATTCAAAATTGCCCAAAATGTATGCAAAGATGTGAAGAAAGACCAAAATATAAAGATAATTATTTCGGCTTTGCTGCAGTATTGTCGGCAGAATCTAATGTTACCTTTCCTAAATCATAGACTTTGAATTTACATATATGGCTTGTAATTATCATCCAGAATTCAACTCCGTCAAAGAAAACTTATGTTGCCAACTTTTGATGCTATATAAAAAATGCATGATCAAAACAAATAACTGAGTCACGGATATTAAAGAATTTTAGACATTTTTACGAAAAGAAGATGCAATTTTGACTCAGTGTCGGCAATTAAATGAAGCAAAAAGTTTGAGAAGCCGTTTGCATAATGAAATATTTAGGTATGGAAAATATTAGCAGGTGTACTATTGTTGCTTTGGACGTCAGAAAGAGTAACTTTAGGCAGTGTTGTATTATTCAGCATCAGTGGTTTGAAATCACTTTTTTAGTCACTTCTTTCCGATAGGTATCATAGACTATGACGCATTTTTCCGTTATACCACGAGGAACGCGGAAGAAAATGTCTCCAAGATACAAAGTACACAAAAATGAACTGTTTTTTGTTTTTTTTTAATCCTTTGACATTTCGACTAGTGTTGTATATTTCTTGCATTACTTCATATAACAAAGAAGACAGAAGAACTTACTTTCTTACTAAGCTTAGTCTGGAAGATAATCACAAGTGCATAGCATCCAATATGGACTGGAATCACTATGGCTAATTATTGACCTTTTAGACTGGCCTTGCTAACCATTATTCCACAGCCATTGTTCAATGTATTTTATGAGATATAACGAATAAACAATATAAAATAACTGAAGAACAGATATTTTTTTACCCACAACCATCGTATATATGATTGCAGACTATTTTATATACCAGGTATTATTGATACCTTCCAACCTTCTATTCAGTATGTTCACACGTTTATCTTGTGTTGGTGATCACTGAGAACGAAGAGAAAACAACTGGCTTTAAATGTTCGTGTCTTCCTCGTTATTCTCACTAGTTTTAAAAGTGATGTAGCCTGTATTACTTCAATATTTTCCCATGCGTCTAAGCATACCGATATCATTGTAACTATATCTCGAACTTTCCCAATAGCTCGAATACTAATCAAGCAGATAAGTAAAATTGTGTAGTGTGTTCAATCCCTATTGAGCGCCCCATATCTGTAGCCTTGTAACCAAACCGAGCTCATTGCCAAAACTGAGGTAAGTTTAGTAAAATCAACAGGCATTCAGCAATTGTAAGAAAAAATGTTTCATGCCTTTTTTCGTGTTTATGCAAAAATGTGGATGACGAAAATAGCGTACAGTTTGTTTTGAGCTGATCGTTTAAGAAGCAATAGACACCCCTTTTCTCTCTTTTCTACACTCAAGTTTCTTGTACTTCCCACCACTCTGATCTCTGGCAATTCAGCTTATCATACTATTTTTTCACTTTCACCTGGTATGGCTAACCTAACGCGAATGAGGTCTCTAAAAGCTGAACTTATCAACTATGCTATAGTAGAGTAAGTGTGGATATAATTTAGATTGTGAACGGAAAATATGACAAGAAGGCTGGTTGCTTCATAAGCTATGGCCAAACATTTCACAGAAAACAGGAAACAGAAGGAATAGCCGGAAATTGTATCGACGAAGATATAAGCAAGTACAGTTTTTGTGGCTGCAAAGTGCGTGTATTGAACGGCTTACTTAACGATATGACTCGTGCCAAGTCTGTGAATTCTTTTACGAATCGGCTGAACAAATATTTGGAGAACAAGAAATTTCTGTACGATAACAACGAGTCTGCGATAACCATCACTGAAAATCGTATGAAAATTATGGATGATAATAATGGATCTGGGGAAGAGGGTCAATGCTCGAAGCTCTTCCGGGAAGCATCGCTTAGCATCGCTTGATTGACCATTAAGCAAAAGAAAATGACGCATCATAGTGTTATCTTTCTTCTGATGCAATTAGATCATATTTTAGATGAAACTTAATATTACCCTAATATTCGGACCATCCTCATCTTTGTTGTTTTTCATACAACGTTTCGGCCGTTGCACTCTACGGCCTTCGTCAGGTAACATCTGGAAGATTTTTGGGAAGTAACGAACCGAACCCTTTATTTATCCGACCGGGGAATATCGACCGTACTCCCCTCTTTTAGCGTTAGTAGTATTGTTAGACTGTCTCACATTAGGATCAAACCTAGTACCATCAGATTACTTAACAGTAATTTGTCTGATGCTGTAACCACTTCGCTATGTGTCCATGTGGACAACCAGTGCTAATTTTTTGGAGCCTTAAACCTCAGGTGACGGACTTTTTTTTTTTTTTGGTGTTATTGTTTTCTGTCTTTTATTATTAGAGGTTCCCATATGGTATCCATTTCAATGCTAGGATTACTGAGGCAGTTTTGCTTGCCTAGCATATGGGCCGACTCTTTCAATTTACGAATTTTCCAATGTTCTTCCTGAATATCAGTATACGGGCTGGAAAAATCTGAATCTTTTCAACGACGGTCTCTATTGTCTCAATCATCGTGTTGGTATCTAATCAGTTGAGCAATGGGAGGGCTGGTGGTGGCACCATTATCATGGTATACTTAGGGTATTAATTGGCTTCAATCCAGGCCTTGAAGCATTATATAGACAATCTCGGCCGGTTTATCTGACCTGGTTACATTGGTCCCTATTTCTTTTAACTAACTGTTGAAAGAATGATTGAAATCTGAAAGGTAATGAGTGCGTTGAAAAAGAAAATTCTGAAACACATGAATGAATTTTCAACCCATCAGAATTTCAACATCTCAGTTTTGAACAAATAGGGAAAGTGAAAAAAAATTCATATAAGTTATACAAATATCCTATATTGTTGAAATAGTAAGATTACATGGATACAGAGTTTATCATTAGCACACCGGGCTGGAGGAGGCTTTCTTCAATACGCCTGCATGTTCCTCACTTTTCACATTGATATCATATTCATACTCTTCTTGTTCTAGTTCTTCCTAAACTTGAAAGTTTAGCGTAGATTTATTCCGTTTCAGCTAGTCTGGCTGACTGGGGTTTGTTTGGCTGTAGATATATGCATCGTACAGGTTGCACAACAATGGAGTGTCGAAAATCCTAAAATATACCCCTAACTATATTTAGAAAAGAACATTATAAATTTTTTAAAAATCTCAAATCCGAATGTTTTTTTTCATTCGAGAAGTCAACTTGCAACTTGATTTTAAGATAGATTAAGCTAATATTTTCCCCGGCAGTAATCACGGTTTGCTTTTTGAAAATTCAGACTCCTTTCGGTGATCATCATCAGTCTATTTACGTCCTTTGTCGGACATAGACCTTCCCCGGTATTTGCAACAATTATCCCTCGTTGGCGTCGTGGAGCCAGTATTTTTGTAAATTTGTCTAGTTCATCTTTCCATAATGAGGGATTTTGGGTTTGGGTTTTCTTTGGGTTTTGTTTGGGTGGTCGCTATTGGGGCACACAACTCCAAACCCAAGATAGTAATGCAGCTGGGCGTTTTGGTACTGATAGCCCTGCAAGGATGGGCGTTTTCCTGGTGCAGTGTTTGGGTTGTCGCTGTTGGAGCACATCATCCCCACCCAATGCAAGTGATGTGGCAGGAATTGCCGATATAAGATTCATTGAGCAGATTATATAACTGCTCAATATAAGGCAAGCGATTTTATTTATTCATTGATCACTCCTCTCTCAAGTTTTCTAATTGATCACCCCCAACATGAACTGCTGTGGAAAAATGTTATTCACTTGACAGTTTCTATCGAGTGGATAACCACGCCTCTTCATTTTTTTTTTGATAGGGACTAACGAGATGGACCCAGCATTCAAAGTTCATTTCGGCAAGAAAATAGAATGCAATTTGATGTTTTTCTCCATACTTGTATGCTCCGTAGTCATAATTAATAAATGTTAAATACTGGTGGCGACTATCAAACGTACGCTACTCCAGTATGGCACACGGTTTCAGCATTGGGGCACTCACCAAGTATCAGTATACTTATAAATTGGTTTGTGTTACGACTTTTCAAGCCATCTCACAAGAATAGGCACCTATAGACTAAGCCTGAAGTTTTACTAAGTTACAATCTTTCTGCTATCAGGAACAGAGCAACTGGTAAAGTATAATATTACTTTACGTGCACAAAATTGAGATAACTTGTTAGCTTTTGAATGATCCATGGCTTACAGCATTTCGTCCTCATGCAATATGATGATATATACTTTTTCAACCGCAACGAAGAAAAAACTTTATTCTTATTAAAACATTCAATGTTTCACACACTCGCCCACTCAATGATTACATAGCGCACAAATAAGAACAATTTGACAATTTTATTCATTTAAAACATTGACAACATAATGTATTGACTTCGTTTTTTGTTCCACGCGGGCGTGAACCTGTAAATGTCAGTTCATTTCAAGGCTAAGATAAGTTATCAGTTTTATACTCGTAAACTACGATCCTACTGCTCAGTAATTATCGAACCCAATAATAAGAATATTGGTCTAAAAGATGAAATAGCTAACCATCACGCTACGGCATGTGTCCCTAAAGTAACCGTGTATTTATAAATGGGCACTTCCAGAATATTTCTGTATTCGTTCAGAAGTCACATTTTAAGAAGTCGTCGACGAGATAATGGAGTCACCTGAAATAGCATCAAATGGAGGGAGAGCCAGTTGTCGCCGTGGTAGCACTTTATATGGAATTGAAATTCTATTTCGTTTCAAGCATTCTTGTCATTTTACAAAAGAGCACGTAAAAGGAAAAAAAGTCTTACATTGTGGTTATATAGCTTGGCACAGAAATAGAATGTCGTCATTCTAAACATTTATATTTGTGATTTTGTCGACATGCTTGAAACCAAGTTTGTTTTTGTTCTGGGAAAGAATAATTTCAGCCTTTGTGCATTTTCGGAGAAGATGAAAGAGGAAAAAGCAAACCAGTTGCAGGCTTCACGGAATACAGAAACTGATGTTCTATTTTCATTAACTGATCGAAGGAAAAAAATATTATGTCAGCGTAGAAATTTCTATATGGGTCTGTATCCTCAGTATGATTGGTGTCAGCCAGTGCAGAAGTTCATGGAGTCCCTGCTGAACATTCGTCTAGAACCATATAACTCTTAAGTCACAATTACCGTATATTAATGAATTTAATGTCAGTCGTAGTGACATAAATAATTGTTCAATAGCAATATTCTAGATTCAGCGGAAATGAAAATATATTTATATAGTTTCGTGTACTTGAAGTATTAATTTATTAATTTGAAACAATGGATTTCGTGGTGAGAACGTTTGAGAACTGCATCAAAACCTCTAAAGGAGTCATCCAGGGAGTTTTGTGATATCCCTTGAACATTTCAGTAATTTCCTAGAATCACTAGTTTCACTATCATTGAAGAAATGGTTAAGAAGCTTGTGATGCTAACTGTTACTGTTGTAATGAGTTTGAGCCACACTGTGATCCCTTCAACAAAGCTATTCATTCACTGTAAAAACTGAAGCAGAATATACTTGATATTTACTAAATTCTACACAACTGTGTCACAAATATACTGATTTTGAATTCAGGAAATTATTGAATTGTTCAGATATATCACAAAATCACTAGTTTGTTGTAGCTTTCCATTTGTCTTACGATGGTGCTTTTTTTCCGTACATAAACTTACGTATCTATCACATTTATTCAATGATATATTCAGCATATCAAACCCACTTCATGCTAGTGTCTGATTATCCAATCTTGCTATTTAGGAAGATCTCAAAGTTTTTCATTGCCGGGGATAATGACATGGAAATGGTATTCCATCCCAGCAAGAGTAAAGCTATGAATCTGAGTAGAACCAATCAAGGACAAAGATGAAATGAGAAACACTAATGGCACAGGAATGCTGGAGAAAACTGTTGTGGAGCGAAACTGTAAGTCCTTGTAACCAATTTCCTCAAGTCTGCTACACGTATACAACAAAAGGTCAACGCCGTAGAATGCTTGGCTATTAACAGCATACCTTTGAATGGAGTCTACCCGTATTTGAACTAAGAGTATAATCCATACTGTCACCTCCCAAGATACAATAAAATGACACCAAAGATGAGCAACCAAGTTTTTCCAAAAGACTTTTCATTTATTGTGAGGCTGGGTAAACACAAGCTAGAGACGTTAGAGTTTTCCTGTAATCGTTGGAGGTCTACCAAATTCAATGTGAAGTCCTTGTTTTGGACCCGAACTTCTATTCTTCTTTGTGTCCAAACAAACGAATGCTTACTGCATAACTATAAGCAAAAAGCTCCGGGAATAGACACCTATTGGGCTGAGAGAGAATTTCTTCTTCACTCGAGTGACCAAACCATAGAATGCTCTTAGTGAAGAGACTATTCCTTCCAAATCAATCAATGCATTCAAAATCAATTCATCGAAGAATATCAATGACTATGAATTTTTTCACGAGCACAGTCTCAACCTGTCCGTTCTAACCTGGCCGGACTAGATTGATTGGTCAATTCCATATGGTTTCATGACACTATTTAGCAGTCGGTAAAACTTATCTGAAGGTATTGAAGGTATATTTTGTGGACTTGTATAAAACACTTGTATTGAAAATACAATGAAGAGTTTCTATTTCCATGAGTCCTTTTTCTTTCAGGGAAATAACCCAACTCAGCAGTCTCAACGTTAAACAATATACTTGGCAGCGATCAAGTTAATATAAGAGAAAACCAATTACCCGATCAAGGACGAATTTCCATTACCTCTGTGTCGTTCAAAAGTATCTTTTAAATATTCAGTTCGTAAAGAAGACTTCCCGACTAGAATTTGCATCATTCTCAAATCCCGAAGCAAAAGATTAAAAGAAATCTCCATTTTCAAAGTGCAGATTCATAGCCTTGTAGTCGAGTAACAAGGATAGATCTTTTGAAAACAAACCTTCATTAGAATCGAATAATTAATTTTTTATTGATCCTATTTTGTTTTTCAACAGAATATGGCTAGGTTGGCTTTTACTCATGAAAAATACAAGAGCTTTGGGGGCTCTGTAAAGATCAAAGGATTCCTTTAACCAAGTACCGTATATTATTATCAAAGGTTTACAATAGAACTAATTCGGGAACTCTAAAGTATGTAGATACATATGTACAAACCGAACACTGCGGAAAGTAGTAAGTGTAATAGTTATCTATTGCAAGATATCAATTGCAATATAAAAACCCCGATTAAAATGGAACCAAGTCAATATATCAACAGTTTTTGTAGGTGCAGGCCACATAGCCACCAAAAATCCGTAAATGTCAATTCCGTTTTTTGTCATTTCATGAATATCAATTCCGTTTTCTATAATTTCATAGATGTTAATCCCGTTACTCTCATTTCAGTTTACTAAATGAAGGGAGATAATTCAAAATTGATAGATATCCCTACATTTGTGGTCATGCTCCGACACAAAAGCTCAATTAACGACTAATAATATTATTATTTCAAAGATATTGGAATGGGTGCATTTTCATTTTGATTGAGACCAAAATAATACAGTACACAAAGTGAGATCCTTTTTAATCACATGCTTTTTTTCTATGTTGCCGCTTTAGATGGTATATTTCAATGAATTAAGTAATATTTTTGTAGAATATTTTGAAGTTTGAATTTATCCATCATATGTAGTTCCAAAACTTTAGCCATAATCCGGATAATCCAGAGATGTGTAAATTTTTAGTCAGTTCTCTCCCTGAAGATGTATTTTCATTTTGAGAAATTGAAAAGTATGAATCGAATTCACAGCTGTTTTTGTCACATATTTCTACTTTCGACTGAGCCGGCACTTTATTCTTATACGTTCATTATTCAAGTAATATTTCGTTCTGTATCCCCAAATTCCTGAATTCTTTGTTTTCAATTTAGAAATTTATTTTCAAAAATATAATTTGAATTTGAATCAACGTTCATTGTGCTCGAGTACTTCTCCAATTTCTGTTCTATTTTAGATAAAATTATCCATGTGTTTAATTCGCAGAGAAATTGCAAATGCAAAAAAAAAAAAGACTTATAATCTAGGGTAATTAATACCTTCCTTATCTGGCGGGGGATACCCGATGTGGGGAGAGAAATCCATAAAAGATCAAAACATGCATCTCAGAAAATTAGAATACGTAGAAAGAGTTTAATACGTCTTGTCAATTATTTCAGAAAATGAAAATTGTTTATATTTCAGGCTCATTGCATATAAACTAAAATGTTTCAATCGTGTTCTATTCTAATTTTGATAATCACGGCGTACAGCTCAAAAATAGAACATAAAGCATATCTCTAAAAATAAACACATTCAGAAAGTAACGGCTGCATATCACCCATTCTATTTCAGTTTTAGCAAATCACTATTCATGCAGTATAAATACTATTCATTTCTCAGTCTAGTCCAGTACACACAGATTTAATCACTGGGAAGACTGTTGATCTGAACACACTCATTGACAACTTCAATAACCACCACACACAAACGTGTCCAGTGTCTACAAGTGTTGTATTCCTCGTGTTGAATCACACCCAAACAAGAGAGAAAATCAGAAACGACTTACCTGAGCAAATGAAATTACCTGGACTGTTGCTAAGTGGTTCAAAGGCTAATTTTCAGACGTAAAATTTTTTATTTCGTCCGGAAGTCAAGATCCAAAAGTCTTCAGGTACCATGGAGAGGTAAAAAATCCAGGTGGAACCGCTGGACATCATGACACACAACGTGGATCAACCGAGAAACCACCGGCAGAATATAAGATAAGGAAAAAAACAGACGCATATAGCAAGTATTGGCTCCGTATCACCCATGATAGAGAAATCTGGTGAATCTTAGGGAAGATCTATGTCTAACGATGGATGCCACAAGATTGATACTGATGATGATTTACTGCCATAAATACAACTTTATTGCAAAATGAAAACATCAACTCTTTTATGTAAATTTTGTTCGGACTTTTGTCTACATCTTGGTTCGTTCAGACAAGGATATGATAAGATCCTAAAAGTCTTTGGCCCTACAACATTACAATATCTTTCAGGAATACTTCTAATCTTTCAAATCACCTGATCAAGACCGAGCCCCCATCAGATGTGAACCTGACCAAGAAGGACTTATACTGCATCCCACTCAGTTGCAGCTGCGAATACAAAGGAAAGACTGGACAATTTTTGAAAGTTGGACGAGAACAACACAGGAGAGCTGTCACCCGTGGAAAGATCACTGTCAGGATTTTGAGGATCACTTAAACAAAGTACATTTTTTAAATGTACTCCAATAAATATACGTGATAGTTATAGAAAATTTTAATTTTTGATTATTGATTGAATTCAACAAAGTTTTTAAGATGAAGGTTGATAGAGCGTTTGAAATCCGATTTTTACCGGAAAATTTTGAAAAGCTGATAAGTTTTCCAAACAATTATCCTTGTTTCTATCCTTGATTGTGATTCATGATTTGAAGGTGAAACTCTGAAGTATCTCACAACTACGATACAAGTTTGTTGATCGAAAAAAACAAACTCTATGTTATTCATCGGAAAAAATGATTCGTTCATTTGGTAATTACGAATAATGTACTTCAGGTACTTGATAGCCAAAGGTTTTAAAAACTAAGAACAGTTTCATATAGAAGTATTACTTTTTTCAGTGAAAATACTACTTACACGGAAACATTGCAACTCATTTCTCGATATGTTTTTTTCCAAGAACTTTCTCGGGTAACTTTTTTAACATGGAAAATTAATAAAGAAGATACCGTATTACACGTGTTTAATACGATAAATTTAGTATAAAAATAAGGGTCAAAATTATGAATAACACGATTACATTTCTGCCTTGGATTTGCATATATATATATATATATATATATATATATATATATATATATATATATATATATATATATATATATATATATACATATATATATATATATATATATATATATTGCAACTTTATTCCGGTAGAATTGTCCATACCCACATATTTTCAAAGGTAATAATGTTCTCAACGCCATAACGCCTGTTGCCAAATGGATAGATGCCAAAATATGTTTGACGCCTAAACGTTCACAAAGTAACGCCCACGCCAAATTGGCTGCATTGCTACATCAAATAGTACCCTTCAATTACACCGCTTCAGTTGTAATTTCAACACAATAGAAAACCTAGTCATATTGACCATCATATGCCACTGGATAGAATTGAGTTGTGATCAATCACAATGAGACGTAAATCTTACAGAGTTAACCGTCGAACTGTAATGACAGGTTTTTCGTCATCAATCGGTTAAGCATGGGTTATTTAGGTACAAGTCTACGAAAGTACCCCGTGAGGATCGAACTCACTACAATAATGATTGCCCCCGAGAAAAGCAAAGGAAGTCTATGGATACTCACAAGGCTTAACTCCAGTATTATGAAGCTCTTTGCAAGGGTATAACCCCTAATTGTATACGCATCAACCATGTTCTTACGCGTATTTCTGCAAATCAAATGATATTAAATTTGAAGTATGAAGTCGTCCACTATTAAATGTGTATTTTCAATGCGTACTTATATATGTTTGAGATATCTTAATAAAAAGATAATTCTCTCCCCCCCCTCTCTCTCTCTCTCTCTCTCTCTCTCTCTCTCTCGTACATCTTCCATAACTTCACTAGAACACTGAATTCTAAAATATAGGTCATTACGTAGACGACGGTTTGTTAGTCGTCGAAAATAACTAACGGCAAAAATGCAAAAAAGAAAATATCATTAGAGAAATGAAAAATATCAACTTCATAAGAATTAACGCCGACATAAAATAATTCATTTTCGACTTTCAAACTAAACGATAACACCAACAAACCATATACATAAAAAAATCAGAGCTTATAAATATTGACACAAAATTCAACCATCTAAATACAGTCATAAAAAGATCCCCCAAACCAATGAAAAAAAAAATCGGCTGATAAACAATTCTTCCAACAGAGCAACATTTAACAATGTTAGCGACAAATATACTGTAGCTAAAAAACACAGTTTTACTGAGATTAGTTTTAAAATCGATGAAAAAAAGAAATTACATAAGGTAAAAAAAAAGCAACGAAATGAATAGAAGTAGACCAGTTATGTGGCATGCATTACGATCTAATATACAAATCAAAACTAAAACGGGGATACTCACCCTGAAACTGAAAGAAAAACACCACTATCAAGCAGTCCATAAGCAGTAAGTGCCCCAGCAGAAAATATCTAAGATCTAATATTTTATAGAAAGCTGAAATAACTTTAGAGAAACCTTTAGAAACGAAATGTTACATAAGGGTAATAATACTAAGTATTAAATTAGGATTAGCCAACCGTACTTCCTCCTTGCAAATGGAAAATGCAAGAACAATGCGTCAATATCTATACATCACTGGAGACTCAGAGATAGAAATTGCACAACTAAAATGAAATCGAAAACAATAAATCTAACACACACACGCCGTTGACCTAATTTTTTCCCGGGAATATTCCGCTGGAATTGGTGTGTTGAAAGATGTCCTACATCTAGGCACAATAATTGTCTTTGATTCCCGTTACTGATTAATGACCAATGACTTTTCTGAAATGACTTCTATATGTGTCGAGTAAGGAGGTTAAAAGCCAGCGACCGATCTCCATTTACTCAAGTTCATGTGGAATCCTTTCGAAGATTCAAAATTTCTCTCAGAGTTTGTACACAACGAATTACAGTAGGTATCTAAACATTGCATGGTCTGGTACACACATAAAATTGAACTTATTTGACTACTCAATCAGGCTGGTTACACATACATGTACAGAGAAGGCTTGATACTGTGAACTGGTTTTCGGCGTAACTTGACTATTAACACATAAGACGTTTGTATAATGAAGTTCTCGATATTTATCCCTCAGACCATTGAAAATTTATCAATTAAGAATAATATCATTCCTTCCTGAAATACATTATTTTCCATTAATATTTAAGAAAATACCACCGGGAGAGAGGTTCCATGTTTTGAGAGATATTTCTACGTGTATCACACTTTTCTTTGAAATCGAGCTTCAGGTGCCCAAAGACCACTTTTCCATTTCTTTTTTTAATTATGACCGACGGTATCAATTTATTTTCTTTGTTTCTGATCTGAACAAATGTTTTATTTAAGAATTAAAAATTGAAACCAATCTTGTGAGAAACCTTTTAAAACCTATCCACTTATCATGACATTTGATGACTTGAGTTCGAATCCTGAACAATGGAGCGTCAATAAAGTTTGCAGTAAGCAGGTCAAAAGCTAAAAGGCTGCAGCCGACTTGTGCCGTCGGTTGGAGTGATTTATATACTTTGGGCAAACCACCAATCCTTCGGTTTGATTAATTAAAGGGAGAGTGCTATACTCTAAAAAAAAGAGATCCCTTTGAATCCGCGCAAGACAAACGGGGAGGTAAACACAGAAATAAATATGTTCGTGTTTCGTAGCCAATTAAATAATTGGCTATGCTTCTTAAAAAATTATATTTCTGGTTGGAATGTTTTCGTTAGATTTGAGCAATGAAGAAAGAGATTGCTTTTGACTTTTATATATGTGTTTTCTGTAAACACGTCAGAGTTTTTTGGGGAGTGATATATCACAAGAGAAAGGCTAATCATTCAAGATGTGAAAGCGGCAAGATAAGACTGGAACCAGATGGAAGAAAGAAGGAAGGGTTAGAGAGAAGTGATACAGAAAAGAGAGGAGAAAATTGAGGAATACACTCTGAAATATCATCATCACCATCATCATTATCAGTTGCTTACTCACCCCTTCCATTATGACTATGATTGCGTTAGCCTTCTCCATGTCTTATTGTCAAACCTATCCATATCATTTCTCCATCTTGTATCAAGTCTTTTCCTACTGTGTTTATTGTTTCATGGGCATCAATCAGTCAGCCTTTTTATCCATCTGCCGCACTGCCTTATGCAAAGAGTCCAGCCCGTCTCAATTTTTATTACTTGAAATTTTGTATGATATCCTTCAACTTCGATCTACGATTTTTTCTTCAGTTATCTCTAGCAGTGCTCTTTCCATTTCTCTTCTCCCGCTTGCTCTTCTCCCGCTTGCTCTCTCTCTCTCTCTCTCTCTCTCTCTCTCTCTCTCTCTCTCTCTCTCTCTCTCTCTCTCTCTCTCTGCGATTCCTAGTTGGTTCTCAGTTCGTTTTGCTGGTATTATGCATTCAGGTTAAGTGCAAGAGAGACATGAAGATATCTGATATTTGGAAGAAGGTAGAAGAAGCAAGTGTCGGGGATTTGTGGTTTGCAAACTAGTCTTACAAACTATTATAGGTAGTTTAATTACCGGTGCATGTAACACAACTGAAGCAACTATCCAAATGAATCAGATGAATTGGAAAATGAAGAATAAAAAACATTCTATAGAAATCATCACGTGACCAATGTTTTTTGTCTACATCCCATGTAGGGCGTGATCTATTGGAGTAAGAATTTACCAATGACTGAAATACTTCTCTAACCTTTTGTTAGACAGTGATCACAAAAACAAACAGAAAAAGAATAATGACTACCAGGAACTAAATAAGGGATCAGTTTAGCATAAACACACATTGAACATTGACACCCCCATCATTACCAATTTTTTTTTTGTTTTTTGTTTCTTTCAGAACACGATGAGGATTAAACGTTAAAACCTTTAGTTCTTTACTCTGATCAGTACAACCAGTAAACGTCATACATAGCAACACAGAGAGACTGGCTTAGAAACGGAAGAAACCCATGTTGATAGTTCTAGTTTTCTAAAAAGGAAAAAGAGAGTAATTAAAGAAGAAGATGAAAATTTGAAGCAAATGAGCTGAAAGACAATGGAGGATTAAAAAAAAAGAATGAAAGAAAAAAATACCTACAAATAGGTAGTTTAAGAAAGAGGGCAAAAAAGAAGGCAGAAAAAAGAGGAAAAAGAAAATTGTAAAAAAAGTAAATAACTTTATATTATGAAGGAGAATGCGAACATGGGGAGATGAAACATAATATAACGTGGAAAAAAGTAGAAGGCAAAAAAAGAAAGAGAATATCGTAAAAAAGAAAAACAAAATGGCGATGGCAAAAATAGCTTGAATGCTGTAGTGAAGATGTTGAGGAAGAAAGAAAAGATGACAAAGAATGAATAGATGATTATAAAAGAGAAAGTAAAAGATTGTGAAGGTGAAAAAGCAGCTGGCGAAGAATTAAAAGAAGATGATAGCTTGGAAGAGAGATGGAATTGCTAGAGAGAAGGATACGGTGCCCGTAAAAAAGACTGCCATAAAGGAAGTAGAGACTATCGTAGGGGCAGGGGAAAGAAACAATAAAACAATGACGGAAAAACAAATACAATAAATTAACCAACGGAAAATAAATAGCAATTCCATTTTCCTTGAGGTAATTGACCTCCACAAACGCTCTTTATCTTTATCAGAATCGCTGAGAAAACAAACTTGACTTATGAATGTTTGGACACCGGAAACGTCTTCAGCTATTGACAGGGGTGTGTGAGTGTGTGGAAAAACAGAAAAATGGATTTTGTTGAACAAATTTCTGCAAAGACTAAACAAATGTTGACCACAAAACACTTTCGAGGATTTGTTGTGCAAAACACATTTATCTTGTTTCAAAATAAAAACCTATCGAAACCCAGATTGGTTTTGTTTATTAAAGCGATGTTTGCCGAGATAACTGCCTTCGTAAGGCGGAATTTTCTGCACTGAGAAATATGGGATGTATTATTCTTCATAACAGATCTCTTTGTGTTTTTTTTTTTAGACGAGGGGGAACCACAGTTTTATCTTGATTAGAGTAGAATCCAACTGTTCCTCTGAAGGAAAAGAAATAAATGGTGTCTGTTAATGAAATCGACATTTTTGCTGCTGGATGTTTCACTCCTAAACAAAATATCATACACTGTGGCACAAAAGTCACAAATAAGTTCGAAATATTCTTATATTTTCAGTTTTAACGATTTTGAAAAATTGTTTTTAACTAATGACATATATAAACAACGGAAATTTAATTAGACTGTGTACAGAAAATTGTTTTTTTCAAAATGCTCTGCATTTTAAACTTAAAAAATACATGCTCTTTTATTTCCATTCTACATGAGATTTTTAAGGATATCTGGTCGTAGGCTGCTTATTTCTCCTCTTGTATATACCTCGAGCCCAACAACTTTGGTTTGTTAACATAAACCCTATGCTATAAATAACCCCAGCTCCTTTGAAGTGACCGGTCAGATGAGTTAAGCCGAGCAGAACATCGAAGTGTCCATGTTACAGGATTATCCTCTTCACTCTCCTGCACACGTACACGATTGTCAGCAAATCGGAATGAATGTAGTCTCCAAAGTCGTGTATAATCACTAACGACGCCCCACGCTCAGAAACACACAACCAATCAGCATCTACATATCAAAAATATGGAATAAGCTCTTTGGGTTAACATTAATGATTGATACTATTCGAAATAGTGCTTTATTATTCTAGTTCGTTATGCAGTTGTGCATTTTTCCATGATGATTTCCCGAGACTTACTTCATGTAGTCAAAAAAAGAAATGTTAAAAAAATATTAAAACAGAAAAATATGATTGTTCAAAACATGATCGTGGTTATAGAGCGCCCCATGCTAATTTCGATCGACCTAATGTGTAAGTGGCCGAGCAGTTATAGGCATGGAGAATAGGATTAGCGGGCCAAGTTCGAATTCCAGCTGTGACATTTAGCGTTCACTTTAAGGTACGCAACCTCCCTCACTATCAAATACCTCCCCCACTAGCAAATACCTTCCACGTAAGCGTTGCATTTTACGGCTTGTCATCCCACCCCACTTTGCCTTGCACGAACTTGGGAAGGCCCATGTTCGAAAGTGGATCCTAGAATGCCGTTTCAGAAATGGTCTTCATGAATATGTAAGTGTGGAGGCGAAATTTTTGGGTGAACCGTGTTGACACAGAAATTGTTAACGTTTCGAAAGGGGGAAAAATTTACATCGGCAAAGCATATTTGATCTGGTGAATTTCCGTTTCGATCATTCTGCAAGTTCTTTGATGGCGAACGCAACTCAAGGACAAGAGGAAAGGAAAAAGCTTGATTTCTGAAAAGCTGGATTTGGCAGGTCTCAAAGAAGCTCGCTGCCAAGAATACTGGTGCCATCATGTAGGGACCAGTTGAGAATTTCCTCTTAGTCTTGCCTTCCCGACAGCAACCCTCTCAACTGAATTCGATTCGATTGAATGGCAAGGTTTAGAGGAATTAGATACGAACAACAAATCTTCAAGAACCTCTAGTGCTTCTTTAGACTAGCTTTGTGATGGCATATGGTAGGAAATTAAGGAAACTTGACAGATCAGGTCTGGTAAGCCGATCAATAGAAACTGTCAAGAGACTAACGACAATTGTTAGCAGGCCATGTTTGGGATGATCAAATAAAAAACAGGAAAAGGCGAGATCAATGGACACATTACTTCTTTCTCTGTGTTGAACGTTGATCACACAGGGAATCGTGATTAAGAGACTAATCCATCATAAACTTAGATTGCAAATTAAGCAAATCAACCGAAACCTCTATGGAGGGGGTATTTTCAAAAATAGTTTCATGTTTATAACTTCAGCCTTGTAGATCCATTGGCAAGACCTGTTCGCACAATACGAATATATATATATAGCCAGCCAACCAACAAGTGAGCTAGACCAATTTAAAAACTGGAGAAACCTATGTTGGCATTTTTTTTGACATTTTGCAATATTGATTTTGTTTTTTCTTGCAAAACATGGTGTTTTTATCATGTGTCACCCATTATTTATTCCTATTACGAGGTTCAAAAATAAGATGAAATTCATAGATGAAAGGCAGCTTGCCAACACCACGATTTATTACTTTTTTTTTTTTTGAAACTATCAAACAAATCTGTCCTGTTTTTTTTTCGGCTTTCAAGTTATATATATATATATATATATATATATATATATATATATATATATATATATATATGTATATATATATATATATATATGTATATATATATATATATATATATATATATATATATATATATATATATGTATATATATATATATATATATATATATATATATATATATATATATATATATATTGTGTGTGTGTGTGTGTGTGTGTGTGTGTATAAGAATCACTTGAACACGCTGCAGCAATTGAAATAGAAGCCTGGGAATTTTAACATTCACTACTTGTTATGTCTAGGGAATTTTTTTTTGATATCCCCAAATATTGGTGTTTAGAGAGGTGAAAAATTTGTGATGGTATCTTCTGCTAAATTGGTCACTCATTTGGTTCCGACTACATTCATATCTCGGGGGGGGGTTCCAGTCATCATTACCCAACAAAAGGCGGGAAAAGTAATTCATTCATTGATCAATCACCACAACGCATCATACTGTGAAAGTAACTAAATTAACTTGTCTTGTTTTCTCTTTTTCAACGAATGATAATCACAAAGGCTATGAATATTAACACTCTAGCATCAACAGACGTATCAATGATTTTGATTTCTGAATTCAGGCGGCCACTTAAAATAGAGGGACTGTACGGATATTTTCAAGACATTTACTTTTAACAAGAGAATAGCCTACCTACGGCAACAGTGCCTTAGAGTCCTTTAAAGTACACCACTTTGGATTTCTCACACTCATCCCAGAATCATTCACTTCATCAAAACAATCTACAGAATCCTCTTCTAGGATCGGCACGTTGTCCTTAATCCTACCCACGATCTGAAATCTCTCCTGTTTCAACCTTTAAAAGCCAAAAGTGGCTGGGAGCGAAATCCAGGCTGCACTTAGAACGAACATGAGTGAATAAAAAAAAGCAACTGTTTATATTCAATAATAAATCCGAAATATTAACAGGAGGCATCATTTTAAACTAGAATGTCTTATGATATTGTACCAATATCTTCGCAGGGAAAAACAGAATTGTAAACAGTGGGGTAGGATCTGTAAACTTGGCTCAATATAGGGTCCTCTACCCAAAGATATGTAGCCAACTAGCCTTTGAAGGAAACAGGCCTTGGAAAAGGTTAACTCTGAATTTAAAACCAAGAGCTGTGGTTCCTAATATAGTTTGACGTGCCCAGCTATATCGACCTTTGACTTTCCATTGGACAATATCGGGAGACTTGCTGCACGGCCAACTACCTGGCTTCCAATTATATGTAAGAGGTAGACTGACGGACCTGGACGATATAATGTCCCAAAAGGCTCTGAATAGAACAGGAAGAATAGGTCATTGCAACCGTGGCATTTTATCGTGAATAGCTAATGACTGAATACTTTTTTGATTGAGATTTTAGACTAGGTGTGCTTGCCTGTCAGTACATCAATCGAAATCAGAGGTTAAAACAAATTGTGCTGACATGATATGACTCTCATTTTTCTCTGTCTGCCTATATATATATATATATATATATATATATATATATATATATATATATATATATATATGTCCACAACGCACGTGACCCACATAAACTCATGTATTTCTATGATATCTTTTCTTTTGTTATATCATGATAGGAAGGTCAACCAACCAATGAGATCATCCAATATAAGCTCAAATGAGCAAACGCAAATATAAACGAACATTTGAATAGAATTTGCATTGCTTATACCATATATATATATATATATATATATATATATATATATATATATATATATAAGATTATATACCTATCCTTCAATAATAATAATAATAATAATGATAATAATAATAATATTAATAATAATAATAATAATAATAATAATAATAATAATAATAATAATAATAATAATAATAATAATAATAATGTTATTTAAATAACAATCACTTATCATTTCATTATCAATGATTTTTTTCAGAATTAATACCCCATAGTAAGTATTGAATTATTTGTGGTGTGAATGATGCTATATACCATTTTTGTTTCCTAACTATACTCTTTTGTTGTTTCTGAGTTTTACCCTTATGGATTCTATTTTTTTCATCCTATTTAAAGTTAGTTCCGGTAAAACCACTCTTCTTTAAGTTTATTCATTTTGATCATCGAAACAATCCAAGAGAAGGGTCGGGGCTCCAAAGCTAATAACAAAACTGACAACGCTGGACAGAGATGAATAAATAATGTATTTGGAGAAAATGGAAACCCAGACAAGAATCGAATTGTCCGAACTACTTTTAGAATTCTACCAAAAAGTCAATTTCCCCAAACAAGAAACTGCATAAGCAATCGGTTCAATGACTCCCCTGAAGTTATACCATGGCAAGTAAAACAAGCCATCAAACAATCAAAAGAACAAAGGTCCCTTGACCAAATAAGATCACTCTCAAGCTACTCAAAGAGCTAGTAAAATAATCATCTAGAAACTATATTATTTACCATGCCAAAAAAAGCTAAAATTCTAGAAGATTGAAACACTGCAGTCATCATTGAAAAAGGAACCTGATAGACAAGATATTCTACTCAACTGTATCTACAAATTTTTCATCAAAGTTATAAAACCGAATCACAAAAACGCTACACTAGAACCAACCACGAGAACAAGATGGCTTTAGAAGAAGCTAAACCACCGTGGACCATTTCCATTCGATAAATAAACTCAAGCAGAATATTGAATATAGATCTCGTATATGTCAGTGTATGGCAACATATATACCGTCACAACAGCTCCTCTATCAAGTTGTATAAAGATGCAGAGCCCATTTAGCTCCCAAAATGGGTAAAACTAGGTTATGCAAGCTCATTTAAACGTTTTAGAACTTGCTTCGAATTGATCTTCAGAAACTTGGACTGGGAAAACGAAGAAATCGGAATAGACGACAAATACCTGAATAACATCAGGTTTGCAAACATAATCGTCTCTCTCTCTCTTTCTCTCTCTCTCTCTCTCTCTCTCTCTCTCTCCGCAGAGAACCTCCACGACCTTAAAGTAATTATTGCTTGATTAACGAAATAAGGAAATATATAAAAATGGTCTACGCATAAACTACAGCAGCGAACATGTCGGTAATAAAGTCACAACGATAAAAATAAAAAATGCAAAGCTGGCCAAAGCAGACAACCACATCTACCGAAAACAATGAATCTTTATGACATCCCCATAAGAAGGGAAAATCAAGCCAAAAATCACTCTGGGGTGGCAAGCTAGCGGAAGAGAAATCTCAACTTCTGAGAGCAAGAAATCCCCATCAATTATATAAAGAATTGTATACAACCAATGCTTCCTTTTCCCCGCGTGAAGCATTGACCATGTGACACGTTTTGCTCTCAGTGTGGATAAATAGTTGCTGACCCCCTTTTTATTCTGGCCTTTCGGTATGGGTTAAAATTTAGTATCTTCTCTACGGCATAGCCCAAAGCGACAGTACTGACACTGAGATGGTATTGTGGCGGGCATCAAAGCCTAAGTATGCAGGTGCAATGCATTATAGTGATGCTGCGCATTACTACGCGCATTGGTAACCTTTGGATTCGTCCTTTGGTTCCCTTTCTATTACTTTGCCAAGCCACAGGGGATCACTACGCTCTGGAGCAGCACTATCCCATTGCATTTAAAGGGACAGGTCGGGCTCGTCCCGACGCTTTTGTGACCGCAGTTAATATAGCAACCACGTTTGCTTAGCAACAAAAGTTGCATCAGCTGAAGCTGTTTTTGATGGGTTGCTCCATTTTTCCTCACTTAAAGCCTTAAACTTATGTCGCATTTTGTTCTTTGTGGGAGAGTGGATAGATAAGATGCTCAACATCACATTGATAGACCACAAGAAAATACAATATATTAGGGGAAACCAAAAATCTGAAACATCATAGAAAGTATTACGAAACTCGAATGGCAATAGGGTGGCCATGTTGTAGGAATGGCAGATAACCTATTGACGTCACGACTCACGTGGATCCTCAGAGATCAAGTATAGAATCGAAGCTGTCAGAATATGAGATTATGAAATGAACTGGACAGGGTAAAAAATATCAGCACTGCGATTCCTACGACAGAGAGACGTAACATATCCTGCGGAGCATCTATGCCCAACGAAAGATGATGAAATACCAGTAATGATATCTATTTTTGACATCATTACTATTGTTCCATTTCGGGGATTATATAATGGCCTAATTTCTATTGATTGAAGAAAGGATGAATGTACAACACTCTACAAAAATACTCCCCACAAAATGTCCGAAATAAGGATCAACAATAAACCATATACCCGAAGAAACTGGGAAGACACATGAACGTGTTTGTGAGGCAAAACATTTTTATCATATTTTAGGCTTTACTCTAGCTCAATGTTTAATGTTGATTGTATCGAGCTCTTGATGAAATAAACCCATCAAACATCAAATATTGTATTGTATTATATTACATTAGACTCCGTAATGATACAACATTACTTTTCAGCTGGGGATCAAACGCAGTGACTCAGTTATTGAGGATTTGTCTGCTTAATGCCATTAAGATACCACAAATCGTTCGCTGGGCGCCTGCCATGGAGAATCCAATTTTTTCTATTATGTCAGTTTTTGTGGATCTTGGTTCTGAGATGGCTGGGGATAGGAACCAAAATCATAGAAAAAAAAATTGTTTTAAAAATGATTAAATTCATGCTTTGGTTACGTGGAAAAAAAATTAAGGAATTCATCATAATGGTGGATAAGATAACTGTACTAACTCTGGCAGTCACTGAATATTAAGAATGAATAACAATGGTCATCACAGTCGATAATTGAACAACCGTACCGTCAAAAGTTGAAGACACACAAAAAATTTCTTCAAAAATGAATATAATCAGATTGAAATTTGTAATGACAAAATTACAGTTTTCCAGAGAAGAAAAAACAACAAAATAGAATATAAAAACACCTGAAAACAAAATCTATCGGGATGAGGCCTTAGAAAGATTAAAACAGACTTTTTTTCCAAATATGAAAAAAATAAATCCGTAGTCATGCCTGACCAGGTGTGCAGAGACACACAAACATAGAAAAACATGCACAAGTAAAAAAGATGAGACCCTTAACCATCTTTGATGACAACGACTATTCAATTGTTAGAAACTGTCAACTAAAACTGTCACATAATCTTTTAAAATAGGTTTTGTCAGTTTTCAAGTTGGTCTGTGTCTGTTCGGCTATAAATGTATGGATTACGCATCTAGGTCTCACCAATGGATATATAGGGACATTTATTCCCTTTATGTCAGGGAAATATTTTTTTCTGTAAAACTGTTGACATAGGTACCTACAGTTTACGAGTTGGGAGTTTGGCTATTTTTCTATTCGGTTGTCTGTCTGTCCATGCATGTGTGTGTGTACGTATTACGCATATAGGCAGCACCAAATGAGGAATAGGGATGAAAATTAACCTTATAATGTCCAGAAAAAGAAGTTTTTTTCTCTTCAAATAGGTTTATATTGAGAGATCCAATTCGCAATGTGAATTTATGCAAGATGGATCCCTAGTATGTAACTAGTAGCATTTACACTTGTTTTTTTCTTTTTTTTAAAATCAGAATTTAGTCAATGAAAGCTGCCAAGGATCAGAAAGAAAAGTAAATTACTCATTGATCCCTGTTTTTTCAATTTTTTTAATTGATTATCCCTAATAGAGCACGCTGGCAAAAGACATCAGTCATATGATGGTTTCTATAGAGTGTTTTACCAGACTATGATATTTTTATTGGTTCCCTCTTTATCAATACAATGAAAACCAACGCATGAACTGAGAGTCAAAGTTCTTTCAGTACTTTCCGATTCTATCTACTTTCAAAATAGAAGACTGGGTTACAAAATTCTTAGAATACACTTTTTCTCTTTAATTGTTTTCAAAATCCACGTGCGGTACACAGTTTCCCTTACTGTCCAATAGTGGAGCATTCCTTTCAATAACGGAATGGCTTAAATCGATGAAGCGATTAAAACGAATTGATATGGGAATAATTGTCCAGGATTCAACGGCCAAAAATTGAGATGATCGTGTGTTAGGCTAAGACGTTTGAGATTCAGGCGCTTGGAGTACATGAGACTTAGTTTTAGGAGAAAAGAAGAATGTGCATGCTGCTTCCTTAAGGAACCATTGTAAAACAAACGCTGAACTCTATTTTCAATTTATTTTTGTGGAAAGGAAAGGAAGAGTGAACGACAGTGACATCGCTAGGTTCGACCGTGCTCCATGAACTATTTTGATATTTTCTTTTTTTTAATTCTTTTTTTTATATTTAGATTTTTTTTCAGATTATTCAGGGTTCCTCAGAAATATTGCACTTCCAATATTCCACCCCACCCCTTGTTGCAGGATTTGTGTTTCCCACGCACTGCCTCTGTTGACCAACGAGATTATATGTTCGATTTAGATCCTTTACACTCTTTACCAGACTCACTAGACTGAGAGAACAGTTATATAATCTTCTTCAATCAATGGATGGAGTCAAAATGGAGCAGTTCTTTGTTTTGTTAATTTAAGAGCAAATTGAGTTAAACAAGATTCCTGATTAAACTTCAGATTTTTTAATTACTGAGACTATTGGCATGTGCGCTAACCTGATCCATGATTTAAGGGTTGCAAAAGAAGTTGTCTAATGTACAAAAGCTTTTCGAAAATTCTCTGAGAAATTTTCTTAAGCACTGTTAAACTTGTTCCTGCTAGTATCTGTCATTCAGTTATTTTGGTCACTATGTTTAAGCCAATGCTTTCAGTGCCCTTCTCCTGGTATATGTTTCATTTATATTATCTGCCTATATATTTATCTATTTTTCTCTCTTTCCTCCTCTCTCTCTCTCTCTCTCTCCCTCTCTCTCTCTCTCTCTCTCTCTCTCTCTATATATATATATATATATATATATATATATATATATATATACAAATTCATACAAATATATAATTATAATTACTTCATTTTTATTTGAAATCCCATTGTTATCAATGTCTCATTTTACAAAGTGAATATGCCACTTGGCCTAGACGGCGTAAATTGAATGAACGGTTAAAGAAATGAATGCAGCAGGAATCGAACCACCGTCCAACACGAGGTCGTCATAACGCAACGCCGCTCTAACCATTTGAACAAAGCGACCAGTTGATGAGACTAAGCCCCGAATAACTGCTTTATACCAAACTATCAAATATCTATTATCTGCCCACATCGGCTCTTTATGCTTTCAAAGCAGCGAATTATGTACTTTAAAACATGGATATATACTATATAAAACTGTTTTATACGCAAATAAAATGTCCTCCTATCGGGAACATGTTCGATTCCTGCAGCTGTCCATTTCTTTAGTTGTTTATTCTGTTTACACAGTTTAAGCCAAATGGGATATTCACAATGCAAAATCTTGATTTCAGTTCAAAAAGAGTTTCAAATAAATATGATAATTTTGTTGGATTATGGATCCTTCTCTTATATATATATATATATATATATATATATATATATATATATATATATATATATATATGTGTGTGTGTGTTTGTGTGTGTGTGTGTGTGTATAATTTTGATTCCTTTATGTCTTGGAACATCAGAAGTTTGATACATAGATATTATCTGACCTGAAATTTTCAATGTACTGTACTTTATCTCTTTGACTGATATCAACCTTTGAATTAAGTGCATTGACAAGGGGTCAGATTATTTGTTCCGTAGAATACACGTCTTTTTGTTGTTAAGCAAAGGACTTGAGGTACCTGTATGAATACTTTGGATTTACATGGACGAAACCATGTCGTTTTCATGGTTCCTAGTTGATCACTTTCCAACCCATTTATGTTTATTTTTCCAGTGCAAGCGTTCGCTTAATATTTGATTTACAATCTTTCCTCTTTCTCTCTATAGCCATGAAAATAATAGTCCAACTGCACCCAGTCTGAGATGACCTCAATATACAATCTGGTACCCAGGTAATACCGAAAAGTTCAGGGAATTGGGACCATATGATCGATATGTTAAACTATCAATTCACAGAAATCTTCTTGTGTATCACAGGAAAGTCCGTCGATATTACTCCATCTGGAAATATGGGGAACTTAATTTCCTTTATTTTTCCAGAACCTTTGGTAGCACATCTTCGTTTGTTATTATTACAGAATTATTTTTCTGTGTCCCATTTTGTTCAGATGTCTCTTCAAATGGCTTTTCAAAACCATGTCAAAGTCATTTGTTCTTGTGATGTTCTTTTCAAATGTCCATGGACCGCTTTTCCATCTTTACTTAATCGATACAGAGTCTTCTGATCAGTTTTACTATAACTATGGAACTAACTGGCTCTCATTATTATTATTATTATGATTATCATCATCATCATCATCATCATCATCATCATCATCATCATCATCATCATCATCAAACCAGTTACCTGGCTGTCATGGCTAGAGACTGAGTGACAGCAAGTCTCCTCATGTCTCCAGTACTCCTCTTCACACTTTCACAGTCCACAACAATGCTGTGTAATACGGTTTCACGGCAATTGCTTTGTGGTCATCGCTTGAAGTCTCCTTTGATCCCCAACCTTACTCTCATATCGTCCTCACCTGTCACAGCAGAACTGTAGTTTGTAACGCCTTTTTCTTGGCTGTTAGACCATAGCTAACAGCTTGGGGTCATAGGTCTCATATATCTATTACTCTCCTCAGTATTGGTGTCATTCCAAGCATTGCAGTGATCTGTAAAGTCTTAATCTTTTCTTCTATCCTTAGTTTCTCCAGGTATGTTTCTGACTGCAATACTATCACACTTTCTCCCCATCTTCTCGAGTTCTCTTGCCAGGTCTTGGTATTTTCATTCTTCGTGTATGCTCTGTGATCCGCTGACACAGCCAGATCTTTAATTTAGCATGTTCTCCCACACTTGTCCACAATTTCCAAGTCTGGTTTTCTTGCTTGCATGGGGTGGTTAGTTTTGACGTTAAAGTCCCGGAGTAATTTATGTCTTCCATTTTCCAGTGGCGTCTCCGGTTTTTAGCAGATACCATGGTTGAATCCCATTCGCTCGCCAGTGTATCGCTGTTGCTACCCTCTCGTATCTGTTTTTGTATTCATTCCTGTTTAGTTACTAAATCCACTGGTTATGTGGTTTACAGACTCATCCTTTCGCTGACATATGAGGTATTTGCTGTTTTTTGCACGTTCTGTCGATTTTAGCCTTGATATAGTTTATCCATTATGAGCTATTCTGCTTTTCTCTCCAGGTTCCCTATGTTTAGCCATGTCTACGTCTGTGACATTTTCTATCTCTCTTTTGAATTCCCTGCATAGTTTTTTTTCGGTTCCAATTTTCTGTGTTCATCTTTTGTTAGCAACTTTTTTGTTGTTCGTTGCACTACTTTGGGCACTTTTCATGATGTCTTCACTGTTTGCTTGCACATACTTTTCTAGTCTTGTTTCGGTATTTTGGGCATTGTCTCCTATGCTTCCATACTGTACCGCTTTCGATTATTATTATTATTATTATTATTATTATTATTATTATTATTATTATTATTATTATTATTATCATCATTATTATTATTATTATTATTATTATTATTATTATTATTATTATTATCATCATCATCAAAACTGTCAACTAGAACTGTCACCGAAAGTGTCGATATGTATTTTCGGTTTTCTAAGAGATACTGACTGGTTAACCGGCTATGTATGCATCACTCGTATACGTTGCACTAATTGTGCTAAAAGGATGACATTTTAAACATTTTCACTTAGGAGTATGTTTCCAATTGAATTTGCAATGTATATTTATGCTAAATGGATCATTTAGTTTACCCTAAGAGCATCCATGCTGTTTTTCTTTAATTCAGAGTATTTTCGTAATCACGGCACAACAAAACACAAAAGAATTACCTTATTCATTGTTCATTCGTTTTTCTATTTCTTTAATTGATCATCCCAAAAACAATACGCTGCCAGATGTAGTTATTACCTGACGATTTTTATTGATTCATTAACCAAACTTGGTATAATTATCATTATTATTATTATCATTAATTTTTAGGCGAATCATCCATGTTGATGTAATCCCCATGGAGCAAATCATATTGGCTAACGAGATTGTTATGCCACCCATCCGCTTGTGTATGCCGCAGGAGGTCGAAACTATTTTCTTGTGGAGTCTAGTACTTTAAGGGCTTCAGGAAGTTATGTTTTCAATTTGCATTCTCATTTCTATCTGAACAGTCAACAAAAAGCCCCAAAATATGAAACCAAACTCATAATTTTACCTTGTTTTTGTTTTTTTCGAATTTTGAGAATTTTGATGATCGACCACTTGAAATCTCTTATTGCAAAGAGCATTATTTCCCTCTGAGCCAATTCACAATGCAAATGGAAACCAAACAGTGGGCATGCGCCAATTTTTCGCCTCACCAAAAGTGTTTATCCATTTCTTCGTGGGAGTCTCAACTGATGGCAGAATAGTACGTGAAAAACAGCCTCATGTCCCCGATGAAGGGAGTTGGGGGAGAGGAACAAAGTGAAACAATTGATACGCATTAAATAAAGATAATCCATATCAAATATTAACAGATTCCTGACAGAATTGTCAACAGTAAAAAATAATTCAATATCAGTATCTTGGAGAAATGTAACAGAAGAGGGGGAAAAGAAAGTGAGAGAATTTTATTGAAAGATGTTAATGTGATATTGAGGGTTTTTTTCATCTGAGATATTAATTTTGTTTTTATTTATAAGAACGTACAACCTGACATAAATAAATCCAAACATGCGTTTGGGGGCTGAAACCCATGAAAACATACGTCCCTGTTTCATTGAATTATTTTCGAGAGAAAATATATATATGTGCTAGATTGGAAGAATATTAAACTCACTACAATACAGATCTGTATTATCTGCGTGTATGGAATACAGCTCTAGAGCAATTTCTGCTATGACTGCATTTGAATACAGTTATCTCCGGGTGCATGCTAAACTACCTCTTTTCAGGCATGAACATTTTTGTAAAAACAAAGGAGGAATATTATTCTTTTCAGAGTAAGGGAATTTAAAATGACATGCATGAGACGGAAGCAGAAGGTATAACGTGCACCAGCATATATATATATATATATATATATATATATATATATATATATATATATATATATATATATAATACCATCCCTTATAAGAATCTTAGAAGACGTAGTAAAAATTACCACACATCATTAGAATCAAGAAATATCAAGAAAGCAAAGTAATTAACCTAGGTAAATCTATATTTACTAGGGACACCTTTAAACTCCTCCATAAACGCTAAAACTTCTGCCCACCCCCACTTTAACGAAATATTAACGAAGACCTTAACGACTTCTTTGGAAGTATTAAACATAACGCCCACTTCCAATCACACCATGATAACAATATACTAGATAGACTTAGAGACCCCAACAAATGTTTCACCCCTAAAACATAAATATTACTATTCAAACATATGAACTAGATGTTAGATAAGACATAAAAGCCTTCATTAACAACTACAATCAGCAATCCTTGCCACATGACAACTTTACCACTAAATCCCTTAACAGATTCAAAAACAATACAGACTTAATAATCTCTACAGCAGATAAGAGGGGAGTTATAGTCATTTGGGGTCTTGATGAATATCTCTTAGAAACAAGCACAAAAAGCGACATTGACCTTCACGAAGAACTTCAAAACGAATACACAAACACAATAACCCAATCCCTAACAAAGTTATACAATTGCAACATGATAGATGAAAAAACACAGAATGTACTTAAACCCACTTCCACAAAAGTGGCTAGGTTCTACCTACTTTCCTGAATCAATAAACCAAATAACCCAGGTAGACCAGTCATCTGTTCTACTAATTGCCACACTACAAAACTATTTAAATATGTAGATCACTACATCCAACCCTTAGCAATGCAAATTAGATCCTACGTATGAAACACTACAGACCTTTCAATTAAAACTAAACACATCGCAACAATCCGAGACAAAGAACTTCTTGTTGCTATGGATGTCAATCCTCTATACTCAAATATTGAACACTACGAAGGCATTATAGCTCTTAAAGCAGTCTTAAACAAAATAACTACTAAAAAAAAAAATAGCACTGAAACAATTACCACCCATATGCAACACATTTTAGAACTTAATAGCTTTAACTTTAATTAGAGATATTTTCTCCTAAGTGAAAGGTAGCGCCGTGGGCACAGTAGCAGCCCCGCCCTATGCTAATATATCATGGGTAAATTCGAAGAAAACGACATATACCCGGAGATATACAATGATTGCATCTTTTATGGTTGCTAGATCAATGGCATATTTTCTTACACTCAGGAGATGAAGCCAGATTAAAGAATCTCTTTACGCATATAAATTTAGCACACGGTTCAATTAATTTGATTTTATTACAACCACCGACTCCATAGCCTTCCTAGACACCTGCATATACATAGATAGTAGCTGAAACCTCTAAACTAACCTCTACACTAAACTCACAGACACTCATATTACCTCAACTCAAAGTCAGCCGATCCCCACCTAAAAAGAAGCTTACCATTTCCACAAGCTCTTAGAAGAATTCGTTGTACAGATGGTGAAATCAACAGACACGAACATAACCTATTACAACATTTCACTAAACAAAGATACTCACAAGATGATACAAAAAATAAAAATAAAAACGGCAGCTGTAATTCCCAGTGCCATTAGATATTATTCCACATGTTAATACATCATTTAAATTCTGTTTAATTACGTAGGCTGTATCCCTTAGTGTGACAGAAATCATCTGCGCATAGCTAATCATTATATGCGTGCCCTTTCATTTGATATTGAATTACAATTTAGATATCATGTAGCCGTGATAACATCATTATTGTCTGATTACATCCGAAGAAGGCGAATAATCGTCCTTTGTTTCAATGTTAACAAATTCTTGAAAAAAATTACATGGATCCGCCCTGAAGAGTTAATGTTTACAATGATTCCCAACAAAATGGGATTCAAAATCATTACAAAAAAAATATTTGATCCATTCAATCAACAAAGGAAAAAATAAATATTGATAAATACATAATTTCTGTCCGATTTCGTTGTCTGGGGTGATGGGTTTAATAGACCAAACAATCTATGGAATGAAATCATAATAATATTCGATTCTGAAGAAGTAATCGATAAATATATTGTAATGATATTGGGTACTTGATAAACAATCGATATATGCGATATATGTATATATATGAAAACAAACACACACACACGCATATATATATATATATATATATACACACACACACACATATATATATATATATATATATATATATATATATATATATATATATATATATATATATATATGCGCACGCACACATATACCCAAACGCATATATACAGCGATCGAAGGGTGCAAATAATTTTTCAAGTTTAAAATATTTCATCAGTTCTGGTCTTTGATCTTACAGTACATTTTATGTTTTCTGCAAGTCGTTTTATATGTGCAGCGTTTTTACTTTTGGAAAGAGAAAGCGTGAGAAAGAAGAGGGTCAATAAATTGTTATTACTTTTGACATTTGTGTTAACCCGAATAGGTCCTTGTGTTATTTGTTTAGTTTCCGTCAACCCTTCCCCCGAATAAGTAACAATTGTTGCAAGAATCAATTCTTTTTCAGAGACCTCTGTGTGTCATAACTCAAAGGAATTGGTTTTTGGCCAGAATCAACTATTCTATTCTCTTCCCTGATTCAACGATATAAGTCACTACAGATACTCTAACGAGCCAAAATTATATGACTACTTGCCTTGGCAGGTGCCATTCGTCCGTAGTGTCTGCAAGTCAGCTAAAGACTTTACCAGTTTTTCCCCTAGGATCTACTGGCTATGTGTTAGAGACTGGTCTTTTTAATCTTGAAAATTACGAGATGGAGGTTCAGCATCGCAAAAATGTTGGTTGGTTAGTGATTCGAGAAGTGATTGCCCCTCCCTGGACCACTGTTGATCGATACTCACTACAACTGAACATCTGCCCACATTAGCCGTATCCTCTCGGTAATGCTCTGACCTCAATCTGTGGATATAAGAATTTGGCATTTATCAAAGACTTTCAAAACTGTTTTTTCTTGCCCATAAATATTTCTTCAAGCTTGTTTATATATTCACACAATGTCATTGGAATTCATTCATAACTCTTTGGTTTATTGTGCGAATCGTGAGAGAATGCATAAAAAAAACATTTTTCACTGTTGGAAAAATACTTGCACCAGTGTCAAAATTAATCGAACTTATTCAAACTCAATGGTCCATCATTCCAAAAATATTGATTGAAATCCACAGAGAATCCTGAGGGAGACTTTTTACACATACAGGCAGACATTTGAGGATATGTATAGGTCTTCCAAGTTCGCTGGCAGAGGTAGATTATCCCACTTCTCCAACGAATGACAAAAAATCGGTCAATTATTGTTTTTCTTGCTCTCTTCATCCCAAACATATCCACTCCAGTGTATTTAACCGTCATTTGGCAATGCAGAAAAATTGAAGAAAAACTGCCATCATCTAAATTACTCGGCGTTTTATGATTCATTTACGAACAAAAGTAAATATTTGGTGCGTCTCAAGTTATTTGTCAGTTTCGATTAAACTGGTGTTCTTGCACGATCTCGTCAATCTTATACTGGCTATTTTGTGTAACTTAAATCTGCCTTTACTGCGTCTAAAGTTATTCTTCTCTCCTGGCAAGAATATCTGAAACTTATTGCTGAAAAAATCTTGAATCCTTTTGCTACAGTATTCATACTGAACAACAGCCTCGACTCTCTTTTTCTCAAGCTAGGATTTTAGCTGTCATATTTCACTACACCTAAATCTAAATATTATTTTTTTCAATTCGAAAATTGACAAACAAGGGGTTCTTCCGCCTTTTCTTCTACTGGAAAACTTCATCTTATGCAAGTGAAGTTCTTTCCATATATCCAACAATTTAGACGTCACTGAGATATTTAAGTGATAATTTTCAGGGTAATAAAAGTCGATCAAAAATACATACAAATCATACACTCAATGTTAAAACAAATAGTGGTACTCCTCTGAAGAATGTTCCTGTATCTGAGGGAGATGATCTTATGATATGTAAGTCTTGAGATTTTGGCTTTGATGTTTTCCTCCTTTCTCTCACTTATCTTTTCTTTCTTTTTTCTCCCCTCCCTGGCGTCTTCCGTTCATCGTTCTGCCTCTTCCCTATTCTGTCTTATTTCTTTTTATGTTTCTTTTTCTATTTTTCTCCTTTGTCCGTCCCTCTTTGCTTTCTACCCCTCTCTCTAATTTCTATCTTTCCTTCCAACATCGTCTCCTGTATTTTCATTCATAGATATATTTTTTCTTCCTTTCTCTTTTTCTTTTTATTCGATTTTCTCTGATTCTTTTATTTCCCATTTTTGTCTGTTTATCTTTCGATTTTTTCCCCACCTTGTTGTCTTTTCCCATTATTCATTTTCCTTTTCTTTGTATCTCTTTATCCGTGTGTCTCTCTCTCACATCGATTTTCTTAGATTTAATAAACTCACCTCTGTCTCTCTTATTACATATTTTCCTCCCACCCTTATATTCCCCTTTCTTATCTGGAACTTAATTCCTTTTCCACCGTCAGAAAAAATGTCACTGATCGTACCTTTCAGTCTTGAATGTATTTCTTATTAAGCCTTATTATACACCACGTCCTTGACATAGAATCCATGAATCACCTTTTTTTCCTCGTTGCCAACATCGGCGAATAATTGATTCAATTGGATTAAGTCTTATAACATCCCATTCATCACAAAGACATAGTGAAACACATTTGACACATCCTTGCACAATAAGAAAGACATGCAGTAGATCACGCTTAAACAATTTCCTTACTATTGTTTGTGAGATCAGAAGAAAGAAACCTGAACTGGATATAAATGCATTTTATGTTCCTGCCTGTTTCGCTATAATGATTATTTATCTCACTTTGAGGAAGTGGCCCTACTTTAACGCTATCTCAATTCGATTAAATTCTTATGTCATCAAATAGTAGGAAAAGTTATGTACAATTCTGTTTGTCCGTCTGTTTGACGCGAAATTATTTTTGTTTTTAATTTGTATACATTTTTATGCACAGCTCTCCGACAAAATCATAATATACCTCATTCGATTACAGGGTTTGTCCAGATAGTATCCAAAAATTTTGATTATCCGGAGAACTGATTGCATGACTGATGTAAGTTGGCAACAAATCAGCCAGGACCTTACTGCGTATACATTTAAGAGATGTTCCCCCGTCGGGCTACTCAGTATACCGTGACACGCCATTGAGTGAAGCTGTATACGATATGATCTTGGCACCCACAATGACCATGCTTCTCCAATTCTTCACATAGTTTGCGGGTTTGGGGCAACATAAAGCATGATTCCTATTTATCAGCTCCCTTACTGTCAATCTATGGTTCCTCGTAATTTCTGAACTTTCCAAAGGTGATTTTAGACAGTGGACAAATAGAAAAAATATTTCTGGTGTTGGGGGCTGGGTCCAATGCTTCAACATTGATGAAAATGACGATTGAGATGTGAAGAAGAAAAATTCGAGAGGCAGGTGTTACATCTCAGTTCTTTTTATCAATCTGTGGGCATGCTTCGATGCATTTTGACAGGAGCCAACCATCATTTAAGAGAAAAAGATATGCAACAGTTCACCCGAAATAATACAGTTTATATGTGTGATTCTAAGTTGTTTGGTTGTTTAGTGGGATGGATAGGAAAGATGTTTCTATCAGTGTAGATGAGGGAAACATTTGGTTTGAAATGGAACGAGTCTGTTAGAGGTTGGGTCAGTGGATGTCTATTTCCTATCTCTGTGGGTATTTCATTTGTCTTTGATAATAAAGGTAGGGGCTGATATGGTCATTTTTTCAGGAAAAGTAGGTTTGGTATTTTTTTAATAATAGGATGGACAGATGGTGGCTTGCATTTAATGGATAGTTGTTGTTGGAACAGGGTGGGAGTAGGTGTGTTATTTTTATTTAGTTCTTTTTTGGTTGATGGTGGCCGAGGCTTCTTCCTTAAAGGGATGGTCTATGTGTGCTTGTGTCGTTTTTCAGATTGACTATTGGCTCTTAGGCAATACCATGTATGTTACATCAAATGCAATACATTAGAACACCAATGTACTTGAAGTCTCGTCCACTATCAACCAAAAAGATTAGACTTTAAAAAATACACATAAACTTACTCCCGTCCATCAAAATATAACCAAGGGATGAAAAAAGATCGAGGTGTAACGACAAACTCATGAATTTTTCTCTTCATTTTCAAATTTTCATTTTCATCTACGACACACATACAGATACACACAGACACAAACACACAGACACACACACATACACTCACACACACAAATATATGTATATATATATATATATATATATATATATAGTGTAAATGCATTGACAATAACTTTACTATAGAAATACATTTTTTCATTGTCTGTCTGCAAATATGCACCTACTTTTTACCGATTTCAGCGTTACTTTTCAAAACTAAAGCATAAACATTTTTCTCAGAAATTCTTTCGTCACACCTTACTTTACTTGTGAGTAACCTACAGTAATTCGATGCAGACGGGTTGACCTGTGTTTTCAAATGAAAGATCAGGCTAGTCTGGGGAAATAGCCATATTTATTGTATTCAACCGTTGGGTGAACTGTTGGTTAATTGTACCTAGGTCCTGAGAGTGAGTTTTCTGAGAATGTAATTACCCTATCATTGTGTTTCAGGAATTGACTAGTTCCCATCGGAGCAGAGATAATTTTGAAAAAGGAGAAGCAAGTTCAGTTCCTTGATGAAAGAAATTAATTTTATCCGAGCAATTCAAGTCAGATCTCCTGTGATTTACTTTGACTTGCAAACAAGGAGTTACTTATTTCAGGTGAACTGTGATGAAGATTTATTGTTCCGGGGCCAAACTTACGAAAAGCTTCGACTGTAAAGTTGGTTGAACTTTTCACATCAATTTTCTCTTTCTGAATTCATTTTTTTCCTTTATTGCCATCTGATATGAATGATATCGTAATGGTTATTAACCAAGGAATTCCAAACTGGGTTCGAATTCCAGCAGAGACTGGCTGTGTTCACTTAGGACCTGTTCGCCTTTGGGGAAGGTATAAATCCATAGCCATTCTCTCTGTATCATCAAAAGATAACTCGGCAAACAACATCTCATTACTGGCATGACACAGTGATTGAAGGAACAGAAAGGAGGTGAGTAGGTAGCTGTTATACCTATTTCCAGCCTTGACAGGGGTCAGTCATTTCATAAATTGAATCGAGAACTCGCATTGCAGCTGGAGTTAATGATTCAAGGTACCCCTTAAATGTACTGGATTAGAGGTTGTGCCATCTTAAGGTTCTATCTAGTACATGGCAATAATGCTGAACTAGACATCCAGAAAAAAACTTGATAGATAGAAAAAAAGCTGTTCATGGGATACATCCATATCATTTTATTTGATCTCTCTTTAATATACTCGATGTTATCATTTCTAAAGAGACGGGAGAGTTTGTTATTGATTGCAGCATAAGCATGTATCTTAGTTTCCGTTTATCATGTAAAATAAACGATAGTGCCAAATTCAATTATCAATATTGTTTTATCCAAGGACAGAGATCAGGCTCCTGGGTAATCTCCATGAAGGTCAACAAGGAACAAACTACTCTTCATCAGTCTATCAGTCTATCTAACAAGCAGTTTATCAAATCAGTACAGTGAGCTTCACAACACACAGTCACTTAGAAATACATCGTATCGTTGACAACACATCAATCTACCAGCCCACAGGCTTTGCAACTCCCTGTCAACTTGCCATCTTGATACAGACACTCACACACAAGCACAGGCCACTTGTCTCCTACTAATAAATATACTAACACACTACCCGACGAGGGCAGCTGGACTGCTATTGCTATCTGTATTAATTATGTCCTTTCAAACATTTTCCGTATTAGTGGGTAATCTTTCAAATTATCATCTTGCAGACGTTCTCGCTATAGTTAAAGGGTTTATATCTCCATGAATATTAACACATTTGACCTCGTGGCATTCATACCTCGACCTGGTTTCTTAGGATTGGTGATTGAGGGTATCAACAACATACACCGTTACACACCAACTAAAGCACAGTTATTTTTTCAATGTTTACATACCAGTGCATACTCAGCCATGCAGTCGTCAATGGTCTTATTCCTTCGATCAGTATAATTTCCTAACACTTCTCTGGGATCGAAGTCTAGGGAGATTTTTTTCAATTTTGTTGCTCAAAATTGAGGGAGGTAATTCTTTTCCACTTGTAGGGGCCAATAACGAGTGGAAATCTTATTTTTACTTTGAGGGGTTGAAACGAAAGTGAATTATTCTCGCTTTTGGTGGTTTGAAATCTACAGGGAATTTTTTCCAGGTTTAACAGTCGACATTGAGGATCGCAAGGTTCTTTTTCAATTCTACATGTGAAACAAATAGTGACGCTAAATTCAATTAGCATTTATCTTCTTCAAAGGAAAGTCCCGAGCTTGACCTCTGTGGAGATCGACCAGGAACCAACTTATCTTCATCAGTCCATCCAATGTGCATACAGAAAATTGAATTGTCACTTTTGTCACTCATATCGATCAAAATCTTTGAAAAATAATTTTTCAATTTTCGTGAACAATCGAAAGCAAACCTTATTCTTCACTTTATGGGATCAACATTGGGGTGGGGGCCATTTTTCATTTTCTCAGGATACTTCTTTTTCACTTTTTATGGTTTTAATTCGAGGAACCCCCATTTTCATTTTTAGGGTTCAAAAGGGAGGGATTCCCTTTCTGGGGTCAAAAGACAAGGGTAACATTTAACACACTGGAATATTTAACTCCTGCAGGTCTCCCTAGACATTCTAGTCTAAGCTTTGAGTACCTCTAATGGGTGATTCTTTGACTAAGTTACGATTGGAAACCGAACAACCGTATGTAATATTGAAGAATATTTTAAAATATGGTCGTTTTTTTCTTTTTTACATAACGCAGAAATGAGATCCTCTCTTTTATCATCATCATCATCATCATCATCATCATCATCATCATCATCATCATCATCATCATCATCATCATCAACATTCAATCGTCTATCGTTGGACATAGATCTTCCCCATGTTCCACCGCACCTCTCTATTGTGGGCGTAGCGGAGCCAATATTTTCTAAACCTGTTTAATTTGTCTCCCTATCTCATACTATCGGCTTCAGTTCTGTATTTGATCTCCGGTGATCCTTGCTGTGAGTCTTGATGTCCAGCAGTTGCCAGCCATTCTTATGAGATGACCAGCCCATTGCCATTTGAGTTCTGTAACGTTTTTTTTTTCATTTTTTTTTTTTTGATGTCCCGGACTCCTGCTTCCTAAATATACTGTGTTGTCTTATAGTCTGTCGATGTGATGTTGAGCGTGATTCTCTCATGCGCACGCTGCATAGTTTTCAGTTTGCAGGTCAGTCTCTTGGTTAGGTTCTATGTGTCAGCTTCACAGGTATCTATCGAAATAATGCATGGATTGCATACTTTTCTGTTCAAGACAAATGGGATTTTTTTGATCGTGAAGGTTGAGCTTGCTGTACCGAATATTTCCCACCCTGAGTGTTTCTTAGCTTGGTTTCGTCTTCTCTTGAGGATTTCATTGAGATTCCTTGAACCGGCATGGCTATGTCCTACATTTTTCAGACTACTATCACGCTGTATCATCATAAAGTTTTGTAATCATGATTTCACACTCAATAATTTGGGTCCGTGTGTATTGTTTGATAACAAGTTTTAGGAAATATGGGCGTCCCAATCATGGGAAAAAATTCCCGATCATTTGAGAGTCAATTCTTTTTTTGTGATAATTATGTTAAATTGGAAATCACGATAAAGACACACTTTCATAAATCAAATCGTTGAGAGAAAAATAGCGTCTTTAATGCCAAGAGATACGATGCAAAATATCGTATTCCCCAGCATCGAATATGCTATTTTTTTATTTTCATAAATAACTCGTCTTTCGCCCGAGATTACTTTTTTCGTAGACTTATCATAAATTTAGAAGAATATAATCAATGCTAGACAGTAATCACATCTCCTGTATATGACTTTTTGATGAAACGCATGAATTATACACGACATAAAATAGTGAATAAACAAGAGTATGATTTGGAAAAAAAATACATCATCAAAAAATTTCCCGCATCGATATACTTCAGTAGACAAGTCAACTAACTATTGGTTCTTTTATGTGTTCTATAGCAATATTAACGATACTTTCACTTTCCTTAAACTACTTTGTCTTCAAATGAATATCATGAAGAAACATATTTTGATATGTCAAGAAGGTTTACTGGTCAATTTTATAATAGCAATTATAATAAAACACTCAGCTGTCACCTGTTCTAGTTCTGTTGTTCCCTGACAGAACGTATTTTCGTATTGTAAGGGTAAAGGAGAAATATGTTGACAACAAATTGGTGATTCCCAACCCTTTTAATCTCATGGTAGTGTGGGCCATGCACTAAAATGGTTGAGAGACATATTTAGTATTTGAGAATTGATTTGACGATTTTCAAAAAATCAATAATAATGATGTGTTCAAAATTTGAACTAATATTTTATTCCCTTTATTGCCATAATTGTATTTTTCGTCATGCTTTCAAAAACATTAAAAATTTTCTGCATACTATTTATCATTAAACATTGGAACAAGATGACATTGAAAGAGGTGCTATTCATTGAAAATAATACGTGATTTTGAAGTTTTACACTAAATATTCCAGTAAACAATTTGGAACTGCCATATGGGCCTTTAATGAACGAATTTATCTTTTATTGCATCATTGGAAAATGGGAGTTTAATGCAGCTCATAAAATTACCATGTCAAATCGCCGTCGCTCCAGAGAGGATCGATCCCTGAAGATTCTTGCAGCATATCGTTAGATGATTCGTGGCACACTAATGTTTTTTTGGCAGTTGGTATAAAATATCATTACATTTGAAATTAAGTATCTCCGAACAAATGTGTAACCATTCATAAAGTGTTAGTTGAAAATTGCCGTTGGAAGGTGACATGACGATCTACTTGTACGTAATCTGCCCCCACCCCCCAAAAACCTATACTGGTTTACGTTTAAGTTCTGGAACCCTAATTTTGTGTTTATTAGTTTCTTTTAAAAAAATCTTGCAAGTCAAAATTGAGGTGCATCCTTCTGGTCAAAGCGTCTTCAACGTTGCAAAATACGGTACTTCAAAGAGAGATACAACTCTAATGAAGTTATATTTTTCAAATTATCGAATAAGCTGGAAATAAATCATGGTCAAGTCTCAAGTTGAGTGCAAATCTAGAGCGTAAAGTCCTCAGATCAGAATGTTATGAAATTGCTATGGAGACATTTCTTTCCATTCCTTTGGCATTTGTTTCTCCTCTTTGTTTAAATGGAGCCAAAGTGTCTGAAACTGTGATCGATATGTTCCTTCCCTGATCAGACACATTTTTTCTGCATTTTACAGTTGAGTAATTCCCGATGATAGGACATTTTTTCTTATTTGCTTTGTTCCACTCAACTGATCAAAAATATCATTTTGATTGAATATATTCATTCCCCCAAAGTCTACTGGTCAGCCATGACACAACCTTTTACCCTGGCCTCGCAATCTAACTTGATATTTTCTGCAGATTTGTAAGATTTGCGAGTTTGAGTCAGATGGCCTCTAGATAATATGGTAATGATTTCAAATCACGGTTGGGGAATGTTCATTTTATGTATCAGTTTAGTTTAACGAGACAGGACACGCACTCATCTGAAAGTTCACTCACCTAGATTTGGTGAGAATTATACCAGTTCAAAATCAACTCCAGCCCTCGGCTTGGAATTAGACTAAAAACGTCAGTCATATGACTCACATGAATAAAACTTTTTTTTATTAGAAACGATGTTCTCTTGATTATCTGCATCAGCACCGGCTGCAGCTTTACAACGTCCATCATTAGACTTTGTATTATACCTAGGCTCTCGTTTGTGGGCGTCGCGGTGATAATATCTCCCAGACCTGTCCAAGTAATCACTTTTCTGCTGGCTAAATTTCGCATATGATCTGTGTGGTTTCAAGTTCTCTATACTAACAAAAACTCATTATCAAGAAAGATTGATTTTTATATAAAAAAAGAACAAATAGTATAAAATAGAATAAAAGGCACAGAGCAATTATGATTGGGACTCTTAGAATTGATTCCTTTTAAAAAAAAAAGGATCTCGTTGACCATTATGTCACTGAGAATAAAAGGATCCATGCTTTTCCCAGGGATATTAGTGCAAAGTGATCATGAACAGCTTTAAAAGGAGTTTGAACATGGGTCGCCAATTTCATTGTTCTCTCCGTACTGGTACCCTGATTGCATCTCCATAACTGGGCTTCATCTGATCCATGTCTGCAGTTTTAAAGTACCTGGTGTGAACCAGTTTGTACATCAGCAAATTGAACTGTGAAATGAGATAAGTTTAGCCTAAGGAATAGGTGATTACTGAGGACCAAAATCAGTATTTAATTTGTTCACTGATGCACTACAATGTGTGCGTCACCATTCGAACGATATTGATGTGGAACTGGCACATTTTGATCTCGACGCCGAGTGTTTTGTTTTTTGCTGCATCGGCATCATTATCCTTTAAACGTCAGACGTGAGATATAGACCTTTTCAAATATTTGCCAGACCTTTTGATTATAGGCGGCATGTAGTATTCTTTGAACATTCGACACGCTATCCCATTTTTCATTGGCCAGAATGTTGTATATGGGAATCAACGCTGTTTGTCATGATGTCCAGCTGTTTTCTGACAATTGCCATTTGAGTTTTGAATGAATTCCGTGATATCTGAGTTTTCCTCCAATGCTCTCGTGTAATCTCATCGTGTGATTTTGAGTATGATCTTTTCATGAGCACTTTGCATGCTTGATCATGAATCTAATTAGAATACAGAGCCAAAATTTGTTTAACAGGACTTTACTCTAGGAGACTTGGCTTTGACAAAAAAAAAACTCACACCGACGTAGGTATGGACTGAGTGAGCATCTGTGCTTCACTTTGATTCATTTTACGTCAACAAAACTGCTTCATTATAATAACTTCAGACCTCGTTGCGTGTATCACACTTGTGGACGTGTGCTGTGTACCTTACCGAGCAAACCCATGTAGACATCAATATTTCAACATAAATCATTGATAACTATAAGAATGAGTACACGGGGAAATTCCCGAGCGTCTAAAGGTTGAAAATCATTAATTTTGGTATTTAGCTTCATGCTGGAAGTTTTTTTCTGTGAGAACATTAATTTATTTATTATGTATTTTTTGTCCCAGTT
This sequence comes from Thysanoteuthis rhombus, assembly GCA_963457665.1. Lineage (NCBI taxonomy): Eukaryota > Metazoa > Mollusca > Cephalopoda > Oegopsida > Thysanoteuthidae > Thysanoteuthis > Thysanoteuthis major. The sequence goes on from OY735218.1 coordinate 47,846,730, forward strand.
TTCCCTCTGGTTTCCACCTGATTCTGTGTCTTTGAACCGTCGACTTAATGCAGTCAGCTGATTTAGTTGAAATCGTGATTAAAGCATGAACCAACAACAGGGTTCTAATTGACGAGTACTGAAAACGTGTGGGTGTTATCTGTAACGTGTGAGAAGCAGAAGGATAGATACTTCGATAGATTTCAATCAGAAATCATCAACAGGTTGCCATTGATAAGCATGAAAAGTTGACTGGAAGCTTTTCTAAGGTCTTCATTGCTGAATATCACTACATAAAAAAAAGGCAAAACGAATATCTGTATCAACTTGATCCTTGACCTATCTTTGAATTAAATCGGGGAAGATTGAGTAGAAAAAAAAGATACGGTTCGTCACTTAATGTAAACCGTCGCGTGAACGTCTTTTGGCAGCAAATCACGCTGTGAGTGATCAATTAAGGAAATTGAAAAAGGGGGTTCGATGCTTAAGTTACTCTTCTACCTTTTTGTTGAATAACTTGATAATCTGAATTAGAAGCTTATTTAGGTGGTGGGGTCTACAATATAGCTCTATTGACGTTGCATGCACGCATGATACATACATAGCCAGCCATCCAGCTGGACCAACTTGAAAACTGAAGAAACTTATATTGTCAGTTTTTGTGACAGTTTTGGTTGACAGTTTTCTAATACATTGTCTTTGACCTTAGATCAAACATGTATTGATAGATGAGTGATACCCAAGTACAATTGTACAGTCATAGTGCAGTCAACCCTAAATTGTAGAAGTCAATAAGAGATGACGGATGCAATTCACGTGGGAAGACTGATAGCCTCAAGCACATTTTTGCTGATTGCAATTGTTCTCTAAGAATCTACACGTTGAGATACAACCTCCTTGCCGAGTTTACAAAAGTGTTCTGTGAAACTGCCAATAAAAGTCCGTCTATCACACCAGTGAAGAATTTCTTAAAAGAACAAACATTCCGGGGGGTAATTTTACAAAAAAATACAAACCATTGTTGTTTGAAGTTTATACAGACTAGAGCCTTGCAGTAGATTTGGAATGTCATCTCGACTTTCCAGCTGAGATCACGTTATGCCAACCACCGTCCTGATCTTGTGATCTGGTCAGTTGATTCAAAAAATGTTCACGTCGTTGAATTACCGCTTCTTTCCAGGGAAATTGTTGAATAGGAACATCGACTTAAGATGGAAATTTCGAAAAACTGCCTAAGGCATGATTTGTTGAGCAATATATTTCCTTTTGAAATCGGTCGAAGTTTTATCGCAAATTTCATCATGGCATCATCATAATCATCATCATCATTAGTATCATCGGCCACAGCAGAGGATTTTAAGCGTCCGTTGCTGGATATAAACCCTCATCAAGATTCACTAGACCTTTCTATCATGGGCGTTTCAGAGCCTTAAATTCTTGAGCTTCTCTAGTTCGGCACGCCTCTTTATTTTTTGTGGTTTACATATTTGCATATGATTTCTGGGTATCTACTTTGTGGGCTGTTCTGTTCAATTATTGTCTGTCATTCTTGTACCATGACAGGGCATTGCAATTAATTTTTTCAATGGTTTCTGAGATACGTCTGACTCCTGGTGTTTTTTTTTCATTTTGTGGTTTTATGATATCTGAAGGTGACTGAGCATGATTCTCTCTTATTGTTCACAGCATGAAGATCAATGTTCTGTTTAGGTTCTATGTTTCAGCTCTATAGGTGGCTCTCAGGGAATCCATTGATTTGGGGTCTTTCATTTTAAAATTAATGTGCCTCTTTTGTTCCCGGAGGCTGAGTTTACCCCACAGAAAATTTTTTAGCTCAGAGCGATTCTTCTGATGTCTTCATTGTGGATTTCATTGATATTTAATGTCCTAAGTAGATGTAGAGTTCTACTTTCTTCGGTTTCGCGTTTACGATTCCTATTTATGCTCATATTTTCTCCTCAGGTTTGATTACATGACATTTGTTTACTGAAGTTCGTGAGAAGACCAACTTTTCTTTTTTTCTCCGTTTAGTTTGTATGATATTATTTTCAGGCTATAAACATTCTCACAGAGGAAGTATATCAAGGAGCACCAAGTTTGGGACTACATTCATGCGACGTATATAATATCATTACGATATTTTGAATGTGGGTGTCTTATAACAAACGTATAACGGCTTTTAGATAATACCCGGAGCAATGCAGAGGTTGCAAATAATGTATGAATTTCATTCTTGATATGAATTCAAATTCACGGTAGAAAAAGCCAAATACTTCAAAAGCGTTGATGGTAGAAATGGAGATATAAAAACAAATATGGTCTGTCATACGCACCACTGAGTGACAAATGTCTCTTGACATGATACTGTGATTGGAGTGATCAATTAAAAAGTTGAAGGAAGGTCATCCATGAATCGATTCCCGTGTACTCTTAAAAATAGAATTTTCGAAGATCAAGCGTGAAATCTGCTGGACACGAACACAATGAAATATTTGGCGTAACCATACACTCTGAATTGAACACTAAATTCAAACATTTTATAGATAGGAGTGAATGTTTAAATTTCCAGCCCTCTGTCTTCGTTGGTGCTGCTTTCAGGCCTGACACATTGCCAGATTGCCAGCTAGCCTGACAGACTCGCTTGAAAAACTAAAGAAAACCATGTTGACAGTTTAGGCTGACAGTTGCTAATGAAATCTCGATGGTTTAAACTAAAGTTGTTAATGTTCAGATGAAACGATTTCAGTATCATCTGAAGCACCAAATTCTGAAGAAATACCAGAGTATTGTCTTGATTTCCAACGACGGACGTTAAAAGAGTGATGATGATGATGATGATGATGATGATGATGATGATGATGATGATGATGATGATGATGATGATTATTGTCTGGATTATAGGAAGGTCAAAGAATTAAATATTCGCATATAATGCTGAGGTGCATTTCAGGTACCAAGATTGTTTGAATACTCTCGGTGAAAAAGCACACCAGACGCCCCAGGATCATCATAGCATCCATTGCCCCCAAATGTTTATGGTCTTTCTTCAATTTACATCCAATTAACTGTCAATTTGAAATGACACGGGCTGAATAAGTGTTTCATTATATATTTCAAAAGCTGTTTCCCTAACCATCATTGCACCCACTGACTTTAGAAATGCCTACGAATTGTCATCAAGATATATTCAATTCTTCAGAGTAAAGACGGAACAAAAAATGTCCCGTGAGATATTTTGTCAGATGTCCCTCTTACGGAATGGATCTAAAAAATGTTTTTATTCTTTATTGGTATCATTATTTAAAAACAAAACGACCGAACGAGTTCTCGAACAATTGTTATTTCAAAATAAAGGGACGACACTGTAAACCAGTGACTGTAGTCAACCAGCCCAGACACGACAGGGTAGCAACAGCATTTCACTGGGAACTGAGCAAACGAAAGGATACCAACCATGGAAACAAATGGTATCAGCATATACCAGAAATAACCCTGAACAACAGAAGCAACGGATTACTCTGTGACTTTGACATCAAAACTGACCACCTTATCCAAGCGAGAAGACCAATACCGGAAATCATTGACAAGGGAAGGAGAACCTGACAAAAAATAAGATTGGCTGTACCTGCAGATCACAAAGAGAGTAAAATAGAAGTTAGGGTAGTACCAGTAATAGTAAGTGCACTGGGAATCTTTTTAAATATACTGGAAATGAGATGGGAGACCTGGAGATAAGATGAAGAATTGAAACAACAGCACAACTGAGGACTGCCTGAATACTGACGATAGTACTGGAAATATGAGATCTACAATCCCCAGCTGTCAACAATGACCTAACAACCGATAAAAAAAGTATGATGGAGGCAGCACAAACTATAGCAATATGGGAGATGGCCTGGAGACCTGGGTTATTTAGCCTCCAGTGATTACCACCAGGCAACTGTTGTGAAACTAAGCCACGGCCCTTCTGTGAATTGTGAGAGTGCGAAGAGGTGGGCTTGAGGGTAGAAGAAACTTGCTGTCTCTCCAGCGGTAACCACCAGGTTATGATGATGATAATACCATGGGTATTGGTTCAAAAAATTCACCACGTTACACGGCAGACTCACTCACCTACTCCAAAATTGTCTAAATGAAGGCAAAGCACCAGAATGGATGACTAAAGGCAGAACCACCCTCATCCAAAAAGACCCGGGAAAGGGGGAACATAGCAAGCAACTATAGACCAATCACTTGCCTACCACTTATGTGGAAAATCCTGACCGGGCAAATAGCAGAGAGAATATACATGTCAATGGATAGAAGGGGGCTACTACCAGAAGAACAGAAAGGGTGTAGGATAGGAACCAAAGGGGCAAACGATTTACTCTACATAGACCAGATGATCTTAAAAGAAGTAAGGAAAAGGAGAAAGAATATCGCAATGGGATGGATAGATTACAAAAAGGCATACGATATGATTCCACATAGCTGGATACTCGAATGCCTTAGAATGTTCAAAATTAGCGAACCGGTGGTTAAATTCATTGGTAATTCAATGGAAGACTGGAAAGTAGATTTGACAGCCGCAGGGGACAAACTAGCTGAGGTAGGGATAAAAAGGGGAATCTTCCAAGGAGACTCGTTGTCCCCACTATTATTTGTTCTAACAATGATACCGCTTAACAGAATCCTGAAAAACAGCAAAGGATACCACTTCTCTAAAACAAAAGGAAAGGTCAACCACTTAATGTACATGGACGATATCAAATTGTTTGCAAAAACAGGGGAGAGCTTGAGACTCTGTTCAGTGAAGTAAGGGAATATAGTGAGGACATAGGAATGGAGTTTGGGATAGAAAAATGCGCAATCACGGTGATGCATAAAGGAAGGCTTTCAATGACTGAGGGAATTGAACTTCCGGACAACAACAAGATTAGGGCATTGACTGCACAAGACCGATACAAGTACCTAGGTGTCCTTGAATGTGACACGATAAAACGGGAAGAGATGAAGGAGAAAATTAAGAGAGAATACCTCAGAAGGATAAGGAAAATATTAGAAACCAAATCAAATAGCAGAAATCTAATAAAAGGAATGAACACCTGGGCTGTGTCAGTAGTTAGGTATACAGGACCATTCCTAGGATGGACAAAGGAAGAGCTCCAATCAATGGATAGGCGAACAAGGAAACTTATGACGATGCATAAAGCATTACACCCTAGGGATGATACAGATAGACTATACGTTAAGAGAAAAGAAGGTGGTAGGGGGCTCATCAGCATAGAAGATTGTGTCCAGAGAGCTAAAGTAGTCCTAGATAGATGTGTGCAAACAAATAGTGAAGAAATCATAAAGAGCGCGAGGGATAGTGCAACAAACAATAAAGTAGAAAACAATGGAACAGTACAGCAAACTAGAAAAGAAAAGTGGGAAGGGAAAAAATTGAACGGTGAGTTTAAAAGACAGATAAAAGATATAGCAGACGAGAAATCATGGACGTGGTTACGAAAGGGAAACCTTAAGAGAGAAACAGAATCGCTCATCATGGCAGCCCAAAACAAAAGCATAAGGACAAACTACATAGAAGCAAAAATCGACAGAACACAGACAAACAGCAAATGCCGCATGTGCGGTGAAAGAGATGAGACAGTAAACCACATAACTAGTGAATGTAGTCAACTCGCCCAGAGGGAGTATAAGCATAGACACGATAGAGTAGCAACGATGATACACTGGGAACTAAGTAAACAAATGGGATTCAACCATGGGGAAAAGTGGTATCAGCACAAGCCAAAGGCAGTTTTGGAGAATGACAACCACAAACTACTGTGGGACTTTGACATCCAAACTGACCACCTCATCCAGGCAAGAAGGCCGGACTTAGTAATAGTAGACAAAAAAAGTAAGGCCTGCCAAATAGTAGACGTTGCTGTACCTGCAGACCATAGAGTAAAAAAGAAGGAGGGTGAGAAAAGGGAAAAATACCAGGACCTAGCAAGGGAGTTAAAGAAAATGTGGAACATGAAAACCAGGGTAGGACCGGTCATAGTGGGAGCACTAGGAACTGTCCCAAAAACGCTGAGGGAGAGACTGGAGGAGATCGGGATTAGGGGGAGGATAGAGACCGTACAGACCACAGCACTACTGGGAACTGCACGGATACTGAGGAAGGTGCTAGAGATATAAGGACTGCAACGAATCGTAGCTCTGTCATGATATGCGAAAGAGAGAGGAGACGTTAGCTGAAGACCTGAGGAGACTTATTGTCACTCAGCCTCCAGCGATAACCACTGGGCAACCGGTGTGAAACTGTAAAACGCAGAATTACTGCGACCTATCAGTACTAGGAGAGGAGGGCTGGAAACTTGAGGAGACTTGCTGTCACTCAAACTCCAGCGGTTACCACCAGGCAACTGGTGTGAGATTCCAAATAATAATAATGATGGGAGAGCTTGAGACTCTGTTCAACGAAGTAAGGGAATATAGTGAGGACATAGGAATGGAGTTTGGGATAGAAAAATGCGCAATCATGGTGATGCATAAAGGAAGGCTTTCAATGACTGAGGGAATTGAACTTCCGGACAACAACAAGATTAGGGCATTGACTGCACAAGACCGATACAAGTACCTAGGTGTCCTTGAATGTGACACGATAAAACGGGAAGAGATGAAGGAGAAAATTAAGAGAGAATACCTCAGAAGGATAAGGAAAATATTAGAAACCAAATTAAATAGCAGAAATCTAATAAAAGGAATGAACACCTGGGCTGTGTCAGTAGTTAGGTATACAGGACCATTCCTAGGATGGACAAAGGAAGAGCTCCAATCAATGGATAGGCGAACAAGGAAACTTATGACGATGCATAAAGCATTACATCCTAGGGATGATACAGATAGGCTATACGTTAAGAGAAAAGAAGGTGGTAGGGGGCTCATCGGCATAGAAGATTGTGTCCAGAGACCTAAAGTAGTCCTAGATAGATATGTGCAAACAAATAGTGAAGAAATCATAAAGAGCGCGAGGGATAGTGCAACAAACAATAAAGTAGAAAACAATGGAACAGTACAGCAAACTAGAAAAGAAAAGTGGGAAGGGAAAAAATTGTACGGCGAGTTTAAAAGACAGATAAAAGATATAGCAGACGAGAAATCATGGACGTGGTTACGAAAGGGAAACCTTAAGAGAGAAACAGAATCGCTCATCATGGCAGCCCAAAACAAAAGCATAAGGACAAACTACATAAAAGCAAAAATCGACAGAACACAGACAAACAGCAAATGCCGCATGTGTGGTGAAAGAGATGAGACAGTAAACCACATAACTAGTGAATGTAGTCAACTCGCCCAGAAGGAGTATAAGCATAGACACGATAGAGTAGCAACGATGATACACTGGGAACTAAGTAAACAAATGGGATTCAACCATGGGGAAAAGTGGTATCAGCACAAGCCAGAGGCAGTTTTGGAGAATGACAACCACAAACTACTGTGGGACTTCGACATCCAAACTGACCACCTCATCCAGGCAAGAAGGCCAGACTTAGTAATAGTAGACAAAAAAAGGAGGGCCTGCCAAATAGTAGACGTTGCTGTACCTGCAGACCATAGAGTAAAAAAGAAGGAGGGTGAGAAAAGGGAAAAATACCAGGACCTAGCAAGGGAGTTAAAGAAAATGTGGAACATGAAAACCAGGGTAGTACTGGTCATAGTGGGAGCACTAGGAACTGTCCCCAAAACGCTGAGGGAGAGACTGGAGGAGATCGGGATTAGGGGGAGGATAGAGACCGTACAGACCACAGCACTGCTGGGCACTGGACGGATACTGAGGAAGGTGCTAGAGATATAAGGACTGCAACGAATCGTAGCTCTGTCATGATATGCGAAAGAGAGAGGAGACGTTAGCTGAAGACCTGGGGAGACTTATTGTCACTCAGCCTTCAGCGATAACCACTGGGCAACCGGTGTGAAACTGTAAATCGCAGAATTACTGCGATCTATGAGTACGAGGAGAGGAGGGCTGGAGACTTGAGGAGACTTGCTGTCACTCAAACTCCAGCGGTTACCACCAGGCAACTGGTGTGAGATTCCAAATGATAATAATAATAATAATAATAATAATAATAATAATAATAATAATAATAATAATAATGATGATGATGATGATGATGATGATGATGATGATGATGATGATGATGATAATAATAATAATAATAATAATAATAATAATAATAATAGCAGAAATCTAATAAAAGGAATGAACACCTTGGCTGTGTCAGTAGTTAGGTATACAGGACCATTTCTAGGATGGACAAAGGAAGAGCTCCAATCAATGGATAGGCGAACAAGGAAACTTATGACGATGCATAAGGCATTGCACCCTAGGGATGATACAGATAGACTATACGTTAAGAGAAAAGAAGGTGGTAGGGGGCTCATCAGCATAGAAGATTGTGTCCAGAGAGCTAAAGTAGTCCTGGATAGATATGTGCAAACAAATAGTGAAGAAATCATAAAGAGCGCGAGGGATAGTGCAACAAACAATAAAGTAGAAAACAATGGAACAGTACAGCAAACTAGAAAAAAAAAGTGGGAAGGGAAAAAATTGTACGGCGAGTTTAAAAGACAGATAAAAGATATAGTAGACGAGAAA
>OY735218.1:47860340-47880340 GCA_963457665.1 Thysanoteuthis rhombus
CTGGATCATCTGAAAATGAACTAAAGGACAGTTATCTCGTGGTACTAAATTCAGATTCCATATGATCAGTTCTGGTTACTCAGTCAATAGAAACGGTTATGTGACCAATGTCTGTCGGCAGCATGTCTGGTTGGGGATGATCTGTGGTGATCATAAGTGTGGTCTCTCTATGAGTGAAACATACTTACATAGTTAACAAGCAAGACTAACTTGAAAACTGGAGGTGACAGTTTTGATTGACGGTTTGTAATTTATGTACATACACACACACACACATTCACACACACACACACACACACGCACACACCTGTCAATAAACTATCGATATTTCGGAGCTTCAGTCATTTTTAGTTTTAGAAAACTTTATTTGTTTTTGAAATACTATAAAAATGTCCATTTAATTTTGAAAAGTTGATGAAGAGGGCCATTAACACAAATTCCATTTGTTGTGACACTTTGCAAAGTTCCTACTTCCAGCTCTTTTGAGTGGAAAGTTGCATGACATTGTTTAGTCATTGTATATGATGACATTTTAAAAGATTCGTCTATTAGACATCTAAATTGATCTTCCATCAATATTCATGAATCATCAAACAATCGCATTTCTGAATCATCTTAAAAATGAATAAAAAGACAAAGTTTTCTTTTATATTCTTAAGTTGATGATGAAAGTCTAGTACAAAATTATATTTGTTGTGACACTTTGCAAAAGTCAGACGTTTAACCCCTTTGAGTGCAAACTCGCATGTCACTGTCCGTCCATTTTGAAAAAAAGATTCGTCGATTAGACATCTAGATTGACCCTCCATTAATATTCATGAATCATCAAACATTCACATTTCTGAACCGTCTGAAAGATGAATAAAAGGAGAAAGATTTTTGTAGTTCAAAATTCAGACGTGTGGAAAAGATAGGTATCCATGGACGTAAGTGTTGCGCCACCGTGCTTCGGAAATCGACATCAGAAATCTTCCTTCACTTGTACTGTTTTCATCATAACATTCTGGCCTCTGTCTCCCCAAGTCATATTTCATGTGATAAATAACCGTGGCCAAATTAGATACAAGAAAGACGATTATGTTTGAGAGAATATTTGTTGTGCTATGTATGTGACGATAACAATCAAAATGCTCTTCAAATAAATCAGTGAAGGATAATAATAATTCATCATCTTGGAAATTTGGGCGGGAATCATTTAAACGCAGATTAGCACATTTGTACATCCTCATTTTATCCAGATATACCAACTGATCAACCAACCGAGAATCACTGTAGCCCGCATGTGTACCAGATCTAATTATTCGAAATAGCACTTTAAAAAAAATTACCAATTGTTTGATTATTTATCGATGCATATTTTCACTATTGTAGCCCCAAAGATGTGACTAAGAATACCTAGACACATACAAACACATATTGAGAGTCAAAGAGAGAAAAATCTGTACTTTTCTGGTGGTCAGCTATTTTTCAGGCTCCGGGGATTCATTACGTGTGTTTAAATGTTGTTTTACCTACCCATAAGGTTACTAATTGTGACTGATTCCCGAAGAATGCTAGAGATTAAAATCGCCAAAACCTCAGGATAATGATACTAAAAATCTGATAAATGGTCTCAATTATTTAATCAATCAATGTATGATTATTCAAATTATTTGCATTTTCAAAAATATCATGCAGGGAAATGTAGCTTTTCATTCTATTTTTATTAATAGATACATATTTTTTCAAGGTAATCTCAATCTGATTTATTTTCGATCATTTAATCACGAAAAGTTGGGAATCTTTCGGTACCAGCTTTTTGATGTTTATCTGATCCAATGATTTACAATGGCTCCCTTGCGAGAGATTAAATTTGCTTCTCATCATTTGAGGTGATCGGTTTCGAATAATTTCACATTGTGGTTGATTGTTTTTCACAATGTTTCGGCCATGTGCCTTTTGGTGTTCCACGGATGTTTGTTGCGTTCCGGAATAAATTCTGAAGGTATCTTCACATCCCCGACAATACACATCGTGGCCTGTTTGTGTGGTGTCTATCACTTTGAAAAGGTCTCCTGAACTATGCATAACTCTATAACCTCTAGCTATCATCGAAAAAACTAAAAACAAACACGAGAAAATTGGTCTGACCAACTCGCACATAATAATCAAAACACAGCATCAATGAAAACCAAGGAAAGTCTCTCATTTATTTGAAAAACTATTAATTCATTTTGTTTATTTCCTCAATACACTACATTTCAATCCATGAATTATGTAAATATCTAAATGGAGGCGCATGTGAAAGAGTACAGAAGGAATGCTGAATGTCAGAAGATGAAAAGACTGCTCATTTGGTTTTTGAAAAGATCATTATTGTAAGTGCAGGGCAGCTTTACTTTAACACAATCCGGAGAAAATGTTAATGGATAAATAACAAAAAATCTTCCGGGCATATATAAATAGATATGAACAGGTTGAACACACAGTCACCAACCCACACGCACATATGTATATATATGTGTGTATGTGTGTGTGTGTGTGTGTGTGCGTGCATGCGTGCGTGCGTGTGTGTGTGCGCGCAGATGGGTGTCTGATGGCTAAATGTCGATTGGGAGGTAAAGAAAGATTTAGGAGGAAAAACAGGTGTTTCATCTCGAAATATTTTTTTTTTATCATTTCAATCATTGCTACCCATCTTTTTCAGAAAAAAACACGAAAAAAGTGCAGAATTGAAAATAACACATTTCACACACAAATTTGTGCATAAATTGTATTCTGTTTGCTTGTTTGAGATTTAGGGATGGACTGAAGAGTTATGATTTTGTTTATTAGGAGTGGGGAAGGAGGTACTTGCATCTGTATAGGTAAAATTCAGATTTGGTCAGAAATAAGAAGGGTGTGTGGGAAAAGAGAGTTCTGGGATATTAGGATCTGTGTCTATGTGTGTCAGACTGGTTTTGAGAGTGGTGGGGTCAAAGTGAAAATGGTCAGTTTCCAAAGGTGTTTTTGCGACTGGGGAAATTTTGATTGGATGAACAGACAAATGCCCTGGTCGAACTTAGTAAGAAACACACACTCTTTTAGTTTTCACAAAGCCCATCTCGTGAAAAATACACATGAACCCTCGACATGGAGACGAATCAAAACATATCCAAATGCAGAAGGATATCGTAGAGGTATGACCATTTCATGATCGCAAACCCTCTAAATATATTCATCATGAAACAGAATTAAAAGCAAGTCAGCACAACATTCCCATGCAAAGAATCGGCTGATACAAAACGAACCACTTTGGAATATAGTATGCGTTCAAACATACTATATATATATATATATATATATATATATATATATATATATATATATATATATATATATATATATATATGTACATGTGTGTGTGTGTGTGTGTGTGTGTGCATGAATGAAGAAACTCAGTTTTGCTTGGACCGAATTTTGTACAGTGGTGAGTGGAACACGGCAATCATCAAAAAAAGAAAAAATGAAACTGACCCTGAATGGGATACGAACTCACAGACTTTTCCGTAGGAGCCCCTATGTTGCCTACATCTGCGCTGACCTATTGAGTTACCGGGACCTTCCCGTTGGGAAAATGTCTGAATTACTCCTAGAATCAGTCTTTCTCTTCACTACTTGCTGGCCAGTTTTGTTTATGTCTCAGGGTTAATAGTATTTACGTATCTCTATGTATATATTATTATGTTATTTACTAATGGGAGAACATTTCAAAAAGAATTTCAAATATATAGTTATGGGGGGTTTTGTTAATAATTTATGAGAGTAAAGTGCTCGATATCAGGGAGATAATAATTGTGAATAGAATAAAATAAAATGTTGGTTTCTGTGTTTGTGTGTGTGTGCACGCGCGCAGTATAGTAGAGGCACTGATACGTGTGAGTTGTTTTTATTTCTTCATTTCCCATCTGCAGAATCGCTGTTTCAGCATCTTCAGGGTGTGGTTTTTTTTTTTTTATGAAAAAAATTTGATTTATACACAGGTATAGAAGTGTGTCAGAAATGTGTTATTTCCAACTCTTGCCGTGATTTTTTTCGTTGTGCTTTCTCAATAATACTGACAAATTACCAATGACTAATTCTTTTTCGGTGAGATGCCAAGTGGAAGCTATTAAATGGTCGGATACAATCGAATAATTGATGATCCTTATCACTAAGTCTTACTTTTGAGCGCAGCCTCGTCTTGGAAACAAAGGTTGAAGCCCTCATGAAAAGCAGTTGGTAAAAGAACGCAAATCATTTTAATTGCATTGGCACAGAGAGAAATTGAGTTAAATACCAAAACTGGACTTTTCTTTTTTTCTCTACCGTAACATGGACGAGAATAATAAAGATCAACATCAAAATCAATGGTGTAAACCGAAAGGTAAAATTTCTCCCCTACTGTAATTTGAACTCACGAGCAGCTGATTGCCTAAACCTTGACTTAGATAATAACAGAAATGTATTGTACAGATAAGCACCGGCTGTTTTCATTTTAATAGAGAGAAAACATTCGTGAAAAAAAATGATTTGCTGTAATCATCTCCCGTAGGAATAGTAGTTGGTGTTGAGTTTGACCCTTTCTCTGAACAAAAAAAAAAAAAACAAAACAAAAAACAATGATGCTAATCAATGCAATCGGTTAAACAATGTTGTGGTTCTATAATGTAGGTGACCATGAATACTACTAGAATAACGGCTTTTGAAACATTTTAATGAAATCCAAACTGACAGAGTCGCTGATTAGAAAAAATCAATTATGAAAGTGCAAGACTTTGGCAGTGTTATTCGACAACTTTCTACAAGTTCATGAGAGCAGTTCTATTTTACAAACAAACATAATTGACGTAATTTTTTTCAGAGAAAAAGAATGGGGAAAAAGAAAGAAAAAAGGTTATGAAATGGATACAAAATTTGTTTCTCTAATTGAAAACCGATCTCTATAGTTATAAGAGACCAAAAATCAAAACGTAGTTGTATTTGATTTTGATCAAATCTGACTGGCTAAGTATGTACGTATGTATGTATGTGTCACATTTTTTAATACTTTGGATATTACCCGCCAAAAAGTTATTAGGGGACCAATTTAAATCGTAATCTTATGCTAAATTGTCCTCTGAGATTGTGTTTTGCTGCATCCCCGCTTGCCTTTGAAAACAGACTTTCCAGTGAACCAACAGAAGTGATCACTCCTTCTTCCAATTTTCGGATAGATCTGTTTTAATTTTGTTTCAAAACATTCTGAACGTTCTCGGTCATGTTCCCATGAGAACCAATCACATGAGTCAACGTTTCAAAAAGCTCTATTCAAAAACTATCATAAAAGTCATGAAAATTGAACAAGCAAAGCTATTCAAAGTTGGATTTATAAGTATAGCAAGAGATATGGGGGAGATTCAGGGTCCTAAGTAAGTTCCTGGTGGGTTTTCTTCCTCTTTAAGGGTGATTTATCAATAGAAATGCAGTATGATCTACGATTGATAAATCTTCTTTGGGGTCCCTCCCATTGGGGGCAAAAGAGTGTTCTCAAATATCTGCTCAGCCACGCCTTTCATTGGAAAATTATTGAGATTGGAAAGTAAATTTGGACATCCTACATTAATAAGGTTCCTATTGACAGAACTGGATTTGAATTGAGATCAATTCAAGGGTGATTATTATAGACTTTCAAAATTATTTTTGCAATACAATATGAATATTGAAACTGAAACGAATCATATAAGACTCTTTTACAACAATGATTTGAATCCTCATACCCAAGTCAACTATGAATTAATTGTTGCCTTTATCTTGAGTTGATTCAGAGTTAACTGACAATGTTTTTAATTTTTTTCAATAATCAGAGATAAATGCTTTTGTAATTAGAAAGATGATTCCAGACATCGAACTCTAAAGAGACAATTTTCTTAAATTGAAAAGACGATTACAGTTCCTAGATGGGAAAGTCTGTACAAAGCAATAATTATTATCAAACACAGATTCTTTTGAATCGATTTCAGTCCCTTTGTTAGCTTTACTCGTAAATACTTGTTGCTTTACTGACGGTATGCATAAAGCTGTGTCTTCTGTCAGTATGTTTTCACAGTCATCTGAATGTTTAACAGAAATTATTTCTAACTAAAATTATTGTATTCATTTTAATCAAACTTGAAACAACTAAAAATCCTTCATGTACATTATTGGCAATGAGATCAATGGTCATTAGGTTGCATTAAGTTGATCAAGTCATTTCACTGTAAGTTTGACACATAGTAAGTGTCATTGATTGAAGGTTGTTATATTAAGATATATCCTAGTAGTAATCTTTCCATTGATAGATTCAGTAATCAAAACTAATTAAATACCCAGAAATTCATTGGGCTAAAAAAGTTATTGTACTTAGTGAAATATCTGCTGCTTTATTATATGTATACACATAAGAGGAAATCTGAATCATTGCAGAATCTGAAAAAATATCATTGGAATGTAAGAGACATCCGGGCTTTACTTATCAAAACGAAACTAATCATATTTTTGGTTCGTAAAACTTTGACTTATACTTAATTTAGGTGTTTTCATCAGTCTTTTATTGTCCGTTGTTGAACATACAACTTTCGAGAATTCGGCACAATTCCCAATCATGGGTGTTGTGGAGCCAGTATTTTCTGAATTTGTCTAGTTGGTCTCTCAATCTTATATTCTGCAGGCCTCGGTTTCAAATGTGATCTCTATGGATCTATAATGTGAGTTGTGATATCCATCAGTTGTCTGTCTTTCTTGCAACATGACCTGCCCATTGCAATTTAAGTTTTCTAATAGATTCTATGCTGTCTCGAACTCCCGTTTTTCCTGGATATACTGTGCTGTTTTTTGATCTCTCCATGTGATATTGAGCATGAATCTCTTGTGGAAGTTGCATGGTTATCAGTTTTCAGGCCTGTCTCATGGTTAGTTTGCATTAGTTGTATACTCTTCTTTTTTTTTTTTTGATCATTGGGATCGTCTTGTTTTTTGGGTGATTCTTTGCTTAATTTTTCCTTCTTTTGTGGGTTTCATAGAGATCCGTTATCCAAGGCAAATGTAGTGGTCTACTTCCTCCAGTTTTGCATCTTCTATGTTGACAAGATAAAACAAAAAATAACTGCATCAACAGCAGTAGGAATAGAAGTAGTATTTATATATTCAGTTGATCATTTTCCTTCATCAAACATCTTTGTTTAATCCCTAAAACTTTTGCATACCTTTTCTGTTCCTGTTCCCCTCTTCCAGCGTGGATCAATTCCACTTCCTTTTACTTTCTTGCCATATTTTCCGATGTACCATCTGTTTAAATTCAATGAAACCAGTTGTCAGTGAACACAAGTAGGCATATTCTAGCTAATTTTGAGTTGATGTATTTGCATTAACCTCTTTCTCTCTTATCTGTTTGTTACGTTTCAAGCAGACTGACATGTTGCGAATTATAATATAGATTGTAATTTTTTATCTGCCGCAGTCCTCAGCGTTTTTTCGGATACGTCACGTTTGGCAAACTTCCAATAATTTTCATTAGAACTTTTTCTCTGATCCAGAGGAGCAATTTATTCCTATTTCTATATTTGTTACATTCGAGTTCCTTTTGATCGAGTATTTATATATATATATATATATATATATATATATATATATATATATATATATATATATATATATATATATATATGTGTGTGTGCGTGTGTGTGCGTGTGTGTGCGTGCGTGTGTGTGTGTGTACTTTAACCCTTTCACGCAAGTAAAGTATGTCATGAGGTCGAAAAAAGGTTTCAAGTTCTTTTAGAACTTTCTTTTGAGAACTTCCAGATCGACCTTCATTTTACCTTTTTAAGTGCAATGGAGAGGTGCAGGCCAAGCAAATAGTCCCTTGAAATTAAGTGATATACTTTCATTCTTCACCCTTTGATCAATGTGCTTCTTGCATATAAGCACTCCCTAACGATCGCAATTTGCTTCCTACTAGGTATATATATATCTACACTACCCAATCCAATGATTGAACTTATAATATCAAGGGAAGCAAATGAGACTATAAAGGATATATATCCACTAAGCAATATCTTTAGACAACTACAATTGAATGAATGCACATTTTTTTTCAAATGGCCTTCAAGCAAATATGATATTGATACCGAGCAATTAATGTGAAATGAATTTCCATTTAAGATATTCTCTTGGTCTTTTGCGATTTATAAAAGATGAAGCTCATGTATAAGTATGTATGTATCATCATTTTCCATTCATATCCTAATCGTGGGTATTGTAGGTTTTTGTACGAACGGAAAATTGTTAGTAAGGCCCACTCGTGGCTTGTCGGATCAATCGAAGCTTTTTTTTTTCTTCTTACAGCACCAGAAATTCTACGATAGCACCCATCCAGTCATTGTCAGGGATCGGCTATACTCAACTCACTGGAAACGGTGTATCTAACATGATTTGGCTGTAACACCTTAGCCCCGGGAAGCGGTTTCCCTATCTTTATCTTCTTGCTACAGACTAAGCGAAAAGGAACACGGTATTAAGTTTTTTGATCGACTCCCTTTCAATGGTATAAAGGTAAGTGATAGCTTGCGAAACTTTAACTTTCACGGAACTGGCGGTTGGTGAATTAAGCTCACCAAACTGGAGGAGAGCACTCTACCGCTCGGCCACGGTAATTAGAACAAGCTCAAATGTAAGCTTGAAAAAAAAAAGATTTCTCAAACATCTGTCCACGAATCATACAATTTTAGTTTTTGTTATAGCTTTCATTTTTGATGATACTATTAAATTTGGATTTTGCAAAGGTTTTACCTGAGGAATAAATAAATGTCTTAATTCAATTTATAACTTGTTTTTCTTCTAATACCTGATGTATATATGAACGATTTGTTTAGGTTGAAATTGATTTTTATCTCAGAGTACGAAAAAAAGGTCGTTAGCAAGATGCAGGTGGCTTATTTTAGTCTTTACGAATGCAAATACTCCAGGCTAGTGTATCACACTTTGGTAAAACTTTCCAAAATTTTCTTTGGTATATAGAAAATAAGTTTAATACTATAAGAGAAAAATGTTCTTAACACATTTCATTAGGCATATTTTTATTAGTGTATTATTTTTTGCTATTTCAATGTAATATTTTAGCCAATATATTATTCACCTTATATGGGTTATTTGAAACTCCGCTATGGAATGTTTCAATAATTCTATACCTTTAACTATTATTTTTATTATTGTTCGTCACAGGGTTTCAGACAAATTTATATGTCCTCCTCTGGAATCGAAACATAACTTCGAAGTCACAGAGGCTGAAAAACTTATCGGACCATATACTGTTTTAAAAACATCATTGACATTGATAATACAAGATTTGTAAGGGAAATATCATGCTATTTAATATCAACAGACAAATAGCCTAATTACACCACTTGAGTCTACTTGAACACACTTTATTTTGAATCTCATATTTTTCCCAACGTCCCTTCTATGATTCAAATTGGTCTGCAAAGTATTCTTTCGGGTTTGCCATCTGCTTCCGTGTCACATTCTTCTTAATGTCTTCCATGGTTGGAAATCATCTCCCTTCCAATCAGAGAAGGCTAAACCATGACTTTTGGCGGGACTGACGGACATGTATGATACAATGTTTTGCAGACACCTGCACACGCTCTAATGAATGGATAGACTCATTCATTTTACTCTATAATAAGCTACAGTACAAAGCGAACATCCTCTGGATACATCAACCATCGCTCAAGGTGGTGCAGTGTCGATTTCTAAGTCTTTTGGGAAAGCAGTTCCCGGGAAATCTTCAGAATTATCTGAATTTGAATATAATATATTCAAATTGGCAACACTGACGAGACGTAACCGAAAAAAACTTGAAATCGTAGATTTGTACGAAAGACTGATAATCATTTTACACAATGACTATGACAGGCTTCTCTTGACATTTCAAGGGCAGCTCCTTCCAAACATTAGCATTTAGGACGGGCGCTGCCTTTTTCCAGTTTAACTATACATTTAATCATGGAGTCACTGAGATGTCAGGAAGAAGGTTGTGACAATTTCTCTATAATTTTCTTCATTTAGTCATTATTCTTCCCCTGTTATATATTCACGGCTCAGGTTTATATCAACCGGCAGGTAATCAATATTAAAGATGTCAAAATCAATCGTCTGCGCATAGAACAAAACTGAGATCCCTTGTTGAACTCATTGTAGAAAAATAACGTTTCATTGTACTTGGTTGCATAAAAGTCCCTGTTCGCTGTTTGAGTTGAAAATATCTTTAAGAAATACAGCGTTAATTTCTCAGTATCCCACTCTTCGGGTTTCCCCACTGGCCATAGCGATGTAGGTTTAGACAAAAAAAGTCACAATTATTCTTTGAGTCATTTTGGATAGAAATGGCTGTCCAATATGCCGTCGAATACTGTTTTTCTTCTTTTGGAAAATTAAAAAATGAGCAAAAAAACACTCCTTTGCCTTTTTTGTAATTACAATGGAAAATACAAATATTTTCATCAATTTGGGACATGAGGACTATTTCGCTGCCTTTACGCAGATCCTTCCCTTATCAGATTTAAATTTATACATAATTAGTTGAAAAAAATTCTTATTGAAATTTACTAAGAATTTTATTTTAAACCGTCAACGAAACTGGCAACAGTTTTTAAATAATTAAGGCTTAGTATTTATGAATGTGTCACATGTGCATGCAACGAAAAACTGAACCAGAGGGCTGAAAATCTAATCATTTACTCCTTACATTTATTCCTCAATACGTCCAGATTTTTTTCCCTAAGATTCCTCCTTAATAGAACTCGTTTCCTGACCAATGTATTTTTTATCACACCATGTTGGGGATGATCAGTTTCAAATACAATAAATTTTTTTTTCACATAATAAGGAGTAAATCAACGCGGATTGTGCACCTAATATATGATTAGCCAGCCAGACTGACTAAAAAACTGAAATGTTTTCGGTTTTGGTGAAAGTTGTGATTTCTTTTTATTATGTAATTAAAGACAAGGAAAAGTTTTGAAATTAGGCAAAATACTTAATTCGCATACGTAAAGATAGACCTGAAGTTTTTGAAGAATTATTGAAACCTTTTTTCCTCTGAATCCTTTAGTGCAATGCAAAGAAAACTTTGTGTTAAAGGATTTAAAAGATCAGAGTTTAATCATCAATCTATGTTCTTTTGTGTAGTTATTTTCTCTCACTTGTGAAGGTCTGCAGTAATTTTACATATATTCCCTGGCTAAAAATTGTTTGTGTAGCAATTCATTAACATCAAAAGTCACTTTTAATTAAGATTTCTTAGTCCTTATCGTGATGTTAGGAGTCCCTCTGTAAAGATTATATGACCTCTGGGAACCAAATCTCCCTTACTTAATCTGAACACAAAGGTTATATAATTAATCATAGCATGAAATAAAGTTCTCAATGGTATTTACTCAATGTAAACTATTTCAGAGTTTGTTTATCTCCATTTTCTCTGCCATCTATATTCATGGTTACACACACACACACACACACACACATATATATATATATATATATATATATATATAAAATATCTGTTCGTCATTAAATTGTGTTTCGATTCCTGACTACTGACACGATCTCATTTCCCCCTGATGTTTTTTTATTCATTTTTTTCAAACTCCAGCGTAAATCCAATGAGTTAACTTTGCTTTTCTTCATTTTCAACAAGAACAATCCTCACCAAATTCAAGGGAGTATCCTTTTTCACACTTTGTCTATCCCATCACATTCATGATATCAACATTCCCTTACTATGCTTCGAAATTACTGAGCGTCTTTTCCACTATCTTTGGTTGGAATAGAAACAGGAATGGAGTTTGTCCCTAGAATGAAGGGGAGGGATGACTATGTTTCAGTTTTTCCATATTTAGGACCAATCTTGTAAATGACAGAAATTCTCTCAAATTGAAAAATTCATTGAAACAAGATTCACCATTGAAAAGTTATGTGCAAAAATCAGAAATCCACGGTCCGATTTCTGTCAATCTGAGAATGTTAGAATACATGTTTTAAAAATATTCGGATACTATTTGCATTCTCTGTACCTTTTCCAATTAAGGGTGAATGTCCTTCTCTAACAACTGAAACCTTATTTATCCATTCCTACAGACTCAGTCTTGCATGAAGCAAAAGATGAAAGGATCTGGTAGAAACAGCTTTCCGGAGAATGGTCTGATATTCCAAAATGATTTATTGTAACAGGCAACAGCTGCTCAAGAAAATGGCTACTTTTTTGCAGAGATTCATGTTGTAACCTCAAATTCATAATCATTTTTGGGCTTGTTATTGGAAAGAAAAGAAAATATGTATTGAGTAAAGGAAACAAGTCCCAGAAATCAGTCATTATACCAAGGTCATAACTTAAGCTTCATTTATGCAGATATAACGTAAGTATGAAAAAGTCAATATCTGAAACCGTCAATAAAACCGCCATCAACTGTCAACATTTTTTCAGGTTTTCAAGCTTGTTTACCTATCTGCCTATTTCTTTTCAACTATATTTCTCCGACTATGTATATGTGTATGCATTTATGTATGATTATCACGTACAAACTACATCAGTGGAGCAAGAGGCTTGAAATTGAAAATTTTAACCCCGTATTATGCCTAGAAAAATATTTTTGAGCTTTGGGAGAAATAAAAAATGCAATGGATTTAGTAAGTAAATGTAAAACCTATTTGGACCTTGGGTTTTGGTCTTATATTGTTCACACTTGTTATTTGAAAATTTGATTTTTTGCTTAGGGATCACAGCCCAACATACGGTGAGAAAACTCATATATTCATTGATCATCTCTTTTTCAATTTCTATAATCGATTAATCCCAACAGAGAATTTTGAAAAAGGTCATAGATTGAATGACGGTTTTTATTGAGGCTAACCAAATCTATTCTTTAACTTTTTTAATTCTTTTTTTTTTCTTGGAAAAGTTTCTGAAATTAATGATCGGGGATCATTATTTCAAGAATTATTTCCCTTGTTTTTCCTGACGGCAGCCAATCGTGGCAGATAAAATGAATCAGGCCTACTGGCTTCGGGTTTTTCATCTGTGAAACCTGAAAAAAAAGAATGATATTCATGTATCTCCTATCAAAACCAAAGAAATAATTGTATTTTATGCTATATTAGCTTGGTTTAGAACTGCATTGTGGTTTAAGTTTTACGAGGATAGAAAAAATCAATCCACACCCAAGACAGGAGTTGATAAATACGCATAGTCCTCTTTCGGGATCACTATCAACAGACCAGTTGTGTTTTCCAGGATCCTAGCTGAAATCACTTAGGGAGACTCTGAAGTCGTGGTGGAGAGGCCAGATTAGGATTTACAGATACAGGCGATGTGAATTTTGCCAGAAGTTCATGCAAATGGTTCAAAGAATCACAGTAATTGCGAAAGCGAGCGACACACAGTACTTGGGTTCAACCACTGGCATTTCAATGCTATCTGGACACAGGATTCTATTCATACCTGTGGATGAAGGTTTCCTTTAATGCTTTCCAAGTTACATCAAGCTTGCGCAACACGTTCTTGAGATACTAAAAGATGACTGGAGACTTTCAGGACAGACATTTTAAAGGCATATTTTCTTTACTGGAGAATGAATTTATATTTCAACTTCATCAGTGTCCTTATGCTTGTAAGAAAGCTACTGCAACAAAATAAATAGCCTGCACAATTTCTTTCAAATTTGACTTAAAAGTTAAATCCTCATTGTCTATTCACTAAGAAAGTTCAGTAAATATGAATCTATTGATAAATATGTTTGTGTGTTGCCTTGAAGTATGATTACGAGTAATATAAGATTGATTTGAAGTTTTTATTCGAAACTGTCAAACAAAACTGTCACTACAACTCTTAATATAGGTTTCTTCGATTTTTAAGTTGTTCTCGCTGGTTGGTTATGTATTACGTGAAGGCTGCACCAAAAGAGCTAAAAGACTGGCAATTGAAACACTTACTCCTTAACATGTAAAAAAATAAAAAGAAATTTGTTTTCCGAAATCTCCGCAAAAAGTTTTTTGTGTGGTTTTCAATTTACAATGCATGTTCATTCTGAATTGGCATTTTTGTCCTTGGTGATGTTTATGCTTAGTTTTCGATTATTCGAATGTTTCCATGATCACTTCAGAACAGAATTGACTATCCCTAACACGGCACACTGCCAATGGACATAGATCATGTCATGATTCTTATTGTGGGATTAACCAGACCTATGTTTATATTCATTGTCTTTGAGAGAAATACGAGGTTGACGTAAAGGTTTTATCTTTTACTCTATTTAATTGTATATTATACTCAACTAATTATCTGCAAAAATGCATGATGTAAACCATGCCTAGATAAATGATTTTCAAATGAATTTTAGCTTTCATTTTGAGATTTCTAATTATTCCTGTAGATTTATGTTCTGATTTTAAATAAAATAAAATGAAAAACTAATTCAAAAATTTACAAAATCAACATTTCCTATTTCTTCAATTTTTGCCTCTAACGACATCTTCAATCATTTATTTTTCAACTGCCTGATAAGATGTTGAGTTTCATATTCTAAAGATACTAATGTTCATCAAATGAAAAATATTTTCAAGTCAGATTTTTCTTTGATTTGGAATGAATATATATATATATATATATATATATATATATATATATATATATATACATATATATATATATGCATATAGACTTACACACATTCACACAAACATATATATGTATATGTATGTGTGTATGTGTGTGCATGCGTGTGTTTGCTTAAAGTCCTCCTGGTAACAGAAAGAAAGCAAAAAACACTTACGAAGTAAATAGGTAAATTTATTTTCCCTCTATCACTTTCCAAATTAACACCTGCATGTTTTTTGGGTTTGTTTTTTTTAGAAATTCTCTTTCAACTTTCTTTAATTGCTTGACAATTAGGAATGTTCAGGAAATATTCTTTCATTATTGTTATTATTGCATCATCTCCTCAAATCTCCAACCTTTCTCTCGACACTGCCAAAGTCTGCAGCAGTGCTGTGGTTTGCAGTTTCACACGATTCTCCTGATCTTGATCGTTGAAGGTTATATGACACACCCTTCATGTTGTCTTCCAGCTCTCCCTTCGTATTCAAAGCTATTGTTTGTACTGTCTCTGTCATACTTCTCTTCCAGACTGTTAGGCCGTGGATATCAATCTTCCCTCATCTCAAGTTCCTTGAATCTGGTTTTGTCTACGGTACAGTTTTGAGTGCACTTACTATTATTGGTATTAGCAGTACTTTTATTTCTATTTTCCAACCAAATCCTAGTATTTCCCTAGTCTTTCACTTTCTCTCGTTTTTATTGAAATATGCAGACACAGTCACGCCAACCATCTGCCAGATTATCTTTCCCTTGTTTACGGCTACTAAGTCTAGTCTGCTCACTTGGATGAGGTGATAGGTTCAGATGTCAAAATTTCACAGCATTTTGTGGCTTCTATTTATCAGGACTGTCTCTGGTTAGTGCTGATACCATTTGTTTGCATTGTCGAATCCGAATAGTTTACTTAGTTCCCAGTGTATGAATGTTGTTATCCTGTCGTGTATGTTTTCGTTCTCTTTCTTGGCTCGTTTACTACATTCACTGGTTATGTGGTTACACATAGGTAACATTTGCTGCTTGTTTGATTTCTGTCGATTTTTCGCTCTGACATAATTTGTTTTGATTTGTTTGTTTTGTTCTACCGATATGAGTGATTCTGTTTCACTTTTCAAGTTTCCTTTGCGTAACCACGTCTATTATGACTTGTATTGTATATGTTTTTCTAAATTCCCAATGTAGTTATTCTGATCCCACTCTATTTCCCTTGTTGTCTGCTAGACTGCTCCCTCGTTTGCTACAAATCACTACACTCTTGCTCATCCCTTGATAATCCTATTTTGACTTTTTGGACATAGACATCTATGGTGATGAGTTTTTCGCTGCCTTCTCTCCTTTTCACATATAGTTTGTATTGTCTCTAGGATGCAATGCCCTCTGCATTGTTATAAGCTTCATAGTTCGTTGGCCCATTGATTAGGGTCCTTCTTTTGCCCATCAAAGAAATAGACGTGTTCATATTACTACCGATATTGTTCATTCCTTTTTATTAGATCTCTGCTATTTAGCAAATGTATTAGGGGGATAACAAATTATTGATTTTCTCATCCTCGTAAGACATTTTCTTTCCACTTTTCCTTCTATTTCTTGCCCTTTTATCGCGCCACACGTTTTTGCTGTTCGTTAATTTGACCCCAGCTGCAGCTGTGAGCCCTTCTTTGCAGTTTTTCAAGATTCTGCCGGGTCTCATTGTTAGTATGAATAGTAATGTGGACAAACACTTCTCCTGAAAATTTTCCCTTTTTATACTTACCTCTGCTGATATTTTTCCTGCAGCTGTTGAGTTTACTTTCCAGTTTTCCATGGAGCTGTGTATAATTCTCACTTTTGAGTTGCTAATCTTGAATATTCTGGAGAATTCGATGAACCAACTTTCATGCCTTATGCTTTTTAATAGTTGGTCCAACCTATTGTCACATTCTCCCTTTTTTTTTCTTACCTTTTTGGATCATCTGGTCAATATAAAGCAATCATTTACACGTTTGGTTCCTCTTTTGCATCCTTTCTGTTCTTCTGGTAATAGTCACCTTCTTCCCATTAAAATGTATATTATCCCTGTTATCTATCCAGTCAGAATTTTCCACAATAGTGGTAGGCACGTGATTGATCTATAATTGCTTGGTTGGTTCCTTTTTACCAGTGTCTTTATTGATGAGGTTTGTTTTACCTTGGGTCATCCAACCTGGGACATCAAACTCTAAGCAACTTTGGAATCGGCAGATGAATCAGTCAAGCACTGTGGTAATTTTCTTGGACCAATATCTATGAATTCCAGCAGGTCAGAGTGCTCCCAATTTGATATTTTTTAGAGGTGTATTTCGATGTAGTTTAATTAAATACCATTTGTTTCACCTCGCCTATATCTTTTTTAACATCATCAAGCCATCCTGGACTTTTGTTGCGTCCTTTCAGGTGTTCCAGAAGTTCTTTGTCTCTTTGGCATCGGTTTTTATGTTCTGACTTCTCTCTCCGCACGGGTCTTAGTCAAAATATTCTTTAGATACCTTTAAACGTCTGGTCCTGTGTGGATTCCCAACTCTGTATCTCTTCAGCTTTGATTCTTTGGCAAATCTTTTCTCATGTATCTTGCCAACTGCGGAATGAGCGTCTTTTTTTGTCTTGTATTTGTCCCAAATTCGTGTACTTGTTCCGATCATGTGCTTTATATTCCTCAGTAATCCTTATTCTCTTTAAATTTGGGAGATCTGTTTTTCTACTCTCATTCCCCGGGTGTTTTTTTTTATTCCTGTTATATGAAGTTTCTGCTTTCGTTGTAAATATGTCTGTTACCATTTTTACACCAGCGTAGATCAGTTTGTTAAGCTCCGTTTTTAATATGCTGCAAGATGCAGTTGACACATTCAGTTGACCCTTACTTTTCTCCAGCAGTTACCCCTAAAAGATAGCAGTGGCTTCTTCTTTTTGTTTGTACCTAGGTTTTTCTTCTCCTGTCAGGGTGTCAACATCCCTTTCTCTATATGGTTTCAGTCAGGGTTTTTTTTTTCAATTTGATTACACTTTGTTGTTTATTATGTTGATTGTGTTGGGGATATTCCTGAGGGGTTGAGCTGTGTTTTTTTTAATACTTTTGCAAATCCCTTGTCGTTTTATTACTGACAGTCTTTAATTTTTCAGGATGTGTTTCACTTGGTCAGTCAGGTGCTGGGTTGATGCATTCAAAGGGGATTTTTCCTGCCATATATAAGGCATGCATTCTTTATAGTGCCACTGATATCAATATTAACCTTTTTTTTTATTGAGTATCAAGTAACCGTAAGTCTCCCTAATATTCTAGCTGTCTCCTCGGTATTTTTTTGTTATTTTAGCAAAGCAGTCATTTTGATGGTACCAGATTTACAACACTACCAAACTCTTAGCAAAATTCTTCAAAATTGTCCCAAACACACCGTTATTGATGGGTAAAACTGACACCTTCACTTTCCACAATTTGTTGGCTTTGTTGTCAGGTGTGGATATCTTCACTTGTTGATATTTTTTTCAGTTTTATTCCCTGACCCGCTGGAACCGGGGAAATCTATTACCTGACAAGATTTTTCTCTCGTTCGATCGACTAAACCTGGTCCTCTTGGTAATATGCTTAGATTCTGATGTCCAAATGATTTATTATCCATATTATTTACGGGGACAGTAACTGTTCTGAGGCATCATGATTAGAAAGGGCTGAACCTTATATCGTGTAGAGCAGCCAGTATTAAATGCCATGTAATATAGTTTTTCCATCTGTTATACGAAACTACAGTTTTGAATTATTTCGAATACTTATATTCTCATATTCTATATTTGAATTTAATATCTTGTATAATGGATAATATGAATGCAACGTCACGACAATCTGAATTGAGGAAGCAGAAAAGTGGACCACTACATCTACTAGGAAAACCAATTGTCATGAAATCCTCAAAAGAAAAATCAGTCAAGCAAAGAATCACACTTGGTTGAAAAGCTTTTAACAGGACAAGCTCAACTTTCAAAGACAAAAAATCCACGGCTGCTGAAAGGAAGGGTATACAATCAATGAATCATCTCGATAGTCACAAATAGAGCTGAAATATTGACTCAACCAAAAAAATCTGTCCTTCAAACTGAGAACCATAAATATGCTCAAAAGAGAAACTTCCTCACCATGACATGGAGAGATCATAAGACATTATAGTATACTAGATGAAAAACAGAGCTTAAAGAAAACTGAATTGACAATAATCGAGTCATACTGCAAGAATGTCAAACAACAAGTGGACATTACAACTCAAACGTGGATCCCCAGAGATCCCATGCATAACTTGGGCTGACAAAATATATTATGGTAGGACCGACTAGGTAAATTCAGAAAGTACTGGCCCCAGGCATCTGCAATAGCTGACAAATCTTTGGGAAGGTTTTGTCAAACTGTTTTGACAACAAGAATGTGGAAAATAAGGAAAATAATCCTAGTAAGGCAATGTATCAGAAAAAAAAAGACAACTTTTCGTATCATGAATAGTCATGCAATTCATATGACTTGCATGAGTGGAGATTTGATCAGGTCTTTCAACTGCTTGGCGTTTGTGTTGTGATACAATGAAGAAAGACCAACGTGTTCTGGCCAAGTATACCATCCTAAATAGTAGCATAGAATCAAGTAAAACAGCTCCTAGACACTATTCAACAAGTGCTTTTACTCTAGCTTCATTTGATAATTTTGAACATATGAATAGAAACTCTCTTTTGCAGGCGTAGGAGCACACGATATGACGATCTCACTATTTCAAGAGCGTACCACCGCTGTAGTATCTATATCATCAGAAAGAGAAAAAGCCACAAGGGAAAGCTGATGATCATCACGTTGAATTCCATATTAGCTGTGAAAAAAAATTGGAAGAATGTTTTGGCATCAGATATTCCAGCATGGCTTGGTTTGAGGGTTGTATTGCCTGAATAAAATCTGTTTTTATTCACATTTCCATCAATATTGTAATGCAGGGAAAAGGAATGCTAATGCCCTCTACCAATGATTGGCTGATTTAAACAGTTTTATACAGGTGTGTAAATTAGAGGACAGCTTGCCCCAAACTAATGTTCCACCTCGAGAAATATGTTTAAGAATGATGAAAAATAAAAAAAAAACAAAGACAGGTATTCAAATGATGTGTGACAAAAACAAATGACTTTAAATTGAAGCGCTAGTTTGGCTAGATTGGTTGATTGAGAGGCCTTTGTAATTGAGGTTCCTGAGTTCCTGCCATTTTTTGTGCATTAGATGTTATAAAATACCTAAAAAATGAGTACCAAGGAGTTTATCAGCAATTCATGGTTGACAGGTTTCTTGTCAAAACCTC
>OY735218.1:47885340-47890340 GCA_963457665.1 Thysanoteuthis rhombus
CCATCAACAAGCGGGAGATTCGAAGAGACCGAAGTGAGTAAAGCTATCAAAAAGAATCGAACAAAAGACAGAAGATACACAACAATAATTGTCAAATCGATCCTCAGAAGAGGGTTGGGCTTCAAAGCTTAAAAAAGAAAGGCCTCAATTCAGGGCAGAAGCAGATAACCAACATATTAGAGGAAAATGGAGACCTAAAAACCGTCAGAGACAGGATTGTTCAACATCCCCAAAAAATTCAACCAAGAACTTGATCCCTCCAAACAATGACAACGAGACAACGAGCAGGACATGTAAGACGCGAGCAATCAGCTTGAGGGTTGAGTAACCCAGTTGGAAGTGATATGAGCCGTCAAAAAAACAAACAAAGGAAAGTCTCCCGGACCAGACAACATAACCACTGATCTATTCAAGAAACTGAGCAAGATCATCGATAGGAAACTGACTATTCGATTCAACCTATGCCCAGAACAAAGTAAATTTTCATGATATTGGAACACTGCGATCATGATGCTTTATATGAAAAACAACCCAAGAACCTCAACAACAACAGACCAGTAAATCTACTCAACAACATATACAAACTCTTCTCAGAAATCATCTCCAACCGAATCACAAAATCACTAGACGAAAACCAACCACGGGAACGAGCTGGCTTTAGAAGCTATTCGACTATGGACCACCTGCATTCGATAAACCAGCTGAAAGAAAAAGTAGTAAAATACCAAATGGAAATCGCTGTCAATGAAGCTTTCGACTCGGTGAAAATCGCTGTGGTCATGAAGACAATCACTCCACTAGACGTACAACCTGTATTCGTCAGTGTTCTGCAACATATATACAATCACACCAACTCCTTTATCAGGCCACTTAAAGACTCCAAGCCTTTCAAGTTCCCAAAAGGTGTAAGAAAAGGTGATATCAGCTCACTTAAATTCTTTACAGCCTGCCTCAAGATGATCTTCATAAACTTAGACTGGTAGAACGAAGGAATCAAAATAGACGGCAAGTATCTGAGCAACCTTAGATATGCAGACGACATTGCCCTTATAGCAGAGAACCTACACGACCCCAAACTAATGCCAGAAGAACTAAATGAAGAAAGAAGGAAAGTTGACCTACATATGAACTTCAGCAAAATCATGTATAACAACCACGTAGGTAATAAGAACACAAAGATCAAAATCGAAGACGCAGAACTCGAGAAAGTTAACAATTACATCTACGTAAGACAACGTATCTCCATAAAACCTTTAAATGAAGAAAAAATCAAACGAAGGATAACTTTAAGGTGGCAAATCTTGGGCAGAGCAAGGTTAACCTTAAAAAACAATAAGATCCCGTTAATCCTTAAAAAAAGGTTATACAACCAATGGGTCCTCCCGATTGTCATTTATAGAGCTGAAACGTGAAACTTAACCAAGAGACAAAACTTCAAACTGAGAACCATGCAACGTGCATATGGAAAAAATATGCTCAACCTCACATGGAGAGACCACAAGACAGCACTATATACCCGGAAGGAAACAAGAGTCGGAGACACCACAGAAACCATTGAAAACCTCAAATGGCAAAGGGCTGGCCATGTTGCAAGAATGACTGACGACTGATTAACATCATGAGTCACAACATGGATCCTAAGAAATCACATACAACCGAGGCCAACAGAGTACTATATGGAGAGACGAACTAAACAAATACAGAAAGTACCGGCTTTGTGACGCCAACGATCGAGAAGTGTGGAAAATCTGTGGGAAGGTCTATGTCCAACTGCAGACGTTAGAAGCTTGATGATGATAGCCACCAATGGAGTTGAAACATGGAATATAACCGCGGGATGGATCCTCAAATAGAGAACCATGCAACATACACATGATAGGACCATGCTGAACCTCACTTGGAGAGATCATAAGCCAACAAAGAGTATAAGAGAAAATGACAGACCGAAATAACATTGAATCTATTAGAAAACTCAAATGGTAATAATATAAAACCACCAGTGTACATCCTGAATCATAACGTGGTCTTCAGAGATTATATACAAAATTCTGGTCGACATATAGTGAGATGGCATGATGAGCTACGATGGATTCAGAAATTATTAGCTCCACGATGCCCGTGATTGAGAGGTTTGGCGAATCTTGGGTAAAGTCTCTGTCCAATGATGGACACGAAAAGATTGATGATGATGATGATGATGATGATGATGATGATGATGATGATGATATAAAGGAGAATGTGGCACGATTGGGATCGATCTGCGATATGTTCCAACATATATGTGTGGCTACATCTAACTTCCCCAAGACACACATGCACACACACACAAACGTGCATACCCACACATACATGCACACACACACACACACACACATTCACATACACACACACACACATTCACACACACACACACACACAGAAACAAAGAATCCCCTTAGAAAACTGCCAGGAGCACATACCGAAACTCTTTCTACATAAGCGCCTATTCCCGCGTCCAACACGGATAACATAATGACGTATGAAGATTCCTCATCAGAACCCTAATCAAGCCATCCACTAACAACCTCAAGCATAGTTGCACCCTACCTACTACAACAAAAACAGTTTCTCCCTCCATTTTACTTAACTCACTGAAGATCTAAAGTTGTGCCTGACAGAACATCAGTGAAATAATACCTATCCATTCAATCTGTGTTTCCTTCATTTTCTATGAATTTTTATACATACATATATATATATATATATATATATATATATATACATCGTAGCTCAATTTTGGCACAGTTTGTAATAAGGTGATATCAACAAACAACCATATTCACAACGCAGTAAAAATTATCACTGAGACCAGCTCAATGATTGAGACCGAGATTATTCAACATATCCCCTTCCAATCAAATCAATTCTGGAACAACATTAGATATCAATCAGCAAACACAATCATAATCAATTTAAGACTTGGTAAAGCCTTTCTGATTCCTGCATTCAAAAATACCAATGCACATACGCAATAAGTGACCATTCAAAAACAAAAGCATAACCCGAAGTCATATATGTCCTTTGTTCATGACCTCTAATATTGATTTTTCGGAAAAATATGGATACATCTAAACATTGTTGTGTCCTTGCAATTTTGATATACTTGGTGTTCGCTTTTCACGCGTGATAGTATAGTTCAGAGTTGTCACTTAAATCAAACGAACTGAAATGTTTCATTTAGAATTGCCACTTTATTGTTTCCAGTGGTGGCTGAAATGATGATGGCACTGTATAGATAGAGCACAAATTATTAATACTTACAATTATGAAGTCACTGATCAGTTTCACACAGCCATGTCGATGTTTTGAATGGAAAACTGTCAGGAAAATTTAATTCGGAAATTGTCAACTTGTCTGCTGATCGCAATGGCTGCGTAAAACTGATTAATGAACACAAAATTAAGAATATGCATCTCTGTCTGTCTGTCAGTCTCTCTTTCTCTATATATATATGTCTTTTTTTTTTCATTTTTAAATACCCTGACTCTCTTTCCACTGATAAATTATTCTTCAGAGTTTGGTATTCTGGATTATGAGATAAAATATTGCAGACTTTTTAACTTCATATTACAGACGTTCAAAATCGGAAAAAGGTGAACAAAAGACAAGATCTTAATATCTCAATTCTCTATATCGACTAATGGAGATAGATACTCCAACTAAGTCGACCCATTAGAAGTTAAAACAGATGATTTATTTCTGGTGGGTTTCGAGTTGCTTGATAAGATCTTTAGACATCTTTCTGACTTTCTCTCACGATGTGATTTTAAGAGAAGTGGATATGGTTTATAATTCCCTGGTTTCGTTTTTATTTGCCACAATAATATGAAAAAGTTTTCATATTTAATTTTGATCTCTTTGATGATGTCAAAGATATTTCCAATGATGTTGAGCTCAAAATCAACAACAGGAAGAGATATATCTATACTCTAGATGGAGAATTGTTCCTAAATCTTACTTGAAAAACTATTCAATGGCTATATGAAACGTTTGCAAAAAGGCTATAGAATGTGTTCGTATTAGCATTATATTTCAAGCAGAAAAGAAAAGCCAGCTAAATGCTGTCAAGGTGATGACTTTTATTGCATGACTAACATGCTCAAGAAAAATTATTTGTGGATTTCTATATTTACATATAGGTTTTAATCCGTCTCAAAATGTCTTTGGATTTATGTACACAGATGCAGGTAATCGATAAGGACTGAACTCAGTACACTAACAAGGGCAGCTTGTTTACTATTGCTTTTGAACATATAAACAAAGAAAGGCATGCATATACTTATATAAATCAGCATCTATATGATAAGATATAAGTAATAATGAATATACTAACCTTCAAGAATGAGAGCAATGATGACATGCATGGTTGCTGCGAATTCGACTCCTACTTATATTTTGACTTAGGGTGATTGCTGCAACTTTTACACTGTATATATAATGAAAATATTTGAGGATATGAAAGATTTGATAGTTCATCTCATTTGGTGAAAGAACAGGCTACCAACCACTTGGTCATGATTTCAGATCTCGGTAGGTATAGGTTAATTTTTAAAAATCTTGAAATTTGACCAAGCAGCAACCAGTTTTGTTTTTGTTCTTCCCTACTCTCTTTTTGATCTGATTTCTTGATTTTATGAAGGGATTTGATTTTTTGTCCGAGACACAAGTTTTTGCCCGGTTCTAAGGTGGAAATTTCTAACAGGAATAGCATAACCGGATCAAAACATCAATAATATTGCAAACAAAAAAAAAGGAAAGGCTCGACACACTTGATTAGAAAAAAGAAAAACAAAACAAGCAACAAATCCCAGCTCTGATTCGAGATAATTTTGTCAGGTAGGTTGGGGCAAAGAAACATTTTGAATAGAACAGAGAATAAAGCAAAGATATCAGACAAAAACGAAAACGTAATTTTGTCTCCGAGGGAAAAATTCAACTGAAGAAAAAATTGGGAGATTTAT
>OY735218.1:47895340-47947840 GCA_963457665.1 Thysanoteuthis rhombus
TTTTTTTCCTTCTCCTTTTCCTTCCATACTTTCTTTCCTTTCTTTCATTGCACCTTTCTCATTTTCCTTCTCTCTCTTTATCGTTGGTTTTCTCCCCATTACAAACCACCGACCGAAGCTGTAGACCTAGGTTCCATCAACTGGCTGGCTGGATGGATGTATTGCGTGAACAGAACGTATAAAAGGAACTAAAGGGGTGAAAATTAAAAAGATCTGTTCCTTATTATGTCTACAGAAAATTGGAAAAATTTATCAAGCTATCTATAGTTTCAATAAAAGCAAAATATTATCATATTAACGATATGAAGCATCTATTCAAGGAGTATCAATGATACAAGACCCAAACACTTCAACGCAACGTTTGGATTCTTGTTTCAACAAACATTATTTCGCAAATACAGTCAGTGTCTGCTTTAGCCTGCAACAATAATCAACATTAGAAATCCAAAATTATTCTGTACTTTGATTGCTACTATTCTGTAATTACGATTATTAATTTTTCTTAATATTTCATTAATTTCCAAACCTGCCTGCGGATACAGGTTTTCACGCAGCCAATGTACTATTTTTTTTTATCGGAAATATTGCAGAAAAGAATATTTCCTTTTTTCTTTACAACAAATCTCGACAAAAACAGTATCTTTTTCTTTTTTTTTTTTTTTTTGTCGAACTCCTGAACAAAGTCTGGAGTTTTTCTTACCGTAACATGAACAGGAATAGAAACAACCCTAACCAATTTTAGTGGGGTTGGGGAACTCTTTATTGTTTGTCAGTCTCGTCATCTTGAAACTAGACTATGAAAATTTCCATTCCTCAGCCATGATTTTGAATCATGATTGATTGATTGGTAGTCGGTTCTCTTATCGAATGAGCTGGACTGACGAATCTCACATAGTAACGAAAATTTATCTTGCAAATGCACAAGGGCGTATTTTGTTCTATTCAATAGATACATTTATACGGTAACAATATATATATATATATATATATATATATATATATATATATATATATATATATATATATATATATGATATGTCTTACGTAAACGTTGGAGTAATCATCTTAGATTTATAGTCGAAAGCGAGACGGAGTGAAGTTCCATCCTACTGCAGCCAAATTCATTTTTCTAAGATTCAAAAAAGGTGTTTTTATCTTGAATGAATGACATGTGATGATTATAAGAGAGAGAAATTGAGGCAGGGATACGGCATAAGTCCACTACCTCATTTCTGGTCTTCCTATATTTTGAATATCTGTTAATGGGAACATCACCGGATACTAAATTCTCAAACCCATTTCAATCACTGATTATAATTTGAATATAAGTTGTAGTCATAATCAATAATATTATACCAATTAATTCCTGAGTTATATTTCAATAAGTGTTATTGGTTTATATTTTTAAAATATCATCATAAAAGTTTAAATAACTATATTTGAATGGAAGTGGAATTTGAAAGTGAAACCACGCAATGTATCAAATCAAAGATTTATATTATAATCAATGTAATTATCGTGGGAATATAATATAATTTAAATGCAACATTTAATTTCAGAAAAGAGAGAGGAGCTCGTCTCTTTCAAATAATTTGAATTCGTACAAATAAAATACGCAAAATGTTGACCCATTGGAAAATGAAATTAGGATAGTTTTGAGAGATATTCAGGCCGTAAAGCTACGATAGAGATTTTTCCAAATCTTGAGGAAGGTCTATGTCAATCGACAAACGTTGAAAAGCTGGTGATCACGATGGAGTAACTAACTAAAGTAAACCAGGGAAGGACTTACTGATCTTACTGCAATTCTAATTTGATACAAAAAAGGAAGCTCAGTAGAATGTTCAAAATAAGAAACAAACAAATCTAAGCACCTGACCTCTGTCTTGACCTCAAACAACTGCGATCATCTATTTGGGGGAAACCTTGCTGCGATATCTATATACCACTTTAGGAACGTCAATATAGGGTCTTTTTTATGTCTATATTATTCTTACAAGTATATATAGAAAAGCAAAACATCATTATCTTCCTATTTGTTATTATTTTTTTTAACCAGAGTGAGAAATTTGATACCTGTACGAAAATCATTTGACGACGCTAATTCCTTTCATGTGTCTGTTTATCTTTGTTTTTTTCATTGCTTCAACGGTAACGTTAGTTTTTACAAATAAACAGGCAATATATTTTTAGAAATAGTGTTCGCATAACTTTCACGAAGCAGGAAAGCTAAAGAAAAACAAAACATAGATAGACAGTTGGTCGAAGAAAAGTGCAACTGAATATGAGAATCAGTAGCCACTCCCAGTGGCTTACTCAACAAGGAATATGGCTATTTTAACTCGACTATAATCGAATATAGCTGCCCGCTGAGAAATTCATTCGTAGCCTCTAACAACTTTGAAATAATTGATGTAAGATTGATTTTTATATTAATGAGATTTGCCATGCTTGTGAATATTGACGTTAACTCTCTCAATTAATACAGCTGGGCGTGACACGGAGATTGAATGGCATGCCGATATCAAATCGTATTCACAGCTAAAATTGTATTTTTTTGCAAATGCCAAAGAAAAAGCTAAAGTGCAATATTTATTGCACCTTTCAGTTTTTATAATTATGTTTTCAGGGAATCGTTCTGCCTACATTCTCAGGACCTATATTTGCTTTGGGCAAAAAATCCCAAGGCCAACACCCCCCCCCCCCCAAAAAAAGAGATTTGGCAGAACAAAAACAAAAATCTTATAGTATGTGTTAACGTTTGACTATGTCTGAGGAGAGGGAAAACATTCGGTTGTCAGGCATACAATTTTACGGGCAGGACTTTCTAAATATTAATACACAGAACTATGTTGAACATAGTGAAAGGAAGAAGAAGAAATTTCGTTTGAACTCCATAACTAAAGATGTCTTGACTTGAAGTGCTAGTAGAGGAAGAAATCTTCCATCCATTCTCACTTATTCAAAACTGCTATTGTCCTCACGTGGTGTCCTCTTTAGTGACTCAGCATCTCGATTGTCAAATTGCTCAGTGATACGCTATGTTCTAATTTCCAAGATGTTCTCTAATAGAAGCTGCCAGCCGAGACTTACTTTTGCCCCCAGGAAGCATAGTGACTGCACATTGCATATTTATCCAAAAGAAAATCATTGCCATAAAATAAGGATATTCGTAAGCTATGGCGTAAAACAAAGTAGCCATCGCAATTAATTATGATGTACGTTCCTACACACAAAGTATGGCAATGATGGTATGTTAGACGGATGGGTTGGAGAAGGAGAGGTTTAAAAGCTGAGACGTAGGAGATAAAGGAGACGAAAATGGGCGCTGTTTCTACAAAGCAAACGTTGACGCTGTTGTCAATTTTTCTCATTTTTTTCTCAAGCCGGAGAGTAGCATGAACTTCTGGGAACCTGGTGATATTTTCCAATGGACTCATAGTAGTTGAAAGATTCATTACATAGACTGCTTGTGATTTCAGTTCATCTCTGATCCCCCAAAATTGGGTACCTCTGCTCCCTGGTTACGTTTTCTCTATAAAAACTAAAAGAAATAAATGGCGTCTTTATACTAGCTGCCAGATCGATTGTCCCTACCTGGTCTTCGAATATCACAAGTTTCTCTGTCTCAGCAAGACTTTGGAATTAGTCGAGTTTTGCAATCTGAGAATTGACCTTTTCTTAGTCTATGACATGATTCTTTTACAATAAAAGAAATAAACATGAAGGAAAAATGGTATAAAATGATGCCATGATTTGGCCCTATAATTTCGCTGTCCAACGAATTTTATCTGCCTCGATGTTTCATATATATATATATATATATATATATATATATATATATATATATATATATATATATATATATATATATATACATATATATATATATATATATATATATATAAATATAAATTAATGTATTTATATATCATAATATATCATATTAGATCAGGCTTATCCAATATTATGATAATACAGGTAATGTTTAAATCAAGTTCAATTTAAAATGTTTTGACTTATTTTGGACTAAATTTGATTTCCAGAATGTCTCAATTAACACGAATACATTATATAAACACTCACACACGCGTGCATGTACGCACACCACACAAACACACACATATATATATATATATGTATATATATATAGTCATTAAACGTGCTTAATGCGTGCATTTGAGTATATTATGATCTTTTTCCCCCACAAAAAAATATTTTTCGCTCAGATTTGGTTAAATTCACGAAGAATTGCGGTAAATGAAACTAGCCACTGTTGAAGTGTCATTTGCTTCACCCGCAATTTTACCCATAGCTGTAGGCAATATGGAATCAAGTATTCCTGGAGGGCATCAGTCCGAAGTTAACGCAGATCTCAGTCGGTGTTTGAATCTGCTTCATCCATTACATTTTCCGATTTTATAACCACTTGGCCACCAGCACTCCAATCTTCTATTTTTAAGACACATTATTACCATGGGATGATGGAGAGTGATAAATGCGATGAAGAATACATAACAGATGAAGAGAGACGCAGTTGTGCTGTCAATCGATGCTGAGGCTTTTCAATGCAGCTCCCATCACTCATTGAGATAGTTCTAGTATAATTCCCTCTAGCCAGACAATTGGCCAAGTTTTATAGCCATCTATTGCAGATATTTTTATTGATAAAGAGAATAGTTGATGGATTGCCCGATCCAAGGAGAGATTCATTGCCTCGGAGATGACCTACAGTCTCAAATGACTATGATTTCCATTTCTCATGACTGTTCAATTGACAGGAACCATCATGGACGCTAGGGATGTTGTTATGCAAGCGTCGTTTATTGGGATGGCCCAGGGGTAAAATATTTTGACAGTAACCACAGCATTCAAACCTCAAATTGACAACTGATTTATTCACCCCAAAAATGCAAAATCGAACTTGAAAACGTGTAAGGGCGTACAACTCTGCTAACCACATTTTCACTAATTACTAATTTCGAAAAAGTTCATATTTAGCTCGGATGTAAGGGAGTAAACTGGCAAATTATCGCTGACTGATCCCAAAATTCAGTCCAAGGCCCGCCATACCACAAAACGTCATTGATATTCAATAAAAACCTTGGAAGATATTGTACAGAAAGACAAATAGAAAATAAGATGGATAGACAGGCAAGAGGTTCATTTTCCATCTATGTTGATGGGGGTAAATATGAGAGAAAATAATTGCATATCCCCACCATTGCTAGAGAACAGGATTAGGGCTAGGGAGAAACTGGATTTAAGATGCTCATTTTCAAAGCAAGCACGTCCTTCTCTTGGGGCACGGTTGCAACATAATCTTCCTAACTCTAGATTCTTGCTGTCCACCTTATTACTGAACTAACTGAAGGTTAATTATTACAAAAGTATTTCCCCCCACCAATGTTAAATGACGGTGTTCGGGCCCATGTAAAAGCCAGACGGTTGACCGCTGTTCCCAGTGGTTGAGATTTATTTATTGACTGTCATCCTTTGAGATACACAGTGGGTTACGGTTAATAGGACTGCACCAGGACCAATATTTTTTTATTCAGTAACCAACTGGTGCGATTATGCAAAAGTTCATTTCAAGTGGAATAACTTGCATAAAAATTACAACTACAGTCCCTTTATTTATCTACTTTTTCTTTCTTTTGAAAATTCATTTCATGAGCTAGATATATATGAAAGATCTCAAGAGTTGTTTTGAATACAGGAAACTATTTTCTATCAATTCCATCAGATTCTATTTTAAAAAAATGTAAATCCAGTTGTTCTTGTCAAGTGGAATCCAATGTATTAAAACTTATCAACTAAGCATGTGCAAGCAAAGAACAACATCTGCCATTCTATTTGTCTGCTTGAAGTCCATGCTTCAAGTTATTTTTCGAGTACGGTTAAATATGGATAAGAATCAGATTGAATTATCCCATGACCGAATTGGATACTACATTGAATTCTCTATGACATTTCAGCTGATTAAGAAATGGAGTCTCTGTTCATGCAGGCGCAGTATTGTCTCCTGTGACTATTTGCAAAATTATATTTAGGCTGGGCAACCGGTTTTCGAGATATTCAAAATAACTTAACACAGACCTCCTGTTCAAAAAGCTAGTTATCAAATATATATGTATATATGTATATATCAGAAGTATCCAAGCAAGCTCAAATAAACAAAAAACCTATTAAAGAGATCTGCTATTGATTTCAGCAAAGTTTAAGTAGCTTTCTGACAGTGTTTATATTTCTGTGAATCTAGTTTGCAAGACTGAGCAGCAAAATGAATCACTGCGCCGACTACCTCTATCAATTTTATTACAAAAGTTTGAAGAGCAAAATCATTTTCCCATATTCACGAACCCATAAGCTCTAAAATTCTGACAGATATACAATTCACTCATTCAGAAATTTAATTATCGCACATACTTATTTTGAACATTAATATATTTTAAACTCGTACATGTCCAGTAGGACGAGCGAAAACTGATATCGCTCAGCTTTATATTGCCGATGATTGAAACAGATTTTTCGTCAAGGGTAAGACATCTTCAAGCATTTGAAGTGAACTGAGGCAGTATATTTAAAGAGAAAATACATTATTAAAATACTTACGCGGCGTTTCTCACAATAGACTTTACCATTCTGGCATGATCTTTGAATCAAATAAACACATAGTTTTAAGTGTCTTCCTGAAGTCGGTGCAATCACCCAAGGCAAAATATCCACCTATATAAAACATGATATATAAATACATACAGACATACATACATACATACATATATATGTGTGTGTGTGTGTGTGTGTGTGTGAAATTTTCCAAGGAGACCACAAATACCACATATGGATCCTTAACAATAGACTGAGGAATACAATTGGATCTTGAATAGAAAGCGTAGGTATTCTGATTGTAGACAGGAGTGCAGGTGAAATGTGACAATTACTACGGTAGTATTTTATGTATTTTGTAACATACTCAACAACGGGTCTTGATCATCGATAGGTATGGCAGTTTGATCAAAGGACACATCAATGTTACTCGTAGTCAAAAGAACGAGGGGCACGTCATCTCGTCGTATGAAGATCTTTATCGAATCAGAAATAATGTTACAGTATGCTGACCCTCCATTTTTCAAGTCAAGATCCTATTTTGGATATCATTTTCCATTTGGATAGTTGCAATTCGGGGAAACTCTCATCACGTGTTTTCATGCCTCTACCCGTTCGTAGCCGAAATTGCAATGTTCTCTCTCTTCAATTACACCCGAAAGAGAACTACTGGAAAACACCAAGTGTGTAATTCGAAAAGAACATGTATTGCTTAATCCATGTCCAATCAATTGTCCATGAAATTGTTCATTGAAATTTGTTCAGTACGTATACAAAGTCCGTTTGCAAATTATATCTGTCTATATATTTACAAGGTACAGGGAACCAGAACGTTTAAAGGCACGAAATGTGGATTCGGTGGGTCGAGTTCAAACTCTAGCTATGGACATTATGCGTCAATATTGCATTAAAGCACCTGGCAGAAGGTGGAAATCAAATTTTGGAGGTAAATAATAGGACAGTGAACTCTTTACAGCAGTAGGAGAGTCCACCTTGCCTACTGGATTGATACAACCGAAACTCACGGTTGCTATTAATGATTGGGTCCCCATGGATTATTCGAGAAATCGGGACAAAATCATTACTACCTTGGTTATGCAACATTGGATTTACTGAGCTGTAACATTGATCGTCATTTTGATTACAAGATTTGATCACACGAGAGATAAACATTGCTACTTTGATTCCTATAATCAATGGCATCTCCAGTTGAAAAGTATATATTTTCCTTTTCTTGATTAAAAAATTAGAGGATCGATCTGGAAACACAAGGGCTTTGAAAAGCGCTTCCTTTTCATCTTGCAGAAGGGTTTTGGGGTTCAATCGTAAATCTCAATGATTTCCCGCGGCAGACCCATTTTTAATGTAATTCCAGAAGATTAGTGAGGTGACCTTGGCCGTAATCCTCCCACTGACCCCAACATAATACTCTCACGCTGCTGGACGAGCTGACCATAAAAGACTAATAACACTTATGAAACCATCTACCGGGGTGAGTTGGTTAGTCTTGCACCTCAGTTAGCTTGTATAAAGAGTTCAATCATCACGTAGGTCAAGTTGTTCCGTCTTGATCAAAGCTTAATACATATCGAAAACCCCTACCGTAGAATGAAGCATTGTTTCCCTAAAGAGAGTGTTCTGTTTCTTGGAGAAATGTGTGAAAAACTTATCAGATCTACTAGTTCACCCTCGCTGCCAGAGAATGACGCCAGTATTCAAATATTCTTGCATTTCCATTGTCCTTAAAAATAATGAAATTTCATAAAATCAATATCTCGACGTCGAGAGAACATTTGACGAAAAACAATACATGGACCAATAAAGCAATTAGAGTATTACACATTTTTGGTCCTAACTCGATTTCCATGGTGAATAGACTTACTTTCTTTTGTCCGTGCACAGCACGATAATATCGGTCGGGATATTATTGGATCTGAAAAAAGAAAATCCAAAAAAATCAGACACTTAGCAAGTCTAGTTAGTCACGCAGTAGGAACTGTCACGTAACCAACATCATTTACCAGCATGCCGTGTCAGGGGCGATCAATATGTCTTTCTTTTTTTTAAATTGGGTGATATTGGAATAGATAGCTTCATCAACGTGCTATCGGGCAGTGATCACTTTGAAAATCCGAAATCTCAAAGGATGAGCATAAATGCTACCTGATATACGATGTGTGATCAATTACACTTACTCTGTGAATTGATCCCTCTCTAAAAACCTATTTATAAGGATATTTTAAACATTTTCTAGTCCTAATGAGAAGTGAATTTTCAAATGTTCAGTCTTCTGGCTCCACTGATGCAGCCTGTACGCATGATACGTACACAAATAGCAAGACAGCCAGACTAACAACTTAAAAACTAAAGAAACATCTGTCAACAGTTTTGGTTGACAGTTCTTAATAAACAAATATCTTTTTCCCCAATGGCCTCGTGAGCAAACTTGTTTTTTTCTTGGTTTTGATTCCAGGTGCAAATTGATAACTGTTTTACTTGTTGATTAGTTATCAATAATGAGTATACGTTTACAATTCCCCAGAAAATTATTCATTTTTCCAATATATACACACACACACACACACACACACACACACACACACACATATATATATATATGTTTGTGCGTGTGTGTATGTGTATGTATGCGTGCGTGTGTACGTGTGTGCGTGTGTGTGTGTACGTGTGTGCGTGTGTGTGTAATCAAACTGCTGTATTGTTTTGTGTTTCTTTATTATCGGTTTTCTTATTGTTGGGTAGCTTTCTTTTGCTTATTCCTTCACTGTTCTACTCAGTGAGTGCATGTTTTTTCCTCCTGCCATCTCCTTTGGGCTTTCTCTTTTACACTATACATATATTTGGACACTGGTGTAACCTTCTGCTTGTCTAGGTGGGGAAGAAAGGGTGAAGATGGAGGGGGCATTCCGGTTATTTTTGAAATTGAATAAATTAACACTTCGGGCACTGATTTCGGGTTTTTGCATGAATAGTGATCTTTCTCATTGTTATGGTGACAATTGCAACGGTGATGCTAATAAATCATCATCTCCGCCATTGTCATCATCACTGATGTTCTTATGGTTGTCTTTATATGAGAATTACGTTTGAAGTGTTCGTTTAGTATTGAGGCATTCATTAATTCAAGTTGCAGATATGTGTCTGGGGAAATTAATAGAAGCTGTACATTTATTTGTATAAGGGAAAAAATTATCCATTGCATGTATTTGTGGGATTTATATGGGGATTGTGTCTTTGTATGTGGATGGGAAATACATTTTGTATATTAAAAATGTTGTAGACAGAACATTCATAAATAAACAATATCTGGGGATATTAGTCAAATAAGGTAAGGTGGTGATATCGTTTATACTCTTCAAAGAAAATATCTTATTCGACCTTAGAATTGCAATTTAGAATCGCTTCCTTTGTTTTCAATTTATTTTCAACTTCGTCAACATTTCATCTCATTTTCCTGTCTGGTTGAAAGTCTTCTTTCTTGCTGAAAATAGTCATCATATCAAGATGAGATTATTTCTTTAATGGATTGTACAAGCATTCTTTCTGTATTTCCGTAAATAATCAGCCTGAGGCACTTTGCATGAAAGTTGCTCTGAGAGTTTCCCAGTCGCTAATCAATATCTGATCTTGATTGAAGAATTTTTTGTGTGTATTTTGCCGGAATTTATGCACCTAAATATTAAAACTACAATAAAAAAAAAGTGAACACCGTATTCTGTCTTATGTTCTAATAACTGCTCATTGCTTTGGTAACA
The DNA here is from genome assembly GCA_963457665.1 of Thysanoteuthis rhombus. Classification (NCBI taxonomy): domain Eukaryota; kingdom Metazoa; phylum Mollusca; class Cephalopoda; order Oegopsida; family Thysanoteuthidae; genus Thysanoteuthis; species Thysanoteuthis major. Next base: position 47,905,723 of record OY735218.1, read on the forward strand.
ATGTGCCTTAAGCTCTTTGTACCATTATGTTCACTTGGAAATTTGTAAGGTTAACGTAAAGTATTGTTGATTAATTTTTGTTGTAATCATTTCCGGGAAAAAATGACTTCTCAGTGACTGTAGTTGCAGTAATAGTTGTAGAAGTTATATTCTCACTGGCTGAAATACCCAGTGTCTCCCCTTTTTATATCCTTCAAATAAATACAATGATAGGATTTAGCTATAATTGAAAGATATTGCTTTAAGAAGATTTTCATAATGTACGCTTCATACAGGAACGTACTTTGAGAGGAATTGTTGTAATAAATCAATGATTAGAATAATAAAGGTTTACGTTTTTGAATAATTACAAAACAGAAATAAACAAAATATAGGATGTAAAATTTTGTTCTAAATCTAAAATTTACATGAAAGAAGAAATACATGTTTTATGTTCTGATAATTACACATTCCTCAGTTCATTTATGTACTTATAATTTTCTTCTGATTAGTATTGTTTTTTAACGTCTATTGAAGCGCTTGCATCTGAAGATTATTTCTAGTTTTACATCTTTTCTTTCTCGCCCAAAGGTTTCTGTAAAAATTCAGGAAGAGTCCATTAGCCACAGACCTGTATTATGATAAGATGTGGTGCTAAACATAAATTATCTTAGTATTCAAATATATGTGTTACCATCATAAAATACGCAATTATATTACAGAAACGGAAATTTAAACATGCAAAAGTATGCACAAATGAAATATACATTTGGAAATATACAAAAACATAACCGTAAACATCCGTCTTGACGGTACCTACATTACAATATTTTATAGAGAAAAAGAATAAAGAAGAAACTTCGTACAAAAAGGAAAAATACGTGAATGCAAACGAGAAATCTATAGCAAATACTTCTTAAAAGATTTAATTGGCCCTTATCGTAAAGCTAAAAATAAAAGTAAAACAAAATTATCTAAAAATGTGAGAAAATATGATTTGAAGCAGTTAAGAATGAAATATTCATTCATTCGTTAAGCAAAGTTAACAAATTTCAGGTAGTACGTGGACCGCTTTTAATCGCTTACTAGTGACTCACCTTAAATGACCATAGAATATGTCTACAATCTAATCTTGCAGCATGAAAATTATGCAATATGTTCTTTCGAAATACCCGTTAAAAATATTTTACAGAAAATTGAAAAAATATTCTGTAAAGAAAGTGAACATTGAAACAAAATTTGTAAAAAGCGAAAATAGGAAGAGTTTACATAAAAAAGAATAAACATTAGAAGAGACAATATGAAATAATAGCACCAAAATTAAACAAGAACCATATGCAAGGTCCTTGATGTGTGAACTGATGTTACTGCTTAAATTTTGGAGACATCTGATTAAGTTTGGTCCCACGTCGACTTCCTGTAATTCAATGTTAGGCTGACCGTAAATAAATGTAAAATAAACTGGTGTTTCCTCAAATAAACCTTAGAACATGAAAAGAATGAAAAAAAAAGTTTAAAGAAATATGAAAATATAATCATCAAAAAAAAAATCGTCTAAAGAAAGTGTTAAAAATAAAACGTACACATAGCCTTCTATGCAATCCACGCACCATAGAGCGGACAATTTTTTAGTTTACAGAAGATAAACCAAATATAAAGCCGATATGACCTTTTATGAACCATACAGCATGTAAATGCTAAAATGTTTCTGTTAAAAAAAGTACATGGGTATGATAAAAGAAATGTAAAACAACCGAAAATATCGAAAAAAAAAACCTTGCAAACTGCAAACTTTAAAACAAACGTTAAGAAATGCAAAAGGCAATAGAGATGAAAATGAATGAAAACGTTTTAGAAAAATGATGATGAAACAAAAATGATAAAGATACTAAGGTGTTGGAAATTATTTTTTTCCAAATCTTTCAAATCCGTTGGTCCTATAAAAAAATAGTTATAAACTTTTGTGTTTTATTACTTAAAGTGTGTAGAAATAAATATAAATGTAATATGAATATTACTATCTGCTTCTTAAAAATTACAGAATATAAATTATTAGAAATAAACTATTTTCAAAGTTTGAAATTTAATATAAGTAATGATTATTTTTAGAAGTTACTGATAAAATTTATTCATTTGTCAAGACAATACGCTTTGGTGAATAGAAATTCTATGTTATTTTGGTGACTGGTTCAGATTTATGTGGACTTTGAAGTATGAACTTCTTGTTACATCAAATGGAAATTCAGGGTCTAGCTTAGCATTATAATTACATAGAAAACAGTAAAACTTTCAACGATCACACAGCTTTCCGTGGGAAAACTTTTCGTAGACGGTATCAGCTATCTGCATGCAAAGGTGTGGCCAATAAAGTGTAACTGACAGACTGACTTTTTGCTTTATATAGAGACTTTGGCAGCATTGACAGCAGAAAAGCTAGTTTCGTGTTTGTGCTTTCGCATTACCCTCTTCTTCCTGTTATGCTATAAACTGTCAGCTTGCAAATTATATGAATTCTGTTCTGTTTGTTGGACGCACAGTTGTGATGTAATGGTTAATTAACTTGACTAGCAGTTTATCACGGTTTATTCTTTAGGCTATAGTGTTTACCGAGTTCTCTGGATTATCTAAGTTTTCATCCTTGTGCCAGACTAAGCTGAACATCATCAAAATCTATTAGTTATCTTTTCTCCAGCACAATTAGAAACTAAGTAGTGCTAATATTGCCATGGTGTTTATGTTGCATAAATTACTGCAATGTCAGTAGCAAACACTTTTCTGATGGCTTAGTTCTTACAATTTATAATTCTCTCAGTTTTTTGTCGCAGACATCAGGACGTATCCTTGAATCTTCTGTTCTTTCTGTAATAGGGTGTATTATTGTCTGTCAGACTTTTAAACATTTAAGCAAGGAAGGCCAAAGTAATAATCAGCCTACGGTTAATAAGAGACAAACAAGATTGAAAATGCCAGACCAAATTACTTGTCGAATTATGGCAATAGCTCTTTTTCGAAATATTTTGGCGCGAATGCAGTAGCAAAAAAGCTGAGATGAGAATACTAGTTCGAATAATTGGCGGAATTATTGCTAAAGCTCATCTTAGAACTTTAGACAGTGGGGAAGGGCAAATTCTGATCGGATGAACTATCGTGATAAAACCCAGCAAGGATAAGAATACTTGATCAAATTACTTGTTCAATTATGATATCGCTCAATAAAATTCCAGGCAGCAAAAGTAGCAACGGGACACATTGGCCGAAATTCAGTCTCAACAACAGCAAAGATTAGAATACTAATTTGAATATTTTGTGGCTCATCACAGAATTTTGATAAGGTAGGTCAAGGAACTCTTTAGTCTGAACGTAGAGCAAGCTTAAAAACCGTTGTCTGATTTACTTGTAGGGGATGGGGTCTTCAGTCAGTATCCCTTTTCACTTGCTAATCAAAACTCTTAGATATTCTTGATTCTGTGTCTCTTGGGAAAAAACGGTTTGTCTGTTTAAAGCCCCGGGTGTTATGCAAATGGGAATTACTGTCATCTCTCGCAATATTTTGGCAGCATGATGGATATTTGAATTCCTACCCCCTGGTCAGGAACTTGTCGACATCAGAAGCCTTGCCAACATATTACGCCACAAGAGAATGTCAACAAATTCATAACAATGGCACACGTTTACATAAAAAACGTGATGTACGGAAAAGCAAAGAAAAAAAGGAGCAGAAGGTTAAGTGGCATTAGAAATATTTTCATCGGTATATGTGTTGTCTCCAGATCTTTTTTTATGTTGGCTGCCGAATCACTTATTCGAAGTTGGCACGGAGCCATTATTTCGCGTCAGTTGGTCAGACATTCGCACTCTCATATGTTCCCTTTCTAACTTCCCCTTTCACTCACTGCCTCTCACATATCCATGCCTTTCCCACTCACTCACTCTCACTCACTCACTCTCACTCACCATCTCGATAATTCTCTGAATTTTCTAACAGCGAATTTTTCATATTTATTTCAAACGAAGTACATTGCTCAGATTTTATTGCTATCGATCTATACTGAAAATGAATGAGGAATAAAAACTCTCAAGATCTTAGAAGAAACACATTGCTGTTTTTGTCAAACATTTTAAAGATTATATTTTTTCATTATTCTTGCACGGTGAGAATGTAATAATATAGTGGAAAATAACTTAAATAGTTTTTTTTGCTCATCTTTTAAATATTTTTGCACCAATAATGAAAATATTACACCGTGAGAAATCAAGTTTCTTTTGTTATTCATGCATCAAAGATATCTTTATAAGAAAACAGACTTTAAAATTTATTTCTCCTGCACGTTGAAAATAACATAATTATTTGCTTTGCATGTAATTTCATTGCCTCCCTCTCCTCAAGACTTTTAGTTCCTATTTGTAGAACTTTTATGTACATACACACACGCACACACACATATATATATATATGTCTGTGTGTTTGTGTGCGCGCGTTTATGCAGGTTGAAGGAGCGTTCCATAACACACACACACACACACACACACACATATATATATATATATATATATATATGGAAGATTCTTTGATGTGAGTGAAATCATCTAAGTATCTTTTACTCTTCAAAAGCTTATATTTTGTCAGACAATGTTCTAAATATGTTGCAACAACTGAAACAACTCTTTATCAAAAAATAACATATTCTTTTGAAATTACCTTTTTCAGTTCATACACATTATTATTTTTAACGCAACGACTTTTATCAAATTTAAATATTTGGAAAGAAACATCAGTGCGCATCAGCGTATTTTCCTTTTTTTTTTTACGTGCAGCGATAAAAATTGACTCAAGTGTAACCTTCCACTGTGTTTTATTGTAACGAAAATAAGATTCCATGTATACTTTTCTCCTGCGTTGATCAATGTTTTAACTCTGTGAAGCAAGACCCATTTCCTCACCAAGTTATATAAAGGTAGCTTCCATCAAAAGAAACAATATCAATTTAAAAGTAAATGTAGAACACGAAAATATCAAGAGTGACATGACTACTGCTTCAGTGGTAAATGTATTATCAATGGCTTGAAACATCCATTCACTTCTGATCTGCCATTGGGAAATGCAGCCTCTCTGTATTTGCAAAGATTAAAACTCTTTTTCAACCTGCTTCGAAGCTATGTTTTCAATATCAACATTCGAATCTCACCTCTTCCATTGATCAAGTATGTTCTATACCTAGATTATGCTGAATTCCATCTGTTCTGTATGTAGCTGGCAAGTACTGGGAATCACCAACCAAAATAGTCAAAATAGATTTCTTGAGTTTTTGAACTGGTTCAGCTGGCTTTGTATGTATCTATCGTTTGTACAGGCCACACCAGTGGCTTTAAAAGAGCTTGGCATTTCAATATTTAGACATTTTAATATTTCAGAGAAGAAGTTTGTTTTTTCAATCAAAAATATATACTTATGGCTGGTGGGGGACAAACGATGTACGTTAATGCTAAAATTGGCCTAAGTTGGTGCCTGTTGCATTCAAGCTTGTTTGTTTGTTTTATATCTTGTTGGTTTCCCTTTGAGAATTCAGAATCTATTTGCCCAACAAAGGGCGTGAGTGGAAAGTTATTCATTGATCACCATTTTTCCGAATTTTAATTGATCACCCCTCACTCGGCATGCAGGCAAAAGTCTTTGGTCATGTGACAGTTTCTATTGAGTGACTAATCAGATCTGTATTCTCATAATGATTACTTCTTTATTTATAACTAAACATTCCTAACTAAATGTGACTGCCTTCTTCAAACGGTCTTCTTACATAGATCTCAATACTAAGTTTGTTAATAAATGGACTTCATTCAAATATCAGTTCTTTTCATCTGATACAGAAACAAACAACCAAAGATATTTTTAAAAAAAACAGAAGTATCAATATCTAGGGGATCTCTGAAACCACGCCAGGGGCAATACTGGATCAAATATAAATACCAACTGAATGAAAATTTCCAAATAAGTGCAAAAACATTTTCTCTGTGGAATAAAATTGACTGACAAACGTCCGGCCTAATTATTCTTAAACATCTCAAATTTCACAAGCACAAGCAGTTCTCCAAACAAACGAGTGATTTTTACTCTGCAGGTAAAAGAATATCCCCAGACTTCATTACTTAAATCAGTAGAGTGACGAACGTGTGTTGTCAAATTCATTTCTTCCAATGTCATAAGAAAAACGAATCGTCATCAATTTCGTCTCCTAATCTCTAAGTGGAAACCAATAACTGGAAAAGAGGTTGGTGAGCCTCCGAATATGACGGATTATCCATGCATGAACCCGATCGAAAGTCACGTGTTTCTTCGCTGATAACCAGATCTTACTTAGTTGCCTCCCTTTTTCAGCTACCACTGTCTGATTTTTTTTCCCAATTTCTTTGATAAAAATCTACGATGGCTCTGATCAATTTAAGAGAAAAAAGATAAATTTAAATGAATGTTAAATGAGTACATAAAACATTTTTAGCAACAAAGTTAGCTGGAAATGTAAAATTTCAGCTGATTTTTGCAACTTTGAAAATCTATTCAAAATATATGTTGGAAAGTACCCCATCTGAAAATTTTCACCTTTTCTAAATCGCTCCCGGTGCCCCCTGAACGTTGATACCAAATCTGTCCAACAGCTTTCAATACTATAAATCTTCGGTACAGTGATCACAAGAAGTTTGTAAAGCGCTAGTGTTTCAAATAAAAGGTCTGTCTTGTAGTTGAAATGATTTTTACTTTGGGCAATCACTTGAATTTACGCAGTTAGTGACACATTAGCCTATTTTGCATACATCAGACCTCATGAGCAAAGACATAGATTATGGTTATTGTTACATAGGTCTTGTGTTAAGTTTCTCTTGAAGTATAAAGGCCAACCTTAGGTGTCTATTGAAATTTTGACATTAAAATTTTTACTTTAGCACGCAGTCGACCATTAGATTCTTACAGTTCCATGTGACATATAGTCTTTAACAAATGCTAATTCCTTTTAGAGGTCCCAATTTTTTGGTTGGGAAGCGAGTCACAGAAGAATATAGATGTAGAAATGAAAGTAAATTGAAACTGTGCAAACTACATGGAAATGAATTCATTTTGAAAAAACAATACGAGATAATGCAATTCTCAAAATTTTTGAGTTCACAAGCTGATTGAATGTTCTGTAGGAAAACATTAGAAAGTACGTAAGAAAGAATCACTTATCAAAACGAATATGTATATAGTGTGGCAGTGTGTCTTGTCTGTAGATTAGCAGTATAGCATCTTCATTTCTTTCGGGGAAGAAAGATTTATATTTTTAGAGCGGGAACGCATTTGGTTGGTTGAAAGCTTACATTCAGTATTTCGCAGGTTTAGTTTGGTAGAGCGTACATATTTCGATAGAGCGCGAACTACTAGCACCAATAGCTGGGAGAAGAATGACAAATACCTTGTTAGCATACAGATAACTGCAGTCATCAGCAAGAACTAAACATTAATTTTAACAGTAAATGAAAACGAAATAGATACAAAACTAGTTTCAAGATTTCGAAAAAATATTACTTTCTAAAAGGGATAATTATATTGTGCTGCGAATTTGAACTTTTTTGTTCCTGACTAATAAGTGTTATTTCCTGATTGATTATGTCTAAACAATATAGAAAATGTCAATTCCTTTCAGACTTATAATTTGAAATCTACTCATTTCCAATTAGACAACAGGCACATTTGCACGTTTCCAATCACATAAAGTAAGAAAAATAAGTACATATGAATATCACAGCCCTGATTACAAATTTTGAAAGAAATAATTGCCACTTGCTATACCACTTACACACAAGCAATTAGGAGAAAATACTCACAACACAGGAACAAAAATGTATTGCACAGTATTATACGTCTTTTAAACTTGTATGTTGAATTCTCGTAATAAGTCAATGTAAGATTCAACCTAAGATTCTTACCTTTTTCGTCTGTAACAAAGCTGATCAGCTAATACATTATCTGGCCTTTCTCATTCTATTATTGAGAGGAATCGTATTCATTATTCCATGACTTTTCGATATTAGTATCTTAACCTTTGCTTTTTGGTCACAACTATTTGGTTGAAGAGTTCTCAAGATTTCTTAGTATCATCTTAATTGCTAAACTAAAGTTGGTCAATATTCGATTCAATGAGCGGTCAAGCATCCTCGACTTCGTTCTTATGATCACTCTGTGAAGGGGCCAGTGCACACTTGAACCTTCCTTAACTGTCCGCCGCCCCAGTCTCCATATACTGTGATCAACTGCCCATAAAGCTATCTCTTTATGAAACCTCATCAAACTTCGGATTTTGTTGTATGCCTACTTGATAAACAATTGAAGAAGACGGCGCAGAATCGTACAGCACCGAAAACCAAGAGTTAAAAGAGAATAGCAGATGCAAAGTACATTTTTGAAAACAGGAAAGCCTGCCGGCCGAAGCATAGTGATCCCAAGATCAAAGGATGCTATTCTGAAGCGTATATCAAAGAATTAATTATACATCAAAAGATGTATCAAAGGCTATGCCGTTTGAGGAAAATTAAACAGGTATTAAACCTAGCAGGTTGATTATTAAGAAAATAAATGAGTTCTCCAAAAGAATATTAATAACTGTTCTTCATAAGATAGGCACACGTTACTAATCAATAATGCATACAAACACCTTCATGAATACGGACCGAAAATAATTAGATTATGGATCTTACAATTTTGTATTTTGAAAAACTACAAATGCAATTGATCATTGGAAATGTGTATTACAAAACGTTCTGATGAGGAAAGTGACAACATAAAATGATAAAAGTTGGAAATCAACTATGAATTCACACAAGTTGTCAGCTGACAATAAAGATAGAGAAATACTCCTTTTAACGAAATTCACGTTTATCAGATTGAAAAAGAGATAGAAAATGTTAAGCATCACGCATCTGAGAACGTCTTACAGGTTTCTCCAGCGATCCGGAAGTAGAGTGATCCCATAAGTCATTTCGTAAGCTTAACAAGCCAAGACAGGCTGCATAAATGAGGCTTGAGTGTAGGTGGGAGTGGAAGAGTCTATAAGATGATTCTATAACAGTTAGTTGCGAAAAGGAATTGCTTTCTACCTTTTTTTCCGTAGCGGCAAGAAAGTGGCATAAAGCAAAATTTCAAGAAGCAGGGTGATACATCTATATAATAAACTTCCGGATAAATAGATCTATAAAACTCCTATGAATCAGATGTGAAAGGTAAGAGAAAATGTAATGTCTCACTCATTTGAGGAAGTATCAAATGATCAATTTTTGGGTAAACAGACTAAAAAAGATCGTTATGTAATATGGAACTCTACTTAGTTCTATAATACCGCAATGAATTTTAAGTTCGTTTATATAATATAAGAACTGCATAAATTAGTGTTTGATCGAGTCCCGTTTGAAAGAAATAAAAAGGGGGTGACAAATAACTCTACATAATCCCCTTCTTATTTTTCTTTTTTTTTTTTTTAATTAAAATCCATCTATAACTAGTGCAGACGTCCTGCACCATTCGACGTGTTTGTTTACCTTTATGGGACATCAAAGGAACTTAAATAAAACTTGTTTTAAGCATGATTTAATCACAGATCGCACTTACATAATGAACTTAATGATTTTTCTTGGTTCTCTGTCCGTAAGCAGTAAAAATTTTTATTCTAGGGTAAACATTTCACTGATAAGAATGTCTCACGACCATCATTTTAAATAATTGACTCTTTCACTGAAGATGCGTAAGTATGTTTTCTTTAATTATTTATTTGATGGGGTTACTCTGTACCAAAGGGTACGTGAGTTTGAGTCACACCGAGAGCTCATTCTATCATTCTGATCTGCACTGTTTACAAAGTGCTGTAGATCAATGGCCTTAGTTGAGCTGTGATAAAAGAAAATTAGATTTAAAATGCTGAAATATTTCAAGAGCCCAGTAGTTGCTGATATTTAATATATTCGTGTTTTTTCGTGGTATTAACTAGTCTTGAAATTACACAATAAAAGTTTGTTCACCAGGAAAAAATATCCTTCTTTTGACATGAATCTTTTTTTCCAAGAAAGTAGATCTATAGACAAAGGCTGAACACTGTTTTCACTTTTTGCATTTTTTTGTAACCGAGAAAGAGTAGCGTGAAGGAAACTTTTGGAATGTGGGAGATACCTGCATGGGTTCAGCTTCTTTTCTTTTGGATGAAGGGGGTTCATTTTTCACAATCGTTTGACAATTTTTTCTCTACTTTTAATTCTATCAGTATCCTATATAATAAAGAAAAACGTTTTATTGCACAATTTAAGCCAAAATAAACGACGGATTTGACATAATAAACGAAGCTAATTAGCAATTAATAAATACTTGCAAAATTGTTCCCATTGAGGTTCTTATAACCGATGATCATATCAGGCGGAATCCATTGTATTCATTTTTCATTAGAGATTTCCAAATGAATGCTATCATATGGAGTGCACTGACATATGGAAGTATCTTGAAAAGAATGAATTCATGAAATACTGCTTCAAGATTGCAAATAGGAATAAACAAATGGATCTAGAATTCTTAGAGAACTGATTAGAAAAATTCGTTTGGTTAAACAAAAAGTGAACTGTTTCAGAAGCAGATTGGTTTACGATAAAATAAATCGGTGTTATCTCGGAGCGTTTTAACTGATGAGAAGGTGTTCCAGAGTTGAAAAGACCAAACGGAAAGAAACAGCTCGTTTATTTAAAACGACTGCAGAAAAAGAGAAAGAGAGGGAGGAGGAGGAGGGAATTAAGTTGAACGACAACGTGCATAAGAGGGTGGGATTGGAAAGAATGAAATCAAGGGGAGAAAGGGATGAAAGTCATTGGATTTTCTCGAAGATGTTAGTTTTACTACTGTTGCTGATGCTTAGACGAAGGGGGAGGAGAGGATGGGGGACGAGTAAGAGGGATTATAGAGGGGAGGAGAGGAAGGTTGAGTAAGTAAAGAGAAGTGGAATATGGAGATAGAGTAAAGATGAAAAATTATAAGAGAGAAAAGACGAAGAGTGGGAGGTGGAGAAGGAATGATGAGAACGGTAGTAAGGGAATAGAAGAAATAGTTAGATGGAGACGAGGAGGATAAAATCGGAGGAGAGACGAAGAAGAAGAGGAAAAGGAGGGGGTGAAGAAGAGAAAAAATGAGAGAAATTGACAAAATCATAACGAATATAGAAAGAGAAGCAAAATCAAAAACATGTATCAATTCCAAAAACGGTAAAAACAGACTTCTTTAAAGATGAGCGTATTTTCTTATTTTGTATTGTTGTTTGTTTTGTTTTTTTTATTATAGAAACTCTCGAAGCTCTTCTACAAAGATATCTTGGAGGAAAAGAGAAAAATCAATGTACCAAACGGGGAATATTTGTTATCAGCAAAGGAATCCAAGGAAGCAAAGGCGGCAAATGCCTAATTACGCACCTCTTCGGCAAGATGACCTGAGATTGTGGCGACCCAAACAAAGCTAAGATAGAAACAGCAAAAAAGAAACAACAAACAAATACTGTGAAACACTTTGATAAAGCATCACCTTAACACAAATTCAAACAGTTTTGTCAGGCAGGGGCCGATCAGCTTTCTTGTTTGTGACAGGTGAATGAATAGATAACAAATGCAGAATGAAATTCGGTGATTTCTGTGAAGTTCAATTCGATAAATGTAAGGGACAGTCGTAGAAATAGATAAGCGACATTAGCTTCATAAGTACAATGTTTCCGATTCCAGATTGTCCCATTGGACAAACAGGCTGAATGGATAGCAAGGGTGCCAGTTGGGCGTCTGATGACACTTAACCCCGGCTTAGGTAAAGCAGAAAAATTGTTTGCTCTGCTTCAGGTAGATAAGCTACATGGTAGACAAAAATCAGCTGATACGAGATATCGTCTGACATAGACGGCAGAATGAGAACGATTAACTTTCGTTGCTCGGATCATCATAATCATCATAATCATCATCGTTATAAGTCCTCCTCTGGACAAAAGTCTTTCGTTTCTTTTTCCATAACGACTTCAATTGTGCTAACCTTTGCAATGTTTTACCGGCAAAATCTTCCATTTTGCTCCAACAGTTGTCATCTCTTTTTGGTAAGTGTCCAGCCAATCTCAATTTTTGTCTAAATATTTGTATTATATCATCCATTCTAATCCATGTTGATAATTTTCTCTGATCCATGACGATCATTGTTATATCTAAGTTATCCATAGCATTACACATTCCATGGTTCTCAGGTTATTTAGTTAATTTCCATATTTTACATTCATAACTCATCGCTTATATTATGCATTGATTATATATTTTATGATTCAATCACATTGGCGGTATGCTCTTTAATATGTCTCTATTCATACCAAATAATTTACTGTAGATCATTACGCATAGTTCGCTTTATTGGTCTTTCTCTGATTTTATCACTTGTCCCAGGTAGATATATTCGTCAACTTATGGTCTTCGGTGGGAATGTACATTACTTTGTTGTTTTCGTCGGTAATTGAATAAAGATTCGAATTTCAAAACCATTTTTCTTTTAGCCTAAAGGAATATAGAAAATGGATATGCTAGCAAACAACCAATATTTTCCTAACTGAAATGTATCATACGGTATTTATTTGTATTATTATCTATTTTATATTTATTCATTTATCCATCTATCTATCTAACTATCTATCTATCTAACTATATATAACACTTTTGGCATAGATATGACTAAGGACGAATAGAGCAGCAAATACCTCTATGTTTCTTTCAACGAACACAGAAAAAAATTACCTCCAAGCTAATCAATCTTCGTGACTACAACCAAGTCTTAGAACTTGAAAAATACATTTACCTAGGTCAAGCGATGAAGCTGGAGATACACCATGGAAATGAGATACGATGGTGCATATCGATTGGCCGGAAAACATTTGGCATAAATAGACAGACACTAAAAAGCCAATTGCCAATATTCTCGAATGAAAAATTTGCAATCAGTACAGAAACCCAGCAATAACATACTGGTGCGAAAGCTGGAAAATTAAGTGCTATGTTGGGAAAACACATAATGATAAAAAAATCAATATGGATCTGTGAGGATCAGTGCAAAAAGTATCGTACAATTAACAATAATGGAAATAGGCTGAACGGAAAGATTGGACGATAGAGCGCAAAGCTAAACAATTGGTGCTACAGGGACAGTAGATGCAGAAAAGAAAATACAAGATGCAAGATTTGAAGATAAAGTCGCAGAGTTCACTGATAAGACGATAGCAGAGATTAGTGCAATCACGTTTCTTATGGGGAGAGATAGGGAGGCTCTTTGTCAAGCAGGGGACTTGAAGCTTATCATTATGGACATTTAACTGATAATTGCAGTCCAATGGTAGAGTGTTCGACCCTGGTTCGATAGGCTATGGATCTATCCACCATCAAAACTGAACTCAAGTACTGAGATTGAGGATTCTCTTCCTAGGACTAGAAAAAGTTTGATACTCTTGTTTTCGTGAACTCGCCAAAGATAAAAAATGCCAAGCCTGGTCAGTGCTTAGAATGGTGACTATCAGGGAAAACCAGCCTCAGTAAGCATAACGATGCTTCTTTGACAGGGTTAACTATCCAGAAGTTAGTCTTACTAACAATCGTCCGTGTGTACCTAACCCCAACACACCCTAACTGAGAACAATGATTGATGCATGATACTAACATTCAGAGATTTCAGTTACTTCCTTGTGTCATTTCTGGTTAGTCACTTGATAGAAACTGTCATGCAACCAACGTCTTTTGACAGCATGCTGTGTTAGGGTAATCAATAAAAAATATGGAATGAGGGTGACCAATGAAGAAGTTACTTTTGTAGGACAATGACCACTACAAATGTCTAATTTTTTTTTTTACAAATCAGACGGAAATAAACTTGAGGATCAATTCAGCAAGGACCTACATTGCAAAATAGAAGATATTGAGAAGATCTGAAACCTTTCTTTTTACACAGAATGATGAATGTATGTTTACATTTTCGGCTCTATATCTCCTTCGTGCAGCCTATACAGACATCTATACGCAACCGGCCTGAAAACTTGAAAAGTGAAAGTTATCGATATTTACAGTTATGGTGACAGTTTTGGTTGATATTTTCTAATATCTATAAAACTTTTCGCGCTTAATATTGTGATCCAGGGTGACATAGTCGATTTCATCAAACATTAGGAATCTTTTTTTTTATTTTTTCATTATTTTTTTATTATTTCGAGAGATAGGGTACAATATTCAAGTCCAAAAAGATTGATATTTACCATGATTCAACATTCGAACAAGTCTTTTTAAAGTATTTTTTTTACTTGAAGTAGAGACCGAAAATAAATCGACAAGGATTGGCGCACAGATTGTGTTTGAGTTCTGTAAGTGACAGAAAGAAAACTCATTGCTAAGAAAAATGTTCTTTTATTTGATAGACGTCTCCTGATATTGGCCTTCTGCTTTGTGTATATATATATATATATATATATATATATATATATATATATATATATATATATATATATATATATATATACGTGTGTGTGCGTTGTGTTTGTGTGTCTGTGCATATTTGTGTGTGTATATGAATATGTACATATAATAGAGCTATCCGTTAAATAGAATTGTCCTTTAAGTGATGATGATTATTACACACGTATACGCACATATACATGCAGATTAGTGCGCTAATGCAAACTTATATACTAGAGACTTCACCTCTGTGTGTGCAAGTGTGTCCTTGTGTGTTTATTTGGTAGTGGCTATACTAGGGTGTCATGTCTGAGACCCGTGCTGAATTTCAAATGCTCCTCCTTATCTTTAACTTGTACTTACTTGAGTACCCAGATGCAAGCTAAAGATGGTTTAGGCATATACACGTGTGTATATATATATATATATATATATATATATACACACACACACACACACACACACACACACATATATATATATAAGGAGTTACAGAACTTACATATACATGTACAGATATGTTCATACGTTTTCTTAGCGTTTCTTCCCGGTAAGTTTTGTGCTGGCGTGTCTTGGTTGAATCAGAGAATGATTAGTTTCAAATGCCAGGCATTTATAGAAACCACATCGATTTGCTTCAGATGGAAGATGCACGCAACTCTGATTCCCAACCCAGGGTGTGGGATACCCTTAGGCTAGTCTGACGCCAAATTTGACGTCCTTCCGGCAATTCCTGTTGCCAAGTTAATTCCAAAAGGATCGCTCTCTACTTTACTCTGCACTACATCAGCGACGCTGGGAGTGAGATTCTGACGACTGAGCGTCCCAGGATCTTCATGCACCTCACCTAATAAACAGCGTTCCATTGTCTGTAGAGACCAAACAGAGGTTCGTCTTGTAGCCCAATTCGGCTTTATAGAAAAGTGCCATCTTTCATATAAATTCTATACGTTAAAGTTGATTATTGACATGCCAAAACTGTTTGAAATACCACGAAGAGCTTTATGACTGGAAATATTGCGTTATTCTTGAATTAGCATTTGAACTACGAATGATTTAGTTCTCAAAGTCAAGTTTCAGATCAAGTCAAATAATAACTTTGGAGATAGCATTTCTAATATGGTATATCAGGGAAAGTCTAATTGGGATATGGAAGAATGCTGTTATATATATATATATACGTTTACGTAATCTTGCCAACCAAATTCTCTTTTGTAAGGCAATTACCCACTATTGTCAATATATATCTAAGCAAAAATAGAGTCGCTGAAAGGTGTTTGGATATGGAGCTGGAAGGCCAAATTTGAGAACACACAACGATCTTAGCGTCAAATATCCAATTTATTTCAAATAGCCCTTAGAAAAAATGAATAAATGCACACGCTGATAAATGGAATTGTTTTCAATTTTTGATACGCAGTTCATAGGTGTGTGTTGAATAAAATGTGATCTCTCTAGATTACGGTAGAATTCAATACGGACTTTTTGATTCCACATCATATCTCTTTTGTAAAGAGCTTTCCAGGTGGTAGTATAATTCCACAAATATCACATAAATAGACAGATATTGAATTGTTGTAAAGGCTTCCAGCAAAGCATGTTACGGAAATCTTAGAAGCGTCCTCATGTACTTGTAGCTGAATATAAAATGCATCTTTGTCGCTGGTTACTTTTTATTTAATCCACGAAAATGCCAATCAAGAAATTCTACTGATAGATAGGCAGACAGAAAGAACCACCTTTAATTGATGATGTACTGGGATTTTTGGCAAACTTTCAACGCAAATATAGTGTTGCTTAGGAGGAAAGATAAAAAAAATGGAGTGTAAACCTTTGTAAGAATGGAGCAACATAAAAGGACGAGTTCATAAAGCTCTGTGGACGGCAGACGAATGGAAATCGCCAGGAATGGATGAAATCTCTTATTTTTGGTTAATCACACCCTCATCTGCCCACGTAACCTTGGCTAATTTTATGTTCAATGTCATATAACTCCAGCGTAGTTTAACAATTGCACCCCTAATCGCCTACCTTAGAGCAAAACATTAAACAAAACGTTACAAAGGTCAAAGAAGTCACTGGACTATCACCTGCCTTACAAAACCTATCAACTGGTCTGGGCAATACTATCGAATGAGATATACTACCATCTTGAAAACAACATTAAATTTCCCCGAGAACAAAGACGCAGTAAAAGAAGTTACAAAGATTAACTTCTAATTAAAAAGATGATTTCCGAGAACTGTCAAGCCAAACATCAATAAGTGTGCAAAAGCAACTTCAGGCGAAGCTGGCAATAACTCAGGATACCTCCCTTACACCTGGACATTACCATTCAAGCATTTGAGTTGGAAGTACCCCAGAATTAATGGAAGCAATAGAATCCAACATGCACACATGGAGGGAAAATGAAAAAAGAGTACTACAAAAAGTTTAGATATATCCTTAAGACTAAGCTTACCTTTAAGAACGGTACCCAAGCTATCAATACCTTAGCCATATCTGTAATACAATACAGGTTTAGCATCTTCCACTAGAACATAACTCAAAATTGATTCGAAGACAAGGAAACTTCTCACCGACAATAGAATGCACCAGCCAAGAGCAGATGTAGATCGATTCTACCTCTGCAGAAAAAAGATCGCTAATGTATGATCCAGTTAGAACTTTTATATAATCTACAACCCTTCATCTGTATGCTTATTTGCAGGCATGTTGACTGGTGAAAAACCATAAAATTGTAAAAAGTTTCTCTCAGTTGCGAGATGAACTTATGTGACCGATATAATCCAACAAGCATCACACAAGCTGCCACTAAGGTTGCCAAAAATGTAAAAACTACATCCAAACAACTAAGACTATGAAAAGAACATTAGGAACTGAAACCCGTACATAGCAGATATCCACTTTGCAACCAAGATACTGATATAGATAATACCTAAAACCATCAGGGGTTACAAAACTCCCGGTTAACAACCGAAACAAAAGGCTTCTTCCTAGCTGTATAAGACCTGTGCCCTTCCACTAGAAACTATCGAACAAACGTTATCAAAAGCGGTAGTAAACCCAACTGAAGGTGTTGTGAAAGTGCAGCCGAGATTATCAACCATATATCGGAATGTTATTTCCCAGCCCCTAATGAATAATGAGCCGGTACATCCACTGAATAGTCTGTAAGTACTATGTTACACCATCTAGAACCTGTAATTGAAAAACAATATGTTGTAACATTGTGGGATTTCCCAGTACGCACGGCTTAAACCATGAAAGCCAAACGTCTTGACATAATTTTCAAGGACAGGAAGGAAAAGATAGATATGATAATTCCATAAGACAAAGACATATCTATAAAAGAGTTAGAAAAAATACAAGTACAAAGATTTGGAAATTGATATCACAGAAATGTGGCAATAGCCGCTGTTATAGGATTCCTTGGAGTCATAAATAAGTGTGTCAACATATATTAAGGGTGTGCTGAAGACAGGTTCTGTAGCCAATAAGGTCTACTGAGGTCCGGCATTACTAAGCATATTGAGAACCTTTTGACTCATCCTTCCGATGCCCCTATTATTACTCGGCCTAGCTGCTGGGAAGCAGTTTGTCTCGGGGCAGTGCTGTCCCTATACACTAGGAGATACACCTCAGGCTCGCTCCTACACCTTTGCAACCTCAGTTGCGTCGGCTAGAGCTATTTTTAGAGTGCTCCATCCCATGTTTATCTAGACCTTGGGGTAGCACGAGTCAAAGGGTACTCAAGACCGAGTGCACGAATGCAATGCCGTAACCAATGACGGATACCAAGGCTCGGTATTGCTAAGGGCATATGGAACCTTAGGACTCGTCTTTGGTGTCTCTGTGTTTCATGGCCCAGCAGCGGGGAGGCAGTCCACCCCAAGGCGGCACTCTCATATTGCACTAAAAAGGGTGGGTCGGGCTAGTCCGGACGCTTTCGTGACCTCAGTTGCTGCCGCTAGCGCTCTTTTTTTTCGATGCTTTACCTTATTCTAACGTTAAACTTGACCTTGTGTCACGTCTTGTCCTTGTAGAAAGGCAATTATACTGGGAATACAAAGAAACTAAGTCATTTATGATACAGAAAATTGCTCTCATGGGCATTGCTCATATCATTTGCAAAGCATATCCATGTGAATATTGTCTTTTATACAATTATGAACTGGTTCTTTTTTAACCTCCCATTGGTTCTGTATTTTTCATATAGGAAAAGAAAGAAGAATGCCAGTGCCTAGTCATAATATCGTTGCCCGCCCCAAGTTCCAAGCCAAAACTTGGTGTGCAATGGATACTACTGATTATCAATAATAATAATAATAATAATAATAATAATAATAATAATAATAATAATAATAATGCAGTTAATGCAAGTCCGTGGTCATGATCGATTATATCAACAGAACAGGTCAATTATATATATTTTCAAAATCCTCGTGAATAAAAGCAGTTACAGCTGAGAATTACAATTTTAAAAGTAATTCATGCACATTTAGAAGCCACAGGGTAATTCTAAAATTTTTGACGGTTACTATTCTACGTCAATAGTAATCATTACAAATTGTTAAAGGTGATTGAATGACAAGAAGATGAACGCTGAAAATAACAAGTTCTTATGAAATCATTTTTACATTTGGGGTCAATTTTGTGTTTGGGGGTTGTTAGATACAAGTGTCCGTTGATGAAAACCAAAATATGATCAAAGATCATTTTCCCCTAACGAGTTTGATGAATTTACGATTTACAATTAATAAAGGAATCAATCATTTGCATAAAATCGTAGAGAAGGTTCTAGACCTGAAAGTAGACGGAGCACATGCTCTTAAAAACCTGTTCATATAGAGTGGAATTGATGAGATAATCGATTTACCCACGACTATAATTATTGAAATAAAAAAAGTTAATTTGCGATGTTAACGATAATAACCAACCCAGTAATTGCAATGATAATTATACGAGGAGGGTGGGTGGGTGAATTAATGACAACAATGCGTTCAATGGAAAAAAAGAGAGAAAGTAAACGAAAAATCGTAACGAATTTATTGATAAAACTAATGACAGTCGAGCTGGGCGCGAACAGCAATTGTAATAATTAAAATTCTGCTAATTGAATTAAAGTATCACTTGTGTGACTCTGCTAAATTAGAACTTTCTTCTCTTTTTAGAGACTTGAGTTTTTTTTATATCTTAATGTAGTTTCTTAAAAGTGTAATTGCGTCTCCATTGTCTGCCCTCCAATCTAATGTGATTCAAGTGATAGGCGGGATAGATATAATGCCCTTAAAAGACCAAAGATAAACTTGCACAGTGAGAGCTTTGCCATATGTGATCATGAACTCTTTTACGATGGCATATCAAAAAATTAAATAGTGGCGAAACCGAATTATTCAAACACAATCTTGTCACGCTCTTAGACTTTTTACTGAACGAACCTGCTTTTCTCGGTCATACTGTCAGGAGGCAAACTGTTTCAAACAGCTTACTAGACATTTTTCTTAGCGGAGTTGTGAATAAATAGTTAAATAATAACAGCAGTAACAACCAGTGCAATGAGCAAAAACATCGGAATAATAATAATAATAATAATAATAATAATAATAATAATAATAATAATAATAATAATAATAATAATAATAATAATAATAATAATAATAAATTTCTTATTCTACCTCTGACCTGTTTTCAGGCCAGTCTGTGAGGGTAAATGCAAGATCGTTTTCTGTAAAATTGAATTTGTATCCCTTTCCCGTACGAAATAAAGTTCTTTTGTGCAGAACCAATGTCTGGTAGAAGGCGTGTTTCCACGTGAATATTCGGATGGTATCCTTGTGTATAAATTGGT
This sequence comes from Thysanoteuthis rhombus, assembly GCA_963457665.1. NCBI lineage: Eukaryota > Metazoa > Mollusca > Cephalopoda > Oegopsida > Thysanoteuthidae > Thysanoteuthis > Thysanoteuthis major. Next base: position 47,926,058 of record OY735218.1, read on the forward strand.
CAGACTCTTTCGAATTCCAGCATGTTAGGAAAGTTTCACGGTGGGAAGAAGAATCAGTAGCCGACCTCTTTCCAAACTAGAAAGTGGACTATTAATAAGTCAAAACTTCAAAAGATTTTGGGAGAGGTATGAACATACTAGTTATACTCAAGTATCAAAGCTTAGTACCTTAGTTTTCAAGTTGGTGATGAAGGATAAACACTCTGCCACACTGTTAGATGTTGCACACACCCAAATGCTTTCCCTTGGTAAGAATATAAACTAGGTCCAAGAACCGGTGTAGCTCTGAAATTTCTCCCAAACCACATCAGTTTTCATCAATCCACCAAGGTCCAGAGCTACCTCAAAGCACTATAAACTAAATATGACAGTATAACCAACTTAATTTACTGCAAGAACCGGGGCACAAATTCGAGATTTGCGTGTCATTACCGGCAGGTCCTCCCTTGATAGCCATCAGGAGGGACCCGGTATTCATCCACTGACTGCCTCTTAAAGCCTCTGCTTAATGGACTTCAGGAGGGATACAGTTGTTACCAAGGTACTGTTGGCCAAAGCCCCAGCTCATGCTCCACTCATGACAACTAGAAGTGGCACAGCCACCATCGAGCAGCACTTAGCGAGAACAAGAAGAGAAAATGGACAAGAGGGGAGAACAGGTCAGTAATGTGTTGCTACTCCGAAACAAGCCATCTGTGCGGTGTTGTAGGGTGTTATGCTCAAAACTTGGAGGGAAAAATCCACCATGGAGGTAAAAGCCAGCGTCTTGCTCATCGAGTAAAACAAACTTTAAAAAACAGACAGTTCTGAGAGACAGAACTACAAGAGAAAAAGAAGAAATTGGTTTACCCGAAGAAGTACCTCTCACAACAACCAACATAGTAAATGTCAAAATTAAAAGGGACCCAAACAAGAAGATAATCCCCGAAGAAAGGCATATACTAGAGAGAGAGAGAGATGCTGTCAACCTAACGAGAGAAGTGAAAGCTCAGATACTAATTCTGAAAGAAATTATGCAAGACTCTTAGAGACAAGGACAGGAAAGAACTAAAAGAAGATACCGAACATTTTAACTGCCTCCTTCCCAACAACAAATTGAAACGAACAGCCTAAAAGAGCTCAACAACCTCATCTATATGAAGCTGAAATAGGAACAAAGTTCTCAACAACACTAGAAAGAACTCCAGATATTAATAGAAGTAGAAAGAAGACAGAACATATAGCCAGAAGCAACAGAGACAAAAATCTGCTGGAACATTATCTGTGGACATCTGAAAACACACAACGAAGCCCCAGAATGGTTAGAGAGCATGAAAAGAGAATTCAAGGACATAGATAATGGAAAACCAATACTATTGAATGAAACCACAAAGAAACACACCCTCAAAAGATAGCCAACTAGAGAGCATCATAACCTGATGGGATCCACTGACATTGGTTTAAGAAATTTACTACGCTTCACGACAAGCACAAACACCAACTCAAAAGTTGCTTAAATGAAGGCGAGTTCCTAGAATGGATGACCAGAAGCAAAACCACTCTAATCCAAAAGGACCTTGAAGCAGGGGACCATGCAGGCAATTACAGGCAAATCATGTGGTTACCACCCATGTGAAATATTCTGACTGGACAAATAGCGGGGGAAGATATATATCCATCAAAAGAAAAGGACTATAATCAGAAGGACGGAAATGATGCTGGAGAGTAACCAAGGGGGCGAATGACTTTCTCTACATCGACCAGATGACTTCAAAAGAAGTAAGAAAAAGGAAAAAGAACATTGCCAAAGGGTGGACAAACTATTAAAAAAGGAATATATCATGATTCCACCCAGCTGGATACTGGAATACCTCCGAATATTCAAGATCAGTGAACCGATGGTGAGATTCATTGCCTCCTCTATGAAAAACTGGACAGTAAACTAAACGGCCACTGTAGGAAATTCAGTAGAAGTAAGTATAAAAAGGGGAATCTTCCAAGGAGACTCTGTCTCCATTACTATTTGTTCTAACGATGATACCATTCAACAGAATCTTGAAAAGCAACAAAGGATAACAGTTCTCCAAAGCAAAGGAAAAAGTCAACCACTTGATGTAAATAGACGACATGTAACTATTTGTAAAGAACAAGAGAGAGCTCTAAAAGCTGTTCAACAAAGTGAACGAATACAGTGATGACATTGGGATGTAGTTTAGAGTAGAAAAATGTACAATAATAGTAATGTACAAATGAAGGCTTGCCACAGCAGGAGGAATCGAACCCATGGACAGCAAGATTACATGACCACACAAGACTGAAACAAAAACCTTGGGGGTTCTCGAATGTGACACGATAAAACGGGAAGAAAGAAAGAAGAAGATAATTAAAGAACGCCCTCGGAGGTTAAAGGAAAGGTTAGAGACCAAACTAAACAGCAGGGACCTCAAGAAAGGAATGAACACATGGGCTGTATTGAAGTAAGATACACAGGACTATTCCTTGGATGGACAAAGGAAGAACTCCAATCGATGGACTGGCAAAGAAGGAAGCTTATGACAATGCATAAAGCCTCACACCATACAAAACTGACACAGATAGACACAGCGTGAAGGGAGAAAAAGGCGACACTGTGCTCACCAGCAGATCTAGAAAAGTACGTGCAAACAAACAGCAAAGACATCATAAAGAGTACCCGAAGCAGCGCAAGGAACAACCAGAAGTGGAAAACAATGGAACAGCACAGAAATGAAGGGGTAGAAAAATGGGAACAGAAAAAGCTATTGGAGAATTTAAAAGACTGATGCAAGATATGACAGACGAGAGATCACGGACATGGCTACGAAAAGGAAATCTGAAAAGAGAAACAGAATTGCTCATCATGGCAGCTTGAAACAAATGCATCAGAACAAACTATATCAAAACTAAAATCGACAGAACACAGACAAACAGCAAATGCCACCTGTGTGATGAAAGAGATGAGACCATAAACTACATAAGTAGTGAATGTAGTGAACTAACCCAGGAGGAATATAATACAAACACGATAGAGTAGCGACAATGATACACTGGGAGCTGAGCAAATGAATGGGATTTAACCATGTGGAAAAGTGGTACCAGCACAGAATGGATACAGTCGCAGGAAAGGGAAGCAACAAATCAAATTTGGAGTTGTCATTCAAATGGACCACCTCATCCAAGTAAAAAAAACTGGATCTAGTAATAATAGACTGGGAGAGGCAAAGCCGCCGAATTATAGACCAAAGGATGTATTGGAGAGAAAGTGAAAAACTGGAAAAAATATCAGGGCCCGGCAAGAGAAGTGAAGAAAGTGTGGAAGAGGAAAGTAAGGAGATTACCAGTAATCATAGGTGCACTTAGAACACTGAACACACCGAAGGCGAGATTGGAGGAACTAGGGGTGAAAAGAGGGATTGAGACTGTGTAGACAACAGCACTGTCATGGACTGTACGAATACGGAGAAAAGTGCTAGAAATATGAGATCTACAACCCCAGCTTTTAGTAATGACCTAATAGAGGAGGAGGGAGGAAAATAGGTAAGGACAGATGAGATGAAAACCTCAGTATTGATCTGGACTATGAGAGTGTAGAGAGGAGACCCGGAGACTTGAGGAGACTTGCAGTCACTCAGTCTCCAGGGGTAACCACCAGGCAACCGATGTGAAATTGCTAATAATAATAATAATAATAATAATAATAATAATAATAATAATAATAATAATGATAATAAAAAAGGGGCCAAGTCTTATCAGTCTTGGATGTTAATCTACTCAGTGATTGTGTCACAATATATTGGCTGTAAAAATGAAATAAATTAAAACCCTTTTATGTTTAATGAATTACGAATATAACGGATCAGCTGTCAAGCAATAGAAGGGCTGCACCTCCCTGAGAAAAACCAGTCTGGAACTGAGAGCATACTACGGGAACGAAATATTGCCAAACTAAAACCTCTGAACCTAGCAAGAAGAGAACAGAACTAAAAAGCAAAAATGAACACGTTAAAAGAAGAGAGAAATAATGTGCGCATTCTACCACTCGCTTGACAAACCATCAGGCATGAGCCTCGCAAATAATATCTATAAAATATGGAAAGAGCAGGTGGTAGACAATCACTGAAACCTGAATGAAAATAAGCTTTCGAATGTGAATAATAAAAGACAGGAAGACACAAATTGGATGAGATCAAGCAAAAGATCACAATAGATATAAACCTAGAAGTAGAGGGAATCGTGACTTCAGTCGAATGTACAAATGTCAGGATCGAAGGAAACTTCACATTACATCGATTACCCTCAACAAATGAACCCAGGCAAATACATGGAAACCTTACCAGTAGATTAGCACCAGAAAGTGAAAGGGGCTGCAGCAACGGAGAAGTATGTAGAGATAACGATGACTCGGATGAACAAAGTGTGAGTTAATGTTATGACGAGATATATCAAACAAACGGCGAAAAAGTATATGATCGTACAAAGGTAAGATTCATTAAGACGGAGAATCGCTAAGAAAAGAGGCTATAAGTAATCATAATGAGAAACAAGAGAAGAATTTTGCATATTGCTACAAAGAACACCCTTGAAGATCTGAAGATGGATCATACTTGAGTAAATGAACTAATATATGCATTAGCAAAAGTGATAGAATCTAAGAGCTTAACAACAAAAACAAAAAAGACAAAAATTAAATAACAAGCTCTGTGAATGTTAACAGTAGGAAAACCAGAAAAGTGAAGGTGAATTATAAAAAAAAAGCCCTAAACGAAATACCAACTACCAAAGAGACACTGAAACAAAAAGTGCAGCTAAAAAGCCCAAAGAATGGAGAGAAATTGAGAGAGGACCGAATTCTACGGACAAATTAAAATATTCAAAACTGATTGAAAAGAATTCTACGAGATTTATAATTTCTAAAAAAGCAAGAAAGAAAACAGATAACAACCAAAAAAATCCCGACCGAAGATCAAATGAGGAACTTCTGAGAAAATATCTTGAACGATAAAAAGATCTAGAACTAATATGCAACCTGAGTTGGAAGGTTAGAGGAGCAATTAAAAGAATTGAAAAAAAAGCAGTGGTGGGGAATTTTGATTTCGAAACTAGAACAGGCGTTGAAAAAGCCTCACAAATGGAAATCACTGGACATTGACAAAATGCCAGATTTTTGTCTTTTCTCCATTACATGCTGCCATGATATCATAGAGGAACAATAATGAAATGCTAAACTCAACCCCCCCAAAAACAAACTTTAGACTAAATAAAAAAAGGGGTCACATACCTGCTACCTAAAATAGAAGATACAGGTAAGACCAAAGATTATAGATCCATCACATGTCCCCCAACAACTTTCAAAACCCTGGTATCATTACTGACAGAGAGAATGTACACCTACAAGGAGGAACAAAAACATTAACTAAGAGGATCCTACGGATGTGAGAACCAACTTTTGTTCAATCACATGATTCTAGAAACTTGCCACAGTAAATGCAAGAACCTGGGCAGAGTGTGGATTGACAAAAAAAAAAGTTCGCAAATGTTCCAAACACGTGGATAATAAAGCCATGGTATTGTTCAAATTATCCCCAGGGCAGGTGAACTTCTTGTAATATAATATGTCATAATAATACCCAGGAATGTCAGCATAAACTGTAATATTTTCCAAAGCGACTCATTCTCTCTCCTGATTCCTTATATATCACTAATTCCTTCATTCAATGTGCTGCACAAAATTAAACGTGGATACAAGTTGAGAGACGAAATGATCAACCACCCAATCTACATGGACGATCTTGAACTGTATGGCGAAGATTACGATGAACTTGATGGATTTTCAAAGACAGTTTATTTACTGAAGTCATAAGGATGGAATTTGGCCTGGATAAGGCCAGGTTTAAAAGAGGTAGGCTAGTCAAGACCAATTCCGTTGAACTAGACGAACAAAAAGAATGAAAGAACTAAAACAAGGAGAGACATATAAGTATTTAGGAATTAATGAAAGTAGAGGAATCACAAATGCCGGTAGAAAAGAGAAAGAGAAAGAGTGAAGAGTGTTGCCAAAAGTGCGTGCAGTACTGAAACTGGAGCAGGATTAAAGAGAATAGAGTAAAAGTCATTAATACGCTAGCTATCCCCGTTGTAGTATAATTAACTGGAATGTAGATAAGATTAGAAGAATAAACGCAAACATAAAGAAACGACTAACGTGCCACAGAATGCATCAGCCTTAAGCAGACATTGTTCGTCTGTATTTGCCAAAAGGCAAGGGTAGAAGGGGAATAATGCGACTTGAACTGACCTACAAAACCACCAAAATAGGATTACGCCGGTACTTCAAGATCACTCACGGCTGTCAAAACTAGTTAAGAAACATGGAGGCACAAAAATGTTGCACTCGGTAGTATGAGAGGTTTGTAAGAGAACTAGATCTAAACTTGAACAGTGGAAAACACTCACGGAATTTAGATATGAAAAAGACGAGGCAACACACATAGGAGAAGGGCCATAAACAACTAAGAATGAAATGGCGACTAAACCTTCTGCACCAACAACAGACCCTCCGAAACAAAAACGCTGAAGATCAGAAAAACACTCATCAGTGGCCCTGGAGCAGTGGATTGAAGGCAGGAAAAGAGGGATTAATTCTGACTGCTCAAGACCAAAGCGTTCAAGCAAATATCTTAAAAAACGTTACCAACCCATAATACTGCTTCTGTGACCTCAATGCAGAATCAATAGATCAGCTCGTGTTGTCTTAACACTTATAGAAAACAAAGCCACACATGACAGAGTGGGTTAATATTTACTTTGAGGAGTCTGTAAGTATTACGAAATACCGAGAGGAATACTCGAAATTCAGGTTTAAAAACCGAAACAGACGTCCTCATCGTTGCTGCCGAAGACTGGTGTCTGTTACAGAACTATCCACTGTTTCTTGTGTAACGTCCTGTATTGGTCCCATTATGGCCTCCTTTTTGTATGCATGGAATGAAAAAGGAGAAAAACTGACAGTCTACCAAAAACTTGGTGTGCAACGAATACTACTAGAGGAAAAAAATTATTATTATCATTATCATTATTATTATTATTATTATTATTATTATCATTATAAGTAGTAGTAGTAGTAGTAGTAGTAGTAGTAGTAGTAGTAGTAATTTCACAGCAATTGCCTGGTGGTTACCGCTAGAGGTTGAGCGACAGCAAGTCTCCTCAAGTGTCCAGCCCTCCAATCCACACTCTCATAATCCACAGCAATACTTTGGTTCGCAGTTTTACACCAGTTGCCCGTTGGTCATTCTAGAACAAACTTTTGGAAAAAAATGGCTTATGTGTGATGCGACACTGGAAGCAATTTTGCTTTATTTTTGTCGATTTCAAGCAAGATTTTAGAAATTTGTACGCTGCAACTTATCTGACATTGAAATATATTGGTTCATTATCGCCGTGCAAATGCAGAATTGAAAGGATATTCTGTAGTTATCTACAGCTTTGTAGCTTTGTTTTAATAACACCGTGAGGTCCAAACCATCTATTCAATAATAACAATGTGGATAACAATGTGGAGGGCGAGTAGGACAAGTTCTGTTTGGATAAAATATATGCGCTACAGCACTTACACATCAATGCACACACACACAGACACATACACAGCTTTGGGTATTAATCATCCTTCTTTCAGTAGGATAAGAAAAGATGGTGTAATTATGAGTTATCGGTTGATAAAATATGTATGTATTTGAACAAGATTATCTCTCTTCTCTCTCCCTCTGACACCAGTAAGTGAGTATTGGATTTGCTGCATAGCAAATCGTTAATGATCACCCTATAACAAACGACCAGAATTATACATACAAATGCACACGCGAACACAAACATATGCATATATTCCTTGTTTGTACAAGTACATATATGTGTATCTGTGCCAGTGTGTATCTATTCTATTACAGAATATACATACAATATGCACACGCACACGCATATATATATATATATATATATATATATATATATATATATATATGAGAGAGAGAGAGAGAGAGAGAGAGAGAGAGAGAGATTCATACCTTTTTAAAAATTAGATTGATGTAAAATTTTACATTTTTTTCGAACCCAGGGAAATTGTAGGGATGTTTTTTTTTTTCTAAGTTTACACAACTGTAATACGTCATTTACAATCCCTGTAAAATTGAGAAACTAGGTGAAACGTTCCAAAATGAACATTAGTCATAGTTTAAATACTAGTCTTTAGTATTCCTTCTGAACACATAAAACGTCATTTTTGGAAAGGATTGTCACCAGCAATGAAAACAGGATCCAAAACTCAAATGATGAAATTTGATTATCATTATTGCCAGATCATGTGATCTTCAATGGGAGAGATTCTAAGGAAAATCTTATTGGAACGACACCTTTCAACCGAGTCACAAGTAAATCCATCTTAGAACAGTAGAGAAAACAGACCTGCCGACCGACTGTGGAACAGAACCTCTATAGAGGCTAGGATGCTTCTAAAAGGATCCATTGCCATGATTCATCAGCATTATCAGCAGCAGCCCTCTAGAGTACGTTGCTGGACCAATACCTTCTCAGTTTGAAGGTCAATCTTTTGGTTAGGTTCGATTTCCAGGCTCCATAGGTAACTTCCGTTGGGATACATTGGTTGTATATCTTTCTTTTGAAGACTGGAGATATTTTTAGTTCTTGAAAGTCGACCTTGCTCTACCAAAAGCTTGCCAACCTACCGTATTTCTTTGCTTGATTTCTTTTTCTTTCACAAACTTCTTGCTGTTCTACGTAGATGTAGCGGTATACTTTCTCTTGCACTGTGTTTTCGATTCCAATTGGTGTGACTTTGTCCCCAACATATTTGTTCAACATGACATCTGTTTTGCTGAAGTGGAGGCCAACATTTTTTCTTTATTTAATTCGTAATATGATCTGGAGATCGTGAGGTTTCTTAGCAAAGAGGACGACGTCCTCGGCAAATCTGAGATTACTTTGTGAGCGTATTATACGTTTTGGAAAATCATCTCAAGGAGGGCTGTGAAAGTACCTGTGGTTGGTTACCATCTGCCATTTTGGCAATTCGGTTGGCGATCAATTTGAAGAAGAGTTTTTGGATAAAGTTGAGTTGGCTTATTGGCCTGTAGTTATTGAGATTTTTCAGGTTTTTGTTTTTGTATAACAGCATTATAATTTCAGTGTTTCACTCTTCTAGGATTTTGCTTTGTTTGCAGCATAAGTTGGATCGGATAGCTAGTTTTCTAGCGATGACTTTTCCAGCTTTTTTGAGTAAGTTGATGGTGATGTTATCGAGTCTAGGGCTTTTTTTCCTTTTTTTTCTTTTTTTTTTTTTGGATGGTTTGACTCACTTCCTGCAGAGTAACTTGTAAGAAATCTTCGAATTGATTACCTTCAGCTCATGTTTTCAGTTCATTTTTCTGTTGTCCGTTTTCGATTTGCATCGAACACATTAGTTATTAGTTTTTTCCCTGTACAGAACGATTTTCCAATCGCTTTGAATCCTCTTATTTCATAAAGAATGCTATCAATGAGTATGGTTGTGCATCTTATTCTGTCTTATCTTTGTTTCTTTTGGGTGGTTTTGCCTTGCTCTGTTGCCTCAATCTTTTTTCTAAATCTTTTCTATTGTTGTTGGTGGCTTGAGATTTCTGCGTATTTTTTATGAAATGTTCGGTTTTTTCTGGAACTTGACTCATGATTTTTGCGCTCTTTGGCTTGAATATATACATGACTTCAAATATGATGTTTGTTGTATTGTTGCCAAGTTCGTTGATGTCTTTTCTGGTTTGGTGGTGTTTAGTTCCAGCTTGTCCGACTTCGTATTGCAAATGCAATTTAGCAAACGATCATATTGCAAGCATGAAAATTTATTTCATGTGTTGCATATTGATCAGACTATTTTTTGTTTTCCTTCATGCAACATTCGTTTCACTTCATCTAACAGTCGATTTGCTTCATGCATCATTGTTTTGCTTCATGCACCATTGTTTTGCTTCATGCATCATTGTTTTGTTTCATGCACCAATTGTTGTCTATCTATCAGTCCCAACATGTTCAATAGAACGAAATGCTATTTTTACATTTCATTGAATAAAAAAAAGAATCGATCTTTTATAATAGAATACAAAATGTGGCCTACAGATAACCGGCATACCATCTTGTAAAGCTAGAGAAATACTTTGAAAACTGAATGATGCTAACATGAACTTACATAAATCAAATTATTCTAAGAAAAATGTTGGACACGCAGTCATGAATATGCTATATATCTACGTGTGGCTTTTATAGAGAGTCATATTCTTGAGGGAAACTGATCACCAAGCTTGTCCTCCAAGTAAACTAAGTAAAGTTATTACATTTAGTTCCTTCTGAACGTATAGTTTTCACTTTTTAGAAAACTTTGACTAATAAGTTACGTTTTTTTGTGAGTGTATATCATGGAGTGATTTCACAGACAAAGATTTGAGTTTGGGGGATACATGTTCGTTGCACATCTGCCTATAACCGAATAAGTCCACAGGATAGAGTCAAGTTACTCCAATACAACTGCAGAATGTCTGTCAATCGGAAGGAGGTCCGGTTATTACGGCACTGACTGAAAACAGGGAGAGAAAATGACAGAGGAGGAAAGAGAGAAGGCAAAGGTCAAAGTTGAGATAGAGAGGAAGTAAGAGGCCAATTGGTAGGGAAAAGGTGAGAAGCTGAAGGACTAAGAGAGGTTAGTAACCGAAAATTGAGATTGCGAAAGAAACAGAATATCGAAAAGAGAAAAGTCGGTCAGCGAAAGTATGAGGGTAGGCAAAATGCAGAGAGGGAAAGAGGTGGGGGCGCTTATTCCGATGCCAAATGTTCGCCAGTATGCAGAATGTCTGAACTTGAAAGTCACCTCTCGACATCAATTGACCTCCGGAAATTGGGTCTTTGTTGTCGGAAACGCCATAATTCTACATGTTGTGTCCAAAAGAGGTTGACATCAGGGTAAATAGAGGTTAATCTTTGGAAATGAAGGAAAACAGATTTGAACCACTGCTTCATCAGTAGCACACCCTCCCACCAAAGCGAAAATTATATACAGTCAAGTAGAAATAATTCTTGATTCCTGATTAACATTGATCTATTACTCAAACATCCTTAATAAACGGAAGGTTACAACAAGTTATATTGATCGAAACCTTGTCTTAAAACCTATATGTCAGACTTGACAGTTCAATATTTCCGGCGGCACTTTCTTTAACGAAAGTTGTACCTCTACACATCTAAATACCAGTGTCATAGAATGTGTTAATACGTTGATTTATTTATCTGTTCACGTCAAAGGGTCAGGGTGGAAACGGGAGAATGATATTTACACGACTATCAAGTCTCCCTTCTTTTGTGTGTGTTCTGCCTCTCTAGCTGGCAACTGCTGTGTGTTGTCCCATTTCCACTGACGCTGTCACCCCTAACCTACGTGATACACAAGCTTGCATACATTCGATGAACTAGAAGTTACTACACTGAAGGATAGGGCACAGTGAACAACAGTGACTGGCTGGAGATAAGGGCAGAATAGAAGGTAGAAAATTAAAATAAGAGAAAAAATCCTGTCTTTAAAGTTAAATCAATTGTGCTATCGCGTAATCCAAAACAAATTGTAGGGTGTCAAAACATAATCTCAGACCTCTAAAATTGATTGAATTAAATGTATGGATAATTTATACAAATACATTTAATTCAATAATTCATCTAAATTGTATCTAATGGAGGTAGTTCTGAGTAGAACAAGACCTAGAACCCCAGTATCACATTTTTCTATGAAGAATGTCGTCTTCGAAGGATTATGCAACAAATACATTTATACTTAAGTATATATTTGCATAAATTATCCATGCTTAATCATCCTTTCATTTTAACGGCTACTTCTGCCAGTCTATAATGTTCCATCGTTGCGATTTCATCTACTTATATAATGAACAGTGCGATTCTATTTGTCCTCTGTCCGTCACCCTGAGCCCATGCACTAGATCATGATGTTAACGTGGTAGGAAAGCTTGGTAGTTTGATCAAGATAACAAGATTGCTGATGAAAATATCTCTGGCTTGTCAATTGAAATAATGGACTCTTCATTTTTGATTGTTTTTTTTTATATTTACTTTTTCTTTTCTGGAAACAAATCACCGAATATAAATCGAATGCAGGTCTCTTTTTTTTGGAAGTTCGCAAAATCGTGTCCAGCTGTTTTGCAGCAATCTATTATACAGACAGTGCACACACCCTCTTCCCGTTTCTTGTACACTCCAGTCACCTGTACATACTACCACCACTTCCTGCAATGACTCAGCCTCAGACTCTCAACTATTTATTAAGTCTGAGGAACGCTCATGATGTCCTATATGAATTATTGATAGTTGCTTTTTCGCTTTGAGCCATTCCAGCCAATTGAAGGATGGACCTGCATATTCACAATTTTTGACGGAGATCAACAAGTCTGTAATACTATTCTGTTTATCCGAAGGTTACGTATTCTAATCATATAAGGAGAAGGTTTGAGAGTTTAATATAAGGGTAGATAAAGAAAAGACGGAAATGAAAGTTAGGTAGTTTCATAATAGGAGAGTAAGGGAGAAAAGAAAGTTCGGTAACTTGCTGATGCGGTAGGGAGAGTTTGCATATGAAAATGATCCCTATTTGAATCGTATGTTATTAAGAACAGATTAGTAACAAGGATTTGCAGTGAAAAGGACCAGAGAGAGGAAATACAAGCAAAGAGCGAGAGAAAAGCTGAAGCAAAAGATAGGAGACACCATCAGTTGCCAACTTCCTTGGAATTTCTAAAGGTTACACACAATGGGCATCATGAGTACAACTATAGAACTTTGAACCGAATTCAAACTCCAGTTAGAACGGTGTGTTTGCACTCCACACTAATGCTTTTGGAAGAGACATGAATCCACTTTGTCCTTGTTTATTGGTGATATGCAAGGCCGTTTGAGCTCTATAATACTTGAAAACGACCAATATTCATCTAAAGACGACTAGAGAGCCCAGCAGCTAAGACATATTGATCAAAAAGTAAAAGCAAGGAATATGCCATAAAGACTGAATGTCTTTAATCCAGCAGGCTTTGGAACCGGCAGCCAAAGAAGAAGATTTTCCGAACCAACTTTTCTTAGAGCGAAAATGGCGAAATAATGCTTACAATGTACTGGATTACTGATAACCATATACGTTATATTACAGCTTTAAACCATCGAATGAGGGTAATGAATCCCACCATGAATTCCGTATTAATGATGGAGTTCAAGTTTTGGAAATTTCCCAATTAAATTTCCTTGGAGATTTCTAATAGATTACATTAAAAAAAATAAGTTGTAATATTCATGAAGTGGGAAATAGTGAAAACCAAGCCAATACTTTCTGAAGTTCGTCAAAAGATCATTATATTTAGCTGGCAACGTATTTGCATATAATTTCAGGGGATCCATGTCGTGGGTCGTGCTATCTAACACTCTTGCAACATGCCCAGCGTATTGCTATTAGAGTATTCTAATGGATTTTATGATATACCCGACCACCAGAGAATCCATTAGAAAACTTGAGTTGCAAAGGGCTGGTCATTTTGCAAGAATGTCCGACAACCGTTTTTGCAACATGATTAAATAAAAAGTGTAAGGTCAGTGATAATGGACCTGTTTAGGTACGCCCATTAACATTGGTAGACAACTTATGATCCAGCATTATATATATATATATATATATATATATACATATATATATATATATATATATGTATATATATGTATATATATATATATATATATATATATATATATATATATATATATATATATATGTGTGTGTATATATATATATATATATATATATATATATATATATATATATATATATATACTCAATGCAAAATCATATATTGGTAAAGGATACCACGGAAGATCGCTAAGTCTTCTGCAAAAAATAGTGATAAATCAATTATTTAGATGCAATTGCCTCTTGATTCATTCATGGGTTTATATTTATACTTGCAAATCCATTATAATTGATGTAATTTAATACTTAGTTTAAAACAAAAATATATATATACAATAAGACGAGTCAAAAGTGCCCGATTATGAGATGAATGAATAAAATAAATGAAAATATTAGGCTCTCGTATTTTTGATTTAGTCTTTCTACAGTACGACAGAATTGTAAAATTCACCGTAGACAAGCAAGTCTGGATAAAAGAAGTAAACGTAACCTTGTTTCATTGTTTATGAAGAAATGTATTCCATACTTTTAACTACTTTTTAGCTTTATTTTAGTTTTTTCTGATATACAAAAACTACTAAGAGAAATCAGATGGTGGTTGAAAGTAATCTAAATTTTTAAGCTGAATATCTTGAAAAGAAACATATGTGCCCTTTGGTTTGAGTGAATACGTATGTTTTATTCTAATTTCTTTTCAAAATACGCACATCGCACGAAAGCGTTATGAATCATGATTTTTGATAAGTCTGTAAGAAAATAAAAGTATAAAAAATATCTATGAAAAATGAAGTTATTTTTTTCAAAGCGGAATAATCTTCTCCCTGGAAAATATAAACACAGATCCTACATCTTGTGTTATTGTTTTTTCTTTTGTGAAACGAAAAGATGTCAAAATTCTATTCTATCCAAAGTTTTGTATGTCAAAAGATATAGAAATAAATGATTTAAATATTTGTACTTTTTTTTTAATTCATTGAATAAAATATCACAAAGTTTAGGGGTTCGATCTTGTATTTTAACATTTTATTTTTTAAAAACATGAATAATGAGCCTGGTATTTTTTTTATGTAAATATTTATACAAATAGTGTTACAAATTATTCCTTTGTCTCTTTTTTCATATTTTTTCCATAGAAAATGTCCTTTAACCGACACCACCCCAAAACTTGAAATTTTACGGAATGACTTTAACCCATGATACGTTGGATATCCTACCCCTGTTTGAGCCACTCTTTTGAAGAACTGTTTGTGTGCGTATATATATCTGTTTCTAATGTACATCATGTATTAATATATACAACAAATTTTTCACACGCAATACTGTATAAAAATAAAGTCAGTGAAAAGGCTCAAGGGGTAAGTTATCGAGTTGTAGAAAAGAATAAGTCACATAATTGGTGAGAGACTAATAATACCAGTTGGTAAAATGCTGGGAGGACCGGCATTACAAGCAATGTAAGATGATCCATTTTCAAAAAATGCAAAGTGAATGATTTGGTGAGGGTATCCATACCCTGGATTTTCTGCTCAACATGAAATTTGACTCTGAGAGAAGACGGAGAACGTTGTGAACTGCAGTCTAAAGTAGTTAGAATTAAATATCAATGTACCAAAAGACAAGTACAGACTTAAACTCAGAAAAGCAAATTTCTTCTCCTAAATTGACTTGAAAAAACATTTCGCTTTGATTTGCGTTATTTTTTTTCAATACTGAGCATAAAAGATTAAGTTTTTGCAATGTTATGTGAGATGTTGTTTATTTGTATTTATTTTCTGAAAACACATATATGTTTCATTTTTTTTTTTGTGTGAATGAAAAACCTACTTATGAGGTCTCTTGAAATAGCAGACTGATTTTTTCGCATTTTTTGCATAGTCAATAAACTTGAGAAAAACTTTTTTCCATGAACCAGTTATCAGGGAAAATAATATAATTACCCCATGAAATTTAATTTTATGAAAGAGAGAGAATGATAAAGATATATGACAATTTTGACTTTGGTGTTCGTTGAGACAAGGGGTTATTTCAAGGGCTCCCCAAGGGTGAAAAAGTTTGGGAACGTAGCATTACTACATGAATATAGGGTTCGATAGGAAAAATACATTGTCAAATGCAAAGTTAGTCAATTCCTGCATTCCAGCTTGCAGTTATCCGACATAATCTTAATCCAGCAAAGTCTGATCAAAACATTTTATCTTCACTCACTAGATTTACATTCCAGGTGCAGATTACGTGGATCAGGTGTATTTTATCGCGTGCTTACAGACTAACCCGGCGATCATCGTGACCTCAAGTGCCAGTCAATCCAACAAAATCGCTAATCTGATTTAGCTTAGCAACAATGAAAATCGGCCTACTGGACTAGGAACTGTGTGTGTGTATGTGTGTATCTATCTATCTATCTATCCATCTATCTATCTATCTATCTATCTACACACACACACACACACGCATATATATATATATATATATATATATATATATATATATATATATGTGTGTGTGTGTGTGTGTGTGTGTGTATATATATATATATATATATATATATATATATAGATAGATAGATAGATAGATAGATAGATATACAATCCTCAAGAAATGATATTTGCTCATACTGAAGTATTCTAAATGTCAAGTTTTAATACCTAATTAACTGCAAGACGCCCTCGGTCGTGGAAGTATAACACTCTACCATGATTGTCAGCTTTTTGGATGTTTTTTTTTTCCCCAAAATCTTCTAAGATACTTTCAGGAGCATTGCTGAACACCTACAGGCGCCTGCAGTAAGTTTTCCATGGCACGGGAGCAAAAGAATATGCTTCTGGAGGAGTCGAAAGGAAATACTCGGAATACATCTGAATAGCAATCCTGTCGAAAGGATGCTGCACTCACTGCCATTTATAGTGTAAGATAGTATGACACACTGTATCATCCAGATGGTGTACTTAACATTTGATTGAGATGCATGAGTTGACTGCAGTTGACATCATGGAGCGAGCTACAGTCAATAATGCAGTTGCCACCAAAATCTTTTATTGAATTGAAGTTTCAAACATTCGAACCCACATCGCCCTTGTCTGAATTCCTTGGCCAGTTGAAGGGAAGTCTGGTTCCTATTCCTTACAATTTGCCATCTGATGCAATAGTCATGCCGCAGTGTAGGTTTAAGACTTTTGCTGGTGTATGCTGCTTCGTATCTCTGATGCAAGGAACATTTTAGCGTCTGTATGAAGCAATTGGCAGTAAGAGCCATTTTGCTACGATGCATGGCGGGGGTGGGGGTACCGATTGTAAATAAGAGAATTAATGGAAAGTCTCTTAGTGGTACAGCATTTTGAATTTCCCATAATTAGCAGATGTTATAGCAAAACATAGAATAGGAAAAAAATTCTAAACATATTTTTCAAAATAAATCCTTAAAAGCTTCTTACGACTTTAATTTGAAATCAAAGTTTCTTTATCCTCTTTTATCTATTACTATGCATCCGCCAATTAATACTAAAAGTCTTTTCATTAAGTCTCTTATTTCTTTTTATCATTAAGTCTCTTATTTCTCTTTATTTGATGATCGTTTGTAACGAATGGGTGGGATGTGAGATTTCACAATATTCAAACCACCTTCGCTTCATGGTACTAAAGTCACTTTACTGTCTGTTGCGTCTTACAGACACTACCATATCTTTATGATTTTGTTCATCTGTTGCACAAAGCACAACCAAGGTTGGATTGAAATTCAGTTAGAATGTTTGGAAATATCGTGTAGATAGACTTGGAATTTGAGCAATATCATGTAGTACGGGCACATAACTATGATATATGGAATGTTAATTCGTGATATATATATATATATATATATATATATATATATATATATATATATATATATATATATATATATATATATATATATATATATATATATATTTTACACTTCTCTTGTCCACCTTTTTCAAAAGTTTCATATAAATTCTCCGAGTACCTTTGGAGATATCGTGTAAAAAGCCACAAATGCACACATAAATGTATGAAAAATGAAAACGGAAATGTATTTCTCAATCAAAACAAATCCAAGCTCCAAAGCAGAATTTAATCACATTTCTTTTTCAACGCCCATCGTCCGAAAAAATGTCATTGCAATCTATCAAATACTTTTGACGATATCTTGTTGAGAGATGGAACGGTATTTGGGGTAATTTCATCACAAACACAAAAGTATTCGGTATAAACCAAATACATATACCTACCCAGAGGTAAAAATGTAAGATTGAGTGGTTCAAACAGCCATTTTTACGAGTTAATTTTACGATCATGATTTTTCATTTATCATCCATTGTTTTGCACCTAGAACAACTCTCTCTAATGGTGAGCTATCATAGTTGTCCCAGCCAAATCTGAAGTAATATATATATTTGCGTGAATTTTATTACCACCTGTCGAGCTTGATGTAAATAACTATGTTTTGCTTAAAACTGTCTAGACAAGTAAAATTGTAGAGGGGAATAATATAGAGTTGGCTTTATCTTCCCAAAAGTAACAACGAGAAATTTAGGGATGAAAACCGATATGTAAAGTTCACATTCCGTTATTGTGATTTGAATTCTTGTCCAACTGATTGTCAGGAATATCTTTCACTGACTGGGCTAAATATACAAACTTCGGATAAAGACGAAAAACAATCATTCACATTCGCACTGGTTTATTTCATTCTAATTTGTGAAAACATTCATTTGGAAAAGTTTTTATTATCCATCATATATATACAATAGATATGTTCCAGAGATCATCTTCAGTCGAAATATAAGTTTGAGAGGTGTTTGACCTGGCAGCAGTTTTTTCAGTAAGGCCCTTTTTTTTTGTCAACTATCGAACAGTATGTTCAAAGCTTACAATCCAAACCATCGGGATAAAATCAACAAAGCTGAGCATTATTGTCAATATGAACAATATTATTTCGATGTTGCTTCGTGTTAGAATTTTTAGATTTGAATGAAAACATGTTGTTTTGTTTTTTTTAAGAGAGAGAGGGAAAGAAAAATAATGATGACGACAAACATTGTGATAGTTGGAAATGGCGTTGACTTCATTTTTCAGATGGTCAGTTCGGAGGTGGCTGATGAAGGCGATCCAGACTGAATTTCCTCCCGCATAAGGGACATGATTTTAGACGCTGTGGATGAAGTATTGTCAGCTTAGTACATAGCATGCTGTACGTTACTTCGGCGACTCCCATGGTTTCTTTGATTTGTCCCTCTTGAAAACTCACTCTTCCACAGATAGCAGTGCTGGGTCTTGCTCATTTAGGAGCTGACTCATACACACTGCACAAACACCCCGTCATTTAGCTATTCTGTTTCCATCTGCGACGATCATTTTAGTACGCTGATGTTCATCGCTACTAAACAATTGATTTTATCAATGAACATATCCTAGTCACTTTGAAGTTTTGATACACAAATTTATGAGAGAACCCCTCGGGTCACAGAAAGGCCTCAAGGCCCCAGTTCACTGCATTGGCTGCAACCCCTCTCAAACGTCCTGATAGGTGATTATCGGTCATGTGCACTATATGGCCAGGCCATCTGACTCGTGCTTTCCAAAGGAGAAACGGGATGCTTTGGAGGCCAGCCAACTTCAGAACCTCCGTGTCACGGATTTTGTCCCGTTATCTGATGTGAAGGAGTTGGAAGTGGTTGAGCTGTTTGGCGCGTCTCCTATAGACCGTGTAAAAATAAGCAACTCGATGGAATAATAATCGACTGATGGTCAGACGTCTTAAAAGGTCTCGCACAGAGAAAAGGATGAAGTGGAGTTAACAGATCACGCATCTAATGACTTACCATTAAATCTTGAGCCTTCGAAAATTGATCTGAACTTTTGATCTGGATATTCGCCAGGCGAGAGGAAATAAATATTAAATCAAATCAGTGAGTTTTGACTTTTGAGTTCAGGTCGGTAAGTCATTACTTATAGTGCAGAGTCAGTAGGTAAACATTATTTCATGTATGAGATGATAAAGCAGAATATATTCATCTGATATAAATCTAGTTTATTGATCATGTTTTTCTTTCTTAGGACTAGCATCCTCATGTCATATGAATTCTGATACGAAAGATATTACCTCTGAATTTCTTTCCAGTTCCTATTAATTGTATTGTTGCTCTTCATGAAATGTTTTTAGTTCGAATATCCTCCAACTGTTTATAATTGGTTGCATGCAGTAAAAATAAACAGATAACTCCCGATGAGACATGAATTCACGTCCCCTATCTCAGGAAATCGTTTTTCATTAATGACGCCTCAACGCAGAGGCGGCTTCTGGTACCCGTAGACTCAGCAACCTGAAAAATGTAAGAAATAATTCTGAGAAATATAAATAATAATGTAAAAATTCTAAAGAATAATCTAAAAGAAATTGGTAAGAGGGAATCAATCGGGCCTAACACCGCCACTGCTGAACCAAATAGACTTTGCAAGCTAACGGCACAAAAATTAATGATAAAAATACTTAATCTCAGGATACAAGTAACATGAAAATACAGAGGGAGACTCCTATTATGATGACAGTTAATGTTATCTAACGTTCATTGACATCAAAGTCAGTTCCAACCATTCTATCCAAAGTGTTCATAATAGGCGGTTCGTTCTATATATCCTGTGCCTGATATCATCAGCTGTTCAAAAAGATCGTCACCTAAACAGATCACAATAAATTGATTCCTTTATCCCGTCTAGCCTTAGTATTTCATAGATAAATTGCTTAAGGCATCATACATGAGAAACAAACTACTGGAGACCAAGTTATGAGTTGATCTTCACGTTGGAAGTTTCATCTGTGTTCTTACGTTAGGTTACTTCAGCTATCGGAGATTATTTGACCCGCAAATTTTTGATGGAAGCATAAAGGAAATGCTGGAAAGGCTGACTTGAAATTAATGGAAGCATTTCCTCTCAGGATTCCAAAGATTTGAGTCAATTTCTACTTCGTGAAAAAAAAAGAAGCAATATTGCATGATGACGTTCATAAGTGTAATGGCGGTATGACTAGAATGCAGCCTAATTAATTGGTAGGATTCTGCCGTCTGATTATATCGCCATTTATTTTAGACAAACTACAATAGGAAATCAAAGTGAGTTCAAGTCTCATCAGATGGTATTTCTTTTTTCAAGCTCCTCACAACTGATAACCGAAGAAAACGGTTATCATTTTCAAAGCTTTTAGGAAAGAAAAGATTTAACTGATTTAATCAAAATATGACAATTTATTCAGCCATTGTTGATGTCTGGAGACGCGTCCGTACGATAAAAGATAAGAGACACGGTTTTCAAAGCTCGAAGAAAATAACCTTTGTCTTACAGATGCGACAAAAATATAAGATATCCATCAACAGTTTTAGTTTTTGTGCAATTAAAGTCAGTCTGTTGATACGTGACGCATCACGTGCTCCTTGGAGTATTTAAACAAATACATGCCGAGGCGTCTTCGTTCTGTGCAACGTCAACAATCATTCTCGACCACAGGGGATAGCCGCAAAGACAACCATTTAGTTTGACAGGAAACTCATGATAAAAGGCAAGTATAAGATGGGGAAAAGACTATCAAAAAATTATCAATAATGAATCAACAGACATGCAAATAACGACTGCTGTATGATAATATATTACCATCCGTTGCAAACCAACATTCTTCAGCATAATTTGATTATTTCACTGTTAGAATTCACAAAATCTGTGACACCATCCACAAAAAAAAGTTGAGATGTCGATGAAGGATTCTTTGCAAAATAGTCATCACACATTTTGCTGATTGAGACCACAGACGAATTTATTCATCTTAGGTGAAAATGGTTTTATTTTGCCTCCGATTAACTCTGATTCTGAAATGGTTTTATGTAAGTATTTGATCTGAATCGATAATTGGAATAATAAGTTAAAATACGTTATCATTCCAGCAAAAGTTTTCCATCTTTTTCTTTGGTAACTTTATTTCATTGGGAAGTGTGAGTGGCCTAACGATTGAT
>OY735218.1:47952840-47972840 GCA_963457665.1 Thysanoteuthis rhombus
TAAATATAATTCATTATAATCATACTTGTTCCTCGATTTTGTTTACATGACTCAATTTTTCAACGCCACGGTTGTTATTATTAACTGTAATCTCGAGTTTATAAACTTTTATTACTAAGTTATTCATCAGAATGGTTTACGCCCGTCGGTATCCGTATGATGCATTTTTTCTTATATCTAAGACCTGTCAATTTATCTGGGTCATTCAGACAGGCCTGGGTGTATCGATGGGTCTTGAGTTCAAATCACAGTAAGGACGTGAATTTTACACATTGGTTTGAAGGGGATTTTTTAAACTCTTGTTTTGATTGAGGTCCACCCTAGTTTTAGAGTTTGACAAAAACAATCAAATTGTGAAGCCAATGGATGAAAGAAGAGAAAATGCAAAAAAAAAACCAAAAGAAAAAGGAATACAAACAAAAAATGATCATCTGGAAAAAAGATGGAACTCACAAATAAAAGAAAATCAAAGGAAGAAGATTATACATATATATATATATATATATATATATATATATAGTAGAAACTGTCAATGGAAACTGTCACCAAAACTATTGACAGAGGTTTCATCGGTTTTTAAATGTGTCTGGCTGGCTGACTGACTGGCTGTATATGTTTCATGCATACTGATCGCACCTATGGAGCTCGAGAGCTTAAAATTCAAACGTGTACGTATCATATCTAAAATAAATGCTTCTCTTGTTTTTGGAAAATAGGTTTTTAGTGGGGTTAGGGTTAATTTATTATATAATTTAGTGCTGAATAAACCCCTAGGTTTGTGTCTGGTAGCGTTTATGTTTCTTTTTTTCATAGAAATGTTGACTTTTCAGTGAACACAGACCAACAAAAGGCAAAAAATTAATTTATTCATTGATTTGGAACAATACGGCGTGCTGCCAAGAGAAGTTGATCAAGTGATTATCTCTGTTGAGAAATTAGCCAATCCTGTTCAAAACACATTTTCAACATATCATGGCATTGACATAATGTTGATGCTTTAGGATACGAAGAACTTGCTGTCCGTAGATTGTCTCTAAAGTGTATAATCCTTTGTAAAAGTTTTACGTCTATATGACAGTGCTTCAGCCTAGCTTCAGTCAACCAATCGAGTAGATACTAGGAAGTTGCTTATGTACCTATGTGTATTTCTAATAAGTAATCTTTCTGGTTCATTGATTCTTTGTGATAAGGCTTACATTTAAAGACAGAAAGAAGAAGAGAATACATGTGTGTATGTGTGTATGACAGAGAGAGAGAAGTGAGAGAGAGGTTATGCAATAGAATACCACTGAATCAATAACCACAGACCTACAAGCAGGGACAAGGGTCAATTTCGGGCAAAGCAATGGTGAAAATTCGGGCAATTGATATTTTTGCTGTTGAGAAGGCAGAAAACGATATTTCTTTTAAACTGCATGTTGTGTATTGTCGTTTGTACTTGAAATTATTAGTTGTGTTTTTGATCCGTGAAAGATTACAAGCAATTCAAACTCATACGCTTATATCAATGAAAAAAATGTGAGAAATACTTTCTTGAAAAAAACGAAGAGGAAAGACTAACAATTTGGGAAAAACAAAAATTAATTTACAAATTTTGGAAAAGTTCCAGAAAGATTCAATAGTTGTAGGACAAAAACAACGATGAGGAAGTATCTGTACAAATATGTTTGTTATTGTTGTTTATTCTTATAGACCCCTCTTGGTGCATTGAACTGCATTGCGGCTTCTGAAGAAATAGTTTTTTTTTTTTCTTCAATCATTGGGTTGAGTCGCTTGCCCCACATCCAAGCTTTTATTGTATTTTTGTCTGTTAAAATTAACTTCTATTTGATGAACTGCCTCACAGGGATAAAATGCTCCAAGCTTACTGCCATTTACCAAAAGCTGCACAGAGATGTAGATTCATACCTTTCAAAAGAACATTTATACGAAGTAAACGCGAGCTACCTCAGCCAAAGCCTGAACTCGGTTCACCAATTCCTTTTCTCCATGCTCATAACGTTTACGCCAATCAACTCTCCATTGGTTTGCCATGTAGAAAGTTAGCTAGAAAGAATCGTTTGTTTTTTCATTATGTTTTTTTTCACCAAATCCGTACGGTACCTAAGTATGCGATATAGGTGAAGACATAATGAATGCCTTTTCTATGTGGCTCACGTAAGCGTGTGATAAGTTTGACGTGGATTAGATTCAACACGATTCCTCGGTTCGCTTTCCTCCCAGACCACCAGTCTTTCTTTTTGAAGTGCATTGTTGAAGGACACATCTTTGATCACAAACCTCTTAAACGCGTTAATGCAATACAGTCACCAATTTCGTTGTCACCAAATGCGTTGGATATTATATGAGCTGTTTCTGATATCTTGGTACGCAAAATCTCAGAATCAACTTTTTGGCTGCTATGTGTTTTTTCTCGTTACTACTGCAGGTCCTGAAAAGTATCTGGTTGTAAATGATAAGTGTAGGTTTCCTATGGCTGGAAATGCTTATTGACTGTTACCATTTGAGTGGGTCTTACTTTATTTATTTATTTATTTATTTATCTACTTTGAAGAAGATGAATTCGATAAGTACATCTCTGAATGCAGAAAAAGGAAGCTGTAAAAGACGAGAGATTCCCTCGTACTGATATATCAAGTACAAGAATTACGTATATATGCTCACAGTCAGTGCTTAACCTGATTGAGAATTTTTAGTGCTCTTAAAAGATATTATTCTTCGGTTAATCATGGACCGGCAACTAAGGATTTTATTACAAGCAGCAAAAGTTATATTTTCTGATAAGCCTCCCGCTGAGATACATACATTCTACATCCAAGATATATTGGTTCCTTCTCTGGATAAGAAGAATTGGCTGTTTGTGATAGATAATGATATATTTCATCGTACAACAGAAGGTCCAAAAGCTATTAAAATGCTAAATTTACGGATAGATACCACCTCTCTTTCATCCCATAGCTATATTTAAAAGAGTCTTTATACTGCTCTTAAAGCAAATTACCTTTTGGTTAATCATAGTTCAGTATCTCAGGGTATTATTACGAGCTGCCAATGCTATAATTTGTAATAAGCTTCCAGCTAAGATGCCTGTATTAAATCTTTATCGATTGCTTATATCAATTGATTGCAATAAAGACGATAAACGCATAGCTATCACATCAGGTGAACTCACCCAAGCTCACGAGGCCTCGAAAATCAGCAGTATGATTATCATATGTGTCACGTCAGCTCACGTTTTTTTGTTTTTTTCCCCTCAGGTCACAACATTTTACATGGTGTGCATCCTTTTTCCGTATATAGATTGAAGCAAATACAACCATACTATCTTGTATCCAGCAAATAAGTGCATAGACTGGAAATGTGAGACGTGAAGTCACATGAGTGTACCAGCAAGTACTTGTGATATTACGTGACTTGCATCCGATACGGCAATATGTCTCCAATCGATTCACACTGCACACTACTGAACGCTCACGTTAACTTTTGCATGTCGTGTTGGCAATGTGTTCCTGAGTCTTGTAAAATATTTTAACTTTTCCTCTGCTGCTTTAGCCGTTTGGAATGCTCACTCAATTCGTTTAATGAAGTTGGGAAAGGTGTATGTATTCACCCGTGTCCGTCCGTTCCACAGTCCGTCGGTCTACACGATAAATCCTAAACTTCTCAATTAATTTCAAAGACATTCCGTGATAGGGGTGAGAAATAGGTTACTTACTTCAGTAACTCAGTTTCGGGACAGATCCATGTACAATTAGCTTCTTTCATTGTAGCTACATGTTAAAAAATATCTTTAGAAGATACCAATAAATTTGAATGAAATTTGATGTATGTATCTTTTATGCGATGAGCAACAGAAATGATTCAATTTTGAGGTGGATCTAGGATTTGTTTCTTATCAGAAAATACATTTTCATTTTTTCATCCATTTCTATATTAAGTCATATTTGTCCATACAATATTCCCAAAAGCTCTAAATGAATTCCTGTCATATTTTGCCGAAAGGGTAAGCCTTGGATCAAAGGAGAACTGATCGAATTATGAGGTTGATCAAGATTTATTTTGCCGTTACCTCCCCTACATTGTGGCTATTCATTGACTGATTCCTACTCAGTTTTCAGTGCGTCAGTAGAGGTATACGCTCTCTGAGTTTTTTTCCAGTTGTGTTCAATTTCCCACTGTCTGACTTAACCACTCCTTTTTTTCTGATTCAAAGAATCATTTGCCACTTCTCGATGCAGACTTGAACAGAGGCGGCAGCCATATTCGTTTTGGCCAGACGATAACTTTCATTCATTCATAGCCTTGAGAAGTCGATAAAACTTCCACGCATACAAATGAAATTTATCAATTCCGTAAAGTTCCCTCCGAATTCTTTTCTCATTGTTTAAGAATAAAGACGTTTTGAACGACGGTTTCTATTCTTTTTTCAGACGGGAATAAATATAGTATACTTGGTCCTCAAATCACACGCGACTAGCCAAGGAATTTAGAACTGTCAAAAACAGCCGGGTATCTAGGTGAATGGTAGCTAGAGGATTGTCTGGACAGTAGTTTCATCCAGAAGTTATGCCAAAAAAGCCCTTTTAAAACCCAAGTATCAAGAATGGCGCCATGTTGTCTAGTGTTGGAAAGACAATGAAAAAGTCAGATTTTTCAAGGAGATCTTTTGTGTTGAAAGCAGGTTTAATTTAATCAGCGATGCTCGCAGGAAGATGCCAAAGAGATATAAATTTTCAAACATAGTTGGGATCAGTGGTGTGGTGCTACAAAAGGAAGAGAGTGAACGCTGGGTTACGTTCTATTACACATTCTCTAAGTTAGTGAATTTTAACGGTATTCCGATCGAATACATATATATATATATATATATATATATATATATATATATATATATATATATATATATGTATGTGTGTGTGTGTGTGTGTGTGTGTGCGAGTATGTAGTACGAATCTGGTTTACAATATAGCATAATATGATATCATGTAATATGATATAAAGCAATATCTGATATGTGATGGATTTATTTTGTAGGGTGCTCGATACATTCAACTTTAAACCCCAAGATATAAGTTTGTTTAGAGTGGAGCTGGAAATATAGTAGAAAGTAGATTCGCTGCACAACTGAAGAGGCCCAAAGAAGGTAGAAACATAAACGTGTTTGTGTAGCGAATGTGTGTGTGTGTGTTAGTATGTGTATGATGTCCTATTTTGGCTAATTTGATCGTAAAACAGTCAAACAGAATGATAATTTCAGTAGTAAGTAAGTAGCGGGGTAGTGCTCCCCGTTTCTCAAACAAAACCAAAGATGGTCGTACCAACACGTTCCTAAACCTCTTCACCTTTGGTTAGGGGACTTTGTGTTACAGGATGCAATCAGATCCAAGGAAAGCTCAGAGGCTAATTAGAAGTGCAAATTCACATTTTCTATCTTTCCAGTAAACTCTAACCTTTATTTTTCCTTAGTTTTCTTTTTCTTGTCAGTCAAGTGTTTTCACCAAATTTCAATCAGAACTTAATCTTTGTTTTTTTGTTCGGTACAAATATTAGAGAAAAGGCAGACTTGGCAAAATCAGAAGATGGCAATATATGATTATTGTCTTGACTTGATGCCAACAGACTTCACCCAATAGTATGTTTTTTTTTAGTTGAGCCCAATTCCTTTTTCCATCGGACAAAAAGATGACCCTCCAATAATTTTGAAGAAGTCAATTTAGAAAAAAAATAAATTAATGCCCATAATGTGTTGAACGTTCTTTGCTTATTTTGTGATCTCTACATATTCTAGTCCAATTTTCCTGTGTGCTCGTGATCAATATACTTGTCATAAACAAACAGGATCTATTCAGTCGATTCATACGTGTTATAAAAAATCTTTCTGATTCATCCAACTTACCTAATGGTCGTAGAATGTATAACAACCTGAGCGCTATATCAGATAAAAAATAAACTTGTCAAAGATTAATAATGAAGATATCTTTGATTTTAGAAATATTTTATTCTCCATTTGGAGGCTCATCCATTCTCAGACTGTAACTAAATTTATAACTAAAATTAAGAACTCAAGTTTTAAGTTGAAATTGAAAAAGACGTTGGAAGAGAAAATAGTCAACTAATCACAAAATGTCTGAAAATTCATATCAAGAAAGATTTTTTCAATATGCAAATGACGCATCACAACTGATTTTCGGGATTTTTTTCCTGAGTTTCGTCGTCTTCAATTATTCTAAATTTTTCTGATTTATTGAAGATAGCCAACGGGCGAGCATAGATACATAACTTTGTGATCACGCTGACTATATCTGTGTGTGTGTATGTGTGTGTGTGTGTGTGCATGTGTGCGCGTTAATATGTCTTCATGTGTGTTCTCAATTGCTTAAATAGATATGGAAAAGAAGTTACTGTGAACAGGAGCGGGCCCAGGCGTTGAGTTATCAAGCTTGTCACACTAGCGTAGTGAGATCGATCTTCACTTGCTTCTCACTTAATGGGTATTTACTTTTAGCTCCTGCTTAAGTACAATGATTATCAAGCATTCGTTTCCTCGCGTTGTTAGTCCAATCCTCATTGGGCTACGTACTGTTGCAGTAATAAGCCACGCTAAGTAAGCTCAAAAGTGATGTATTTTATATGTCTGTTGTTGTCTGATAGTTTTGTCTCGCATACCAGCTTGTTAAGGTTGTGAGTTCAATCTTCGTTAGATCCCTGCATACGATTTGTGCATCAAAGAAGCATAGTAATATTATTATTTTTACGGAAGAGAGGAAGTTATTTTTCGTTCAACCGTCAAGTTTGTTCGTTTTTTTCGGAAAAATGTTCTCTGACATATACCAACCAAACAAGCTGAGAAAAATGTTATTATAGATATTCACTTAACTAAAGTCATTTCTATCATCGTCGGTGCAGGCCAGTTTAGTTTCAGATTTAACGACCTGACAGGCTGGAATAATGTATTTGACAAAAGCTTTTTAAAGTTGAATCACTGGTTGTTCTGTGGACGAATCAGAGTGTAGCAGTGATGTTGGCTTTATGAGTTTCTGAAATCTTTTTCGTGGGTTGGAGAAAGGTTTTCGATAAGTCAACATAGATTTGCAAACATTCAAACAAAATCAAACTTTTAATATTACATAGATTATAAAACGAACTCCCATTAAGACATAGACTAAACTTGATTTTATTCCAGCACGATTTATTTTAAACCTTAAAAATACTTATTTGGAATAAATCACTATAAATATTCGTAAAAACAAAATCAATAATTATCTAGTAAATTTATTTTCTCTCAAGACCGCTTTTCTTTTCCTGATTATCATTAAGACGCACAGAAAAGATATACTATAAACTTATTTATTGATAGAAAATATCCGTTATAGATGATGCTGATGTAAGATATATGCATGCTTCTATGGTTCTAACTTTTAAAAGATTTTGAGAAAAAAAAAACAGATTAAAAACAAGAAGAAAACAAAAAAAATTTCGAGAAGCCTTTCAGAGAGCATGAACCTAGAACCCATAGAATTTGACAATTTGAATGTCGCAAAATTTGACCCAAAATATGTGCTGCTTCTTTTCGTTTATCTCTTCCTGATTATCATCTTGACACATCAAAAAATATAGAGGAATGAAACTATAATTTCACTCACGTTTGATCTGCTACCGTGAAATGTAGTCCTTCCGTATATGCAAGGGTTAAATTCTTTTGTTTTAACCAGCTCGAAGTGAATATCTCATTGTGAAATTTATTATCTTCTACCCTCTCTCAACAAATTTACCTTTTGTCAACTTCCCTGTTATTATATAGAGATCTGTGTTAGGCTTAGGGTTAGGGGTAAGGATTAATATGTCAATCAGTGCAAAAGTTAGTCTATGTTTGGAACTTGTACATTTTTTTCATGTTTAAGTACTTAGCAAAGAAATTACGTTGACTACTAATAACTATAGATGTTTAGTATACTGAGGACTAACTAAAAGACCACGAAGATTAGCTTAGTATATATGATAGACTCTCATCAAGATAGTGATTAAACTTTTCGCTGCACAAAATTTTAAAATTGTTTTTTTTTTAATGAGAGAACCACTTTGCCCCAGCAAGTTGGTCACTGTGTTACTAATTCAGCTATGATCCAAACTTTAAATTATGCTACAATACTTCTATCACAAATTTATGGTAAATTTCAATCCTCAGTTAAAAACATGAATGGTTCATTTAACTATCAAAATATTATCAACACGGCTGTGAGTACAAAAAAAGAGCCGACTATCCCCACTCTCTCCTTTAAAATGAACTCCTATGAAGTCTTGCTTAAATGTTGTAAATTGACTAAAATCGTATTCCAGCACGATTTATTTTAGATCGCAAAAATACTAAATTTGAATAAATCACTGAAAAATATTCATAAAAACACCCAAATGAATAATTCCTTGGTAAATTTATTTACTTTCAGTTATTCTTACGACATCGACCGCTTTTCTTTTCCTTCCTTTTTTTTTTTTTTGTATCCCTTTCTGATTATCATCTAGACACAGAAAAAATACTGTAAACTTATTTATTGACACAGGGAAATACCCATGAGGCATTGCAAAGCTAATGGGCAGAATTTATAATCGGGTAAGTGGACAGCAGTGTATGCAAAAAAAAGTGGTGAAAAATTAGAAGAATTATTTAAAGGAATAACTATATTCGTCACAATAATGTGTATAGAAGAAAGATTCGTTTCCGTTTCTCTTAGGAATAATAGCTGAATGAGGAAAAAGTAAACAAATGTTTCATCTATCAACTTCAGTTCGTACTTCTTATTCTCAAAGGAATAACCTTGTTTAACTTTTTATGTTTGAACTTATGGAAATTATATTTAAGTTCTTGTCTGAAAGTTGTTACTCGACGAGTTCTAATTATTGTATTTTGTTTGTTCGGACTAAGGAATTTTGCGTTATTCCCCATCACACTAAATGATAATACCGATTACTGGTCATTGTTTTCGTTTAATAAATAGATGTAAATATAAAAGATAAAAAGCCCTTAATAAGAACTAACCTTTATTCTGACTGAGTAGCTCTAATCTTAACACCACATATATACACACACACACACACACATATATATTATATATATATATATATATATATATATATATATATACATACATATATATATATATATATACATATATGTATATATATATATATATATATACACACACACACACATATATGTATATATATATACATACATATATGTATATATATATATATATTATATTATTATCACTAATATCATCATTATTATTATTATTATTATTATTATTATTATTATTATTATTATTATTATTATTATTATTTTTATCATCATCATTATTAGCAACAGTCTCGGAGATTTAAAAACAGAACAGCATTGCACTTCAGCAGTGTCAATCAAAAACTGGCACCCATTAACTATTATTTTGATACATAGCTTATTTCATGATAGGCAATCAGTGTACATAGCAAAATCTCTGATGAAAATAATATCACTGTGTGGGGTGTACAACGTTCGGCAGTAAAGAAATATACATGTACATTTCAACTGCTTATCTAGGTGTCAATTTTCATCTGATATTAAGGAGTGTTGTTAAGAACCTAAGAGGCTATGCTGAAAAGTTTGATGTCAAACAATTTGTTGAAGTCAAATAATTCCAAATTGAGAACATCACTGTGATTGGCTCAATCAAATCGAAATTATTCGACCTTAAACTCTCTTCTGGGATTTTCATTCCCCTCTAATATATATTAGCGTGAAAGATTTATGAAAATTATAATCATGATGACATTATATCACAGAGGTGATATTTTATAGACGCTTCGAATTTCAGGATATGAAATCCTCGAACATATATTCACTGTATTACTTATTATTTATACCACAGATTATCATCTTTCCAAGCATTTCGAACTGCAAATCCGTGATAGAACGTTCATTAATAATTCTTTTTCAAAGCCATAAATAATGCTCCAAATGATTTTGTGACTACTAAACCTGACGGGTTTTAATAGACATGACACATAATCATTAGAAGATTATTGAAAAAACGGTTATTGCTCCAGATGAGCCATATTTTGATTAAATGTGTAATGTTTCGTATTATTTATATCATCGTTCATCTTACCCATAAACAGGACATCAAAAATGTAATAAAATGATACTGATTTTACATGCTTCCAAAACAACTCCATATTGAGCAGGGTATATTAGCGTGAAAGATTTATCAAAATTATTATCGTTATGAAGTTTTATCACTTTGGTAGAATGTTCGAAATACTTTGTAATAAGACTTTGTCTGACACAGTCTTCTGTTTTCACAACGATAAAGATTTAGAACGATAAAGATTTATATAGATTGGTTGAGTATTTCTTCCGTTTATTGGCATTAAACATGTGAATAAAGTCGAGACATAATTATTACAATTCTTTTGATCATACACCTCTGCAGGGTTTATTTATTTGGGATTTCTTCTCACCATGTCGCCGCTTGTGGAACAGGAGTAATATTCAATATTATCTGGCACTCTACCAACACGTTGCTTCCATCTTCATCTTTCATTTCGGTGTTCACATCATCATCATTATGTGCCCGGTGGTTATCACTGAAGGCTGAGTGATACTTAGTCTCCTCAGGTCCTCAGCCTTCCTCTCGTATCTCCCTCATTTATCACAGTAGTGGTATGATTTGTACCTTCACTATCATCTCTGTTTTATCCACCCCCCTCTTCTCCAGGTCAAGCTACTGCTTATAGCTGAGGATCTTTGTGGCACTCAAATTCGCTTTCAGTGTCCTTATTACGGATCCAAATGCATCTACTATTACTGGTATCACCCTGACTTTCATGTTCCCTCCTTTTTTTGCTCCCTTGCCAAGTTTTGGTAATTACACAGCTTCCCACTCTCTTTCCTACTTACTCTGGGATCTGTAGGTTCGGACATGTCCATAATTAGGCAGGTTTTCCTCTTTTTGTCCACGATAAATATGTCCAGTCTTCTCGCTTGGATGGGATGGCCGGTTTGGATGTCAGTCCCAGAGTATATGGTGACTTCCATTCTCCAGGGCTGTCTCCATTCATTTGCTCAGTTCCGAGTGCAACATTCCAATGCATCTGTGTTTAAACCTTTTCTGGACAAGTTGACTACATTAACTAGTAATATGGTTGACAACCCTATCCCCACATAAGCAGCATTTGCTATTTGTTTGTGTTCTGTCAATTTTCCCTTCAATGTAGTTCATTAGTAGTTAGTTGATGCATTTATTATGGGATGCTATGATGCGTGATTCTATTCTTCACTCCAGGTTACATTTGCGTAGCTATGTCAACGATCTGTCGTCTGCAACATCCTATGTTTGTCTTTTGAATTATCTGTGTAGTCTTTTCTGTTCCCATCATTCTTTCCTTGTTTGCTTTGCGGCTCAAGTGTTTCCTATTTTTTGTTGTTTGTTGCACTGCTTCAGGCGTTCTTTACAATGGCTTTATTATTTGCTTGCACGTACTTTTCTAGACCTGCTTCGGCCCACTTGACACAGTCATTTATGCTGATGAGTCTTCTGCGGCTTTGTTTTCTCTTCACGTAGAGTCTATTCGTGTCATCTCTGGGGTGTAAGAACTTGTGCATTGTCATGAGCTTTCTTGTTCGCCGGTCCATTGACTGGTGTTCTTCCTCTGTGCAGCGAAGAAATGGCCCTGTGTATTTTACAACTAACACAGCCCATGTGTCCATTCCATTTATCCGGTGCCAGCAGTTTAGTTCGGTTTCTAATATTTTCTTGATCCTCATAAGATATTCTCTCCTTATTTTCATTTCTTCGCCTCCATTGTGTCACATCTAAGAACTCTCAGGTATTTGTATGGGTCTTGTGAGGTGAATACTATAATCTTTTGGCTGTCCCGGAGTTCATTTCCTTCTGCTGCAGCGAGCCTTCCTTTGTCTATTACCATTCGTGCGCACTTTCCTATTCAAAACTCCATCCTAATGTCATCACTGTATTCCCTTTCCCTTGTTTTTACAAATAGCTTAATGTCGTCCATGTACATTAAGTGGTACACTCTTCTTTTTGCTTTGGAGAATCAGTATTCTCAGTTGCTTTTCAGGATTCTGTTGTATGATAGACAGAACCAATATTTGAGGGGATAATTCTCTTCTCTCTCTCTCTCTCTCTATATATATATATATATATATATATATATATATATATTCTCTCCCCTATCTACCTGATCAGGATTCTCCACTTTAGTGGTAGGCACGTGATTGGTCGATAATTGGTTTCCTCTTTCCCTTTTTCAGTTTTGTATTGATTGAGGGTAGTTCTGTCATCCATTCTGAGGCATTGCCTTCATTTGGGCAACTTTTGAGTTGGTGGTTGAGTCTGTCGTGTAGTTTGGTGAATTTCTTAAACCAATATCTGTGGATCCAATCACTTTGTAGTGATTTCAAATTGACTATTTTTTTTTAAAGTGTGTTTAAATGTGGTTTCATACTGTACTATCTGTTCTCCATCGTCTATGTCTTGGAGTTTTTTCCCATTCTATCAAATCATTCTGGGCCTCCGTTGTGTCTTCTCGGATTTCCCTACGTACCCTTTCCAGAACTTCTCTGCCTCCAGCTCAATGTTCTGCTTTCTTTTCCCGTTCAGATCCAAGTAAGACTTTTTCCTCGTTGTTTCGGGGTGTGGTTCTGTGTGTATTGAAAGGTTCTTTGTCTACATCTCTTTGGTGTTGCTTCTTCGGCTAGTTTTCTCTGGTCTATGTCTTCAACAGCAACGGAGACACCTTTTTATCTTATCTTTTATTTGACCCATTGTCTTACACGTGGTGTCTTCATATATTGTGCATTTTTCAATAAGATTTCGTCTATTTGGAGTTGGGAGATCTGTCTGTCTAATTTTGTTAACCAGTTGTTTTCTTTCTTTTTCTTGTTGCTCCTTGTTTTTTGTTTTTGTTTTTTTTTTTGTTCCTGTTATCTGTGCATCCCCGCTGGTGTTGTATAGAGCTCAGTTTACCATTTTAGCTGCATCATAGATTAAGCTGTTGAGCTCTGTTACATCGTCCGTTCTGATGTGTTGAAAGAGGCAGTTGATATGTTCAGTTGCCTCTTTTAGTCTCATTCCGTCCTTGTTCTTAACAGGGTTGTTTTTTTCTTCTTGTATCATTTCTTTTGGAGTTAGTGTCTTGGCTACCCTTCTTCAATTTGGGTGTTAGCGTCTCTTTTTAGCGTATGCCTTTGTTCAGGGATTTCCTTTTGGCTTGGCTTTGTTCCCATTTTATCGTTCATTCTGTTGGTTGTATTGGGAGGTTCCTTTTCGAGTAAGCCAAATTCTTCTTTTCCCATTTTATTTCAAATCACTTTTAGTTATACCCCTGAAAGCCATTTATTTTTCAGGGTGTGCTCCTCTCAATCAGCCTGGCACCAATTCGATGCCTTCATGGTGGATTTTTCCCTCCATATTTTGACCATGCGTTCTTTATAGCAACGCAGAGACTGTTTGCTTTTGAAGTAGCAATACATGACTAACCCGTTGTCCTCGTTTGTCCATTCCCTTTTCCTGTCCTGGCTATCTGCTGTCCAGTGACGGCCGTGTCCGTCCCGACTGCCATTTTACGGAGCATGAGCTGAGGTTTTGGTCAACAGTAGCTTTGTAACGACAGTGTCCCACCTAAAGGCCATTAAGGGTACTTTAGCAAGAGATTTGTCCAGCAATCACGAAATGACAACAGGGTCCATCTTGATAGCTAACAAAAGAGAACTTGCCACTTATGACACACAAATCTTCAATTAGTGTTCCATTTTTTGCAATTAATCGATTTGGTTTTATTGTAATGTTTGGATTGTGGTGCTTTAAAGTAGCACTGGCCCTTGATGGACTGCTTAAAACTGTTGTGATTCAGGAGTAACCTAAGAGCTCCACTTGCTCGTAGCACCCATGGTGCTTTTTCACCAGGAAAAAACATATGGGTTTGCACTGCATCTATCAGTGTGGCAGAATGTTTGTCCTTCACAACCTACTTGGTAACATTGGTTCTAAGTTTTAACTCTTGACTAAGTGCCACGTATATTTTTGTACATCTTCCTCATTTCTTCCTATTATTATTATTATTATTATTATTATTATTATTATTATTATTATTATTATTATAATACCACTTTGTCTTCTTATTCTATTTCAATTCTTGTTGTCTTTCTCGTATTATTTTACTAGACATAGTAAGTGTAAATGTATAAATTTTGGAGACATAGTAAGGTGTAAATGTATGAATTTTTTACTTGACATAGAAAGGTGTAAATGTATAAATTTTCATTTGACATAGAAAGATGTAAATGTATAAATTTTTACTAGACATAGAAAGGTGTAAATGAATAAATGGATAAATTTCTTTATAGATAAGTTTCTTTGGTGTAGCTTATACAATACATACAAACATAAACAGCCAGCCGGGTCCGTTTTTATGTTCTTCAGTTTTTTTCTTATTACACCGTTTTCGTTTTTTTCTTCTTCTAGAAAGTCAATCAAATCTGTCACCAAAAAATGTCTGCATAAGTTTTGCCAAAATATGTTGGTCACGTGACTGTTCCTAATGAGTGACCCATTGACCTACAACTGACACAAAAGTTGATGCTGATTGTATCAGAGAACATACCATTGTTTTACCGAAGATTAAGTTGTTCCATGTAACAACAAAAACAAAACACGTTTGTGTTAAGAAATACATGAGTATTTCACTTGAAAATTGAAGTCATCGTCCGACTGATTTATATTTGACAATCAGCAAAGCATCAACTGAAATTGAAAAAAAGCCTTTTAGAAATCTTGGAGGCCTTCCATGAAACAAGCTTAATAACTTTGTTATATCCCATGGACAGATATTTTTGTCAGTTTATACTTGATGATGTTAATTACTCAGTCTAATTTGATGTTCAGTTTGCAGTCGTATCAGTGACGCAAGGGATTTCGCTCTGGGCCTCTACTCCAGAGACTGTCGTTTCGAATCTCCCCAGGAATGGGTGATAATTCATTCATTTATTCTTAATTATTCATACACCTGAATGCATTCAGAATGACGCAAGAGCCATCCACCTGTCCACGGTATAAACTTTCTAGAGACTCCAAGACTTCAACGGCGACCATATCTTGCTCGAATAACGATAATGTCGTGGGTTCGGTCCCCATACTGACTTGATACGAGTTTATCCTTCATTTGAAAGTAGATTGGACTGGGATTGCCTCTACTTTCTAGGGCCTCTTAACCGTGTTGCATCGACAAAGATTGCACAACAATATACTGTTTTTGCTGCGTTACAAAAAAAAACACAAACTAACGTACAGAAATTGGATTATGATATAGATAAAATCAAGCAAGAAGTTGCTTTTTTTTCCAAATTTCCTAGTGGAATAATCTGATTAATGGCCTGGAAAACCCATAGAATCGATCCTGGCAAACAAAATGTCTCAGCAGATGGGGTTTTCCCAGTGAATCAATAAATCATGTCAATAACGATTTCGTTATTGATTCCCTACGAGGAAAGATTAAGGACGAATTATATCAAAAGGTACAATGCACACTCAAGTGCAGTCGAATTTTGCATCATGATGAAGAAATAAAAGGACAAGAACGATAGGGTTGTTTTGTCACTAAAAAAGAACTGTTAGATGACCAGTATATTTTGGCAGCATGCCCATTTGCGGTGATCAACCAGAAAATAGGAAAAAGGAATGGTTACAAATAAGTGACTCTTCTCAAGAACTATCCCAGGGGCTAATTTAGCATAAACATTCATTGTGTATTAAATCTCCACCCAAAAGTAACAATACGGTTTAATGATAAAGAAGAAATGTTTTCATTTTCAGCCCTGTAGCTCCATCGGTGCAGCCTGTGCGTGCGATACATACATGATCACCCAGCCAGACCAACGACAAAACTTATGCCGACTGCTCAGGTTGAAAGTTCCTGATAATTTCTTTTTTTTATTTCATTATTATAGAATGTCCTTGATTCGAAAGTTTCCGCCCAAAACATGGTTATTTTGGGTGCCCGAATTCATTATTCTGGACCACTATCCTCGTCTTTGTTGATTGGATCAACGCTTTGCTATATTCCCACCAGCAACCTTTCTGACACCTATTATTGTCTGGGTGATGAGATGGAGCCATTTTATTATTCCATAAATTATATTGTTATCAATAATGTATACATATAATTTCTCCCAACACATCCACAATTCTATCAATCCAAGTCTATACATTCATCCATCTTTCTACCTGTTTCCCCTTTCCTCCCTCGCTACACACACACACCCACCCCCATACACACACATATATATATATATATATAATATATATATATATATATATATATATATATATATATATATATATATATATACTAAAACTAATCTCCATCCTTGCAAACGCGTTCAATTCAGTGATGAATGTAAATTGTGTGTGCATTGTCCACATAAGTATATATATTTATATATATTGTGCCTTTGACTCTAAAAATTAATTAAACATTTTCAAATAAAAAAGATATTTATCATATCATAACTTAGAAGAAAAGAATTTCATTCATATGAACAAGTGTGCACCATTATTCGGTTTGCTTGTTCTAGCACTCTTGGCCATACTGTTTTGTCTACAGACTTTCAAATCGGCAACAATACTCCCCTAAACCTTTTCTAAAATTTTTCTTATTCTGAAAAAGAAAAAATTAGATAAGATTTTTTATTTTATTTTTGGGGCAATATCCTCCAGAATGTTTTTTTTTTCATTCTATTATAGATGTCCTGTCAGTGATGTCATTCTTCGATGGATTTCTTTCACAAATGTTGATGGTACGATTGTTTATTTATTGACTATGATGGCGAGTCTGTATTGAAGTTAATTATAACAATATCCCATTAAAATTTTAAAAAAGGGTTTATAACCAATGTGCATTCTCATTAAACACCTATGGCCTGAAATGTGGAACATAATCAAAAGTTTAGCTCTCAAACTTTACGTCAGATGGGTGTATCACAAGATTACACGATGGAAAGGCTTTGTCAATAGGATGACAAAAAAACACTGGGTATGAAAGCCTGAATTGAAATTGTGCCGGAAAAGATAAAGCGTAGTAAATTGGACAAGTTCAAGAGACATTGACGCCACAACGCCCGGTCGATTTGAGGAAGGTATATGTCCAACGAATGATGTTAAAAGACTCCTGCTAATGATGATGATTGGATGTGAGAAATTTAACGCATATATTTGAATTCTTATGAGATGATATTTAGGGAAAAATAATGAACTTATTTCAGGGACAGACTGCATTGTTTCGAATAATGAGTAGATATTTTACCAACAACATTTATTACCTTTAAAAAACACTCTTTATGATATATCTAGATTTATTCATTCCGTTGAAAGAGTTAAATTAACTGGATGCCAACAATTAGAGTATACGGATATTTGGAGTGAATAACTGAATAATGTACATATTTTGTAAACGTTTCTTACTTTATATACTATACCTTACCTTTACACAAGGTCACATATCAAAGACATCCAGTGAAGGTCGAACTCACAAGCATATAAATGAGTATTAATTATAGAGAGAGTGATATGAGTATGGATATCTACAGAGAGAGAGAGATAGAGAAAGAAAGAGAGAAAGAGAAAGAGATAGATAGATAAAGAGAGAGAGAAAGAAAGAGAGTGAGATTTCTCTGTCTCTGTTTCTCTTTTTTTCTCTCTATATCTATCTATCTATCTATCCATTTATTTATCTCTCTCTATATATATATATGTATATATATATATCAGACGGATATGTATGATTTTTATCATATATATATATATATATATATATATTTGATCTCATAAATATTTGTGTGTACGAGCGCGTGTGTGTTCACGAATCATATTACATGAAACTGCCTAACCGTCTTGTGTTCCTTAAAACCATTTTCTCTAAGTCCCTCGAGCTTTCTAAATATGACATTGTCCATGTAGAATTCCAACCATATCCCATCTGTCCTTCTTCTTTATGCTTTCTACTCATTACTTCCTCAAAACCTAAAGCAACAAACAGATCAGAAACATAGAGTAAAGTGAAAGAAGCAGAAAGTGAGAAAAATCTGTATCTCTCTCCATCAGCGAAGCAAAGCAACATGAATTCAACCAACAGGAACATTGTACTATGAATGCCAACAACTGTGTTTTAACATTGCCAAACCTGTCACCTTCATTCAATCGTATTTGGTCCGTTCAATGCATCAACTTAGGGACTTTTTTCATTCTTGATAAAAAAAACATGAATAAATACGATACAAAGTATAGGCAGGTAACGGAATGATTTCGTTCCACTTCGTGAACAATGATAATATCGCCGCTTGAAAACGATGGATCAGTGGTAGACTATTGGACTGGTGAAGGCTAGATCTCTGATACAAATCAATGTTCATTAAATGTCTTTTTGGTGATACTCTAGAGCAGTGGTTCCCAAAGTGTGGTCCCTTCACCACTGGTGGTCCCGTAGACTACTGAAAAATACCTGTGAAGAAGAAACTATTTAAAGAGAAAAATAGTCTCTGAATTTCCTTAATTCATCTTATTTTCATTTATTTATGTTGCCACTGAGTCCTAGTTGTTCACTTGTCAGAACAGTCGCGTGTTAAACGGGCCAGTCACCAAGGGTCGCAATTTCGATTTTCACTTATAAGTAATATTTTTTATTCCGATCCACGCAGCTAATTCATTTGTTCACTGTTGAATGGAACTCCAATCTGAACAATGATGCGATAAAAAAACAAACAAACAACAACGACAAATTAATAAAGTTGTTTTTTTTTTCCTATAGATTTTTCACTGGTATTTCCCTTTCATTGGCAGTTTATGACAGTGAGCGAACGATATACCACGGAAATTCAGAATCATCTTTAGGTGAGATTCTATTTTGCATCCTTCTTACCTTGCCTGTAATTTGCCACACCTCTCTATTATGGGCGTTGTGGAGCCAACGTTTTCTTAACTTGTCTAGTCCGTTGTTCTATCTCATATCCTTCCAGCCACAATTTTACAAATAATCTCTTGAAACCAACTTTGTTAGTCGTGATGTCCAGCGCTTATTTGCCATTCTTACAATACTGCAAATTAATTTTTTCTAGTTGGGTTTATGATATCTCTGACTCCTATTTTTTTCTCTCTACACTGTGCGTGATATTGAGCATTACTCTCTCCTGTGCTCGTTGCCTGGTTCTAAGTCTTAGGCACAATCTTTTGGTTAGATCCTATGCTCCAGCTCCATAGGTGACTATCACCAGGGTTCATTGGATGTAGACTGTTTTCTTTAAGACTAATGAGATTTTAATTTTTTTCAATTTTGTTGATTGCTCGGCGCCATATTTGTTATTGTTCCTATTTTCAAAAGATGTACTTTCAGATGAAACATTGTCAATTATGATTAATATGAGAACAATTTATTTTTCATCTTAATTTTATTAGCTTTTTTCCCCGACCACTTAGGCTGTCAGTCTATAGCAGGGAGTAAACAACACAGATCGGAAGTAAATAATGATTAAGTGGCGACAGGAATAGACCCATAAATCTGGCCATTTTTCTTGTCTTATTGTTGTTTATCCATGATTTTAGTTCCACTTGAATTTGCCACAGATATCTGCCAGTGAATGTAAATTTTCAGAAATAATTTCATTTTTCAACCAACAAATCTCCCTCATGTCAAAGACAGGCGTTTATTTGTTGTTCAGGCAGAGACCAGTGTGTTTTATGGTAAACAGCTTGATGTCTTGAAGACCCCAAGGGTTGATCTTTAATTACTATCCTTGTTTTGTTTTTTTTCCAGACACAATCTTGAAAACTTCTTATCAACCATAGGATTGGAAACTCTTATCTTACTCAAAAAAATCGTTTCATTCGAAAAGTCTAATGCACAAAGTGCTTGAATTTCATCATAAAAGATAATTGTTTTAAATTTGGAACTTCTTG
>OY735218.1:47975340-47977840 GCA_963457665.1 Thysanoteuthis rhombus
AGAGCCTCTCAAATGGATACACTTTTTTTTAAGTCAATTTTCTCCAATTTTGGCTTTGGTCCAGACCAAGTTAATGATATAAACTATCCATCCAAGCATATATAGGCCTTCATAGTAGGTTAATCTTTTCCACACTAATATTAATTTGAAAGAATGACGTAACTTATTGTTTTTCGCTCTAGTTTTTCCTAACATCATTTAACCTTGTGCCACACTAAACTAAGCTTTGTCAATATCCAACCAAACATGTGGATCCAGTTCAGTAAATGTTCTCGTGTTGATTTTATCTCCTGGTCAGACTTGAATATCTATTTAGCAACTAGGAAAGTTATATAAAAGAATGATATCTGTTTTCAACTTAAGAGAAAACTGCTATTGCATTCCTGTTCACGAATGCAAGTAGTCATAAAACAATATATATATATATATATATATATATATATATATATATATATATATATATATATATATATATATATATATCAGATAGGAAAAAAAACATTGCCCCGTTTATCTGAAACATCCAGCAGCATATAAGTCTGAAACTGAATATTTTGAACCTCACATTTATTGAACATTGGTTTATCA
Source organism: Thysanoteuthis rhombus (assembly GCA_963457665.1). Lineage (NCBI taxonomy): Eukaryota > Metazoa > Mollusca > Cephalopoda > Oegopsida > Thysanoteuthidae > Thysanoteuthis > Thysanoteuthis major. The sequence goes on from OY735218.1 coordinate 47,975,929, forward strand.
AGCCCAGTTCCTTTTTTGCTAGTTGTCTGAATGCATAATGCCAAGTTGACACAAATAAAATGTTATTATCAAACAAGATCAAGAGAAACCCAGATTTTTGACTCGTTTGGTACTTTTAAATTCCTTGACGTCTCAATAGTGTTAATAATAACGGTGTAATGACCGGATATATGGAGTGTAAAGAAAAGAAATATCCTATGTCTGCTGAGTTATGTTTTTGCCAGACGAATGAATACACAGCAGTTTGAAAAGTCTGTCTTTATGATATCTTTATTAAAATCAAGAACACGCTAACACCAACAACTTGTAAAGCACTGTATGAGAAAATCAGCAACAATATATAAAACCTCTACGGCCTCTATTGTTCCAATTCCAGCAAAAATATCCAAAGTAATCGGAGTTATATTTTTGTCAGACAAATATACACCAGTTTAAAAAGTCTGTCTTTGTAACATCGTCATTAACCAAAATCACGCAAACACTGACAAGTTCTAAAGCATACAGCACATTGAAATCTGGATGAGAATATATTGAACCACTACCACCGCCATTGTTCCAAATCTCACCATGTTACTGTCCAGCTTCCGGTGGTTGGAACAGTTACACGAGTAACATTTTATGAGGAAAACTCGCCAATCGCAGCAACGTAGAAGACTGGTCGCAAAAAGTGGCTGTGAAAAGCAATTTCCCAATAACGTTCGATTGATTCAACCAAGTTGGCCTTTTATACACTGCAAATAGAAGAGGAAGTGACGATATATTTAGAAGCTTCGACGGGCAACAAACCCTCACTCTGTTTTTCCCTTTACATTTTCACATCTGACTGCACACGGACTAAGCCACTTTGCCCAGGCCTTTTGGCCGCGTCTTGGTAAAAGAGTCTATAGAAATGGTAATGCCGGCTTTTTCTTAATATAACAGGGGGATATAAAAGAGTATCCGGTCCTTCGTGTTTATACACAGTATCACGACGATCATTAATCTCAGCTCTGAATCATACATCTTGAAGGTTTGATGGAGCGTCCAGAAAAAAAGATCAATAAAATTGGTTGGTGCTAAAATCGCATAATCGCATACGTCTACACACATACACGCACAGACATGCAGTCATTTGAACAAATTATACACATACACAAAAATACGCAAATACACATACATACATACATGCACACATATATGTCAAGGTTGACCATGGATGTAACAACTTTTGTGGCCCGTACGAGTGTTTTGCTCGCACATTCACTCTCCCACTTCATTCTTCGTCAAATGCATGTGTATGTGTGGATGTACGCGTATGTGTGTGTGTTGGTAAAATGGCAATTGGACAGTGGAGAGAAATTTAAGAGAAAAACTGGCTTTACATCTGAAGCATTTCTATGGTAGCTAACCACCTTTTTTCAGATATCTTGCAGAAGTTGGAGAAAAAAAAATTATATTCTGTTTAATTTTTGAATTTTGAAGAATAGATATGTCGATGAAAGAGTCAAGTTTGTCAGGAATTTTTGACCAGCCTGACTCTCAACTACATGGATACAAACATCTTCCCTCCGACTCCTTACAAACTATCCACGACACTGAAATATCCTCATTTCATTTCTCTAATATCATGGAAACAACAAATAGTTTTCTCTGAAACTGCTTTAAGGTCCCCAATGCGTGAGAAAACAGACCAAAACGTCTTCTACTGACAGAAAGCAGGCAATAACCTCTTGGAGACGCTTTTCTCTCCTGTAAGTGAATTCCAGCGAAAAAAAAAAAGTGTCTCCAGATATCATAATCGTTTTCTCTCGATAGAAACTTTGTTGATGCAAAATTCACCCTAGGTTCTTTCATTGATGCTATGTAAAAAAAAAAAGACCAGCTATTCTTTAACAGAAAATATGAATGTAATTAAAAAATGAATGTTAATCTT